>CM062809.1:1075058582-1075658582 GCA_031772625.1 Pinus tabuliformis
AGCTCCCTGTACTAACCCCATACTTGAACATAATCTTTGCAACCAAACTGCTTTCTTGCTTGCATGAGTGGTTGCCATGTATGCTGCCTCTGTAGTTGATAGTGCCACTACAGATTGTTTCCTACTCATGCAACTGACTACACCTCCAAATAGGTTAAAAGGATACCCACTTGTAGATCTTCTCTGATCCATATCTCCAGCCCAGTCCGCATCAATAAAGCCACAGATATCCAAAACTCTGTCCAATCCTAGTCTTCCTTGGCAGCACAAACCATAATCACTAGTGCCATGCAAATACCTAAAAACCCACTTCACTGCTGTCCAGTGCTACTTCCCTGGTTTTGACATAAACTGGCTCAATACTCCCACTGCATGTGCAATGTCTGGTCTAGTACAGACCATCGCATACATCAGGCTACCGACTGCACTTGGATATGGAACATGGGACATATTCCCTTCCTCTTCTTGTTTCGTGGGACACTGTTCAACAGATAACTTCACACCTATAGGAATAGGAACCTTAACCGGTTTACTATCCTGCATATTAAATCTCTCCAATATTGTCTCGACATACTTCCTTTGGTTTAACTAGAGCTTCCTCTTTTCCTGATCTCTTTTAATTTCCATGCCCAAAATATAGTTTGCAGCACCAAGATATTTCATGTCGAATTTGGAGGACAATTGGGTCTTCAAATCTTGGATAATTTCTTTGTCATTTCCAACCAGCAACATATCATCCACATACAATAACAGATAAATAACATGGTCACCAATTAATTTAAAATACACACATTGATCTGCTTTGCTTCTGGTGAAGCCAAGTCCCCATATAAATGTATCAAATTTCTAATACCACATCCTTGGTGACTATTTTAACCCATACAAAGACTTCTTTAACTTGCATACCAATTATTTCTTGCCTTTCATCGTAAAGCCTTTAGGTTGATTCATGTAGATCTCTTGTTCTAGATCCCCATGAAGAAATGTTGTCTTCACATCCATTTGTTCTACCTCAAAATCAGAAGTAGCAACAACAGATAAAAGTAATCTAATAGAAGTTACCTTGGCAACAAGAGAAAAAATATCACCAAAATGAATTCTCGACACCTAGGAATAACCTTTTGCTACCAACCGAGTTTTGTATTTCGCCACCTTTCCTTTTGCATTTGTCTTCTTCTTGAATACCCACTTGTCGCGAATGGGTTTCCTTCCAGTCAGCAACTCCACCAGATCCCAAGCCTCATTTTTGTGCAAAGATGCCATTTCATCAACCATGGCCTCTTTCCAGAGTTTTCCATCCTCTGAATCTACTCCTTCCTTCATACTTTTGGGATCATCATCAATAATAGATAAAGAAAAATTTAAATAGAAGGTAGATGGACTATAACTTTTTGGCTGCCTTCTTTCTCGAACTGATTTTCTTGCACCCAGATTTTGTTGCCCTTCATGTTCTAATTCCTCCTCCATTGTAGAGTCTAATTCTTCCTCCTTTATTTCAAACTCTATCTTCTCAGGTTCCTCTGGTTGGACTTCATGTTTAATAACATCTTTCACCTCTTGAACACCACATCTTGATTGCACAAAACCTTCGTTGTTACTAGGTTCCAAATATTATACCCCCTTAAACCATCCTTATACACAATAAAGATGCACTTTTCAAAATTTACTATCCAACTTGCTTCATTTCTCCATTGGAACATGTCTATATGCATCACATCCAAATACCCTTAGATTTGAAAGAGGGGATTTCTTACCAGTCTATACCTCTTGTGGAGTCTTATCCTTCAACACTCATGAAGGTGATCTGTTGACTAGGTAACATGTTGTCTCCACTGCCTCTGCCCAGAATTCCTATCCTAACCCGACACCACTAAGCATGGTTCTTGCCCTTTCCATCGATGTCTTGTTCATTCTTTCTGCAACTCTATTTTTCTTAGGTGTATATGGAGTAGTCATCTGTCGTGCTATACCACACTTCTTATATAATTCTTCAAATTCCTTATTGAAAAACTCTCCACCGTTATCTGTCCTCAACACCTTTATCTTCTTCTCTCTCTGGTTTTCCACCAGAGCCTTAAATTATTTAAACCCATCAAAGACTTCAAATTTCTTCTTAAGAAAATATATCCATGTATTCCATGAGAAGTCATCTATAAATGATACAAAGTACACATACTTAGCCAGTGATGGAACCTTCAAAGGTCCAAACACATCACTGTGTAGAAGATCTAATATATGTTTCTCCCTCTTAACACCAGAGGGGAAACTCACCCGATTCTGCCTCCCATATACACAATTTTCACATACATCATAATCCAAAGATCTATTACTCATACCTTCTACCATACGTTTACCATGAAGTATTCGAAGGCCCTTATCGCTAATATGTCCAAGCCTTTAATGCCACAACATGGTCTCCTCCCCAGAGACCACTAGATTTTCTGCTCCACTTTCAGGAACCACAAAATTATTGCACCCATCAACAACAGTGCTATCTTTCAACTTATATAAAGTTCCAATACAAACTGCCCGCATCAATACCAGTGCTTCCCAAACCATCTTGCAGGGATCCTTCTCAAACACTATTTTTACACCTGCATCATCCATCTTGCTTACAAAAATCAGATTTCTGGCCAATGCAGGAATATGTAGAACACTTGGAAGCATTCTAACCTTTCCACCTTGCAACTTCAACTTTACTTTTCCGCGACCAACAATTCCAGCCTTCCTATCATCCTCTAAGAATACAACACCACCATCGTATTTATCATGCTCATAGAACCACTCTCTATGGGGAGTGAAGTGAAAGGATGCACCTGAGTCAATCAACCATACCTCATGATCTACATGTGTACTTGAAGAAGCCAAGTACACATCCCCACCTTCATTTGAGGTGGTTTTCAACTCTGCAGAAGGAGCATCATCAGATCCCTTTCCTTTATCAGCAGCTTTAGATTTACAGTCCCTTTTGTAGTGCCCTTACTCTTTGCATTTCTAGCACACCACCTTTACAGATTTTCCTAGAGATTTAGATCTCCCACCTGATGACTTATTTTTGCTTCTGTTCTAGGACCATCCTTGTATATACAAGGCATCACCGTTCTGGCTCTCCATATTTTTCTGTCTCATCTCCTCCATCAGCAAGGATGAGACTATTTCATCAAACTGCAAGGCGGTTTCATTGCTACCTATTGCAATAACTAGACTATCCCACAAATTTGGTACAGAACACAAAAAACTAATGAACTTACCATCATCTGAAATTTTGATATCAATAGACGATAACTGACTTACCACAGTCTTAAATGCATTCAGATGCTCTGTCACTTATACAATTTTTTTCGTAGGAATAGTTTATTCACCAGAGACTTAGATTGGTACAAAGTCCCTAACTTGTCCCATAAGGCCATTGCCGTAGCTTCCCTTGATACATTTAGCAATACTGAATTTGAGACGCACAATCATATTGTGCTCTTTGCCTTCCGATACAAATTCTTCCAATCTTCATTAGACACTCCTATTGGTGTAGTACCCGAATCTATCGCGATCCACTAATCTTTATCCACCAATAGATCCTCCATCTTGAGTTTCCACAACTCGAAACTCTGACCATTAAATTTCTCTATCTCTATCTTTCCACTGCTCACCATCTTCTTTTAGCACCAAAATCGATCCCACAAATATCCCACTGAATGACCTCTACCACAGGCCCGAGCGAAACCCCTCAGCAACAAAGGCATCCCCTTGAAGCCCAAACAACTCTGATACCAAATGTAGGTTTTAACCCCATACAGAAATTACTTGCATACAAATTCTAAAACATAGTAAATAAACAATGCGAGATCATAACACATAAAACACATATATACAGAGATTTCCCCTGGATCCCAAAACCGGGACTAACAGCTTGATTTTTCATTATGTTTCTTTCAATGATACAATACATATTTATACATGCCCAAGCATCCAATACCATGGACCTAAAACCATTGCGTCCAAAACCATGTGTGAAAATCATGCACAAAACCATAGATAGGTCTGGCGAACCTAATATAGGGTCCATTTCTTTTTCCCGAGGCATTGCCCTAGACCCTATATATGGGGGCTACACACCCCCCTAAAACCCCCTGGATAGGGGGGTTTTCCGCCCCTCCTGTGACCCCCCCCCCCCGCTACACAATAGACGCAACAAAGCAGGGGCTCTACCCCCCCTCTAACACTTGGGTTCCTAGTCATGGAAAGAATAACACAACCCAACATTTTTATCTTTTCTCGATTTACTAGATTTGGATAAGTTGACTAACGAATCCATCAGTCATGACCCCCCTGGTGGCTGCCTATGCCTACCAAGTTTCCTTTTAATATTCCCATATTTGAAGGAAATCCTCGAGAGAATTGATCCATGTGGATCTCTAAAACTGTACCAGTGGCATGGTAAAAAGGCTCAAAACTTAAAGTGGTAGAAACTCTATATACTTAGCATCAAATCAAAGTGCTCGTCATCCTAATTCCAAGGATGTGAACAACACTCGAATCCGAGCTCATATGAAAAAGTTTGAGAAAGTAAAATTTAGGTTTGACCTGGACAGGTGGCAGGAGAAGAAGTCATGGTAGAAGTCTTTAGCAAATGGGGAAGCGCCAAGTGGTAGGCCACCATTGGCACCGCATTTCACACATCACAGAAGGAATAGGTATGTGGTTAAGGAAATCAGCCCCAACACTACTAGGTTGCGATTTGCAATTTCACAATCGTAGATTAGTGAGGGGTTGGCATTAAAGAATCGACCCCAGAGCAATCCAAAGTGCGATGCGATGAATTGCAGATCACACATCACAAAAGGGAAGGTTTTAAATAATTGGCCCCAGAGAAAGCTAGAGTATGATGAGATAAATCACAGATCGCACATCGCAAAAGGGAAGAGTTACATAATTGGCCCCTGATAGTAAAGAATGTGATTGTGATATCACAATCACATATCACAAACACACATTCAAAAGCCATAAAGGCCCGCTAGTTCCTGCTGATTGGGATATCACGATGTTCTATCGGATCGGATATATATATATATATATATATATATATATATATATATTATGCATTATGGTTGATAATTGTCGTTAGGTCCACCTTTTATTGCAGATTGCTCATCAAGTAATGAAAAGGCACAAGGTTTTTCCACCGATTTAAAAGCGTCAATTTTCTATGTCAAAGCCATCAGGTTAAGTATTAGTGTGTGGTTGAGAGGTTTCGCTATGTTTGACAGGGTGTTACCTGCATACTATTTTAGGTCGGAGATTCTGGTGTGGAAACCATTCGCCTACTATACTTGTCATTTGTTGAAATTGCTAAGATTGAGGAGTTAGCTGATCAAGTATATATATTGGACTAATAACACAAGAAAAAGGGGGGACTGGCATACGAATTTAGAAAATGATTTGGTACAGTAGTAACCTAACCTAGTAGTAGGCTAGAACCTCGCCTTAAGAAATAGGTTGGTTCCGAGAGGGTGCAGAAGCTTCATTTCTCCGAATTGGGTGTTCATATAGGTGATTCTGCACGATTTTTCAGTATTATTTTAGTGGTACCATCTATTTTTGAATCTAGGTTCTCCATTCTTCATCCATATTATAGCTTAGAGGTATAAAGATCGTAAACGAATGTTGCTTGTACTTTTATCTCTTTTTACATGTCACTTAATGAATGAAGGCCTCCCCACTACTAAGAAGGGGCTGGAGACATAGTCCAAATTGGATGAAATTTGTAATAAAATATTTATGTCATGGTTTCATTCTTATCTTGTTATTTCTGCATTGTTTTATGTGCTTTTAAGTTCCATGGTTAATAAGCTCTGTTACATGTAATTTTGATGCATCTATAAGTAAAAGATCTTCGATCAAGTTTGGTATCAATGCAAGTCTTTATCAATGCAAATTGCATGAGTATATGATAACCCAGAACAAGCTGTGAAAAGGCGAAGGAAATCTTGATTCCTTTGATCTAGAAGAAGGATGTGCACAATGAAGAAGAAACATCACAAATGAAGAAGCTCATTGGGAATAGGAATAGAATTTCCGCAAGGTATTCTATAATATGGCAAAGAAAGTGGACAAGTTGTTTTCAGAGTATGAGAAGGCACCTGGGCACGAGAAGAAAGATGTTGATGACAATAGATCAACAAATCATGAAGGTGGTGGAGAAGATCCTCCTCCCTATCCTTGTTCAAGTGGTAGTTCTCATCACTCTAATCGTGATTCCAAACATACATCTAAGAAATCATTCTTCAAGCTAGATGTAAAGTTTGACTTGCCCATGTACAATGGAGAGCGTAGTGTAGAAAAACTTAACAATTGGATAATATAGATGGAGTTTTACTTCCGTATTCAGTAGATCGAAGAAGATGAGGCAAAGTTCAAGTTAGTGTCTCTTCGGCTGAGTGGCACTTCTCTCATTTGGTTGGAGAGCAAGTTGCAGAAGGGCAACAAAAACTCGGGTAACCTTCTTTCCTCTTGGTCCAATTTTATTTCTACTTTGAAAGCCCAATTTTCCCCTATGGTTTATAAACAAAAGGAACTAATGGAATGACAATATCTAAGGCAAGGTAAAGGCTAAAATGTGCAAAGTTTCACTAAACAATTTCAGAAACAAGCATTGAATTTTGGCATCTCATTAGATTCGCCTGAGACTATAACTAAGTATGTTGGTTCACTACATAGTTACATAAGACACTCACTGGTCAGGGCGCAGAATGCCGAAGTTAATACGTTGAATACCCACGGGTCGCACAATGCAAATAACAATCACAGCGCAGATGGCATGGGTACACTGGAGAGGATGCAGGTTTCCAAAGTAAATGCTCATGGCCTAGTCAACGGTTTCAAAGGTGGTGCGCAGATTCATGGCTTAAACATTGGAAAGGGCAGTTTTAACCAGCGTGAGAGGGTCAAAGGTAATGCGCCTAGCAAGGGTGACCATGAGGTTTGGTTAGACAATGAGTGCAAAAATAATATCACAGATAACAGAAGCAATCAAGGTGCGCACAATCAGCATTCAGGGAGTTCCAAAGATGGCACGGGAGACAATAGCAATCAAGGCTTAGACATGAGTTTCCAGAAAGAAGAAAAAAGTATGCCTTCAGAAAACACGTATGAGTGAAGATTAAAAAGAAAATTGGTCAACCTGTCTTCCCAGGAATTAGATCCTGTAGTCATTAATGTTCTCAGCAGAGGTATGGGGTTTGCAGTGGCTCCTAAAAACCTTCCCATTGAAAAGATGATATGTAGCATAGAAGATGGGATTAGTAACCTTCCTTTGGAAGATAAAGAAACATTGAGGCAAGAATTTTCTCTCATCATGAGAAAAGCCAAAACTCCCAAAAGCAACCTGAGTAAGGAAGAACAAAAAGCCTTCAAATCCTTGCGGAACAATGACAAGGTTGTGGTTCTTAAAGCAGATAAAGGAGGAGCAGCAGTCATCTTGGATAAAGAAGACTATGTACGTAAAATGAATGATCACCTAAATTGTGGCAGTTATAAGAAGCTGAACAGTAATCCCATCCCCAAAATCATGAAGGATGTAAAAAAGATCATCTCAGATTCCAACCTTGACGAAAAATTAAAGAAGAAATTAATCCCCTCTTGTGAAACTATCCATAGAATCTATGGATTACCCAAGATCCATAAGGAAGGGGTACCCCTTAGACCGCTAGTTAATACTATTGGTTCCCCAACCTATGAACTTGCTAAATATGTTGCTAAAATTCTTAAACCCCTTGTCGGAAATACTGATTCCTTCATCAAAGACTCCCAGGACTTTGTGAATCTTATTAAAAATGAGAGGATGGAGCGTGATGACATCCTTGTAAGCTTTGACGTGGTATCCTTATTCATGAAGATTCCTCTTGATGAAGCCATTCAGGTTATAAAAGATGTTACTGATCCAGGGACTGCAAAGCTGGCTGAAATCTACTTAAGGTCAACTGTGTTCACCTTCCAAGGAATATTTTATGAGCAGACATCTGGTGTGGCAATGGGATCGCCCCTTTCGCCAATCGTGGCCAACCTGTACATGGAATACTTTGAAAAGAAGGCCCTGGAATCATATCCTTTAAAACCAGCCTGGTGGAAGCGTTTTGTCGATGATACCAATATAAAATGTACGCATGGTAAAGCAGAACTTGACAAGTTTTTCATTCACTTAAATTCTATCTCTCCATAAATAAAATTTACGATGGAACTTGAAGAAAACATGAGCATCCCATTTTTAGATGTTCTAATCATCAGAAAAGAGGATGGCTCTTTGGGCCATAGGGTTTTCAGGAAGTCAACCCACACAGAAAGTTACCTCCATGCGGATTCCCACCATCACCCAGCCTAGAAGTTTGGTGTTCTAAACATTCTTGCCATTAGAGCCCTTCGAATTTCTGACTCAGATCATCTGAACGAAGAAAAGAAGCATTTAGTTTTAACTTTTAAGAATATAGGCTACAAAGAACATGAGATTAAAAAAGCCATAGAGAAAGCTGAAAGAAAGTTTTTATCTCATGAGCCTAAGGCTCAAAACCAACCTCAATGTGGTAAGGTTTTTCTACCTTGTATCCATGGGGTTACAGACAAAATCGCTAAAATCCTAAGAAAGAAAAACATTATCACACATTTCTCAGCTCCTGGTACTATCAGGAAAGGTTTGAAGTCTGTAAAAGATGATATTGACAATCATCAGCTTAAAGGAGTCTATAAAATAGATTGTTCTTGTGGAAAAAGCTACATAGGTGAAACAGGTCGCTCCCTCCAGACAAGGCTCAAGGAACATGACGCTGATATTAGGAATGGAAGATCTCGTACCTCAGCCTTGGCAAAACACTCCTCGAAGACTAAGCACCATATCTACCTGGAAAACGCATCAATTATCGCAAGGGAAGAGCAGCATCAGAGACGAAAGATCAGAGAAGCACTTGAAATTATCAAGCGTCCTCATAATCTGAACAGAGACAATGGTATGGAGATTAGCGGGAGATGGCTTCCCGTGATCAGGGAAATCAGAATCGCCAACATATCCCCAAGTAAAGCATTCAATAGGTAAGTTATCCCTCTCATATTCTATTATTATTAGTCAGTACCTTTTTATTTATATCAAAAATATAATTATTAACATTAAAATACTATAATATATTAATTTCTATATAGCTATTAATTAATATATTAATTATTATATTAATTAATTATAAATATTAATTATTTATAATTGTTAATATGATTTGGTTTAAATATATTAATTTAATTTATATAGAAATTAATATATTGCCCTAGTATTTTTATAAGAATTAATATATTATCCATATATTTTTATAGAAATAACCTTTTTAATATAATAATTAACATTATAATGCTATAATATAATAATTTCTATATAACTATTAATTATTATATTAATCAATTATAAATATTTATTATTTATAATTGTTAATATGAATTAGTTTAATATATTAATTTAATTTATATAGAAATTAATATATTCTAGTTAAATTAACTATTTTTAGTATTAGTTCTATTCCCTAATTTAATCAATAGGTTATGAACTAAGATATTATCTCTTCAAAAATTTTAATAAATAAAAATAAAAGTAATTTATTAAAATAAAAATAAAAATTAAATTAAGATTCTAGCCGACAGTGTGTTGTTCCTTAAAAAAATTTCCGCATTAGTATTTATTCTTTCTAAAATGCTCTTCTTTTATCATCATTCTTAAATCCTGATGATGGACCCCATTTGGGATTTGAAACATTGGTATAAAAATGTTCATACTGTGGATTCTCCGGTCACTGATTCAAAAAAAAAAAAAAACACTCACTGTTATTGTTTGATCCTACTACGATTGGTGCGGCCAACATAAAGGCCATTCATCTTGAAAGTCGAGGAAATAATGACAGAGATGATAAAGCCAAGAAAACATTGTTCCACCCTCAGCATGGAAAATTCCAAAAGAAAGGCAAGGGGAAGGATAAGAAGACCGTCACAACGAAGAAAGGGGATGGCACAATGCCATCCTACACTCATTATAAGAGAGAAGGTCATGACGAGGACCACTATTGGAATATACATCCGAAGTTGAGACCAAAGAGATTTAGCAGAAACAGAAAGCAGAAGATAGTGACAACAGCACAGAAGGACCTTGGATTAGATTCCGACAATGAGACATTGATCATAGCCATGGGTGCAAGGGGTACTCTTTCTATTAGTAATAATTCTCATTCAATTGAAAGTAATAGTTATTTGAATGAGCCTATAAGTAATGAGTGAAATAGAATTGAATTATTCCACATTAGGGTTATTATAAAACACACAAAGGTTGAAACTCTGTTCGATTCAAGTTCCCAATCAAATTTAATCTCAGAGTCCTTAATGAAAAAGTTATGCCTAGAAAATAATCCTCATCTGAGTCCATTCCCACTTGTATGGGTAAGCGATAAAGTAAAATTATAAGTAACCAAGCAGTGTAAGGCCATATTTGTTATTTCTTCCAAATTAGTTGATGAGGTAGAGTTAAATGTTGTGCCTTTGGATATCTATGGAATTATCTTGGGAAGTCTATATTTATATCACAGAAAGGTAGTTTTCTTTCGGCGTGAAAATAAATAACACCTCATGAAGGATGGGTATAATATATATTCAGAGCTCATCATACAAAAGTCAGTGCTAGTCTTGTAAGTGTAAGAAAGATTAAATGACTAGTTATTTCTAGTAAAGGGTGCATGCTCATGGTGATGAGAGCGAAATAGGTCGAGACGGTTGATGCTTTCAAAGATTGTGATCCTGATCATAAGAAAGACTTGTTAAAAATTAGTTTTGACTATGATGGATTGTTTCAGGAACCAAGAGGATTGCCCCAAAATGGGAAATCCAACATGATATCCATTTACAGCAAGAGTCTCCTTTACCGAATATTGGCATGTAAAGGATGAATTCTATCGAGATGGATGAGATCAAGAAACAGGTGCAAGAATGTATAAATCAAGGGGTCATCAGACCAAGTTCTTCTCCATGCAACTCATTGATCGTGCTAGTGCCAAATAAAGATGACACATGGATAATGTGCATGGACTAGAGGGTGCTAAACAAAATTATGGTGAAGAATCGATACCCTCTCCCTCACATTGATGAATTATCAAACTCAGTTGAAAAATGTTGTCTATTTTACAAAATTGGATTTGCGTAGTGGATATCACTAGGTTAGAGTTGCAGAATATGACATTTGGAAGACTACATTCAAAAACAAGCAGGGGTTGTTCGAAAGGATGGTGATGTCATTCATGCTATGCAATTCTTTGGCCACGTTTATGAATGCCTTTTAGTGGGAAAGAAAGCAACAAAAATCCTTCGACATGCTGAAAGAGAATATTAGCAAAACACCAGTGCTAGCCTTACCAGACATTCAACAACCTTTTTAGATTGAGATAGAAGTTAGCGGAGATGTCATGGGCATTGTATTGATGCAACAAAGGAATCCTCTATGTTACCATTCAAAGACTTTCTCCCAGGCTAATGTGAATAATCCCACATACAACAAGTAGTTGTATGCCTTGGTTCAAAGTGTGAAGAAGTGGAAACCCTACCTGATCAGCAAGGATACCATCATCCATACATATCATCAACCCTTGCAGTACCTTCAGGTACATACCAAGCTTCAGCAAGCTCATCATTTCATATGGATGGGATTCCTCCAACAGTTTCATTTGGAAATAAAATACAAGAAGGGTGCCAACAAAAAAGTAGCAGATATGCTTTCTCGCCCTCCTATTTCTTCATCTATAGATTTGAAAAATGCTTCTTTATCATTAGAAACTTATGTTGAACAATATGCTAATGAGAATGATTTTAAAGAGATTTATAGAAAATTGACACATGGATTGTAGGTGGACAATTATTATTTGTAGGGTGAACTATTATATCACCTTGGAAAACTGTGTATACCCATTGATGGAAGGGTACATGTAATCCAAGAGGCTCATACCACTCTTGTGTCTGGTCATTTTGGGGTTGAAAAAAGTTTTTTTCATTTATAGAAGTTTTGTTTTTGGCCTCATATGACAAACATTGTGACTCGTTTTGTAAAGGGTTGTGTGTTGTGTTCTATTTCAAAGCCCTCTAATAGAGAAGTTGGGATCTACACACCACTCCCTATTCCAAGTCGACCATGGGAAAGTGCATCAATGGATTTTGTAGCTGGTTTTCTTATGTCTAGGAAATGTCATGACTATTTATATGTCATCGTGGATCATTTTAGTATAATGTGTATTTTAATGCCTTGTAAAAAGTAGGTCACTAATGAGAAGACTGCTTATATTTTGTTCCAGTATGTCTGGGTCGATTTTGGATTTCCCACATCTATTGTGTCAGGCTGAGACTCTCGCTTTCTTGGAGAGTTTTGGACTAGCTTGTGGAGAATGATGGATGCTAAGATGAAAAGAAGTATGTCATTTCATCTACAAACTGAGGGGTAGACACAGGTTGTTAATTGCACGATGGTACACTTGTTATGAGGCTATTTTGGAAAACATCCCAAGTTGTGGGATGAAAAACTTCCTTATGTGAAACATGCATACAATTGAGCAGCACATTCATCCACACAGAGCTCACCATTCGAGACATGTTTTGGTTATCTACCAAGGGATCCCTTAGACATGGTCTTCTAGAAAGATGAGGATGGAAGTGGACAAGATAATAGGGACAAAGCATGGAATTTTATTTAGCAGATACAGGTGATTCAACAGGCAGTCCAAGAGTAGTTGGAGAAGAGTCAGGCTCGGTATAAAGCCCGACATGATAAGCACCAAGTTTACCATTAGTTTCAAGTTGGGGACAAGGTATGGCTCCACATCAGCAATGATAGAATGAAGGGAGAAGGGAAGAAATTAAGAACCATTCGACATTTTCCCTTCACCATATTGCAAAATATTGGAGACAATGTTTTTCATCTTGACTTGCCTACTTATATGCAAATTTACTCAGTAGTGAATGCTGAAAAGCTGAAGCTTTATGAACCTTCATTGATTATGGATACTAAAGAGGTTGCACATATTCCAAGAGTGGACAATTTTGCACTAGAGTGTTTATATGAGTTGCCCAAAGATATCATACTCGACAGGAAAACCATAACTTCATGATGAGGAGATGTGGAGTACAATCGCGTTGGCTTCAAAGGAATGCTTTCGAGTAAATCTTGATGGATCAAGAAAGAAAAAGTAAGGGAGAAACTTCCTTACTTTCCAATTGACTAAAAAGGCTTTCGGCAGTCCAAAAGTGCTTAGTGGGAAGGATGGATCTAGGTGGATCTCTAACAAAGTACCAGTGGCATGGTAAAAAGGATTAAAAGTCAAAATGAGTGAAACTTTATAAACTTAACATAAGATTGAAGTTCTCGTCATCCTGATTTCAATGATGTGAACAACACTCGAATTGGAGCTCATATGACGAAGTTAGAGCAAGTCAAAGCTAGGTTTGACTTGGACAGGTGGCAGGAGAATATGACATGGAAAAACTCTTACATGAATGGGGAAGCACAAAGTGGCAATCTGCCATTAGCCCGCATTTCGTAGATCGATGAAGGAAGAGGTCCACGGTTAAGTAAATCGACCCTAGCACTACCAGGTTACGATTTGCGATATCACAATTGCAGATCGAAGGCGGGTCAGTGTTAAAGAATTAGCCCTGGAGCAAGCCAGAGTGTGATGCAATAAATTGCAGATCGCACATCGAAAAAGGAAAGGCGTTAAAGAATCACCCACAAAGCGAGCTAGGGTGCGATGCAATAAATCACAGATCGCACATCGCAAAAGGGAAGAATTCTACAATCAACTTCCAGCAGTCATGAATGTGATTGTAATATCGCAATCACATATCAAACATGCCATGTTCAAAAACCATAAAGACCCGTTGGTTCCCTCTGATTGTGATATTGCGATGTTCTACCAGATTTGATATATATTATTCATTGTGGTTGATAATTTCCTTTGGGTCCGCCTTTTATCACATATCACTCATCACGTAATGAAAAGGCATGGGGTTTGTCTGCCAATTTAAAAGTGTCGATTCCCTTTTTTAGAACTGTTGGGTTAAGTATTAATGTGTAGTTGAGAGGTTTCACTATGTTTGATAAGGTGTTACCTGCATACTATTTCAGGTCCAAGATTCTCGGTGTGGAAAATGCCCGCCTGTTTTTGGCTTAAGGGTGCTTGCCCTAGGTTTAGAATTGTTCACACAAACCAAAAAAACCCTAACTGTTGGCCCTTTAGGAAACAACCTGCATAGCACAGGCTGCAGTCTCACCCGAAGTAGTATTGGGGGATGCTAGAACTAGGTTTCTGCATCAAGAGATAGTGTGATAAGTGGTCTTACCTTGTGTAGCTCATATCTTCCTTCACACAGATCGGTACCCTTCTATGGTCTGATACTATGATTCTAAGAAAACGGCTTCTAGACCTCCACAAAGGTTTGTGATTACTGTTTATAGACCCTAAAGAGGAAAACCATCAACTTTCGCACACTAATTAATAAACCTAGATCTTCCTTCATGTAGATCTATCCAATTCATCAGAAATCATAACATAATTAACCCTTAACTTCACGAAGAAAGATAATCACTTAATTCATGCATAAATATTATAGATTCAATAGTTTCACATAGAAATTACACATTATTTCATGGAGAACACATTAGTAAGGGACAAAACATAACATAAATAGGATTCATAATAATACTCAGATGAAAAGTATTTCTTCAGAATCAGTCCTTACTAAGCTTCAACATTTGGATTATAGACTTCTTTACCCTGCGCACTCAGCTGCAGGGGTCCGTGCACTCAGCTACAAGATCCTTCCCCTTTCGCCTAAGTATAGGAAGCAAAGCCTTCCTACATTAGCACTTGCCCAAAATAGTCTCTATCTTGACATACTTATTCATCGCAGCCTCTTAGACTCGCTATGACTCAACTGTATATAGATTTGTTCAATACAATACCATGGTTCGTGGACCATGGGTAAGTCTCAAAACCGACCTGTTTACTTATCCAAAAAAGGGGCTAAAACCTCTTTGACTCCTACCTAGTTGCATGCTCTGCATCCATATTTCACAGAGACTTTCCATCTTTTACAAAACTTAGAGAAAATTTGGGTTAAATAACCCCAAAACGGACCCTAGGGACCCTATCCCAACAAAATCCCAACACAAACATGGTGACTCACCCTCAGATCACTTAGCTGGCACCTCGAGCTTGCTACGAGACCACCTAGCTCGACCTATAAGGTTGCAATGTCAGAAACGCCCTGCACTGTGGTCTGCTTCACTTCTTCGACCAATTTCTTTGTTGTTGAGCCTTCCATTGCTAGGCATATTATCCTCTAAGTCTGTTATAGTACCTTTAGCTTTTCTTGAAGTGATAGAGTAAGCTGGAAGGCTTCCTCTATTCGTGGCTATAATCAAGCCTTTAGAAGGGCCTCTTTTCTCTACAATTCTCCTGTATGTGCTTGCAGTTGCTTGTGTTCCTTCAATGTTTTGAGGCATTGCGCTAGTGCCAAAGTGCACATAGTCTTGCAAACTTCATCATACTTGCATTGTGTCTCTCTGACATCTATGTTCAACCTCTATAAGTTTGGGTCCTCCTACAAGTTGGTCCACAACCATGGCTTGGTCAAACAACATTGTGTAGTCTCTGACTGTGATATCCAATGTGTTCATACTCTCTTTTATCACTACTCTGCATTGCTCCTGAACCTCTAGCGAATTAGTTGGCTACAACTCCAACTACAACTCTGATATCTTCATTTGAAAATCAAAAGTAACCCTGCCAATCTCATCCTTTGATGCGTGAACCGCAACAACTAATTTTCAGACTTTTCCTGTAGCTGTGGCATCCTCCATGATGTTCAGCTCCGGAACTATCTTGCAATCATGTTCTATGGTTGTCTCCAGGCTTTGACTTCGCACTTGTAGTTCCTCCTTTTCCTTTAAAGACTTAGCCTTTTATGAGAAAATTTGCTCATTATTGACTTTAAGTTCACTTATACCTGCGAGGGATTGCTGCTCTCTAATCCGTAACTCATTCGACACCCCCTAATGAAATGCGTGGAGGGTCTGAAGCGGTAGTGTGGCAAAGTTGACTCCCATATCCTTTACTATACCTATCATAACATGATCCTCCTATGACTCTGCGTGGATAGATCCCTCTACCAAAGGTACGACTTTGAGGTCCATAGTCTGTTCCAGCTTTGCAACTGTCCCGCTCCCTTGCACTAGGCTCAGTTGCACCCCACTCGCTTACCCAATGCTCGCTTGAATCCTTATGGTATGGATTTGTAGCTCATGGAGATCCTTTTGGATGCTCCCTAGAGTCTGCATATACTGTTGCTCGAATTGTTGCCACAACTCTGTTGTAGTATCACGGACCTTATCGTCGATCTCATCGAGATCCCCTTCTGTCAGGACCATCAGGTCGATGTGCATCTTCTTATCTAACTTGTGCTTCTTTTGTGGCCCAATAGTCAACTACTTTCCATGCTTCTTTACAATGAAGGGATTTCTCTGTTCCTCTCCACTGCCTCCTTCCGATTGTGAAAGCGCCTGCTCATTTGTAAGTTGTGAAGCTCTTTTGTAGTGCATTCTTTTTCCATAACTTCCTTGTTAGCAAATTTTTTTCTTCTTCTACTCGGCCAGAGGTCACGCGGCCTTCTCAGTTGCTTCCTTACGCTTCTGTGTAGTGGTCAACTACACAACAGAGCTCTCTACACCTTTTCTTGTACCTATACCAAGCTCTGTGGGTTTGCACCACTTTGCTTGCCAAACCCCCATGATCTCCTACACGTCCGTCTCAATACCAAATATAGAAACTTGTATTTTAGGTGCTTTGGGTCCTTTCATGCCCTGATTGAAAAATTATGGAAATTGGCCTTGAATTCTGCAAAGGCCATCAATTGATCAAACAAGGTTGGGGAAAATCTTGGCCTCTAATTGATAACCATTCGAAGGTCCATCTCCATCAAGATCCAATTTTTTTTTGACTCCTTGATCCTTTCCAAATCCTTTGTTTCCCATAACGAAGTGAATTACACTACCTCTGGTAAATCTTTCGGCTTCGGGGGAAACTAACTATCCTCCCAAAATCTCCAAGCTACTAAGACAATAGACAACAAAACCGATGCATAGCGGAATGGCTTGCTGATATCCTGAACTTCATGGCATTTCGTGAGGAACTCCTTACACAGATACTTTGCCTAATTTTATTGAACTCCCTTCGCGCACTGTGTAGCTAATGAAACTACAAGTGTTAGAAATTTGTCTATGTGGCATTTACTCATGATTTTTCCTGCAAGAATCTAGGCAGCGAACTGCACTACCTGGTCCTCAATGGAGTAGATAGGGTATCCATGCGACTCCTTAAGGAGACCATATTCCACCTTTATCTTATCTGCTAACTTGTTTTCAACACTTTTCCCTACAAAATCCTTGGCAGGGTCCTCTCCCTTGTAGGGCATATTCGTTATCTAATGAATTAACATGTCTGTGATCGAGATTGGCTCCCCAAGCCATAAGCACCAATCTGTTGGGTAGTTAATATGCCATTGTTATCATCACTTGTGAACATTTATTCCACCCATTTCTACCATTCTTCATCATGTCATTTATTATAATTTATTATATAAATCCATTTTATGATGATTTATGCTCTTACATTATTTATTCTCCTTTATTTCTAATAAATTGATTATTATGCATTATTTTACCAATGATAGTTCTAAAAAGTTGGTTATAACATATTTCACCATTTTTAGCCTCCAAGGTAACTTCCAGATTGAAGATTTGATTTTTAAATCTGCCAACTCAGAAATTCGCTGGTTTAAGGAGTGACAGTTTTGCAGTTGAGATTCTGAGCAAATGAAGACGAATTTGGAAAATCCGGAACATGGGTTTTGTCCAGAACGGGCCCAATTAACTTTATTGAAGAACGGTTTGCCCAAATGCGGCTTGTACATGGAGAAACACAGGGTTCTTTGAGCACGATTTTCTCAGATTTGCAGTTGCGGCCGTCCTCCAAATCTCAGCTGCAAACCCAAATTCGTCTTCCTTTTGTTGAATAGATAAAGGGAAATATATTTTTTTGTTGATCATCTAGTTAGAATCAACCTAAATTTGTAAAAGAAATCATGTTGTAATTATCTATGCTCTGATCCTTCTCTATTTAAATGAAACCAAAGATCAGAGGAAGAGGACTGTTTTTGTAATTTTACAGTTTCAGAATAAACTTTGATCGTTGAGTCTCAGTGTTGATTTTGTTATACTTTTGTGGATGCGATTAATATAGAAGACTTGGTGTTCATTCCGTCTCTGCGTCTGGAGTAATCTAAGGCGGTGTACCATCGGCAGCTAAGGGCCCGGCTCCGAAGGACACTTGCCTTTGTATCATTATACGGTGATCTGCGTGTGGAGTGTTTATCTTTATTACGTAGTAATCTGATACATCTTTTATGTGATATGCTATGCTTCGTTATAACTGATATCTGAATGAGTTCTTTATCTCATGTCTCTGCATTGCATAAGTGGATCTATTCAAATTGCATCTTTCAGCTATTTCTGTAGCGGAATGTTGGTATGAATGTTATTGTTATCTGATCCGTGTGAAATAGTATTTGTAAGACTTGAAAGCAATATTACTTCGTTCAGAAACATAGTCATATCATCCATTACTCTCAGATTGCTGTAGTAGTAGAGAACTTGTACATGCGGTTGAGGATTGCTGTTCCATTAGTGTGTTGAATGTATATATGATTGACGTTCCTGTTTTATAATGAACTGCTGTTCCATAATTCATTTGTAAATATCTTCTCGTAAAGTAAAGATCATTGGAATTGCTTTTGCCGATTGTTATTTGATTGTGGAATGAGAGTTCAGTTCTAACTCACGAGATTTAGTTCTTTTAATTGCTGTTTCATTTACTGCTGTCCATTTCGTTTTATGCTGTTTTTTGCCACTCCTTTTACTTGCATTTATTGCTTTGGTGTGAGAGAAGGTCCAAGGCTGTCGTGAGCCTCAGCGAATGCTACCACGCTCCCTGATCCATGGTCCATGCTCTAATTCCTTTTGCATCAATTTTTAGAGGACTAAGTTATTGCTACTATATCCTCGATTGATGGTTGTTTGAATGAATGATTTAGTTTTAAACATTTCAGTTTCTTGCTGTTCCAATTAGATTTTGTTTCAAGCATTCATTTACTTTTGGGTTTTAAGCACTATACTACAAAACATTACTCTTAAGTAAATAGCCGCCTCAGACATAGTACACTCTTGAAATAAAAAGTCGTCCCTGGGTTGATAATTAATGTGAGGTAATTAGGAGTTCACAAGACACCTTTTTATCGCTCCACATTTTGGTGCCGTTGCTGGGGAGAGTGTAGCCATTTCTAAAGAGTAGTGTGAATATGATGAGTGCCTGCTAGGGAAGAGTTGGATCTTAAAAACGGAAGGTAAGAACCTGCGTACGGAGCATGTAAAAGCCCTGCTCCCCCGTCCGCTTTCCAGCAGGACTGTTAAAGAACCTAGAGTAGAAATAGATGTTTGAATTTTTGTGTGAATTATTAGGAAAAATAGAAATAAAAAAAAAAAATGAATCACATGATTTCACTTAAGTGGTGAAGTAAGCACCACCCATTTCACTAACTAATTGAAAGGAACATTTGAAGAAGGAGCCTCAAAGAAACACATGAAGAACATCTTCTATTATGGTAAGAAATGGCTCACGTTTCTACTTTTGAATTTCCTATCAAAGATCTAGGAGTGACACAAATGCACATAATTCCCCCATCTTTACCAAATTTTCATGGTTTAGCAAATGAAGATCCACATACATTTATGTTTGAGTTTGAAATACTTTGTAGAGGATATGATTATTGTACTAATGATCAAAGATTGAAAGTGTTTCCTCTTACTCTAAAAGGAGCAACTCTCCGATGGTTCATGAGCCTAGGTGGGAATTGCATCCAATCATGGGAGGACATGAAGAACATATTCTTGAAGAAGTACCAAGACTATTGCAAAGCCAATGAAGATATTTTCTATATGATACAAGGGGAAGATGAAAGTTTGGAGGACTATGTAGATCGATTTCATTATAACCTTCAAAAATCAAAGCATAAGCATTTGGAGAAAGAGACCTTAAAGACACTCCTTCTTAAAGGGATCAAAGATGAATTTTTAGAACTCTTAAATCTGATAGGAAAAGGTGATGTTTTTCAGTTATCATATGATGATGTTTGTGAGTTGTGCATAAGGTATTCAAGAGGAATCTCCAAGGCTAGTAAGAATTCTAGAGATGTTTGTTCTTTCTTTTCCAAATCTGCTACAAGAATAGGAGACATAAGAGTTGAAATCAACGCTTTATTTGAAAATTTTAAAGTTGATTTTATTAGCTCTCTAAACGGAAAATTGGATGTTTTGCAGGTTCATAAAAATCAAGAATTGGATGAAGTGTTTTACCCTCAGGACTGAAAGGAGCATCTCACAGATACTCACTCTTCCTTATCTAGGATGGAAGTAGCATATCAAAGAGGTGAGGAAGCTGCAACAAGACCTATAGGTATGGTTCAAAACACTTTTTCTCCATTGTCATACTTGCATAATCCATTATGGAATGTTAATGTGTTAGGGCAGCCATGTCAATTTCAATATAACCACCTATCTTGTTTACAAGTTGGGCATGGTTCATCTTATGATGGCATGACTACTCTCCCTTATCTTGTAGCACAAGCACATTCTCCATATTCTCCACCAGCTCTTCCACAATATCTTGCTTGCCCCTCAAAACCATTCACACAACCCAATCAACCACATCATCAAAATGCTCCATTCCATACACATTTTCCTGCTCAACTAATTCCACACCCTCACCATAATAAACCAGTACAACATGCTTACAATGTTGAACTGGAAAATTTACGCACCCTTCCCACCCATTCTATCTCACATGTGCTATTAGAGAAAACCTACAATGAGATTCAGAATGTTTCAAATGCAAAAATTGTAGAAGCTATGGAAGAAAATGAGGTTTCTTTTACTATGCATCAACAAGCTATTTTAAAAGCTCAAGAACTTCATGATATGATGGCTATGCGAAATCAAGAAAATAAAGGATACATTGAAGATTGGTTTCACTCCATCATTTGTTTGCAACATCACTCCATGCTTCAACAATTTTTGATACAATTTTTTGAAGGGAAGTTGGCTTCTCATACCCTAATATCCATTAACATGCATTTTTCAAATTTGGGTATGTGCATACGTGAAGCCGTATTTCGAAAATGGCTTCACTGAAAGTACTCATATACGTAGTCATATTCATCCTTCAATCAAAGTAGGTTAGTGAAAAAAATAAAATAAAATAAAATAAGGACATAAATAAGTGCATTTTGTTCTTTTGTAAAACTAGTTGTTTTTGTTACAACATGCTATTGAAATCAACATCGGTGATATTTTTTTTTAATAATTTGTGTATGTAGATGAATCATAATGGAAATAATAAGTTCTACAAACACTCATTTTCATTTTTATCACCAATTTGAAAAAATGCTTGAATTTCATTTTTTTGGCTTGCGGGCTTAATAAGATTTCTGGAAAAACAGTCGGGACAGTCATGTTTTGAGGGACCAAAAGTGAATATTTCTAAAACCTGTTTCTACCCCAAGTAGCCCTTGATGTCTAATTTCTAACTCAATTTTAATCACTCAATTTGGATTTGAAACGAAAAAGTTAGAGCCAAAACATTGACCGGATGTCTAGCGGGCAGCTTAGGAACAGAGTTGGGACAGCCAGTTTTTGGAGGCCTAAATGAATGGATTTTTAAAACCTGTTTCTATGGTAGATTCCCCTATGAATCTAGTTTACAATGCAATTGGAATCACTCATTTTAGATATCGTATGGGGAAGTTATGATCAAAATACTGATTGTCTATCGTAAATCAACACCCTTAAAACTGTGTCTTTCCGGCTGTTCCTTACAATATTTGACCTATCAATTCTTCTTGTCTTCAAAACCTGTTTCTATTGGAGATCAATAAATGAATCTATTTTCATTTCCAATTTGAATCATTCGAATCTGACATCAAACGAAAATGTTATTCTTGAAATATCAACTGTTGGTCTAAGTCGGGTAATCGAAAATGACTCTATTATGCAGGTTGTTCTAAACAAATTTGACATATCATATCATTGATTTTTTAAAACATTTTTCTATGGGAGATACAACTTTGAATTAGCTCTCATTTGGATTTGGAATCACTCAATTTGGACGGAAAACAAAGAAGTTGTGATTAAAACACTGCTGGTTAGTATGGTCGACCACTGCTCTCCCGCAGGTAACAAATAAACTTTACTTTGTTATTTTCTCCAATGATTTGTTCTACAGAGTAACTACTTGTTAGTTTTTTACATAATTCTTGGATTAGGGGAGCCTGCGCACCTCTCTTTCTCCATGATTTAATTTTTTATTGCAGGTAGATACTCGTTTTTTGCAGGTCTTGGGAAAATAAGGAAGGTCAATTTATGGACGAGTGATTTTTCAAAGAAGTTTTTATAAAACAAAGGAATTTTATCCAAATCATTACCCAACGGATTCATAATAGAACAAATAAAGAATTGATTTCAATTTCAAGATTCATGTCTTGTTACTGCTGCCAAAACATTTTTCAAAAAGATCATTTTTTTACATAATATCATAGCTGTTGTAACTTAATTTACATATTGTTTTTTAAATAAAATGTTGTTTCTTTTCTAATTTCTTTTATATTTTGTGTTTCAGGTGTTACTTCATTCAAAAGCATCAATGCAGTGAACAGCTAATTCATTATTTGCGTGTTTGCATTTTATGGTTGTGTATTTTGCTATTCCTTTTCGAAATGGAATAGCTGTTGTTTATTTTCGAAATGGAACAACACTTTTTCACTTTCACGTTGGGTGTGTTTTTGCTGTTCCTTTTTCAAAAGGAACAACATTTGGTGTGTTTTTGCTATTCCTTTTTTTCAAAAGGAACAGCAGTACGTGTTTTTGCTGTTCCTTTTTCAAAAGGAACACCAGTTTGAGTTTTTGTTGTTCCTTTTTTCAACAGGAACAACAGTGCGTGTTTTTGCTGTTTCTTTTTCAAAAGGAACAACAGTTTGAGTTTTTGCTGTTCCTTTTTTCAAAAGGAACAGCAGTGCGTGTTTTTGCTGTTCCTTTTTCAAAAGGAACAGCAGTTTGAGTTTTTGTTGTTCCTTTTTTTCAAAAGGAACAGCCGTGCGTGTTTTTGCTGTTCCTTTTTCAAAAGGAACAGCAGTTTCGCATTTTTTTGTGTATTTTTACTTTTTTTTTGTATGCATTTTCTTTGTTGTTCCCTACACAGAACACCACTTTATTTTTTGAGTGTTTTTGCTGTTCCTTCAAAAAAAGGCAACACTTTGAGAGTATTTTTGAGAGCAACCCTTCCTTTCTCTTGTGGGATTATTCATAGTTCATCTCAACCACATTTTCCTGATTCTCTTTCATGGCATGAAGTACACTACTTTTATGAGGACAAGAATTATGGATTCTATTGAAGCAAGTTAATATCATTCACGTTATGATCTTTAACAGGACAGCTCCTTGATGATAGATTTTTTTCAAAAGAGACACAATTATTTATATATTACTTTACTGCATTGTTTTCTGTTGAACATGATATTGATTGATCATCTTAATACCATGATGGTTCCATCATCCCTGGTTATAATCTTCTTTGTCTGTAATAAATGAGATTATGGGTATATTTTCTTTCTATTGACATCTTCAACTTCTTCCGCCATCCCTGCTCTTAAGGAGTACTGAGCCTCCCTCTTTTTATCATAAAAATGTGTAATAACAACAAAATTTTGTTCGCAGATGAAGGATAGGGGGTCTCATTACGAGACAGTCTACCATGTTCATAAGGCTGTAACAAAGTGACATTCCCATTATGGCCACCACACCAGGGTTATGATCCATTGGATAGCCAAATTATCCTTGGAACAGGAGGTCTCATCACGAGTCGGCCTGATCACTTTTGCTACCTCTTAGTGAATGGCAGTGTGGTTATCTGGTTACCACGCCAGCACACTGATCTCTTCTGTAGAACAACACTAAAACTCTCCATTTATAAATTGAGGATCCTGGCTCATATGGGTTAAAAAGCAACCCTGCCGAGGCTATGGACGCCTGCTGGCAGCAGTGTCTCTGCTTATGGTATTGAAGTTATATCTTATCGTCAATTATTATTATAATACCATTTTCTTATTTTCTTTTTATCAGAGAAGTTATTTCCTTAACTTTTTCCCTGTTTTGAACCTTTATGCATGAGAAATTGTTTTATGATCAATCACATCATTTTCAGCTAGAATACCATCAGCAAAGCATCTTTTTAGCATATTGTTGTCCTTTTTCGTTTTGCATAAACTATCATCACTCCAAAGCGTCCTATCTCTTATTCGTAACTATCTTTACACACTTTGCTCTCAATATAACCATAATTTTCACCGTCCTATCATTCATAAGTGTACTCTGCTTCACTTACTGATATATTGTTCATTCCATTGCCTTGTCATCCGCACCACCCCTTTCATATGCTTTATGTTTATGGAACCCATTTTCCAATTGGAGGGGGTAATGTATGCATTATGGGATTGCATGCGATATGATTACTACACTTTTCCATACCTTGTTGATTTGACAACATATTAGTATTGCATGTATACATAAGTTTTTATAATTGCAATTTTGCATGCATTTTATCTGTTGCTATTCAAAGCTAACACTATGGATTCAAGAACATTGTATGCAAAATAGTGCTTTGTTTACAGGAGAACAACAAGTATGGGTAGAATTCTATTCATAGCATGACCACACTATTGTACTTCACAGTGGAGACTCGTGAACGTGAACAATTCTTCAGACATGATGTGCTTCCCTGGATTCCACCTTTTGCATCACTTTTAGCACCAACTTTGCCTACATCAGCTTCAACAACTGCCAGTATTTATATGTCATTCCACATTTTTGGAGGTGAAACTTGAGGTAAAATTGCATAGTTTTCTAATTTATTATAAATTTAGGAGAATCTAATGAAAATCCATTTTGAGCATTATTTGTCATCCTTCATTCCACATGTTTACCACTTCCCCTTTTTCAGTAGCATGTCATTTTCGAGTATGGGGGAGTGTTCCTTTCATTCATTTCTTTCTTATACCCACGTCATTCATATTCTTTATCATCCATTGCTATTCTTATTCACTATCAACACCTCCCTTATTTCATGTTGTTTTACACCAAGCATAGAATTCAACAGCTGGTAGCAACCACCTCTCTTTGTTTTCTAGCATCGCATGAGGACATGCTAATTTTTCAGAGAGGGGGAGGAATTGCTATGCATGATGGATGTTTTCTACTTTCTTCCTTATTTAAGGCATACAATTTCATTTTTACACAGTGCAGAAATTGATTTCCCATACTTTTAAAACTATGAACTCAATTCTTGTAATTTTTGGAAAACACATTAATACAAAACGACACAATTTCAAGAAATATTGGTTCATAAAATTTCAGAAATCATGCACTCTCACCTACAGCCATTTTGTTTATATCTCATGATCTGTGCATCAAAACAATCTGATTTTTGGATCATAAAGGCATTCATATATTCTAAATTTACTTGCCAAATTTCGACAAAAGCTGGTTTGTAGTTTTTGGGGAAAATGGTTAATGAAGTTTGTTGTTATCTATGTCATATTTTGCTGCAACTTCATACATATAGTTGAATGTCAATGTAAAAATTGTTATGCCTTCATCGAGATTGCTAAAATTGAATATTCATTAATTAAGGAAGCATTCATTTATTCTCAAATTTTTATTGCTTGGTTAACACATGGTTTTTGTCTTTGGGTTGCATGAAGACATGCAATATATTCAGTTTTCGTTGCATGAGGACATGCAACATATTGAGTGTGGGGTTATGTTGGGTCGTTAATATGCCATTGTTATCGTCACTTGTGAACGTTTATTCCACCCATTTCTACCATTCTTCATCATGTCATTTATTATAATTTATTATATAAATCCATTTTATGATGATTTATGCTCTTACATTATTTATTCTCCTTTATTTCTAATAAATTGATTATTATGCATTATTTTAACAATGATAGTTCTAAAAAGTTGGTTATAACATATTTCACCATTTTTAGCCTCCAAGGTAACTTCCAGATTGAAGATTTGATTTTTAAATCTGCCAACTCAGAAATTCGCTGGTTTAAGGAGTGACAATTTTGCGGTTGAGATTCTGAGCAAATGAAGACGAATTTGGAAAATACGGAACATGGGTTGTGTCCAGAACAGGCCCAATTAACTTTAGTGAAGAAAGGTTTCCCAAATTCGGCTTGTACAGGGAGAAACGCAGGGTTCTTTGAGCATGATTTTCTCAGATTTGCAGTTGCGGCCGTCCTCCAAATCTCAGCTGCAAACCCAAATTCGTCTTTCTTTTGTTGAAGAGATAAAGGGAAATATATTTTTTTGTTGATCATCTGGTTAAAATCAACCTAAATTTGTAAAAGAAATCATGTTGTAATTATCTATGCTCTGATCCTTCTCTATTTAAATGAAACCAAAGATCAGAGGAAGAGGACTGTTTTTGTAATTTTACAGTTTCAGAATAAACTTTGATCGTTGAGTCTCAGTGAGACCTGATTTTGTTATACTTTTGTGGATGCGATTAATATAGAAGACTTGGTGTTCATTCCGTCTCTACGTCTGGAGTAATCTAAGGCGGTGTACCATCGGCAGCTAAGGGCCCGGCTCCGAAGGACACTTGCCTTTGTATCATTATACGGTGATCTGCATGTGGAGTGTTTATCTTTAGTACGTAGTAATCTGATACATCTTTTATGTTATATGCTATGCTTCGTTATAACTGATATCTGAATGAGTTCTTTATCTCATGTCTCTGCATTGCATAAGTGGATCTATTCGAATTGCATCTTTCAGCTATTTCTGTAGCGGAATGTTGGTATGAATGTTATTGTTATCAGATCCGTGTGAAATAGTATTTGTAAGACTTGAAAGCAATATTACTTCGTTCAGAAACATAGTCATATCATCCATTACTCTCAGATTGCTGTAGTAGTAGAGAACTTGTACATACGGTTGAGGATTGCTGTTGCATTTGTGTGTTGAATGTATATATGATTGACGTTCCTACTTTATAATGAACTGTTGTTCCATAATTCATTTGTAAATATCTTCTCGTAAAGTAAAGATCATTGGAATTGCTTTTGCCGATTGTTATTTGATTGCGGAATGAGAGTTCAGTTCTAACTCGCGAGATTTAGTTCTTTTAATTGCTGTTTCATTTACTGCTGTCCATTTCGTTTTATGCTGCTTTTTGCCATTCCTTTTACTTGCATTTATTGCTTTGGTGTGAGAGAAGTTCCAAGGCTGTCGTGAGCCTCAGCGAATGCTACCACACTCCCTGATCCATGGTCCATGCTCTAATTCCTTTTGCATCAATTTTTAGAGGATTGAGTTATTGCTACTATATCCTCGATTGATGGTTGTTTGAATGAATGATTTAGTTTTAAACATTTCAGTTTCTTGATGTTCCAATTAGATTTTGTTTCAAGCATTCATTTACTATTGGGTTTTAAGCACTATACTACTAAACATTACTCTTAAGTAAATCGCCGCCTCAGACAGAGTACACTCTTGAAATAAAAAGTCGTCCCTGGGTTGATAATTAATGTGAGGTAATTAGGAGTTCACAAGACACCTTTTTATCGCTCCACACAATCCTCCACCAGTGCAAGGAACTGGTGCACACACACCATGTTGATTGTTGACCTATTAAAATGTGGCACACATAGCATGTGCAACAACCTAGCTTGCTCAACACCTCAAACCCATTTCATGGGTTCCAACCATGTGATCCAAGTCTCTTAATAGTAAATTTTCATCATATACTTGGTAGTCACTAAATGTGGGAACCTCTCATGGTCCGCAAGGTTCCAATCCTCCATTTTTATCATTGGAATGTGTGCGAATATTGTGCCTTAAAATTCCACCTGTTCAGGCAACAAGGGTGTTGAAACTGTGAATTTCCCAGAATATGGATCTTTGGTAACTTTGGGTTTTCCATTCCACTTGGGGATATACTTCAGGAGCTATGTTATAGGCTCATCCTCCTCTACATACAACTCCTCCATCCCTTTGTATTCCTCCTCCTTCAAATCGACCACTTTCTCTGGTTGTTTACATTTTCTCTCTTTCTCTCGCACCTCTAGGTTCTTCCTTGGTGACGGTCTCATCAGCATTAACTTCTATTTTTCTTTGGTAGCAAATTTATTCGAGCTAGGAAACCTCATCATGTTAGGAAAAGGGGTTGCAACTTCCATACTTGACATCTTAGGGCCTGGTGCATCAGAAGCAACAACTTCAGAACTCATGGCTTCTGCAGGATTTGTGGCAATCATTCGTTGTAAGAACATTTCACAAGATACTGCAAACAAATTGGAAAATGAGGGTCTCGACATCAGTTCTTCCTAGTCTTCGTTCTTCATATAGTGATAGAAAGAGGAATCAAACATAATTCTTAGAATGAAAAGTGTTCTTTGCTGGACCGATATGCGCAATTTATAGAAGGTTTTGAATTCAAATCCCACTGTTGCCCCAAATTTATGATCATAAATGCATTTTTTGTAGTAGATGGATTAAGGGGGCCTGACCCAGGTTTAGAATTATTCACACCAACCAACAAAACCCTAACTACTATCCCTTTCAACAACAACCTACATAACACAGACTGCATTCTCACCCGAAGCAGTATTGGGGGATGCTAGAACCAGGTTTCTCCATCTAGAGACAGAGTGATAAGCGGTCTTAGCTTGTGTAGCTCAGATTTGCCTTCGTGAGGATCGATATCCTTATATGTTCTAATACCATAATTCTAAGAAAATGGATTCTAGACCTCTGCGAAGGTCTGTGATCAGTCTTTATAGACCCTAAAGAGGCAACCCATCCACTTTCATTCACTAATTAATAAACCTAGATCTGCCTTTGCGCAGATCTATCCAATGTGTCAGAAATCATAATAGAATTAACCCTTAACATTGTGAACACATATAATCACTTAATTCATGCATAAATAGTATAGATTCTATAGATTCATCCCACAATTACACATTATTTCATGGAGAACACATTAGTAAGTGACAAAACATAATATAAACAGAATTCACAATAATATTCAGATGCAAAGTATTTCTTCAAAATCAGTCTTTATTAAGCTTCAACATTTGGATTACAGACTTCTTTACCCAGTGAACTCAACTGTAGGTATTTGCGCACTCAGCTATGTTGTGGGGAAAAGTATCCGATGCGGATGACCCTATCCCTACTCTAAAGGTGACAGTCTTTAGCAACAACTGAAAGTAAAGCTTTGATGATTTCCTTTATGAAAGTACAGAGAGATGGAAAGGAAGGTCAACCAACCTGGTGTTTTTCACTTAGTCGATCCTTGTCCTCTCTCTTTTGTCTCTTGTCCCCAGCTCCTTGCTCTCTTTGCCGGTCCAGCTACACACAGATCCTGCACAAAACAAGAGAGGAAACTACAAGATACATGTACTCATAACTGAAGCATGGATTAGGGTGAATCAAATATACATGTAAATACAATACATCAATGCAATACAAGTATATAGGAGAACATGCAAAACTTTATTGATAGAAGTAACAGGGTTCTGAGAAGGTTACAACCAATGATGGCTCCAATCCAGCAGCACCTCCCCAGCAGCAAGAACTCTCCTCTTCACCTCTAGTAAAACAATCACCCAATAGCTCTAACCGTAATCCAACAGCACCTCCTTGCTTAACACAAAATTCCAGCCTCCTTAGATCTCATAGAAGAGCTCTATATATAGGAGAGAAGAAGAGAGGATGAGTCAGCTTGAGACTGACATGAAGCTGCCTTGTGTCCTCTCCCTCTTCAGTTAATCTTCAGTTCTTGAGTCCACTTGGAGATCCTTGGTTACACATGGTGATCAAGTACCTCTTACTCATCACAGGGCGAATCTTATGAACCAAGTGTCAGTTTGGAAGCTTCCTGGGCAGTTGACACCTTGCAGGATGACTGTGCCACTTGGCCAATCTCGCCCAGCGCAGGTAGCCTTCATTACTTTTGACTTCCAGCGCAGGTACAAAGAGGGACAGTTGCATTCCAGCGCAGAAGCTCAGTGGAGCAGCTGACATGATCCAAAATAAGCTTGTTTTGAAGTGTTTTCAGGTGGAGAACTGATTGGAAATGCTGTTGTTTGATGACCTTGTTCTTTTAGGGGTAAGAACAACATGTTTAGGGACTAAGGATCCCTGTAATTATTGACATTCCATGCTCCTTGACGCGAGGCACAAAAATGTCTATAACAGTTGCCCCCTAAAGTATGAGGCCGTTTATCGGGTGAAATGCTTTAGCTAGAGGGTCCGAAGTTCGTTCCAGTGCTGAGGAGAGTGCCCTGTAATACAATACAATACAATACATTATTTTTCATTCAATTTTCATGATCTAGCTGAGGCGGGCATTCCCATGCTCAGCTTTTATAAATACATTTTGGTACATATGACAGACGATTGTCTGAAGGTAGACTGATAATTTTCTGCTGAAATTATCATCCTTTGAATAGGATGATCATCTGCTACAATGATGTACATGGCAAATGCTTTTATATTTCCTGAATATATATCGCAGCCCGGATGGATGAAACTAGATCCGGGGTCTTCAAACTCGTTCGATCTTCACTCTAAGTACAAGTCGATCCATGTGAGAATTGCGCTGAAGTCGAACATGGAAAGACATCACTTGATTACCGGTCAATAATGAAAACCGTTAACAAGCGTGAGAGGAATCACCAATAATGACGATGACCCTCAAGGTACTGCAGTACAATTCACGTGGCGTGAATAAAGGACTTGGCGTCGAACGCCACGCAAAATCTTCTGGTCGAAGGTCATTGATGTATACCTATCGCCGGAAGTGAGAAACTTGCCATTGAGGCATGCAAGCTTCAAAGTACTGATGGGGGTGTTCCTAGATCAACTTCTTGGATAATGAGCTGAAGTCGACAAGAAGCGATCCGTCAAGGGAGGGCCTTAATGAATCCCACATCAATGACACGGAACGGAGCTAATGATTTTAGTGGAGGCGAAAACAAACTGTGAAATATGATTCAGGGTGGCGATCATGAATGGATGAAGGATAATGTATGGTAGTGGATGGGACACGGTTGACACTTTCAGAATGACCCCTCTTGAACATATAACGACACTGATGCGATGGATCGGTAGCATTACCCCAAATGTGGATGGTGTGGCGAGGACCATGGTGATGAGACCGGTGAATGAAACAACCCAACCCGATGTGGTACGGAGGAAAAGTGTCATGTTCAAGAGTGACTTGCTACCTTTAAACTTTGAATGTTCTCCCAATTTTTCCCCAGTCATTTCTGACCAGTACCTCTTTATTTTTGTCAAGCTTGAGGAGGATAACATATGCTTGTTCTATAACCTGCCCTTCGGGCAAGCCCATCGCTATGATTTAACGAGCCTAGCGATAGGGAAACTCGTTCTCGTCTAAAGACAAGTTTGTCGCTATTTAATCATTTTAACGAGTCTAACGACAATGAAAACTCGGTCCTTTTCATTTTTAGAGAGTCTGAAAAGGTACAGAAAGTCAACTCCATAATTCCTTTTTCGTCATCTAATCCCTTAAGTCCGAAAAAGTATAAAACAATACAGAAGGGATGGCTGTTCGGTACTTTTACGAGCCGAACAAGACAAGCGCTCGATCTTTTTGTGCAATAATCCCTCAGGTCCAAAAAGATTAAAATCTAGAGGAGGGATAGCTTTCGGTCGTTTAACGAGCTAGAAGGCCAAAAACTCGGCAAACTTTTCATATTTTACGAGTCAGTGAAAAGAGCTCAAAGAAGACTCGTCTTTTGAGGAACGAGTGATAAACAGGGATAGCAACTGATTCCAGGGACAAATTGGAATTTTCCAATCACGGTAGTGTCACAAGGATGGCTAGGTGAAATCACTCTTCGCAGCTGTTCCTCAAAATAGGTAAACACACATATGGGGGTGAACGATCGGCCAAATGAAATGGAGGTGATGGATGAAAACACGACCAAGGCTTTTAAGGCTTATAAATTTACGATCGCAATGGTTATTTACCGAGATAGGTTCATTTTTTAATGAGCTTGAACTTTGGCGAAAAAACTCTGCTCACACTTTTCTATTTTTTAACGAGCATAAATTCCGTGGTAAAACTGCTCGATTCATGGTCAAATTTAATTTTTTACTTTTACTAGCTTTTCTCTTTTCAAATGTAGTACTTCATCTTCAATTGCTGCAACAAATTTTGTTAGAAATGGACAAATTTTGCATGAAAATGAGATTATAACCCTAATATTTAACTTTAAACTGTGTAAAAAGTCATAAAAAGGGGTTTTTACCTCTCATTTACCATTTCATTTGCATTTTGCTTGTTGGAGCTCTGGAGGTGTCTCTTCTTCCTTGATTTTCACCAGCTGATTCCGGGAGATTCTGTGGACGATTTTCGGCGCCGTTTGGATCAGGTAGGAGCTAAACCTTAGCCCTTCACTTTCATGGTTTCCTTTTTCAGTTTCATGCATGTTTTTCAGAGTTTCTGGGCCCCAGGGGTTTCATTAGGGCGCCCTGGCATCAGCGCAGGTTCCCCTTTCGAAATCTGCGTTGTATTTCAGGCAGCCTTAAGGCAGACTGAGTTCCAGAGCAGGGGGAAGACTCTCTGCCTGCGCTGGGCCTAAAAAGGCTGATTTTGCATGAGCTTTTTGATGATTTTTCGCCAGATTTTCATCAAAATCAGGAACTTACTCCTTCTCTTGTTTGATTGTAGGGAACTTTGGACAAAATGTCCCTTACATGGCGAGAACGAGAACATGAAGCAGAGGACATGGTTGCACTCCATGACCCAGTCACGGTGAACGCGCTTCGGAACTGTGGCCTGCTGAAGTTCTTCCGTATCTCTAGCATGAGAGCACAGATTTCTTTACTGCAGTATATGCTTGATGCTTGGGATCCTGTTAACCAAGTTTTCCAGATTAGGGGGAAGTCTTTCCCCTTGACCATAGAGGACATGTACTTCTTGAACGGGTTGTCAAGGCGGGGTGCTCCCATTTCTTTGTCAGGTACGGCTCGAGGGACTACTTCCACCAGAGACTATATCCGTCAGTATTGTCGGGAAGGTTCACAGCCGAGCAAAGACGGCAAGATCAATATCCGTGACATTACTGACAGGTCTCTCAGATCCATTCTGTTTACTATTGGTAGGATGGCCGGTAGCGCAGCTTTACATGTTGCCAACAGATCTTATATGCAGCACGCCTTGGAGTGTCTCCAACCGAAAGTGTTTAACTGGTGCGATGCAGTACTTGTTCAGATGAAAAGTCAATTGACCAAGGTAAAGGACGGGGGGCTGAAGAACTTTGGATTCGGTTCTATTCTGACTGCCTTTGTCTTGGAGAAAATCCCATTGATGCAACCTCAGTACATCTTGCTTGATGTGCCTTCTCCGACCGAGCCACGCATGCAGAGGTGGGTTGACCATATGTCCCGGCATGCTGGTCAACCTCATATTACATTCACTGAGTCCTTCTTTGGGTGGTTCGAGCATCAGGAGATGGCATTTTCTGAGTATCCATATGTGGGAATGGACTACCGAGGTGATCCGGACTTGGTGCTTCTGGATGGCGAGCAATGGGGCGCTATTGGTAAAATCTCTGACCATATCACTGTTTATTGTTTTCATTCATGATGTTTACTGTTCAAAACTGATCAAACTCTTGGGTGCATGCAGATGTTGGTCCTGTTCGTCCAGTAGCTCGTCCACGATCGCCAGTTGCTGCCCCAGCAGCAGAGCCTGCTAGGAGAGTTGTTATTCGCGACCTTGGTGATACTGAGATACTTGCAGCTGTGCAGGAGCAGGTTGAGAGCCTTACTCGTGGCCTTCCGGATGTACAGATTGACGAGTTACCTTTACAGTTGCAGCGACACACCATCGGTGTGCCTAGACGATGGACTCGTCTCTTGCGCATGATCGCACAGACCGTGACGTACTTTCATGAGCACCACTAGGCTAGGGTGCCCCCCAGCATCTTTTTGAGTTCTAGGTCATATGACCAATTTTGTTTTGATTACAGCACATTATGTACAAACTATAAACAGCTTTATATATTTTGATTTTCGGAGTTTATTTCAGTTTATTTGTGATCCACTTACATAGCACCGATGTATCTCTTTTTATATATGTTGTAAATGTCTATCTAATACATAGTTTGCTAATGAATCTGTTAATGTGTTCAAGTTTCTGGAAATATGTTGGTATTGAATTGAATCAAACTCTCTTTCCAAAATCTTAACTCTTAGAAACATACGATAAATAGCTGGATTGCGGACTGAATATATACCAGTGAGTTGTAGTATCACAAGTTGTGAGTCTAGCCTAACAATTAGTCGGCGTATACCATGAGCGATGGTATCAGAGAGGAGTTCGATCAACGCACTATACTCAGCGATATTGTTTGTTGACCGTCCGATACACACACCTCTGAAACTCACTAACTCGCCGCTTGGATCAAAAATGGCCCAGGCAGCGGAGGACAAATTCCGCGTGCTACGACTCGCTCCGTCGGCATATCCCACATATGTATCAGAATAATTCGACATCTGCAACAAACGAGAAGGGTGGATTACTACCGAAACAACATTTTAGCGAAAACAAAATACAACAAAAGCACTCAGGTTACTATTTAGGCATAGTAACGGTTGAGGTACAACCCATTACGGGGTTGCGCCAGTGGTATTCCGTCATAATCCATTAACTCGTAGGCTCCTTTTGTTAACACCCTTTTAACAATATAGGGACCCATCCATAAGGACTGAAATTTTCCTGCTCCTAATTTGTCGGATTCTTGGTCGTAAAGCAAAACCAAGTCGCCCTCAGAGAAGTTGCGAGGTTTGACATTCTTGTCAAATTGTGCTTTGACTCGTTTCTTATGGGCCTCGTTCGCCAAAGCGGCATCACGACGGCTTTCATCCAACTGGATCAATTCCAGGAAACGAGCCTCTTCTTCTGAGGTTCCGGGGAGGAGGTCAATTGCGAGTTTAAGAGACGAAATTTCGCACTGGATCGGTAAGACTGCCTCCAGGCCATACACCAATTGGAATGGTGTGAACCCAGTGGCGTTCTTTACCGAGGTTCGGTAAGCCCATAATGCTGAGTACAGGATTAGATGCCATCTTCTTTTGTGAACCCCTATCATCCTTTGCAACATACGCTTCAGGACCTTGTTGATTGCCTCAACTTGTCCGTTGGCTTGTGGATAATACGGGGTAGAGCTGTCGTGCGATAGCCCTAGTTTGGCAGCTAATTCAACCATCATGTGATTGCGAAAATGCGATCCATGATCTGTCACTATAGCTTGCGGAACACCGAACCTGGCGACTACATGATTGAAAAAGAAAAGGGCAGCTGTTTCACCAGTGTTATCCAATGTAGGCATCGCCTCGGCCCATTTGGTAAAATAGTCAACAGCGACTATAATATACCCATGCCCCCCGGTCGAGGTGGGGTTACATTGCATGAAATCGATGCCCCACTTGGCGAAGGGCCCAACAGCAACTATCGGCTGTAAGGGTGCGGGTGGTCTTCTGGTTTTGCTATCAAAGATCTGACATGCATGGCAACTTTTGACAGCTATTATGCAATCTTTAAACATAGTTGGCCAGAAATATCCTGCTCGTAAGATTCTTTGTGCTGTTGCATATCCAGATTGATGCCCCCCGCACGCGCCTGAATGAAAATCATTCAGGGCTTTTTCGGCCTCCTCATGGGTAAGGCACCTCCTCAGAACCGTATCGACGCCACGACGGTAAAGTGTATCACCGACGATCATGTAGTCTTTAGATTGGTATCGTATACGTTTCCGTTCCGAGTGTGAGGTATTAGGCCTAAATTTTTGGGTTTGGAGATAAACAATGATGTCTCCATACCACTCATCGCTTACTGATATCAGAAACAAATTTTCATCCACGATTGACTCTTCTGATGTTTCATCGTTGGACGATGATGGGAGATCGCATGATAATTCCGCGAAAACTAGAGCTTTCGTCGATTTGGATTTTACAAAATCTAAATCGAACTCCTGAAGGATGGCTATCCATTTTGAATATTTTCCCCCAAGCAACTGTCGCGACAGTATATATGTCATGGGATTGCAATCTGACAGAACGGTAGTTTTCCTAAAGAGGACATAATGTCGAAACCTTTGAATCGCTTGAACAGCAGCAAGCGCTAGTTTTTCAATATAGGAATATTTACTTTCTGTGTCATTTAAGTTTTTACTTAAATAATAAATAGGATGTTCAATTCCATCGACTTTTTGCACTAAGACCATCGCAATGGTTGTATTTGCTGCAGCTAGATACAGGTTAAAATCTCTTTGATAGTCCGGGGCGTACATTAATGATGCTCTTACTAAACAATCTTTCAGAGCGTCAAAGGAAGCTTGCGCAACCTGGTCCCAGACAAAAGGTACATCCTTTTTCAAAAGACGAGTATAACCTTTGGCAAGTTCTACGTAATTTGGAATGAACCTCCTCAGAAAGTTTGCTTTCCCTTGGAGTTTCTGAATCTGAAGCAAATTTGAAGGTGGAGGCAAATTAATGATTGCCTGAACCTTACAGGGGTCGAGACGAATCCCATCCTTAGAGACAACAAAGCCAAGTAAACGACCAGAACCGACGCAAAACACACACTTGTGTGGATTGAGTCTTATCTTGTAATGTCGGCAACGTAGAAATATCGCTCTCAAATGTCGCGGATGATCAGTCCGCTTCCGTGAATGAGCCGGAAGATCGTCGAGGTAAGGTTGAACAATGTTCTTGATGTCATGGAAGGCATAATTCATTGCCCTCTGAAACGTCGCCCCTGCGTTCTTTAAACCAAAGGGTAATTTTCGATAAGCGAATGTGCCCCACGGACAGATGAATGCAGTCTTAGACTGGTCCTGTGGGCGGATATTTATTTGATTATACCCGGAAAATCCATCCATAAAGGAAAAGATTTCACATCCGGCGCATTCATCAATTATCTGGTCGATGAAGGGTGTAGGGTAGTTGTCCTTTGGACAATCTTTGCTTACATCCCTATAGTCGACGCACACTCTTATCGTCCCTTGTTTTTTCATAACAGGGACAATATTCGATACCCAATCGGTTAGAGGAACCGGGTAGATGAATCCAGCATGGAGAATTTTTTCAACTTCCGCCTTAATGGCAGCGGCTTTCTTCGGATGTACCTGCCGAAGCCGTTGTCTTACTGGTTTGACATCAGGATACATTTTAATTTCATGTTCAACTATGCTCGAGTCAATGCCTGGCATTTCATCATATGACCATGCAAAGACATCTCTAAATTCGCGAAAGAGAGCACTATATATTTCCAGTTCTGAAGGGGAACAACTTTTGCCGACATGAATATTCTCAACAACATCAGATTTTGTCGAGATGTTTATGGCTATAGTCTCTTCAATATTGGATAGGTTTCGTTCTGAATCCACCGTATTTACAGTATTTGTTAGGAATTCAAATACTGAAGGGTGATATAGGTCGTGATGAGTTTCTTCTTCACACTCTGGAAGAAGGGAACGATGGTGGTGATCATTCCATGGTGCCCCCTCAATCATCATTGATTGTAAGATTCCTTCGTCAGTCCCATGAACTTTTGACCATGGATCTAATGGGGTACCATATTCTTCAGACCTATCTACCCAAACGCTTGACGAGCGTTCATTTGGGCTCGCCTCCCATGCCTGAAACATTGATTGCTACAATATTTCAATGGGGCTAGGAGGCAATACCACTTGATGATCCATGACGACTTTGTCTTCTGCGACCTTTGATGAAGATATCATGTTGCATGTTGCTACAAACGGGATATCCACTATATGGAAAGGAGGTGGCAACGCGAAAGTTCCCATCATTGTGGGATCTTTTAGCAAGCCTACTCCGATATCTTTTATCGAATGGTCGCTCCCATGGATCAGGGGAATGCTTCCAGTAACTTGTGAACCATTAGGGAGGAAATTCTGTTGGTCGACGATCGTAATCCCTCCTTCAAACGGGAATGCAATCTTCCTAAAATATGTCGACACTACAGCTGCCATGGCATATATCCATGGTCTTCCTAGTAGGATGTTATAGTCAAGATTGCCATCAATGACTTCAACATCAATCTCTACTGTTTTTCCTCCTAGTTCAACCTTAAAGTTATTTAGGATACCGTACGGAGTGTACGACTTACCGTCAAATGCTTTCAATGTCGTCGAAGATCGCGACAAGGTTGGAGATCCAAGAGTTTTCCAGCAACTCATCGACATGATACATGTCGATGCACCCTCATCAATAATCGTTCTATGAACAGTTTTGTTGAGTGCTTTCACTTGAATAAGGAAAGCTAATTGCGCTGGTAACTGAGGATCATATCCTTTGTGATCAAAGGATACAAGATTGGAATCTTTAGGATCCACTCCACCAATTGCTGATAACAATGCCTGTCTTTGGGATGGGCAATTTTGTAGTACCTCAAGAGTCGACATAGCAGATGGCGATTGGGCCAAATCCTCCACTATATTATAGTGTTGCGCCGCTCTGGCGCGAGGGTTGAATGTCGACTTGTGGACTACTCCCTTAGGCGGCTTTATTGTTAATTCATGCGTGAGGGGGGGCACAACTTCTGCCGAAGTCGTTGTCGAACTACTGGGTTGATCTTTCCCTTTGTCGTTCGTCACCGGCGGATTCCCATAATATTTATTCCTAGTCGAGATCAAAGCATCATTTTGCTTAGAAACCGACAGCATAAGCACTTGAGACGGGGAAGCATTTCCACTATCAACCATATTTTGACCTGGGGCGGGAAATGGATCAGTCAACACAGCTGAAGTTTGAGAGCTTTTTAGGAACCTCTTTAACTCAGCTTTGAACGGACAGTTCTTTGTTGAATGATTTTCATCGCATATTTGACATGGAGGAAATTGTTTCCTTTGCCCAGGAGGGTTTGAAGAAGTTTTTTGAGGGGATGACCCACCTTGTTTCTTCTTCTTCCCTTTGTTTTGTTTCTTCTTGCTTCCTGGTTGATTGGAGTTTTTGTCTTTATCCGTAGATACAGCATTTACCTCCGAAGCAAGAATCTCTTGATTTGCTTTTTGATTCGAAGTCTTACGGGCTTTCTTATTCGAATCCCTTGTCGACTTAGCGTTTGCAGTTCCAATCACGCCGTCACCGGCATGAGAGTCACTATTCGATCCGGGAGGAGGAGGGATTGAAAATTCCGGTCTGGGGGCATCAGGTATCTTATCATAGAGCGTGCCCGACTGAGTATACACTAAGTCCAAATATTGAGCACGAGCAATAACTTGCTCCTCTGTTACGATGCCTCCCTTGGCCACATCTTCTATAATTGCCGGCAGAAGCGACTTTATAAACCACTCAGCTAATAGCTGATCTGGAACATAGGTTTTTACCATTCTGCGACGACGACGCCACTCATGTATATGATCAGATATATGTGTGGCTGTTGTCTGCTTGAAATTGGTCAAAATCTCTGTTCCAGTTTCGTACCTTATAGGTAACTGAAAGTGTGTTAAGAAAGTCGTGGCTAGGGAACTAAAATTGTCGAAAGAGGCTCTAGGTAATTCAATATACCATTTGGCCGTCGGACCAGTCAATGTCCTCTAGAAAAGGTGAAGCCTTATCGAATCATCATTCAAGGTATTCGACGAACACCACAGATGGAATGTCATCACATGATTCGACGGGTCTTCGCCCGGATTTCCATTGAATTTAGGAATGTCCGAAGGAAGTTTGTGAGGAATCGCTGGCCACCAACGGGCATAGGCGATTGGGTCGTTCGTTAATCAATGTAAATCTGGTAATTCTAAGGTCGCCACGAATGGCAACTGCTGATTCAGGTTTGGCAAGGCATACCCAGGATACGATGGAATCGCCTGAGCAGTAGGCCTTTGCACACCAGCATAATGCAACTGATGTTGATATGACTGATATGGCTGGTGGGCTTGGCCACTGTAAAGTGGTTGATTTAACCCGTTCTGAATATAGGGTTGCCCACTATTCGCAAAGATCTGTTGCTCAGATCCTTGGTACACCTGTTGAAACTGAGGTTGTTGGTATTGCACCATCCATGGTTGTGAAGCCATGTTTTGCTGTGCGACACTAACCGACGGACCAAGATGCGGGGTTATAGTTCCCGTTTGTATCTGTGTTGTCCCGGCAGTTGGCGATTGTGGTTGTGTTGCAGGGTCAATAGGCTGTTGCATTACAACTTGTGGTTGACATACAACAGGCATCGATTGAACTTGCGACACTGTTACAATTGTTGGCGTCGTCGGGATACTGGACACAGGTACACATTGTTGCATGGAATATACAACTCTTGGTTGTTGGGGTATCATAGGTACCCAACCACTCGTCGTTACTTCAGTCAAACCTGAATGTGGTTGAAAACTACCGTATGGGTATCCCCCCGAAAGGGGAAGTGAAAGGGCATATTGCCCCCCATATGGTAACAATCCGGAGCTCAAGGGTATAGATGGCCTTTGAGGACTGGATGGTCCAAAATGATTCCCAAAGGGATCAATTTGTCTAGTTTCAACATAAGAATTACCGGGTATTATACCGGAAGAACAAACTGGAACAGACCAAGTTGTCATAATAGTCCCTGGGTGGACTCCTTCTAGTTGATGAGAACTAGTTGGGACAGATGGTATGCCGGCAAACATCGTTGGAGTGGCAGCAGGAGCTTCTGCTGTCGCTGTGTCGTTTGGCACAGTCCTAGATGTCGACGGTTGTTCAGACATTTTAAGTCTATCCAATAAACTTCCTAACGATTCTTCAGGAACTTCCGATGGCGATAGACAAACTTCTGATGCAGAAGGAAAAAGAGTGGTACCTACTCCAAAATGAATTGGAGTATTTGCTTGCTGGTCCTCTACGATTTCCTCTATTGCAATCAGACCAGGAGGAAGAGGAAGACCGTCAGGTCCGTAAAAGATTCCTGGTGCCGAAGAAGGGGTTGCTTCGACAGCGACAGTTGTTTGAACAACAAGACTCTGTGGACCGGTTTCAGATGGAACTGGTTCAGTTATGCAAGTACTTGTTTTCAGACTAGGATCAGTACAACTGTCCTTCTGTTGCTGTTGAACTTCTTCGATAGAGGCAGGGATTCCAGAAATATTGGGAGTGACCAGAATCTCAGATGTTGTTGGAACTTCCGTTCTAACTCTAAAAGGAGATTTTGACCTGGACCAGCGAGATCGCTTCGCCCGTACTACTTTCGGTTCCGGGGACGAAGGTGGTTGACTCGCGAGTCTCCCCGAACGACGGAGTTTTAATTGACTTTCCTCCACAGTTGCGGATTACTTGATCAACTAAAAGGGGAATTATGTTTCCGTATTGAATGAATTTTATTAGACGCTTTTAGACACAACTTTGCTTTTTCATGTTTTAAGAGTCGAGAAAAAGCTAAAGATGACTCTAGTCGCCTTCGATGTATTAACGAGCCCGAAGTGACAAATGCTCGGTTGGACCTTTTCAGTTATAGAGTTTGAAAAGGGCCAAAAGAAACTGCTCTGGAGATCTAGGCAGAGGGTGTGCCAAACCTTTCGCGAAACCACAGAATACGTTTTACGGTACGGGTGGTCGATCTTCGTGAATGCTGTGTTCACTGCATCGCGATCAGTAGGGCGGTCGACACGGCTTCCTAAGGATAAAGGATAATTGCCTATAGGGGTCTCCCAATATACGCGACGGTACGCGGGAGCTCAAGTCCGTATTAGTGCTATCGTCCCTCAGGAGGAATCACCCACCTTCGTAGAGATCGACAGTCACTACGTTTAACGACGCCGGAACACGTCTCTACCTAGACCTCTATTGTGAGCGTTATGTTACAATGCGTTTTTAGATTCATTCAATATATTTTAAGTTGATCTTGTTTATCAGTTTGTCTTTCAGGATCACCACGAGATGTATTGGTACAAATTCCTAAATGCAGCTAAAATGATAAGCAAGCTTTCACAATCTTTTTAGCTTTGAAAATCCTAACTACTGAGGGGAGAGAAAAACAATATCTTTCCACACAGAGCACCAAGCACAAACTAATGCACTTTCTCCTAGATCAGACACCCAAACTTATCAAAATGCAAATGCAAGATGCATGTATTTCTTTTCTTTTCCTTTAATGTTGATGTAGACAAAAGGAAAACTGTTGTATGACTTTTGAATTCAATTTGAAGCGTAAACAAACCAGTTTTTCTAAAATGAAAAGACGCTTTACAGGTACTTGTTTCAACACTAAAAATATATGAATTCAAACCATAAAGTGAAAAACAAACAAACTCAAACAGCCATGAACAGTAATAAAACTAGCTCATAATATCACAAAGACACTTTTACAGTTCAGGATCTAAGAGGCCACAGCTATACTGGTTCGCTTTTCACAATGGGAAACTGTAACTGAAACAAGAAATACTGAAAGAACATTCACAGTTTCATCACACAACTGAGGCGGAATAATGTCAAGGAGAAGTGGTTTACAACAAGTACAATGACTAGCAAGCAATCAGCAAAAACAAGTGAAAACAGGGCCAAGACACAAAGGGAAAGCTGAGCAAGACAATGGCTAACTGGACCAGCGCAGGTTCTAGTCTGCCAGTTTTACTCTCAGCGCAGTTCCCGAAGGGAGCACCTGCGTTGTAATGCAGACTGCCTGTGGACAGCCTGCACTGACTCACGAGAGTTTCGTCTACAAAGAATTCCAGGTCATAAAAAGCTCAAAAATGCACTGTTTTTGCTGAAATAAAAAGCTATAGGTCAAGTACAGGCTAAGGGATGATCAAGAGGATGAAAAGCTATCACAAAGAGTAAAGAGTCTTTTGTAGATAAGCTCTTCAAATCTTGAATCTGCTCAGAAAAAGAGCAAGAGTAGCAGTCCCTCTACTTCGCTTTTGATATAGTCAAAAACTTTTCGATTTGGTACTCTTTTCTTCAAGAAATGAATAGCAAAATACTACAAACACCAACAAGATACTAGGCTCCCCAGCGGAGTCGCCAGTTTGTTGTGGGGAAAAGTATCCGATGCGGATGACCCTATCCCTACTCTAAAGGTGACAGTCTTTAGCAACAACTGAAAGTAAAGTTTTGATGTTTTCCTTTATGAAAGTACAGAGAGATGGAAAGGAAGGTCAACCAACCTGGTGTTTTTCGCTTAGTCGATCCTTGTCCTCTCTCTTTTGTCTCTTGTCCCCAGCTCCTTGCTCTCTTTGCTGGTCCAGCTACACACAGATCCTGCACAAAACAAGAGAGGAAACTACAAGATACATTTACTCATAACTGAAGCATGGATTAGGGTGAATCAAATATACATGTAAATACAATACATCAATGCAATACAAGTATATAGGAGAACATGCAAAACTTTATTGATAGAAGTAACAGGGTTCTGAGAAGGTTACAACCAATGATGGCTCCAATCCAGCAGCACCTCCCCAGCAGCAAGAACTCTCCTCTTCACCTCTAGTAAAACAATCACCCAATAGCTCTAACCGTAATCCAACAGCACCTCCTTGCTTAACACAAAATTCCAGCCTCCTTAGATCTCATAGAAGAGCTCTATATATAGGAGAGAAGAAGAGAGGATGAGTCAGCTTGAGACTGACATGAAGCTGCCTTGTGTCCTCTCCCTCTTCAGTTAATCTTCAGTTCTTGAGTCCACTTGGAGATCCTTGGTTACACATGGTGATCAAGTACCTCTTACTCATCACAGGGCGAATCTTATGAACCAAGTGTCAGTTTGGAAGCTTCCTGGGCAGTTGACACCTTGCAGGATGACTGTGCCACTTGGCCAATCTCGCCCAGCGCAGGTAGCCTTCATTACTTTTGACTTCCAGCGCAGGTACAAAGAGGGACAGTTGCATTCCAGCGCAGAAGCTCAGTGGAGCAGCTGACATGATCCAAAATAAGCCTGTTTTGAAGTGTTTTCAGCTGGAGAACTGATTGGAAATGCTGTTGTTTGATGACCTTGTTCTTTTAGGGGTAAGAACAACATGTTTAGGGACTGAGGATCCCTGTAATTATTGACATTCCATGCTCCTTGACGCGAGGCACAAAAATGTCTATAACAAGCTACGGACTTACCAAGGGCTCTTGCACACCTAGTTGCAGGAGCCTTCTCCTTTTGCCTAAATACAGGAAGCAGAGCCTTCCTACCTTAGCACTTGCCCAAAATAGTCTCTATCTTGACTGACTTATTCTTCGCTACCTCTTAGAGTTGCTATGACTCAACTATACAAAGCTTTCTTCAATACAATAGCATGGTCCACGGACCATGGGTGAGTCTCCAAACCAACCTATTTACTTATCCAAACGAAGGTCTAAATCCCCTTTGACACCTATCTAGATGGGCACTCTGCATCAACATTTTGCAAAGACTTTAAATTTTTTATAAAAATTATAGAAAATTTGGGTTAACTAACCCCAAAACTTACCCTGGGGACCCTATCCCAACACCTGCTATAATTTTTGTTTGTTGAAACTATTGGATTGAGGAGTTAGGTAGTCAAGTATATATATTGGACTAATAGCACATGAAAAAGGGGGCACTGGCATAGAAATTAAGAAAATGATTGTGTATAGCAATAACCCAACCTGGAATGATCTGAAATGATCATATCTCAAACTAACGTAGAATTGATTAATGCCATTAATGAACAGAATGTTAACTGAAAGTTCTTTTATCATGAGAACTACATGAGAAGAAAGACTTTACGACAGATGAGAAAACATAAGTAAGATGCAAAACACAAGTGAAAACATCAAATACATAGTGATAAACAATGTAAACATTGAAATAGGAACTGATACTATTACCCGTTTTGTAGAGATAGCAAAAAAGTGACCCGATTTTGAAAAGGGGTGATGCAGAACACACATGTTTTTTTTAGAGCATAGTTTTTGGCACTATAAATTTTTTGATGTACATTGTGTTTTAGAATGGTAGTGATTTTCATATTGATTTAAAAAAATGGTAATTCTACACCAAGCCCTCTTTTTAAAAGGCTTTTTTCTTTTTTTTACTTTTAATTTTCTAATGTATGAAATATAAATAATTATTTTCTAAATTTAATAATTTTTTAAGTGGTCTTCTTCTTCATATTTTCTTGTTTTTATTTTTATTTTTATTTTTTTGTAGTGAGGTTTTTATTGTTTTGCATATTTGAAGAAGAAGGTCGATATTTTAAATTTTTCATATTCTACATATTTATACATCGTTAATTAATTTTTCAATCCACATGAAATAATTGTCTCTAAAAAACAATATTTTTTAACATTTGACATAAAAATAACCATTTTTAACATAAATATAACTTAAAAACTACATGTTTTGATAATTTTTTGCTAGAAATGACATGTCAAAATCACAATTTTTATAGGAAATTTTGAACTAAAAATGGTTAAATAATAGTTTTTTTTATGAATTTCATGTCAAAAAAATAATAATAATCACTTCTTGTTTTCAAAAAATAATGATTAACATAAAAATTAATGCGAAAATCACATAATACAAATATTAAACGCATAACAATCTTAATTGAGTGTATATTTGTGTATATTTTCTTCTGGATCCATCACATTCAATTTTTTTAGATCTACGTTTCGAACCAGCAACGGTGGTTCATCTTTAGGATGTGAGTGTATATTCTTCTCATAAAATGTCAAAGTCAGAATATTACATGTATAACTAATTAATAGTTACAAAAAATGAGCTTGATTTCCAAACATAACTTAAATTTAATCAACAATGTCATGTAATCCAAACTCTTCGTCCTCTAGAGTTTCATCATTGTCTTCTTCCACAATATTTTTTGCTTCATTTTGCTCAATTTCCTCTTCTAACGGATCTTTGAAGTCTACGAATCTCCCAATGTATGCCTTTCCAATCATTTCCTGTAATGGTGGTTGATGTTCCTTTGCCTTTTCTGCCACACATGATTCACTAAAGTCCCCTTTCTTCAACCCAATTTCTTGCATTGCATCTAGAAGAAATTGAAGAGCATTAATTCTTTGTTGAATGAAATTGCACTATATTGGATATTTTTCAATTGCAATCCAATTTCTTCCTTTTTGAAGGCAACGTGCTAGTGTTGTACCTAATTATCAAGAACAAAAGAAATAATGAAGTGAATTAGTACAATAACATATTAATTAAGAAATAACATATTGAAATTCAATTCCATATAATAAAACTTACCTGAGATAGAAAATAAATCCAAAACCCAATCTCCTTCATTTGAACATATGTCTATAAGATAGTTAATCAATAACTGTGGTTTTTGATAAATGTTAATTATCTCTCCTTATGCTTCTTTGTCTTCATATTTTAGTTTTCTCACAATAGTATCATAAGTCATTATTTGGCTATGACTCTTTCCATCTACCTGATTAAAAATCATAGACATATAGCTATCGTCTTTTTCCCAAATATCAATATGGATGAACTCACAATCATTTGTAAATAGTTGATCTTCACGGTTTAGAAGAATTGACTTTTTCCTATAACATAAAATAGTAAAAGTTCAATTAACTTGTACATAAATGAATTTTTCAACATTAATCAAATATACATTTTAAACGTCTTACCATGTAAGCTGCATCCTTGAATTTGTTCTCCCCTTGAAGCTTGAGAATAACATTGTCAACTGTGTATCTAAATGAAATGTCACAAATCTCCATAATGGTGATGATGTGACTTCTAGAAATCCCGCAACCACTTTACTAAGAGCTTGATAAGTATAAGGGTCACTATCATAGTCAATGTTTGGAATATTGAAACCATGGGGAATATCTGCAATAACTAGGGCATAATCCATTTTATGTATGAGTTTAGCAATGTCTTCACAGTTGCCTTGTCTTACTTGATATTGAATAGTGTCTACCCATTCCAAATGAAATGAGTAAGAGTTGGATCAAGTTCAACATTCTTAATCCGTTGCTTCTTCAGCCTTTCAATATTTATTTTTTTGAATAATGGTTTTGAAACTATCTGGTGCTCCATTATCATCCTTATTCATATTTTATAAAATAAACAAATATATGTGTGAGTTATAAATTAAAAATAGTACACAGATGAATAAAAATGAATGTATAAATCAACATACATTTTTAAATGCAATATATATATTTTTTAACATTGATGTAGAAATTGAATCTGGATAGTTGCATACAACATCATGTCAATTATCTTCATTAAACAATTTAACCATTTGTTCTTGAATTTTCATGTAAACTTTGTGACTGCATATATAGAGTAAAAAAAGTTAATATAATGATATGTATAATGAATACTACCAAGAACAATATGTTATATTTAAAATAAAATTATAATCTAGAAATAAATAAAAATAATTCAACAAAATTAATTTTGAAATTCCTCCGACATTTCCTCCAATGATAATTCCCCTGACCTTACATGAGATAATATTTCTTTGAAAAAAATTTCATCCTTCATTCCTTATAATGCTCTCCAAGGTGTGATAGTCATATCTTCTGGAACTTGCTTCATTTCAGGACTTGATTTACTGTTGCTACATATCAATGTCTTAGACTTTTTGACCTTCTGGTTTTTAATTCCAATGTTCTCCCACATGCTAAAAAACTCATTAATCAACTCCCATATCTCTCCAGTTCTAAATGACAATTGGAAAATGTTATCAACACCTCTAAATAAATCACTAAATTTGCCGCCTTTTCCACCTTTTGAATTGATTTTATCTTCAATTGGATAGCCTATTTCCATAGAACATTCCTTTCGTAAATCTACAGTAACATTTATCCTATCCCCACCACATTTTTCTTCAAATTCACTATGAATAAATCTAACCCTTTGGATGAAAGTCATAGACATCCTATATTTGTTATCTAAATTATGATCCCATGCCACTAACTTTGCTTCTATATCTGATAAACCAACATAAATGATACATTTCATTGCTTCAAAACGTGAGTTATTGGGATATTCCTCCATCAATTGTCTTTTTGAGCATCTACAGAATGGTTCCCCCCAAGCACATAATAATTGTATTCAAAACATTTTGACTTATCAAATGCTTCTTGTTGAGAACTTGAACTGGATCAACAAGAAGCACATAACTAACCACATGAGCATATGGATTGTACCTCATCAATGTCTTCAAGTTGTGAACATGCAGATGATGTGGCTTTCTAATTTGATATTGACATTGACCTTCACTTGCCTTATAGATTTGTCTAACATTAAGCTCAAATGTACAACTACCCTCAATTAAGTTTCTCTTTGTCAAATTCTGTAGAATGGCATTTTGTTTTGTTTTGATAATGCCATCCTCTAAATCAGCTCTTGGTGTAATGATTTCTTTGCTTTCTTTTGAAGTTTCACTAGGTTCTTGACTGTTGGTAATGGTTACTTCAAAATGTTCAACTTTACTTTTCTTCTTCATAACATTCTCATCATTAACTGTAATAGATTTATTCTTGGGCATTGTTACTTTTGGTCTTTTATGGATCTTCTCAGTTCCAATGTCATCTCCAATAACGACAACATATTCTTCACTGCCAGTTTCAACTTCCTCGTCTTCAAAAGTAACTTGTCTATCATTGCTAGATTTATCCACTAGAGGTCTTTTTTTCTGATCCCTTGGATGTAGTTTTGTAGCATCAACAATTAATACATTTTGTTGTTTGCCATATCTTCTTCTGACACTGAGTAGAAACTGCTGACAACTTTCATAATATCATTCTCTATGAAATGAATGCCTCCTAACCTAATTGAACAACTTTCAACACAATTCTTCCAAACAAAATATCACATGTCAATAAAAACAAAGTTAAAAAAATATAGTGAGACAGTGACAAGAACACAAAACACAAATATAAATAACAATAATTACGATATTTTGTTTCATCTCATTTAAGATTTGTTTACACAGCTTTCTAGATACATGTCTCGTGTCATACAATGAATATGATAACTCGTATTTAATCCTTTCATGTGACTTGGGCAGTTTTGTAAGTATATAAACAACTTCATTGTCCGGTATTGAACACATGTCTATGACTCTTCCCATCACGTCATAAATTCCATTATCATTAGGTATATCAATATATAGATATATTTGTACATTTTGGCTTTCTCTTTCTTACACATACCAGATTTTTTATGGAAGTTTCACTTCTTTTGATTTCTTCCAGTATGAAATCATCGTCTTATAATTTGAGACACTTGAAATATTTGTAGCCATCAGCTTAGGTGGAGTTCGTTCACCAATGTTTTTGGAAGATCCACCTTTAAGAGTCTTTGGTGTAGAAAGATTCACATAAATCTTTTTTGATGCCATTTTCCTAAAAAAAAGAAACACATAAATCAGTAAATGATGAAAATATATTAACATAAATTAACAACGAAAACGACAAATGATAATTAAGTTTATAAATCATAACAATTTCGAAAAAAAAAATTATAAAATAGATTGCCTTGCCACTACCCCCTGAAAATCGGGCGGCCAACCAAGCTAGCCATTGGGTCTGGCCCCTTAGCCCACCATAGCAGCCCAACCACTGCCCTTTTCCCATCCTCAGCCTGCGCCACCCCAGCGGCCCACGGGGTGGTAGCACTACCAGCGCCACCCGGGTGGCTCGCCCGCCTGTGGGGTGGCGGGTGGGCAGACTGCTAGGGTGGCATGGGAGGGTGGTAAGGTAGCACCCCCCGACCTGCGCCACCCTGGTAGCCCGCCCACCTGCAGGGTGGCGAGGCGACTCAACGCTCACCCCGCTACCCGTGGGCGGGTGGGCTGCCGAGCTGGCATAGGACGGGCTACGATAGCCTCCCCCCATGCCACCCTAGCAGCCCCCCCCCGGCCTGTGGGGTAGTGGGCCGCCGTCATCTATCACCCCGAGGGTGAGCGGGCTGTCGGGGTGGAATGAGAGGAGCTGCACAGCTCCCCCCGCGGCACCCCGGCAGCCCTCCCCCCCGCGGAGTGGCAGGGCGATTATGAGAATCGCCATGCCACCTTGCGAGAGGGTGGGCCACTGGGGTGGCACGGGGGAAGCTAAACAGCACCCCCCATGCCACCCCGACAACCCTCCCCCCTGCGGGGCGGCGGGGCGATTATGAGGTTCGCCCTGCCACCTTACGAGCGGGCAGGCCAACCATCCCCATTGCCCCTAACCTACGAGCCCATTTGGCTGCCCTGAGAATTACCGGGCCCATTTGGCTGCCTTTTGCTTTACCGGACCCACCATGCCCATAGCAGACGTAGTGGGTAAATTTGGCGTGCAAAAAGTTTTAATTTACAAAAGGGTTAAACTTCATTAAACTCATTTAATATTAAAATTTGCAAGGAAAAAAAATTAACTAACCTCTCCATTGCGAGAATTATCTGTTGAATATGTTGTTGATAGTAATGTAGCTGCTCCACAACTTCTCTCCAGGTCTTTCAACAAACCTCAGACAACCTTGATGTGATGTGAGTAATAGTGATAATGGAATTTATCATATAGGTGAAATTACAGTGATGTTTTACGGTATGGTTAATGTGGTATTAATTTGATAAAGTGAATATTATGTTAATTTTTTTATGGTGATATAGGAAACTATGGTAAAGTGAATATTATGGAATTGTTTTACAGTGGGGTGAATGTGGGATTAATTTGTTTTAGAATATATTATAAAAATTTAAAAAAATTCAATTGTTTAGTAAATATTATATACTTTAACTATTAAAATAATTTAGGTAAAAGTTTTAGTTTGCAATTTTAACTTTAAAGATTTATTCCATAAAAAATTTTAGTTTACATTTCTCAATAAATTGTAGAATAAAATAATGAAGGGAAATAAATCTAGCAAAATTTTTCGAGGGAAATATTTTGGCGAAACTTTTTGAAGGGAAATTTTCATTCTCTAAGCTATATAATATCTTTAGGAGACTCTGCATTTGTATCATTCAACCTCTTCTATTCAAAAGGGATGGATTCTCCTGATAGTGAAGTTTTTCTTTGTACAGCATCAACATCTTCATCACATAACAACTCTATTAATATTGATGAATATAACGGAAATTTTTCCACTTAGTCCTAATCCTAAGCACTATGATAGCAGCACTGATAAAAGAGGGGATGGAGAATTTCAAATAAATAAAGAATCATAGATTCCACTTAGTCCTAATTCTAAGGACTATGAGAGCAGTAGTGAGGAAGAGCATGATGACAAATTTCAAAAGAATGGAGTGTCACAGAGTCCACTTAGTCCTAATCCTATGGATAATGAGAGTAGCAGTGATGAAGATCATGATGATGAATTTCAAAAGAATGGAGTGTCACAGTGTTCGCTTCGTCCTAATTATAAGGACTATGAGAGCAGCAGTGATAAAGAGCATGATGATGAAGTTCAAAAGAATGGAGTGTCATGGTGTCAACTTAGTCCTAATTCTAAGGACTATGGGAGCAGCAGTGATGAAAAGCATGATGATGAATTTCAAAAGAATGGAGTGTCACAGTGTCCACTTAGTCGTAATTCTAAGGACTATGAGAGTAGCAGTGATGAAGACTGTGATGATGAATTTCAAAAGAATGGAGTTTCACAGTGTCCACTTAGTCTTAATTCTAAGGACTATGAGAGTAGCAGTGATGAAGAGCATGATGATGAAGTTCAAAAGAATGGAGTGTCACAATGTCCACTTTTTCCTAATTCTAAGGACTATGAGAGTAGCAGTGATGAAGAGAATGATGATGAATTTCAAAAGAATGGAGTGTCACAATGTCCACTTAGTCCTAATTCTAAGGACTATGAGAGATGTTACACTAAAATTTGTCACCATGACTATTTGCAGTCAATATGGCTCCATCAATAACCATACTGTCTTCCTTGGCAAGTATTATACCTCTGCTCGTCATGTCAAACTCCAAAAAAGAGAGAAAGCCTTTAAAAAATCAATATAACTCTAGTTCCGCACTTTCTCTTAATCTTACCTGCGGGCCCGCACCTCAAGTACATAATACCTGTGTACTTGTACGCTCTATCTGTAAAGGGGTGGGTGCGTACCCCTATAAAAGTCAAAAGGCGCAAGTTTTACTTCAAAAAACTTACTTGCGGTCGATTCTAGAGCATTCTAGAAGATGGTTTGACGTGGATTGAGCGCCTCCAGATGGTTCATGCATCCCAATGAAAGAGGAACTTATCCCATGAAGAGGGGAGCTATCCCTTTGAAAGAGGGACTTATCCCATTGATGGTGGACCTATTTAACTTCCTCCAAAGCATTATAAATATAGGCATTGGACCAAAGTCAGAGGGGGTTAGAAGCTCAACTTTTGAGGGTAAATGCTGGTGAAATTAGGACTTCCTTAGTTGAGCTTGAGAGGAGAGATCACATACCTCTTGACTCCATTTGGAAGTGAGTGAAGCTTGTCAAAGTAAGGGAGACTTCTTGCTGGACCCTGGAAGGAGCTTGTACAGCGTCAAGGCTCAGGTTGTAAAGCTCTTTTTATTTGAATTAATGCAATGAACTCATTTTTCTCAACAAGTATCTCATGTTATTTGTTTCATGGACTCCTTGACTTTCATGTTAAATACGTTTTATGCCATCAATTCTTCAGGTGCTATTTAATTGTTTGCCTTGTTTGTGTTTGCAGATTCTTGACAAAGGAGCTCATTTGGATCGAAGAAGCAAGGGCATCCACAACCTGCATTGGATCGAAGGTAGGACCTAAAAACACATGTTTGTTTTTGTTAATTAAAGCATATTTAGAGAAGGATAGTGGTTGATTTTTTTGTTTGTCATTAGGTCTTCTTTAGATTCTAGGAAGGTCTATCTTGTCTGCATTATAGACTTTTTTCCGTTTGACAGAATGGCGACCATACTGGGGAACTTGATTGTTTTCTTTTTCTATACTTTGACCTGAGAAACTGTATTTTCTATTTCTGTTTTTGACTTGATGATTGTGGGATTGGGTGAATTTAGTTACTTTTGAGTTAGTTTTCATTTTTCATAGTTTTGGGAGAGGTACGCACGCTCTGAGTTAAGCACAGTGCGTACCTGTACGCACTTTTGCTTTGTGCACAGAGCGTGGACGCACCTGTGTAAACAGGTTGCCTGCGTACCCTGTCAAAAATTTGAAAAATTTTAAATTTTTCTCTTTTTTATCAGTTTAGAATTTGTTTATAGGTTTTAGCCACTGCCCAAACCTGCATGTGACTTGTCAGAAACTTTCCTTGGTTAATTCCATTGGCATTCCTACTTTAAGCTTTTATCAATTGGGTGTTTTGAGTCTCTTTTTTGAGAAATTCTTAATTTGATTTCCTTTGGTCATTACTTGGAGGTTTGTCTCAGTCTTTTCACAATTTTGCATCTTTTTGCTTTTGTTTTTTCTTTTGTTTTGTGTATGAGTGTTAATCGCCTTTGAGTGCTTTTATTTTTTGATCTTTGGAACTCTCACCCAATTTTCTCGACTTGCACTTGATTGGTTCTTAGATTACATTAGAATCATCTTGTGTTTGAGAATTCTCTTGCATAGATCACATTTGCATAATTAGAATTCTCATTTTCAGAATATGAATGAAAAATGTGCATAGATTACATTTGCATACTTTTCAAGTGAATTTTGCATAGATTACAATTGCATAGTTTACATTCTGAAAAATCAATCGTAGATTTAGATCAGTTTTCCTTGATTTGAATTTACACAAAAATAAAAATTAAAAAAAACTATTTTGGAATTGATTTGCATTAGTTTTTCTTGATGAAATTAGTGCATTAGAGAATTTGTTATATTTTCTCTTAGTGATCAATTTTTTGCATTGTTGGAAGTGAATGGAAACTCTCTCCTTACTTTAGTTAGGATTCATCGAATTGAAAGGATTACATTATCATATTCGATTGCATTCAGTTTTGGGTCGGGTCATAACACCATTGGTTTCATATCCATTTACCCCTTTGAGTAATAACAGCCTAAATAACACAACGCTTAATTAAAATTCATCTAGTAATTTTTAAATTTTTAGGGCTCTTTCCACCAATCTAGCTTAGGCTAGTGTCTTGGAATAGGTTTTAGTTAACAGTCCAAGACAATAAAACAAACAAGTAGTCGATCTTGCGGTAGGGAAGAAATCCAATTGTTGCATTTGTGCTCTGGGAAAGCTCCTCTTAAAGGAGAAGCACGAGATCGTGTCCGAACCAGTGTGGGAATCAATCCTTCCTCATTGGGAAGGATGCCAGATATTGACGTATTAAAAATGGTAAACATCAGATTAACCACTGTCGAGGAGCCTGGGGTCACTTGTTGGTAAACCTTGGATTATTTCAAGGAGCCTTCAAGGGGATTGAGCTTGCTACTTTGCCCTTGTGTGCGTATCGGATCGTAGACTATTCCTCCAGGTATATTGGTTTCAGTTGGTAACCTTAGTGGCCATATTCTTTAGGATTCTTCCTAAGGTGATGGTGGAGGGAAGATCCCACTGTACCTGGAACAAACGTCGGCTAGACTCACTTGGATTTTCTTGGGGGTTCTCTTCACTCGAGACGGTTTAGTGGAGGAACTTATGCCAGTCTATTCATTAAGTAGGTTGCTGGGGTAACTGTTCCAACCGCCATTTCTGTATTGAACTCTGCGACGTTGGATTTCATCACCAACTAGTGTTTTCGGTACGGAAAGTTATTGTTTGTGTGTGGTTTGACTCCTAGATTTGATAGTGCGTGTTAATTTGTTTGTTTTTACTTTTAGAGACCATAGGTGTGAATTGTGAATTATTAATTTTATTTTTAAAATTGTTAATAAAATTCACTGAAGTTGAATATAATGGCAAATGTTCCAGAATTTACCAACCAAGGAACTCATCTTAACGAGAATCCTAGTACTTTTCCTTAGATTGGAAATGTTGGTCCTCCTTATATGGCTACTTTGTCATTACCTGGATTTACAATAGGTTTACCGATATGGTTATTTTCAACTTCGTTGGCCCCAAATACTCCAATTGTTCCACCTGAACCGAATGCTTCACCTCAACAGTGTTCACCATCTCAACATCACCAACCTTCTGTTGACCCTTTACCTTCTTCGCCTAATTTTTCTTCCTCCATTTCTTCCTCTTCGCTTGGTAACAACATTGATGCTAGTAATGAGGTGGCTAAGAAGAAGAAGAAAGGGAAGAAGAAGAAGAAGAAGAAGAAGAAGCAAGATAAGAATGAAGTCAACCAACCAACCATGGCTGTAAATGTTAGTTGTGTTGAGGAAACCTCTAACATGCATCGTAAACCCAAATACCCTTGCAGGCTTTGTAAGGGTGACAACATCCTTATCAATTTCCCTGGTATTCCAAAGGTCTTGGAAGTATGGTCAGAAAAATCTCATCAACTTTCCATTGATCCATCAACTAGTGATAGTCAGGTTTTTGGGAAAAAGGGTAAAGTTAGGTTTCCTTCTAAGTTATGCAAAGGGAGTCATCAAACTCACATTTTCCCTCACATGGATGAAGCCTCAAAATTGTTGGAAAACCTTACTATTCCACAGCAAGAATTTCCAACTGGTTACCGTAAACTTTCTCCCAACCTACCATCAACTGACGAAGTGATTGATCAAATTTCAAGTACAGTCAATCACACTCTTCCATTGGAGAGTGAAACTCATGTCACTCAGGTTGACGATCCATTATTTGATCAGGTGGTCGATTCAATTTCACATTCAGTCGATCACACTCTCCCTTTCGAGAGTGAATTTTGATACTGCTCATGTTCTTCTTGTTGCATCAGATTCTTCTATGCCGGTGGGCATTTCACCTGTTTCTAAAGAACCCCCTCCAAGTACTGAGGTCTTTTCCTTTGATTGGAATAGACTGACAGAACCTCATCTTCCTTCCTCCATCCCTTTCCAAATCATTGTCAAGGCTGATGGTAGGGACATGCATCGCGCACAGGTAGATGAAGGTGCTTCTGTTAGTATTTTATCTTCAACTGCTTGGAAAGCTTTGGGTTCCCCTCAGCTTGTGTCTATTTGCAGAATCTGAAAGCTTTTAACAAAACCATTAGTGAACCTTTAGGGATCCTTCCTAAGTTTTCTATTACCTTGGAAGGTAAAACTATCTGTATTGATCTTATGGTAGTTCGAGGTCCCTTGGATTTCAATTTACTCCTTGGGCGAGACTATGTTTATGCAATGAAAGCTGTCGTATCGACACTATTTCGCATGATGTCTTTCCCTCACAATGGCAGTATTGTGACTGTAGACCAACTTTCGTTCCCTAGTCTTGTTTCAACTACCAATAATATGACAGCCTTAAATGTTCCTGATTCTAAAGTGGTATCTACCCCGCCACGGGTTAATTATGTGGCAACTGATCCCATGTTTTCAGTTACTGATGAAAGTGAGCCTCTCACTGTTTGCTCATCTTCCTTTGATTTAGATCTGGTAATTGAAATGGAAAACTCTATGGGATTACTTGAACGCGATGTTTTTATCCCTTTTGAGTGCCTTGACATGTGCTCCTTCCAGAGAACTATTCTTCCTTCTGACGAAGACCTCTTGGAAGCCATGATCAAGGTGTGTCCATTGACATGTCTTTCTTCTATTTGGAAGCCATGATCAGTGTGCGAGGATAGTTTGTTCCTGTCTCAACCTCGTTAAAAAATGAAACTGGATGTTGCGAGGATAGTTTGTTCCCGTCTCAACCTCATTAAAAAATCAAACTGGATGTTATGAGGACAGTTCCTTTTACTGAGTCAACCTCGTTAAAAAGTGAATCAGTGAGTACGAGGATAGTTCCTTTTACTGAGTCAACCTCGTTAAAAAATGAATCAGTAAGTATGAGGACAGTTCCTTTTATTGAGTCAACCTCGTTAAAAACGTAAGAATTTACAGGGTAAGTTCCACAGAAAGAATACCAAAAGGACACCGCTCACAACCAGATCTCAAATCAATACACCAGTATTTTTGACGTGGTTAAAACCCTCAAAGTGCAAGGAGGGAAACAGTCCACGGCCTGTCCCAACGTGGGTACTACAGGCAATTTATTAATCAAAGAATGAAAATTTACATAAGCTTCTCTCATGCATGGATTACCTGAACAATGACCCTCCATGCGCTTTAAATAGAACTCATGGACCAATCGGGTGTCAAGCCACGGATCAAGTGTCGGTAATACCGAGGTGAGAGTGAACCGTCGGATCACTACATATCGTGACCGTCGGATTGTAAGTTACAAAATGTACAACGGTAAAGAAACACACTTTACCTAACTCTAACCTAACTCTATACTAGACCAAGTTGAACTTAACTATATCCTATGTGTCGAAATATCCTAACATCCCCCCTTAAGAACAACTTGGGATAGGATTGAAGGATTTACAAATATGACACAATAGGAGAAGGAAGGAGGCACTAGAGCCTATCCCCCCTTAGTGACAACTTCCTGAACTCCAAGCATATATCGAAGTTTAGTGAACTTCGCCTCTGTGAGAGCCTTTGTGAAGATGTCTGCAACCTGATCATCTGTTGGACAATATTGCACTTCAAGAACATGGTCATGAATGAGCTTTCTGATGAAGTGCATGTGTAGTTCAATGTGTTTGTTGCGCTGATGCTGGACTGGATCTTTGCATAGCTGAATGGCACTTTGATTATCACACCAAAGTGTGGTTGGATGCTGCTGCTCAAAGCCAAACTCTGATAGGATCTGACGAAGCCACAAGGCTTCCTTACTAGCTTCCACGGCACCACGATACTCTGCTTCTGCTGACGAAAGAGAAATGGCAGCCTGTTTCTTACAAGCCCATGTAAAAGGTCCTGAACCAAGAGTGAAGACATAACCGGCAGTAGACTTCCGATCATCAGGGTCACCAGCCCAATCAGAATCAGTGAAACCAACTAACAGAGGAGCTGCTTTGGCACTGTAATGAATCCCAAACTGTACTGTACCTCGAACATAACGAAGTATTCTTTTAGCTGCTTTCCAATGACTTTCATGGGGGTTTTGCATAAAACGAGCAACAAGGCCAACAGCAAAGGAAAGATCAGGACGAGTATGGGTTAAATACAAGAGTTTTCCGACAAGTTGACGGTATAAGGTAGCATCAACTTCAGGAGAAGTACAAGAGACTGAAAGTTTGACTCCAGACTGAAAGGGAGAAGGGGCTGGCTTACAGTCTTCCATGTGAAAATGATGAAGAATATCACAAGCATACTTGGACTGGGAAAGGAAAATACCCTCTTGGGATTGCAAGACTTGAAGACCGAGAAAATAGTGTAAGTGTCCTAAGTCTGTCATTTCAAATTTCTTTTTAAGGCTGGACTTCACATGGTTTATAAGGTTGGGATCACTACCAGTAAGAATAAGATCATCAACATAAAGAACAAGGATGATAAGAGAGTTGCCCACTTTCTTGGTGTAGACAGTATTGTCAGAATGACACCTAGAAAAGCCAGATTCTAAAAGAAAGCTATCCATTTTGGCATACCAAGCCCGAGGAGCTTGCTTGAGGCCATAAAGGGATTTCTTAAGTCGACAAACAAGGCTGGAGTCTGTTTGTATGAAGCCAATGGGTTGTTCCATATAGATTTCTTCCTGCAAGTCCCCATGCAAGAAGGCAGATTTAACATCCATCTGATGGACTTCCCATTTTAAAGAGGCAGCAAGGGAAAGAAAAAGGCGGATAGAGTTCATTTTGGCAACAGGGGAGAAGGTTTCAGTGTAGTCAATGCCTTCAACCTGTGAAAAGCCCTTAGCAACGAGACGAGCTTTATGTTTATCAACTTTCCCATCTGGTCCATACTTGGTTCTGTAAACCCATTTACATCTAACAAGTTTGCGTCCCTTTGGTAGAGGAACAAGATCCCATGTATCATTTGTCATCAATGAATGATATTCTTCATTCATAGCTGCTTCCCAATGTGGATGGCCTAAAGCTTCTGCAAAAGTGTCAGGATCATGATTTACTGGAGCTTGAGCCAGTAAAGAAGAGGCTCTTTCAAACTGAGAACGTGTACGTCGCTGATCTGTAGGATCACCGGCAAGATCACCTGCTGCATCCCGAGTAGCACGGACCCATCTTGGAAGTTGAGGATCCTGAGAAGGTGGGGGAGGATTATCATCCTCGCTTTCATCATCTGAAGAAGAAATGTTTTCAAAAGTAGAAGAGATAGGAAGAGGTGGCACATCCGCCGAACTAGGCTCGCAGGCCGATTTATTTTCATCAAATTTTACATCTCTTCTAATGATAACATTTTTGGACTTAAATGGAATAAGTCTATAACCTTTTACATCTTCAGAATATCCAACAAAAGTACATTTCTCACTCTTAGGTTCTAAAGCTTTATGCTTTTCATCTGGAATATGGGCCCATGCTTCACTTCCAAACACACGAAAGTGACTTACATCTGGTTTAATGGAACTCCAAGCTTCTTCTGGAGTGATATTCTCTAGAACCTTAGTAGGAGTGCGATTGATTATATAATTTGCACAATTAATTGCTTCGGCCCAAAAACTAAGACTGAGTCCTTTAGATTGCAGCATACAATTAGCCATTTCCTTTAAGGTGCGATTTTTCCTTTCAGCTACACCATTTTGTTGTGGAGTGTATGGAACAGTATGTTGCATTTGAATTCCATTTTCGGTGCAAAAGTTGATGAATGTGTTTTTAACATATTCTCCACCATTATCAGTTCTTAGCTTAAGAATTTGATGTCCAGATTGTTTTTCAACAAAGGCTTTGAAGGCCAAAAAAGTGTTAAATACTTCGCTCTTGAGTTTTAAGAAGTATACCCAAGTGCGTCTGGAGAAATCATCAATGAAAGTTAAGAAGTACTTGCAGCCAGAGAATGAAGCAACAGGAAGAGGACCACATAAATCACTGTGCACAAGCTGTAAAGGGGCTGAGGCGTGCCAAGAGGCACGTTTGTCAAAACTGTCCCGATGATGTTTTCCGAGTACACATCCGGAACAAACACCATCTCTGCAAGATACCATAGGAAGACCTGTCACCATATTTTCTTTACATAGATGCTGAAGGGAGCGATAGTTTAAGTGACCAAATCGCTCATGCCAAAGTTTGCTCACTTCATCATTATGAGCAACAAATACTGAGGGAAGATTGGATGACCCAAAGTTGTGAAACTTATACAACCTTTTGGAATCATCAGCAAGACCAGTAGCTAGAATCTGTTTAGGATCTTTTAGATCCTTGATTACAACATCATGAGGTGAAAATTCAACAATTTTACCTTCACCTGAATGAGTTATCTGATAGACAGATAGAAGGTTGCAGGATAAGGTTGGAACACATAATACATCATTAAACTGACCATTGTCTAGATGAACAGTTCCAGTCCCTACAACATTAAGAGATCTATCATCACCAATATATATAATTTTGGTGTTACAATCATTTAAAGAAGAAAACATGGCTTGGTTTTTGGCCATGTGACAAGAGGCTCCAGAATCAATGAGCCACTCATGAGAATGAGAAGAAGAAGAAGATACATTTAATGCATAACCAGACTGAGATGATTGACAATGACATGCAGAAAGTGCCATTCCGGAAGTTGAAGTTGAAGTAGGCTCCACATGGATGTTATGTTTCTTCATTGCAGCTTCCAAGGCTTCCATCTTCTTAAAGCATTTAGATTCTAAGTGGCCATCTCGATTACAAAAGTTACAATGTCTATCAGTCTTCTTCCATTTGTTTTTATTGGTCTTATCATTTTGTTGAAATGATCTTTCATTTTGAGGCTGAGATGGTTTAGGACCATTATTTTGAGGATATGACTTCTTAGGATTCTTTGAATTTGGTTGCTGCTGGGCGGCTAACGCTTTCGTGGAAGAGTTTCCAAGATTAAGAAGACCAAGGTGTAAGAGTTTTTCTTGTTCTCTTATTAAGGAATCACAAAAGGAGTCAAAGGAAGGGGCCTTGTAGTCTTGTCCTTGACAAATGAAAGCTTCCCTTGTAGAATGGAAAGTGGAAACAAATACAGAGTAGGCTGGTCCCAACTTAGTAAGGATGGAATAAATAAGGTTACCATCTTCTTTCTTAACTTTAACACCTTCCAAGAGATATCTAAGGGTCTTGAATTTGGACAAGAAATCTTCAATGCAAGAAAAATTATTAGGATCCAAAGTAAGCAGCTCATTTTCAAGTTGATGGGCTCTAATTTCATTTTTAATCCCAAAAACTTTAGCAAGTTTTTCTAATGCTTCATGAGGAGTCTCAAGTCCTGCAATGTGGAATCTAAGATCAGGAGAAATATACATCCATATCAAACCACGTGCTTGATCTTGTCTATTTTCCCATTTTGCCGCCTTGTCTTCATCTTTTGGTTTCTTCTCTTGGTCTGTGGCTATTCTGAAGAGACCTTTACTTCTAAGTAAATCTTCCATGTAGCCTACCCATTGGAAGTAGTTAGTGCTGTCAAGAATGACTTGGCATGGACTTTCCATTTTTAAAAAAAAACTGAAGCTGAAGATGCTAAAAGTGAGTGTTCCAATGGATAGATCTCGAAACAATAGGCGGTTTAAAAAAAAACGGCTCTGAAAAAGGCTTCCAGATGAAGAAGTTATGGCTTTTTGAAAAAAAATTGTTGACGTTGCCGGCAAAGTGCGCGAATGTGCGGGAATGAAAAAAAAAATTCCGCCCCCACAAAATGGAGACTTGAACCCAAGACCTCTACTCTCTTAAAATAACATTGAACCAATTGATCTATACAAAAAATTTGAGAGAGAGAGAGAGAGAGAGGGGGGGGGGACCTTGGTTTGTGTGCTTGCCTTGAGAAAGCTCTTTTTTTCCCTACAAAAAACAAAACACAAAACCCAACACGAATATGCAAAGAAAAACGAACCTTGCGGCTCGAAGTTAGCTTTAGCCAAAAAGCTAGAAATTTAAAAAAAATCTCAAGGTTAGCTTTAGCCGAAAAACTAAATATTTTTCTCAATGTTTCTGATTTTCCGAGATCACACTAAGGTGCAGGGAAAAGAGCATACGCATGAGAAAAATCCTTCCTTTCTGTTTCTGATTTTCCCAGATCGCACAGAGTCGCAGGGCAAAGAGCATACATAGAAATGAAAGGTATAGATCCGATTAAAAAAAGGGCTAAATAAACTGAGACAGAAATAAGCAGAGAGAAAAGAACAGTAAACTGCAAAAAACACTGTATACCTCCCGATCTGAAAAATGATGCAGATAGGGCTACCGGAAACCTTTTCGCGTGAAACGAAAGGGGTTCCTCACTGGAACAGATTCTCCGAACGCAACAGAGCAGTCCTCTCGGCCCAAAAGTAGTCAGAAACAGCAGATCTAGGAAACGACAACCGCATGCAGTTCTACCGGCTTCAGATTTGGATCACCAACGGACGCGGCCCTCAAATAGCTCTGATACCATGTAAGAACTTACAGGGTAAGTTCCACAGAAAGAATACCAAAAGGACACTGCTCACAACCAGATCTCAAATCAATACACCAGTATTTTTGACGTGGTTAAAACCCTCAAAGTGCAAGGAGGGAAACAGTCCACGGCCTGTCCCAACGTGGGTACTACAGGCAATTTATTAATCAAAGAATGAAAATTTACATAAGCTTCTCTCATGCACGGATTACCCAAACAATGACCCTCCATGCGCTTTAAATAGAACTCATGGACCAATTGGGTGTCAAGCCACGGATCAAGTGTCGGTAATACCGAGGTGAGAGTGAACTGTCGGATCACTACATATCGTGACCGTCGGATTGTAAGTTACAAAATGTACAACGGTAAAGAAACACACTTTACCTAACTCTAACCTAACTCTATACTAGACCAAGTTGAACTTAACTATATCCTATGTGTTGGAATATCCTAACAAAAAAATGAATCAGTGAGTATGAGGACAGTTCCTTTTACTGAGTCAACCTCGTTAAAAAATGAATCAGTGAGTACGAGGATAGTTCCTTTTCCTGTGCCAACCTCGTTAAAAAATGAATCAAGGATTTTCGAGCATAGTTTCTTGTCTTGTGTCAAGCTCGTTAAAAAATGAAACAAGGAGTCATGAGCATAGTTCCTTGTCTTGTGTCAAGCTCGCTAAAAAATTAAACAAGGATAGGTTATATAGGTAGATTGTAGAGAGTAGGATTTCGAGGAAATTTCCTTTTACTGTGTCGACCTCATTAGAAAATGAATCAGTGAGTTTGAGGATAGTTTGTTCCCATCTCAACCTCATTAAAAAATGAAACAAGGAGTCTTGAGAATAGTTCCTTGTCTTGTGTCAAGCTCGTTAAAAAATGAATCAAGGATTTTAGAGCATAGTTCCTTGTCTTGTGTCAAGCTCGTTAAAAAATGAATCAAGGTTTTTAGAGTATAGTTCCTTGTTAGGTAGATTATAGAGAGTAGTTATGAGCATAGTTCCTTATCTTGTGTCAAGCTCGTTTAAAAAATGAAACAAGGGTATTGAGGACAGTTCTTTTCCCGTGCCAACCTCATTAAAAAATGAAACAACTCCCTTTTCGAGTCAAGTCTTTCCAAGATTTCGAAAGTAAAACTTCATTTCATCCACCTGAACCACAGCAAGAATGAAGCCATTTGCCATTTGCCCTCACATGGATGAAGCCTCAAAATTGTTGGAAAACCTTACTGTTCCACAGCAAGAATTTCCAACTGGTTACCGTAAACTTTCTCCCAACCTACCATCAACTGACGGAGTGATTGATAAAATTTCAAGTACAGTCAATCACACTCTTCCATTGGAGAGTGAAACTCATGTCACTCAGGTTGATGATCCATTAGTTGATCAGGTGGTCGATTCAATTTCACATTCGGTCGATCGCACTCTCCCTTTCGAGAGTGAATTTCATACCGCTCATGTTCTTCTTGTTGCATCAGATTCTTCTATGCCGGGGGGCATTTCACCTGTTTCTAAAGAACCCCCTCCAAGTACTGAGGTATTTTCCTTTGGTTGGAATAGACTGACAGAACCTCGTCTTCCTTCCTCCATCCCTTTCCAAATCATTGTCAAGGCTGATGGTAGGGACATGCATCGCGCACAGGTAGATGAAGGTTCTTCTGTTAGTATTTTATCCTCAACTGCTTGGAAAGCTTTGGGTTCCCCTGAGCTTGTGTCTATTACGCAGAATCTGAAAGCTTTTAATAGAACCATTAGTGAACCTTTAGGGATCGTTCCTAAGTTTTATATTACCTTGGAAGGTAAAACTGTCTGTATTGATCTTATGGTAGTTCGAGGTCCCTTGGATTTCAATTTACTCCTTTGGCGAGACTATGTTTATGCAATGAAAGCTGTCGTATCGACACTCTTTCGCGTGATGTCTTTCCCTCACAATGGCAGTATTGTGACTGTAGACCAGCTTTCGTTCCCTAGTCTTGTTTCAACTACCAATAATATGATAGCCCTAAATGTTCCTAATTCTAAAGTGGTATCTACCCCGCCACGGGTTAATTATGTGGCAACTGATCCCATGTTTTCAGTTACTGATGAAAGTAAGCCTCTCACTGTTTGCTCATCTTCCTTTGATTTAGATCCGATAATTGACATGGAAAACTCTATGGGATTACTTGAACGCGATGTTCTTATCCCTTTTGAGTGCCTTGACATGTGTTCCTTCCAGAGAACTATTCTTCCTTCTGACGAAGACCTCTTGGAAGCCATGATCAAGGTGTGTCCATTGACATGTCTTTCTTCTATTTGGAAGCCATGATCAGTGTGCGAGGATAGTTTGTTCCCGTCTCAACCTCGTTAAAAAATGAAACTGAATGTTGCGAGGATAGTTTGTTCCCATCTCAACCTCGTTAAAAAATGAAACTAGTTGTTATGAGGACAGTTCCTTTTACTGAGTCAACCTCGTTAAAAAGTGAATCAGTGAGTACGAGGATAGTTCCTTTTACTGAGTCAACCTCGTTAAAAAATGAATCAGTAAGTATGAGGACAGTTCCTTTTACTGAGCCAACCTCATTAAAAAATGAATCAGTGAGTATGAGGACAGTTCCTTTTACTGAGTCAACCTCGTTAAAAAATGAATCAGTGAGTACACGGATAGTTCCTTTTCTTGTGCCAACCTCGTTAAAAAATGAATCAAGGATTTTCGAGCATAGTTTCTTGTCTTGTGTCAAGCTCGTTAAAAAATGAAACAAGGAGTCATGAGCATAGTTCCTTGTCTTGTGTCAAGCTCGCTAAAAAATGAAACAAGGATAGGTTATATAGGTAGATTGTAGAGAGTAGGATTTCGAGGAAATTTCCTTTTACTATGTCGACCTCATTAGAAAATGAATCAGTGAGTTTGAGGATAGTTTGTTCCCATCTCAACCTCGTTAAAAAATGAAACAAGGAGTCTTGAGCATAGTTCCTTGTCTTGTGTCAAGCTCATTAAAAAATGAATCAAGGATTTTAGAGCATAGTTCCTTGTCTTGTGTCAAGCTCGTTAAAAAATGAATCAAGGTTTTCAGAGTATAGTTCCTTGTTAGGTAGATTGTAGAGAGTAGTTATGAGCATAGTTCCTTATCTTGTGTGAAGCTCGTTTAAAAAATGAAACAAGGGTATTGAGGACAATTATTTTCCTGTGCCAACCTCATTAAAAAATGAAACAACTCCCTTTTCGAGTCGAGTCTTTCCAAGATTTCGAAAGTAAACCTTCATTTCATCCACCTAGTTGAATGCAATGAAGCTTGGGGGGCATGTACCACGATTTGCGTCATTATGCTGGGGGCATGCGAACTTATATCAAGCATATTTTTTTGTTTCAAGCTTGCGTAAACATGAAACCGAATCCGAGCATAGTTCTTTTCTTGTGTCAAGCTCATTAAAAAATGAAACAAATCCTCCTCTAATTGAGTCGAGACTTTGACTAGATCTCATAAATGTTAAGTTGTATATTTAGGTTAGTTATTTCAGTTTTTACATAATTTTCTTACAATTTTAGGTCGAGTCTTTCAAATGATCTCGTAAATGAACCTTCATTCCATCCAACAATGTACTTAGTTGAATGAAATGAAGCTGGGGGGGCATGTGCTCTAGTAGTTACGCTTAGGGCGCATCAAGCACAGTTTTCTCTCTGTTTCAAGCTTGTGTAAAAATGAAACTACTTTGAAGCATAGTTTTTCTTTGTTTCAAGCTTTTGTAAAAATGAAACCTATCTCGAGCCAATTTCGGTTATTTTCAAGGCTCGTTAAACTCATGAAAATCCCGAGATTATTTTGCTATCTTTCATTCTCATAAAACAAATAAAGATGCCGAGTTCTTTCTGTCTTTTCATGCTCATAAATTAAATTGAACGTCGGCCATATGAGTACATTTTTATCCCTTTTTCGAACTCATTAAAAATTATGAAAAAGTGAAACATGATGGTCCTCTTACAGCCCTTTTCTGACCGAAAAAACATGAAAAGATTGCTGGATTTTTGTCGTTTCAAATTCGATATTGGTAATAAAACGACGTGTCCTTGGTTGATTTTTACTTTTCAGATCAGAGACACTAATTATGAAAGTAATCCTTGGTCGTAAAGATCAAGCGGTTCTCTCAAGCATTATTTTATACTTTTTCGGGCTTGGAAGACACAAATTTACGAAAAAGGACAACCCTGGAGTCTTCTTAAGTTTTTCAGACTCTCTAAAATTGAAAAACGCCGAGTTTCTCCTATACTGGACTCGTTAAAATTTCACAGTAAAGGACCTGTTCGATTACAAACAGGAACGGACCACTCCTTCTTAGGGTTCGAATCTAAACTAAGTTGGACTCATCCGAAGGATGAGCTTATAATCAAGCAAATGTTATCCTCCTCAAGCTTGTAAAAAATAAAGAGGTACTTGCCAGAAATGGTGGGGGAAAAGAGAGGAAAATGAGCCTATTTGTTATATTTTGTCTCGGAAAAACCTTATCACCACTCTTGAACACGATACTTTTCATTCACCTGGGTTGGGAAATCCTTTGCTTAACAATTGATCAAACCACATTGAAAGTCTTCAGCCGGTTTCCAAGTATTAACTTTGGGACAATTGTCACCAAACCATCTGTAGTGTCGTTATGTGTTCAAGAGGAGTCTTGCAAATAAACCATTCATCTGCAAAATATCTGTCATCCATCTTGACCATCCCTGAGTCAGTCCTTACAGCTACATTTCTTCAACTTGATCTATGATTTCGTGTTGTGGGCTTGCCTGCAACGGATCGCTTTCTATCGACTTCAGTTCATTATCTAGAAAGATGATCTAGAAATCATCAGTACCTTGGGATCTGCATGCCTCAATGGCAGGTTTCGCGCCTTTGACGACAGGTTACATCAATGACCTTCGATCAAGGGATTCTGTGACATGTTCAACATCAACACATTTATTCACATCTCATGGATTGTACTGGGTACTTTGAGAGCCATTGACATCACTGGTGGTCTCTCTCACACTTGTTAACAGTTTACATCATTGACTGGTAATCAAGTGGTTTCTCCCATGTTCGACATCAACTCATTTATTCGCATGGATAGAATCGTACTATTTCGGGAAGCAGAAATGAAGACCCTGGATCTAGTTTCCGCCATCCAGGCTGCAAGGAGTTTTGTATTCATTATACAATAGACTAATTATAAACATATGGCTGCGTCCATACTGTGTCTACATGTGTCTATGATTATTTTGTATTGCGAAATCATTCCTATATCAGAGCAGTAGTTAGTTTGTTAGTTAAGTTTTTGATCTGAGTATGGGAATGCCTACCTCAGCGATGATATGATCTCATATATGTATTTTGTGTTGAATATTTGCAGGTTCCGACTGGGCTCTCCACAAGATAATCCTCGAAATGATAAAGTGCTTCACCCTTCCTAGATGATATAAAACCCTGATCTACTACAGACCTCGCACTTTAGGGGGCAATCTGTTACACTAAAATTTGTCACCATGACTATTTGCAGTCAGTATGGCTCCATCAATAACCATAATGTCCTCCTCGGCAAGTATTATACCTCTGCTCCTCATGTCAAACTCCAAAAAAGAGAGAAAGCCTTTAAAAAATCAATATAACTCTGGTTCCGCACTTTCTCTTAATCTTACCTGCGGGCCTGCACCTCAAGTACATAATACCTGTGTACTTGTATGCTCTGTTTGTAAAGGGGTGGGTGCGTACCCCTGTAAAAGTCAAAAGGCGCAAGTTTTACTTCAAAAAACTTACTTGCGGTCGATTCTAGAGCATTCTAGAAGATGGTTTGACGTGGAGTGAGTGCCTCCAGATGGTTCATGCATCCCAATGAAAGAGGAACTTATCCCATGAAGAGGGGAGATATCCCTTTGAAACAGGGACTTATCCCATTGATGGTAGACCTGTTTAACTTCCTCCAAAGCATTATAAATACAGGCATTGGACCAGAGGCAAAGGGGGTTAGAAGCTCAACTTTTGAGGGTAAATGCTGATGAAATTAGGACTTCCTTAGTTGAGCTTGAGAGGAGAGATCACATACCTCTTGACTCCATTTGGAAGTGAGTGAAGCTTGTCCAAGTAAGGGAGACTTCTTGCTAGACCCTGGAAGGAGCTTGTACAACGTCAAGGCTCAGGTTGTAAAGCTCTTTTTATTTGAATTAATGCAATCAACTCATTTTTCTCAACAAGTATCTCATGTTATTTGTTTCATGGACTCCTTGACTTTCATGTTAAATATGTTTTATGCCATCAATTCTTCAGGTGCTATTTAATTGTTTGCCTTTTTTGTGTTTGCAGATTCGTGACAAAGGAGCTCATTTGGATCGAAGAAGCAAGGGCATCCACAACCTGCGTTGGATCAAAGGTAGGACCTAAAAACACCTGTTTGTTTTTGTTAATTAAAGCATATTTAGAGAAGGATAGTGGCTGATTGTTTTGTTTGTCATTAGGTCTTCTTTAGATTCTAGGAAGGTCTATCTTGTCCGCATTATAGACTTTTTTCCGTTTGACAAGAGCAATAGTGATGAAGAGTGTGATGATGAATTTCAAAAGAATGGAGTGTCATGGTGTCCACTTAGTCCTAATTCTAAGGACTATGAGAGAAATAGTGATGAAGAGCATGATGATGAATTTCAAAAGAATGAAGCGTTACGATGTCCTCTTATTCCTAATTCTAAGGACTACAAGAGTTGCAGTGATGAATAGCGTGATGAAAAATTTCAAAAGAATGGAGTGTCACGGTGTCCTCTTAGTCCTAATCCAATGGACTATGAGAGCAACAATGCTAAAGAGCATAATGAAAATTTCAAAAGAATGGAGCGTCATGGTGTCCACTTAGTCCTAATCCTATGGACTATGAAAGTAGTAGTGATGAAGAGCATGATGAAAATTTTCAAAAGAATGGAGTGTCACGGTGTCCTCTTAGTCCCATTCCTATGGACTATGCGAGCAGTAGTGATGAAGGATAAGATTATGCACTTAGTCCTAATCCTAATGACTGTAAAGGTAGCAGTGACAAAGGACAGGATGTAGCATTTTCAGTAAGTAAATAGTCACATTTTTGACGTAATCCTAATCCTATGGACTACGAGAGTAGCACTAACAATGGACATGAGGAAGAATATCCAATAAACATCGAGTCATATTTTCCATTTAGTCCGAATTCTAAGGACTATGACAGTAGCACTAAAGAAGGGGAAGATGAAGAATATCCTCCAAGTCAGTGTTTGAAAAGCATAACTGATCATAGTTTGGATAACATTCCTCTTAATAATGATGAAAATCCTTATACAAATGATGATCCAATGATGGAGATGTTGCCAAGAAATATTGTATCAAGGAGTAGGAGCAGACCTTTTCATCTCAATGCAAGATGTTCTAGTTATACAAGGGGTAGAGCAGAATATCTAACGAGAAGAATTTCTATCAGTGCTCTAATTTCAAGTGAATGTTTTCAAAAACATTGCTTGAAACATATGGATTTCAAATTTTCATTAGAGAGCAAGAAGAGATATTTGTCAACGAATAAAAGCATGCAAAATTCATATTTAATTGGGTGCATGCAATCTACATTGTCAGGTTATGATTATCATATTGGGTATTTATTTAAATGTAGAAAGGCTTTCAAAATGTTTCATTCAGTTAGGAATTTTCGTATCTCGAGAATTCAAGAAAATTTGGAAAAGGATCCCACATTTTATTCAGAAGTAGGTCATAAAAGATGGTTTGGGCCATTATCAAATACTGCAATGTCATGGATGAAAGATTTATTTTCAAAGCATGGAGAGTGTGTGCCAAATAGAGAGATAATACATATTCCAGATAATTTTTTAAAACGAGAAATATACAACTTATAAAAAGAATATACAGAAGGTGATGAGGGACATGGCCGATTTATTACATATAAATATTTTTTGAAGGTATGGAAGAAAGAATTCAACAATGTCCGTATTCCTAAGAAGACAAGGATGGGGATTTGTAGTACATGTGCTTCTCTTAAATAAAAAAGGGACAAATGTGAAGGGTCAGAAAGAGGTAAGCATTCATAACTTTAACTTTTAAAATTGTATACTCATCAACTATGAAAACATATTTCTTAGTGGCTTTCTTTTATGTTGTGTAGATTCAATTGTCAAAGAACTTCAGGAGCATCACAAAAAACAAACAAGTGAAAGGAAAAAGTTGTACAAGCATCGAAAGAAGTGTTATGATAATCTGAATACATATTTGTGTTTGATAATTGATGGTATGGACCAGAAGAAAACACTTTTACCACATTTTGTTCCCACACCCAAAAATTTACAGGAGGAAAATTTTATTCAGTATCACTTGGTCGGTTGTATGGTCTTCAATGGGAAAATGTTGCCAATAGTGTACTTCATAGCTCCAAATATTCATAATGATGCAAATCTGACCATAACCATAATTCATGATGTGCTTTCTCATTGATCTGGTAATCTTCCTGAAGTTTTGTATCTACAATTGGACAACACTTTCCATGAAAACAAAAATCAGCTTGTTTTTGAATATCTAAATATGCTCGTTGAATTGAGAATTTTTTAGAAGGTAAAGGTTGGTTTCCTTCTTTTTAGGCACACTCATGACCATACTGATTAGATGTTCAGTTGTTTTTCAGTCACATTGAGGAGAAAGGAAGTTTGGAGCTTGCCATCATTAATTGAATGTATTAAGAAATCATACATGCTAGAGCCTACTTTTGATGTGTTGGATGGTATTGTTGACATTCGAAGGTTTATTCTCGAATCGCATGGTGAGGGGAAATGCATTGAACAGCTTAATGGCATTAGCTTCCAACATCAATTTTGTATCAAAAAAAGTGATGGGAAAACACTAATATGGGGCAAGAAGTATTCAACTACTGTAGAATGGGCAATGTCATCAAGTTCGGAATTTTTGAAGTTCATTCCATATCATCGAATATTTGTATAAAAAATATTGTTATTATAATCAATTAGTGAAGTTCGTAATGTACGCAGAGAGAATACAGATATAAATTATTTTGATTTCCTAAAAGAAATTAAAAAATGTATTAGATATACATATGAGTACTTTGACATTGCTGATTTAGTTTGGTGGGCGTCATTTTTCAATAATGAAAGTGATATCATTTCAACAACAACAAATGAAGATATACCTTTGAAAAATCCATTTATTTGGCCACTAATGTGTCGAATGAACATGAGGAAATAAACATTGTTGAACATCAACAATCTGAAGGTATTATTAATTCTTCACAGGCATAGGAAAGAGATATGTATATTGGTTCCAAAATATCTCATGCACAACGTGAAGCCATGGAAGACCTTTACAGGGGTTCAATACAAGATATTAAGGAGGGTTTCATGGTTGCAGTGCTAGTAGATGGAGATCCCAATGGCTATCCATTCTGGGTTTCTAAAGTTATAAATGTCCTTACAAAAAATGAGGATGTTATAGGTGTTGAAGTACATTGGTATGCCACAAATACACACCCATTCAATTTTGTGTATAAGTCAGAGATGGTAGTTGACAAAAAAAATGGCGCAAAGAGTAAAAGAAAGGGCATAAATATAAATCACCACCACACAGACATCTTAAAATTGGAGGATGTTGAAATACTTGTTGTTACACAGTAATTTGTCACTGTCCCCCCGTCAGTCTCCCTACTGTGTCATGAGTCCAAGTTAATCATGCTCATGCTCTCTAATGTTGCCAAATGACCCACTTTGCCAAAGTTTTGCTATCAGCGCGACTTTTTTCGAAATAACCGCGCTGATGGGCACTCCATAACAAACCGAATGCGCTGTCAGCACGGAAATACACGTGTTTCCCGCGGTGATCGAATTTCATGAGCCAGCGCGTTTGTTATTCATATTTGATCGCGCTGACATGAACTTCTTTGTTATTCAGTTGCGATGTCAGCGCTCCAGTGCAGTTATAGACCCGCGCTAATCCAGTTTGGGCGAGTTTGTTCTAACAGCCGGCGTTCCAGATGACTCCAGACCTGGTTGTTGGCTTTGTAAATGTCCCCCTCCCCTCTTTGGCATGTTCGTTTCGTCATTTGAGCCACCTTCCTTGGAGATAAGCTCATCCTCTCACCATTCATGGAGACTCCTTCTCCTATTTATGCCTCTACCATTGCCATGAGCAGCTAGTTAGCTAGTTTGGAATGGCTTGGATTGTGTGGAGCTTATAGTGCTCAGATTGCTGCTACTATAGGTAGTTGGTGTGATAAGTGTGGAAGTGTTTGATAGCTTAGGGAAGGTTGTGTTGTGTTGCTTGTATGAGAGAGAGTTTCTTGTTTTGGGAGAATCATTTCCAAAGGTGAATGCTTAAGAGACTTGCTGACTGGCCCCTCGTGAGAAGGATATCGACGTCAGAACACTTTGTTGTACTCTTCTTTGTTATTGATTAATAATAGATGACTACTATTATGGTTCCATTCTCATTTGTCTCTGTAATGGTTAATGTGAATTACATCCTTTCTGACTGATGTATGGTTGCTTTTATTAGATTTCACGCTTGTGTTTGTTTTCTCTTCGTGTGTGCAGGTATCTATTCGCGGAGATCGCGGAGGATCGTGACCAGCCAGAGTGAAGGAGCGAAGGTGGCATCTCTTCATCAAACAATAGCGTTGGAATCCAAGTAGGTGTTCTTTGCCTAACTTTTAATTGCAATTAGGAACTTGCATAGTAGCATTGACTGATTGTTGCTAGACCCATTCTGGGCTAGTAGGGATCGCCTCTACCCATAGAGGGGATTTGCCTCTCCAACAATTTGGCGACTCCGCTGGGGAGTTCAGCTTTTTGTCTCTTGTGTCCATTTTTATGTTTGAGTTTGATTGTTCTCTCTTTTCGAGATTGGAGATTGGTTCTCTGCTCTTTAGACTTCCTGGTTCAGTCTGGGAGGTGTATAAATTGTTTAAAGAGTCCTCGCCTTGGTTTGGGAGTTCTTGGCTTGATTTTGCCTCTTTTTTAACCTCAGCGTGGTTTATATCAAAACAGTTGCGCTGACAGCGCATAGCTGTTTCTTTAAACCTGTTGTCATCGTGCTTGTACGTAAAACAGTTGCGACGGTTCTGAAATCGAACCAGCGCGCTTAATCTGTGTCCTTCCGCGCTGACAGCGCCAAGTTGCTACGCGTGACCTAGTATCAGCGCATAGTTGTTGAATGCTACCCGCGCTAATCCTGTAAAATTGAATTTGTCTCAGTTTTACCTCCTGAGCCTATTGGTTTGGCTATCTCCAGCTCTTTCTACTTGGTTTGTGACTTGATATTCATTGTTTGAACTGTTTCACACTTGCTTGCAAAGCCTTGTCGAACGAATTTCATTTTTGCGTCCCGTGACCTAGTGCCATCATCCAGTTTCCACTGGACCAACCTTGTTTTGTTCGCTTGTTCACTTGTTCGCAAAAGTTCGTTGCTGCTTGCCTTTGCTACTGCGTAAACCTTCCTTTTCGCTTTCTTTGCTTGGTTGTTTAGGTGATTGTCCTCGAACCAGTCCTTCGGTTGTTTCGGCTACTCTTCGCCACCCAGACATAGATTACAATTGCTTGGGTTCAACCAGCTCTTTTCACGCTTGTTGTGTGTTCCATTGAGTGATTTTTGTTTTCTTTACTCGGTGTTGCTGTCTCTCAAAATTCATTGTAAGTGCATTGTGCCATTGAAAAGGAAATCGAACTAATATCTTTCGCATTCAATAGTTAATCAAAGGAAAGAGCATTTTGTTGATTTGCGTTCTCAAAAGAAAAGTCTCATTTCTTTGTCATTAGCTGCATTAGATTGTTTGATTGATTGAGTTCGTTTTTTTTTATTGAAAGCTCTTAACCTTCTTATAGTTAGAATTCATCGAACGAAATAATGTTCTTTGGCATATAGCTTGCATCTAGGTAATTGTGAGAGATCACACGATAGGGCCTGAAATCGAAACTTAAATTCAAGATCAACCATAAAATGAACTGAATTAACCTAAAAACGCATTGGAACTAAACACAAACATCTAGAGGTCTAGGTTAGAGACGTGTTTCGGCGTCTTTAAACATAGTCACTATTGTTTCACATTACGGTTGGGTGATTCCTCCTTCTGTGACTCGATAGTGGTCTAACACGAACTGTGCTCCCACGTACCGTCGCGTATATAGGGAGACCCCACTAGGCTTTTATCCTTGATCCATAGGAAGCCGAGTTTGCCGCCCTGCGAACCGTAACGCACCGAACACAGCATTCGGGAAGATTGACTGCAGTATGGAAAGTCCTCGGTTCTCATATGATTGCCAAGGTGTATAAGCAGTGTTACGGATTGCTCGGTAAACCCTTTGCCTAGAATCTCCAGAGCAGTCACTTTTGATCCTTTTCGGACTCCCTAAAAGAAAAGGTGCCAGTGAGCTTCTTGTCACTTCGTGCTCATTAAACATTCGAAGGAGACTAGAGTCATCTTTTCGTCCTTTTCTCGACTCTTGAAACATGAAAAGGTCAAGTTTAGCTCCTGTGTCTGAAAAATTTATTCCGCCACCTTAACATCACCTGGTTAGATCTTGAGTTAGCTTGAGTAGGCTTCTTTTTGTTTGCCATGGCAACTTTTCCGGGGTTCACCAACCCAAGTTCCCCTCCTGACGGGAATCCTGGTCATTTCCCTCCTCTCGGGAATGTTGGTGCTCCTTATATGGCGACGTTATCCCTTCCAGGGTTAACTGTCGGGTTGCCTGTTTGGTTTTTTTCAACCTCTTTGGTCCCTGCCGTGTCGGCTGCTAGTCCATCAGTCCCTCCACCTGAACAACATCATGTTGATCCTAAGGTGGATCTTTCTCCTTCGACGCCTACTTCTACGTCTTCCTCTTGTACTTCACCTGGTGAAAGTCTCGATTCGACTAACCAGGTGGCTAAGATGAAGAAGAACAAGAACAAGAAGAAGAAGTCTCCTAAGGGAAAGGCTACAAGTATAACTCTTGCTCCACCGAGTACACCTGAAGTAGGGCCACCTTCTGCTCCCCCGCGGAAGGTTAAGTTTCCTTGTCGATTATGCAAGGAGGACCATCTTCTTCGTGATTGTCCTGGCATTCCCAGGGTATTAGAAATATGGTCTCACGATCCGGCCCACCCCTCATCGTCCTCTGAAGCTCGTGATGATGCTAACTTATTAGTTGGAAATGGTAAGGGAAAAGGGAAGATTCGAATCCCTTGTAGACTTTGTGAAGGCAATCATCCCCTTCACCTTTGTCCACTCATGGATAAAGCCTCCAGTGTCTTGGAAAGTCTCCCAGCTCCCTCACCCCAACTTCCCGTTGGATATCAACGTCTTTCTGCAGTTGCAGATCATCCGCCTCCCGACAATGAGAGTGGTTCACATTATTCTCTTGTCCAGGCCCCTCTTCCCGAACCCGGCCGTGTCCAGCCTGTTCCAGACCAACCATTGGTCGGAAAGAGTGACGATTCGAGCCCGCAGCTCCCTCACTCTGTTTCGGAAGATAATCATGCTCACATTCTTCTCGTCTCTTCAGATTCCCCGGAGTCCCGAAATGACTCTCCTAACCCAGCTGCTCCCGAAGGTTCTCCTTCGTTCCCTTTAACACCTGGGGGCAATCATACAATTTCCCCACCAAGTAGTCTGGTCGCTTCCTTTGATTGGAATCGCCTGGTCGCCGGTCGCCTTCCATCCCATGTGCCTTTCCAGATCACAGTACTTGCCTGTGATAAGGCAGTACCTGGAACTGTTCTGGATGAAGGTGCGTTGGTCAGTCTTATGTCGTACACTACTTGGTAAGCTTTAGGTTCCACGCAGCTCGGGCCGGTCACACAAAATCTGTTGGCCTTCGACGGAGGAGCCTGTCCATCTCTAGGAGTTCTCCCGAAGTTCCCAATTACTTTGGGAGGAAAACCCGTCTATATAGACGTCTTGGTTACCCAAGGTGTTTTAGACTTTAGTCTTCTCCTTGGTCGCGACTATGTTTTAGCCATTGGGGCACTTATTTCTTCGCTTTTCCGTGTGGTCTGCTTTCCACACGATGGAAGAATTGTGACTGTCGATCAATTGACATTCGTTAGTCCCCCAATGCCTCCTGCACAGTTGTCGCCCCCTCCTAGTTTTTATCCACCAGTTGTATCTGCCCCACCGCGGATCAACTACGTGGCCACCTACCCTATGCCCGTACCCAGTGATGACACCGTCGTTCATAGTGTCCTGGGGGCATTAGGTCCTGACTTCCAAGACGTGGTCCTTTCATCGGGAGTAACAGTCTTGGAAGCCCCGACTTTCTATTCATTATGATGAAGTTCGGGTGGAGCATAGTTCCTTTCCGGTGTCAAGCTCCTTAAAAAATGAAACTAGGTTTGGGTGGAGCATAGTTCCATTCCGGTGTCAAGCTCCTTAAAAAATGAAACTAGGCTTGGTCGGAGCATAGTTCCTTTCTTGTGTCAAGCTCCTTAAAAAATGAAACTGGATCACTCCCGAGGATAGTTCTGATCTTGTGTCGACCTCGTTAAAAAAAGAAACAAGGAGTCGAGCATAGTTCCTGATCTTGTGTCAAGCTCATTAAAAGATGAAACAAGGGTTACGAGGATAGTTCTTTTACTGTGTCAACCTCATTAAAAAATGAAACAACCCCTTTTCCCAATTGAGTCTTTGATTAAGATCTTGTGAAATCCAAGTCGAGTCTTTCCAAGCTCTCAAAGGTGAATCTTCATTCCATCCACTGTGTTGAATGCAATGAAGCTTGGGGGGCATGTACCTCATTTTGCGTCATTATGCTAGGGGCATGCGAACTCATAACAAGCATAGTTTTTCATTTCAAGCTTGTGTAAACATGAAACCAAACCCAAGAAAAGTTCTCCATGGTTCAAGCTTGTGTAAAAATGAACCCATACCCAATTTACATCTCGTGATTTCCACTTGTATCCACTGAATTCTGCTAGATGAGCCTTGGTTGTTTCATTCCATTGCTACCATCTCTTTGGCCGATCATATGCTCTCACTTGGTTGTTTATCCTTTCCTGAGGAACCGCAGCGATGAGTGGTTTTATTAGCTAGCTTCTTGACCATTACATGTTTTGAGCAGTTCCACCATTGCCGGAACTAGTTGCTACCTTTTATACCACTCGTTCCTCTAGGACGAGTCGCCTTTAAGCTCTTTTCTGACTCGTAAAATATGAAAAGATTGCCGAGTATTTTTCCTTTTTGACTCGTTAAAGAAAATAAAAATGGAGGTCTGCTTTCAGCTCTTTTCTGACCGTTTAAAGATGAAAAAATTGCCGATTCCCCATTTCGGCTCGTTAAAAGGAACGAGAGGCAGTCGTTTTTAAAGCTCTTTTTCCGACCGTTTAACTTAAAAAGATTGCCGGGTGTTTGTCGTTTCACGCTCATTATTGGCTCCAAAATGACGTACTTCTGACCGATTTTTTTACTTTTTCGGGTCGAAGTTACTATTTACGAAAAGTACTCCTTGATCATACTGGTCGGGCGATTCTTTCGGGCATTGTTTTATACTTTTTTAGGCTCGAGAGACAAAACTTTACGAAAAAGGATCCCCCTGGAGTTTTCTTTTCCGCTGTCTTTTCAGACTCTCTAAACAGGAAAAGATGCCGAGTTCTTCCTTTGTCAGACTCGTTAAAACTTAATGACATCGGACACCGTCGAAATGACACTTCCTAAGCATATGCTATCCCTGTCAAGCTTGTCACTCAAAAATAATCGGGGTACCCGCCAGAAATGGTGGGGAAAATGGAACTGTAATAATGGTCGTGTCGGTAGTATGTCGCTCTTGAACATGGCACTCGTCGGCATTCATGTCTGGGTGGGGATTTCCCATCTTGTTTTACACTAGCCTCCATGGGTTTGGGTTATCCTATTTGACCTCTCATCTACTCATTGCCTTGTCACCATGACCTCTGCTCATTTGATGTCAGATACTGCCAAATCCACTGTCATGCCGCCGATATGTTCAAGAGAAGTTGACATATGCAAACTTACAACCTCCCTCTGGTGTCTCACACAAAATATTTTATCCTTCTCTGTCTCGTGTCGATGATGTGGAAAACATTATGGCCCACCTTCGATCAAGGTTACTTCCTGTCGACTTCAGCTCATTATCCAGGAAAGTGACCTAAAGACTCCCTTCAGGTGCCTTAGAGCCTGCATGCCTCAATGGCAGGTTCTTCATGTTCGACGTGAGGTTTTCATCATTGGCCTCCGATCGGATGATTCTGCAGGTGTTCAACACCATCTCATTGATTCACACACCACGGATTGTACCTATAAGTACCTTGAGGACCATTGTCATTATTGGTGGTACCTCTCGCGTCTGTTAACAATTTTCCTTATTGGCTGGTAATCAGACGATGTTCATGCATGTTCGACTTCAGCTCATGTATTCACATGCTTGGACTTGTACTTTGTTCGGGTTGGGATGGAGCGCAAGACCCTGGTTTTTGTCTATTAGGAACCAGGCTGCGATTTTGTGGATTATTATTGCATGACTCATTGATGGATGGTTGCGCCCATACCTGAGTCTTTGGGATGGTTGCGTCCATACCTTCTTATCATCATGGTCTCTTCAGCTGGGTGGTTGCGTCCATACCATAGACCTTCTTCGTATGTCTTTTGGATGGCTGCGCCCATGCCTAGACTACATGTAATCGAGATATCAGTTGTACATACGTGCAGGTTCTTCCTGGTGGTGTCCCAGTTCAACAGTTTTGTAAAGCATTTCACCCCTCCCACTCTCTCGGGCTTCATGCTTTAGGGGGCATCTGTTACACAGTAATTTGTCACTGTACCCCCGTCAGTCTCCCTACTGTGTCATGGGTCCAAGTTAATCATGCTCATGCTCTCTAATGTTGCCAAATGACCCACTTTGCCAAAGTTTTGCTATCAGCATGACTTTTGTCGAAATAACCGCGCTGATGGGTGCTCCATAACAGACCGAATGCGCTGTCAGCATGCAAATACACGTGTTTCTCGCGCTGATCGAATTTCATGAGCCAGCGCATTTGTTATTCATATCTGATCGCGCTGACATGAACTTCTTTGTTATTTAGCTGCGATGTCAGCGCTCCAGTGCAGTTATAGACCCGCGCTAATCCAGTTTGGGCGAGTTTGGCCTCCGATCGGATGATTCTGCGGGTGTTCAACACCAGCTCATTGATTCACACGCCGTGGATTGTACCTATAAGTACCTTGAGGACCATTGTCATTATTGGTGGCACCTCTCACGTCTGTTAACAGTTTTCATTATTGGCTGGTAATTAGACGATGTTCATGCATGTTCGACTTCAGCTCATGTATTCACATGCTTGGACTTGTACTTTGTTTGGGTTGGGATGGAGTGCAAGACCCTGGTTTTTGTCTATTAGGAACCAGGCTGCGATTTTGTGGATTATTATTGCATGACTCATTGATGGATGGCCGCGCCCATACCTGAGTCTTTGGGATGGTTGCGTCCATACCTTCTTATCATCATGGTCTCTTCAGCTGGGTGGTTGCGTCCATACCACAGACCTTCTTCGTATGTCTTTTGGATGGTTGCGCCCATGCCTAGACTACATGTAATCGAGATATCAGTTGTACATACGTGCAGGTTCTTCCTGGTGGTGTCCTAGTTCAACAGTTTTGTAAAGCATTTCACCCCTCCCACTCTCTCGGACTTCATGCTTTAGGGGGCATCTGTTACACAGTAATTTGTCACTGTCCCCCCGTTAGTCTCCCTACTGTGTCATGAGTCCAAGTTAATCATGCTCATGCTCTCTAATGTTGCCAAATGACCCACTTTGCCAAAGTTTTGCTATCAGCGCGACTTTTGTCGAAATAACCGCGCTGATGGGCGCTCCATAACAGACCGAATGCGCTGTCAGCGCGGAAATACACGTGTTTCCCGCGCTGATCGAATTTCATGAGCCAGCGCGTTTGTTATTCATATCTGATCACGCTGACATGAACTTCTTTGTTATTCAGCTGCGATGTCAGTGCTCCAGTGCAGTTATAGACCCGCGCTGATCCAGTTTGGGCGAGTTTGTTCTAACAACCGACCTTCCAGATGACTCCAGACCTGGTTCTTGGCTTTGTAAATGTCGCCCTCCCCTCTTTGGCATGTTCGTTTCGTCATTTGAGCCACCTTCCTTGGAGATAAGCTCATCCTCCTACCATTCATGGAGACTCCTTCTCCTATTTATGCCTCTACCATTGCCATGAGCAGCTAGTTAGCTAGTTTGGAATGGCTTGGATTGTGTGGAGCTTATAGTGCTCAGATTGTTGCTACTATAGCTAGTTGGTGTGATAAGTGTGGAAGTGTTTGATAGCTTAGGGAAGGTTGTGTTGTGTTGCCTGTATGAGAGAGAGTTTCTTGTTTTGGGAGAATCATTTCCAAAGGTGAATGCTTAAGAGACTTGCTGACTGGCCCCTCTTGAGAAGGATATCGACGTCAGAACACTTGGTTGTACTCTTCTCTGTTATTGATTAATAATAGATGACTACTATTATGGTTCCATTCTCATTTGTCTCTGTAATGGTTAATGTGAATTACATCCTTTCTGACTGATGTATGGTTGCTTTTATTAGATTTCACGCTTGTGTTTGTTTTCTCTTCGTGTGTGCAGGTATCTATTCGTGGAGATCGCGGAGGATCGTGACCAGCCAGAGCGAAGGAGCGAAGGTGGCATCTCTTCATCAAACAATAGCGTTGGAATCCAAGTAGGTGTTCTCTGCCTACCTTTTAATTGCAATTAGGAACTTGCATAGTAGCATTGACTGATTGTTGCTAGACCCATTCTGGGCTAGTAGGGATCGCCTCTACCCGTAGAGGGGATTTGCCTCTCCAACACTTGTTTATGACATCAATTTAACAAAGACAGGAACTCTTCACTTCAAGACAATAGAGAAAGGTTGTTACCAGAAGGAACAATGTTGAGATGGGAGTCTGCTGAAACCAGTCGTAGATCTAGAAGAATTTTGAAACCTGAAATGGTGGGCATGCATGTGGACTCAGATGCGGCACTAGTTGATGAAAGAGAAGAATATGGAACATCTTCATCAACATCCACTCACTCATCTGAAGATGTGAATTTCAATGGTGTGCAAGAAAATATGATTGATTTTGAATAATTGTTTAAGACAGTTTATATAACTGATGTTTGCATTGTATCTTGAAATAATTTTTTTGATTTCCATATGGTGTTAATTTATAAGTTATGAGTCATTTTTATGTTGTTGGATTATATGTCTTAATTATGATAATTTTTATTGTTTAGAATATCTACAACACGACAATAAATTAGAGATATAATATATGTTTCATTCAATATACAAATAATGACATTTGAATTAATTTAGTCATGTAATTTGTTCATAATGTCATGGTTTTTTAATTTTATGGTTGAAAAAATTCCAATTTCTTTTGTATCTAGCATGTTATGGTTCAAAACATGTTGAATTTATACTTAGGAAAGAAAAATTTTATTCTACCAAAAACATTAGTGTGTTTTTTCCTCATAAAAAACTCTTTTTGGCACATAAAAATTCGGTTTTACTAGCATTTTTTAAAAATGTTGAAAATTGGCCCTAAAAAAAATCATCGTTCCAGTATCACCACTTTTTTGTTTTCAAGGTGTTTTTTGCACGAAATTTTTTCTTTCACTGCCATTTTTAAAACATGTTCAAACTTGACCCTAAAAACAAAAATCATCGTTCCAGTATACACACTTCCCTTTTTTAGCACTGTTTTTGATGTTTGTTTCGGGGTTTTCTGGCCAGAGTTCCCATTTTGAGTTTATAGTTCCTATTTCAAAGTTTACATTGTTGATAATAGACAACAAGATTGATTACAAAGTTCATCCCTGATGGACTACATCTCTGGGTCCGCTTTCAAGATGAGCGACTGCTTTATTTGGGTTGAATCCAAGAAGGTCAACTACAAAGAAAATTGACCAAAATGAATGTGCATGCAAGCACTTCTGGTCACTATCATAAGGAAGTTCTCTGATCCAGATTTCCAACCCCTGTCATAGTTCCCAATTCTAACTCTGGATGCTCATGTTAGACTAAAAAAAAAAGAACCCATATCCTCCAGAACCTACACATAAAAATCAAAACCACTCCTTTCATCTTCAATGAGAAAAATTGCCTTTATAACCCTGTAAATACATTCGAAATTCTTCATCCAAGTTTAGGAATGAACTGGATGACTTTAGGGGTTAAATTAGGGTTTTAGTTGAAGATATTATTTCACTTGATGACATTTAGGCCTAGGTGTGATTAAACATCCAAAATCGGAATTAACAACATTACCCACATTCAACCTTATAATAGCCCGAAACCGTTAGCAGTTTGCTAACCGGGTGGAGGAGCACTGACAGCACACGTGAATAGATGTGTTACCCCATAGTTAGAGCTCTGACAGTTCCACTGACTGTTTTCCATGACGGTTGGTTGTTGTGGCTAATCGGGCATTGACATAGCATTGTTACTCACTTGATCGTAACTATACACCAAACTATGAGAACAAACCTTGGTTGTGCAGTGAGATATTGTTCACATGTCTGTCCCAAGGTAGATATAGTTAGGTGTATTCTCGTGTTTGTAACCCGGAATACGAGTTAACTTCCACGACTTCTCACATGATATGCTGTCCTGACATGACTACTACTGTGGTTAGGGACTGATATATAATTTTACAATTTTTTATGTTATGTAATGCTTATAAAAACACCGAGAGGGTTTATACATAGGGTTAATGTATTTTTTTTACATTGTAGGGGTTTAGATCTTAGGTTTTAGGTATTTTACTGTATGGTTTAGGTTTTTAGGTATAGGTTGTGTTTTTACATGTTATGGTTTGTCATTACGATTGAAGCTTAGGTTTTACATTAGGCTTATTTTTAAAATAACCCATTTATAACCAAATCTCACAAAGCAACATTAGCAAGAAACATCACATGACAACAAAACCTGTCGACAACCAAATCCTACAAAATGTACGACAACCACATGTCAACATCCATATCCTGGCGGAACTGACGACAACCACATGTCGACAATTAGGTACCAAACCATATTCGCCGAACACCATGAAAACCATATACATTATCGAAAAACCTGAACCATAAACATCACTACCAAAGCTGAAGACATCAGACACTAAATGTTGACGATGAAACTGAACCTGTGTAACTGATCTGACAATATCCTCCTGGATCATATCTCTCCACTTGAAAGCTTTTGGACCACAAAAGTTTGATGTAAACATATAGTCGATGAGGGTAGAGCTCCCTCACTCTCCACCTTGACCTGATGATGTACCAATACATTCGATCAACCACTTGAAAGTGATGACCTTGATGATGCTAACCATGGCACATTTTGAATTGGTGACATGTTTCATCCATCTGCAATGTATACAACTTGCGAAGATGGTCAAACAACCTGTTATGAGCATGGCAATCAATTTATTTCCACGAAACACCATGAATTACTGATTCATAAACATCTTTGAAAACAATCTCTACAAGATATTGTTCAATACCATTGACATGTACTAACAATCTATCTTGCGGAATGATAGAGACAATCAAAGAAATTTTTGACCTCAAACCAGCTACTTGACTTGATATACTTTCATGATTCCTGATTACTAGGTGAACTTGTTCCAATAAACCCATCAAACTATGATATGGAAATCGCTGCAACTTAGTTTGTTTCTAAAACTATTGAAATGGTTGTTGATTTCTTTTAATTACTATTTCTTTATTCTTTAAATGATGTTTCCATTGATTAGCACTTTCCCTTGATGCATAAGTTTCCCTTAGATGTATTCAATACTTTGACACTGCTTTAGAAAATGCTTTGATATGAAAACTAATAGGCTTCCTCTCCACTTGAAAAGAGGCTTCCAAACTACTTGAAACATGAAATGGTGACACAATACAAGAGAAATTTAACACTAATTTCCCCAATACTGACATGCATCCCTGTGACTATTAACTTCCAAACTTGGACTAAATTGACTCATTCTGACATTAGGAAGAGGAGCCTTAGGCATCAACTGTAATTCATGTTGTATTCACTACTTATGAGTAAGATTTTTGGTTTGTCTAAATAGAACTAGAAAAGTTTCTACCTTTTTTATCAAACTATCTTCAGGCTAAGACTCATAAATTGAACAAACATCATGTTGATTCTTATGTTGTTCCTTTACACACATGATTGTAAATATCTTATTTGAACTTATTAATTGCTTCATCTGATTAGAAACAAGTAAATTCAAGTGTTTTTTTACCTTGATGTGCCCTAATAATAAATACAACCCCATCTTTCTTAAAGGGATATTTATGCTCTCTGTTGTAAAATACTACCTCATGATCATAAAGATAAGGACTTCCTAAGACAACTCCACATATGTATACTGGAACTGCATCTAATTCCACTTCATCAATGTAATTAGCTGTAATGGAAAATCTTAATTGACACTATTTTGTGACTTTTATCTAAGTTCATTTATTTAGCCATCCTAATGGGTAAGGTCTTGTATGATTTCATGTCTCCAAACCCAAGTTGTTAACTAAATATTCAGATATTAAATTTTCCTGTCATCCCCTACCAAACATTATATCTATCTTTGTGTGCTTAGAAGTTATCCTTATGTTAAATAATTCAAATCTTTTATCCTCATTTGAAGGATTTATGTTTGATGACGATGCTATAGTATTTGAACTTGAACCAGTGTCAGAAGTTTTACCTGTCGAAACTATGGCAGTTATCCTCCTTTCATCACCTGAATCGGAACCTAGATCTTGCTGGATTGCTGCAATTGATTTATTTTCATACTTCTCTTTAAGGAACCTTTTGGACTTAAGTTCGGAATGAAGTCTCCAACATTTAGATTCATCATGACTGATTCTCTAGCAATGAGAAAAAGTAGGTCTTTCCTTCTGAGCTTCCGTTGATTTCTTTCTCTTCAAATTGTTCTTCCCCTTACTATCATTGGAATCCTTGATTTCCGACTCTTTGGATGATTGCGGTGAAAATTTGAATGGTTTTCCACCTGATTCAATATGTATGGCTTGAACACACACTTCATCAAAATTATTAGGATTAAACATCAATAATGTATGCTACAAATATGAATGTAAACTACCGATTTATTTTAACAAAGTTTCACGTGTATCCATTGAAATACCAATCGCCAATGCTCTCTTTCTAAACTCCTAAGTAAACTCCTGAACACTCTGCCCTTTACCTTGCCTCAAATGCTGCCAATCAATAATAGCTTGCCGCGTGTATCCTAAAGGATAGAAATGTTTCCTAGTAGTTGTTAAAAACTTAGACCATGAAGAGATGAGTTTACCTTTTTGCTTTACATCTATTTGAGTTTTACTTTCGCACCAAATTAAAGTTGTTCCCCCCATTCTAAGTGTAGCTAACTAAATTTTCGTTTTATCATTAGAAATGTTTTGAATATGAAAATACACTTCTAACTGCTTAATACAGTTATCTATCTTTTCAGGATTCATTTCACCATCATAAATAGGTAACTCAAATTTTACATCAAGTTTCAAAAGAGATGTTTTCTTAGGTTTCTTTTCTGTTTCAGATTCTGAACTGGAAGAAGAAGAAGATGATGATGATGATGATGGAAATGATGGAGGTTTATCAGTGTTTCCTTTACCTTTGTCCTTCTTCGATGTCTTTGAAGAAGAAGCTGCATCTCTTGCCTTCTTATCTTCGTAAATTTCTCCCAACATCTACTAAATAATCAAGAATGCTTGTTGAAACTATTTATCACTCATCTTAGTTTCTGGATTTTCACCTGAATCAAATCCTGTCATGTTAAAATTATGAATGAATCTTCGCTTTCCAATTTCTAGATCAATATCCTCAAGGATTCCTTCTTCACGTTGCAACTTTGACCTAGTCAACGTTCGCTGGAAAAATTATACAAATGCAACCTGCTTTGATACCAAATTATATGATCTGAAATGATCGTATGTCAAACTGACGTAGAATTGATTAATACCATTAATGAATAGAATGTTAACTGAAAGTGATTTTATCATGAGAATTGATTGAGAATAAAGACTTTACGAAAGATGAGAAAACATAAGTAAGATGCAAAACATAATTGAAAACAACAAATACACAAAAATACCAGACAACAAGATTGATTATGAAGTTCATCCCTGATGGACTACGTCTCCAGGTCCACTTTCAAGATGGGAAACCACTTTATTAGGATCGAATCTGAGAAGGTTGACTACATAGAAAATTGACCAAACTGAATGTGCAGGCACTTTTGGTCACTTTCATAAAAAATCTCCCTAATACATATTTCCTTCGCCTATCATGTTTCCCAATTCTGACTTTGGATGCTCCTGGTACACTGAAAACAAAACACCCTATATCCTCCAGAATCTGCACATAAAACTCAAAACCACTCCTTTCATATTCAATGAGAAAAACTGCCTTTATAACCTTGCAAGTACATTCGAATTTCTTCATCCAAGTTTAGGAATGAACCGGCTAACTTTAAGGGTTAAATTAGGGTTTTAGTTGAAGATATTATGTCATTTAATGACATTTAGGCCTAGGTGTGATTTAAAAATCCAAAATTCGAATTAACAGCCCACTTTCAACCTTATAATAGCTTGAAACTGTTATCAGTTCGCTAACTGGGTGGAGGAGCACTGGCAGTGCATGTGAACAGATGTGTTACCTTGTGGTTAGGGCTCCAACGATTTCGTTGACCGTTTTTCATGATGGTTGGTGGTTGCAGCTAACCCAGTGTTCACATAGCACTGCTACCCACTTGACCATAACTATCCACCAAACTGCGGGAAAAAACCTTGATTATGTAGTGAGATGTTGTTCACATGTATGTCCTGAGGTGGTTATGATTAGGTGGATTCTTGCGAGATTAGACTCCGCTATTTTTAACCATAATTGTGATTTAACTGCCACGACTGCTCACATGTTCCACTATCCCAACGCAGTTACTGTTGCGATTAGGGACTCATATATACATTTTCAATGTTTTATGTTATGTAACGCTTATAAAAAGGCTGAGAAGGTTTATACATAGGGTTAATGTATTTGTTGTACATTGTAAGGGTTTAGATATTAGGTTTTAGGTATTTTAATGCATGGTTTAGGTTTTTAGATATAGGTTAGGGTTTTAGGTGTTAGGGTTTGTCATTATGATTGAAGCTTTGGTTTTACATTAGGTTTATTTTAAAATAACCCATTTACAACCAAATGTCACAAAGAGACATTAGAAACAAACATCACATGATGACAAAAACCGTCGACATCCAAATCTTGCAGAATGGATGAAAACCACATGTATACATCCATATCCTGGCAGAATCGACGACAACAACATGTCGAAAGCCAGGTACCAAATCATATTTGTCGAACACCATGAAAACCATATCCATTATCGGACAACCTGAACCATAAACATCATTGTCGAAGTTGAAGACACCTGACACTGAATTTTGATGACGAAAATGAACCCATGCAACTGATCTGACAAGATCCTCCTGGATCATGGAAGCAAGCCAAAACCTCTCCTTGAGCAGCAGGGAGGTTCCGAGAGGGTGAAAAAACTTCATTTCTCTAAACTGGGTGTTTGGATAGGTGATTCTGCAAGAATTTTCGCCAGGACTTCAGTGGTACTGTCTGTTTCTAAAGCTGAGCTCTCCATTCTTCATCCATATTCCATCTTGGAGGTATAATAATTGTAAATGAATGTTTCTTTTACTTTTATCTCTTTTTATGCCACTTAATGAATGAAGGCCTCCCCACTATTGAGTAGGGCTCGGAGACATAGTCCAAATTGGATGAACTTTGTAATCAAATCTTTGTGTCATGGTTTCATGTTCATATTATTATTTCTGGATTGTTTTATGTGATTTTAAGTTCCATGGTTAATAAACTTTGTTACATGTAATTCTGATGCATATATAAGTAAAACATCTTGGATCGATAATACATCCACCCATATCACCAAGTATCACCTCTAGTGTTCTTCCAACTCTCTCGTGGATGATTCGATTAAGATTCACCTATTCCAATGAAATTTAATTAGGGATGCTACAAATGGTACATTGAATTGGATACTACATCCTATGGTCATTTTTTATTTCTAGCTTAGACATTCTTGATGCACTTTGAGCTGCCCATAACACATGATATCGATTTTGACCTCTTGTCAAGCTTTAAAGAAGATGATTCCAACCTGATCTTTAACCATATTCACGAGTGGCATCATTGCAAGAGGTTGGTTAGGACCAATCTTCCTAATAATATTTTACGAAAATGGGTCATTCGATATCGAAGACCTCGATTGCTAAGGATGTGTCTATGTTATGAGCTAGTAGTGAGGAGAAAGCTATTCTAGCTTCCTAGCAAATCAATATGATTTATTCATAGTCTAGCAAGTTATATGAATTTATTTTCCATTGAGGCACTGAAACCTGCTCCTGGCCAACATATTGATGGTGTGATTGGATCAGTTTCTGATTACATGAGCTAACTTTCTGCTCAACTTGGCCAATTGATTATTACATCGTAAGCCCCAAAAAGTGCATCTGGCTCTTCTAAATCATCTTCTTTTGAGCAATCCAATGACCTTCTTACAGTGAAGTACAAAACACATAAGAACAACCAACATTATAGTGGTAAAAAGAATAATAAGAAGAACAAACGAAAAAACCAATTTTTTTAGGACTCTCAATCAAATCCTCAAAATTAGGAAGGGGGCACTAGTGAGTTTTGTCGAAAGATTAAATTCCCTTGTAAAATTTGTCAAGGTGAACATCTTACTCATGAATTCCCTTGGAAAGATGAGGTTCATAGGCTCCTTACACCGCCAAAATTTACCCAACAAAATATTGTTTTTACTCATCCATTTCCTACCCAACCTCAACAACAAATGGTTTCACAACCACATCCACCTCCATAAGGGGGAAATAGGGGGTCATTTTTAAACCCCACCAATATTTCATGCATCTTCATCTGCAAATAATATGTTAATGTGACCACGTGATCCAAATTGTATGATGTTCCTTAGTTGATTTCATCTCATAAAGACTCGCCCTCTCCTCTTACTTCCACTAGACCTCTCATGTTAGGTAATCCTGTAGAACCTATGCATCATCCCCCAAAGGGTGTTTTCTGTAAGACAATACATAATCCCTCTTCTTGGAACTCTCAACATTACATTATTGTGGAAGATATTTCCCAAGCTCCTTGTGCCATGTCTACCTTGTAGGTTTAGCAAAGCTGTCCCCAACAGCGCAAGGACTTGTTGTCTGAAATTGGTGGAGTAGATCCTTTTGAATTGAACCTCATGATGTTCCATGTTGACAGGGCTTCCTTTGAAATTTCCCACCAGAGAGATTTTTGGATCATGGTGCATATTTACCATAAGAATATTCATTGCACTTTGGTGGATGAAGGCTCTTCCAGTTGCATCATGTCAACATCATGTTGGAAGACTCTTGGCTCTCCAGCACCCCCCTTGTCCCGCACTACTTATCAAGCCTTTGATGGACACAACTTTGTACCTAAGGGGGTTCTTCCCAAGTTTTCCATTGAGATAGAGGGGAAATTTTCTTATGTCGATGTTGAAGTCATCAACACTCCTTTGGATTGTAACCCGCTCCTTGGTCATAGCTGGTTCTATGCCATGACCGCAATTGTCTCATAAGTGTTCCGTGTCCTTTTATTTCCTCATGAAGGAAAGATTATTACATTAATTAACTTGACTATTGAAGGCCATCGAACCAAATTTTCACTACAGGAAATTCAATCCCACTTGTGGGAGATAACGCTAGTCAATTTCAGTGTGTTGGTGTGGGGTTTTTTAAAACCTCATCTCTTATGGGTTTTTTCCTGAATTACCACTTCCTAACATTCCTTCATCCTCTTCTAAATCTCATATGCATATGATCTCTTCTGACACCTGTGGAACCCATATATCTCTTGATCCTTGGGTGGTGTCTCTTGATCTTATGGAAGATGATTAAGCTAGTGAGCCTCCTCCACAACATTTAGTGGAATAGATTTTCTCTTCTGTAGTCCCATTAGTACCTCCTTACTCTGGTTAGAAACTCCATCACAATATGGAATATGATCAAATTCTTTTTGCCCATATAAGTCTTCATTCTACCTATTGGACATGACTCCCTCGAAGACAAACCCCCTGACTAATATAATTAGAGTTCATGGATATACCCACTAATCATCCTAGGGATATTATGCCTCTCCATGGCTCTAGTCTTAATGAATTGGAAAAGGTAGAGATTGGAAAATAAAATTTTGAATCAACCTAGGGGGCATCTCCTCGACATTCCTTTGGAATGCCACCCGTAGACTGAGTCAAGTCATGGGCTTCTATTACCAAACTTGTGAAAAAATTATCTAACTCCTTACCACCTATTGATGAACGTCTTCTACCACAATTATCTCTTGATCCTCCCTTATTTCCTCAGGTCAATTTTTAGAGCACGATGATGTTAGAATGTCCCTAGCATGTTAAACCTTTTAGGAATGGGTAGTTTGATTTCCTTTAGCATGGCCCCACATTAGTGATCCATATGGTCCCCTACGTTCCATGAGTTCACGTATAGAAACCATTTTCCTGTGCCCAACTATGGGCACACTTTAGCGTGACCTACTAGAATGTCTCGTGTTAGTACATATTTTACATAGGTGTGTGATGGGAGTATTTGTCATGCCTTCTTTATGCCAAAAATCCAAAAAAAATTATAAAACATAGAAAAGTAAAAATAAAAATGGTCTTGTTTTTATCTCATCCACGTTTATTTCTATCATTATGTGATTTAAACATTGCTCTAGTGTTTCTCAATGGTTTTACAGGATAAGGTGGTGTTTTTATTGCGACATCCATGAATCTTAGGTACGTTTCTCATGAAGTTGGCATATAGGGGTAGGTCATCTATCATCATCTCTATTGCATTTTGATTTTCAGTGCCATATTTATGCCTTAGGTCTGACCTTGTCAATTTTTGACTTTAGACACTCTCTTTTATGTACATTGTCGATTTTTGATAGAACTTACCCGCATGGATACCCTAGTTAGCACCCTTCTGCCGTATTCGTGTCCATTTAGTCATTTTTACTCCTTTTTGAAATCCTTCCTTGTAACCCGCCATGACCTAGAATTTGAGAATCATGTCGTCTTATTCATCATATTTCGGGCCATATCCCAAGAGGATTCCACACTTTATCCCTTGCGATTGGAATTTTTATCAACCTATTTTTGCACGACGAGCCTTGGTTTCTTAATTGCATTGTCATCATTTGCTTGGCTACAATTTGTTGTCACCTGGTGTTTTACCCTTTCTTGGAGGAACCTCTATAATGATTGGTCTTATTAGCTAGCCTTGTGTCCTCCTCATGTCATCAACAACTCCATCATCACTAGAACTAGTTTCTATCCTCTATGACGAGTTTACTTTAAGCTCTTTTCAGACTCCTTAATTTAGAAATATTGTTGAGTGATCTCGTATTATTCACGGTCATAAAATTACCTGAAGTGGTTGATCCAGGTGGACCTTTAAAAAGTACGAGTGGCATGGTAAAAGGATCAAAACACAAAGTGGAAGAATCTGGAAGAAATTAGCATCGGATCAAAGTGCTCATCATCCCAATTCCAATGATGCGAATGCCACTCGAATCCAAGCTCATAAGAAGAAGTTAGAGAAAGTAAAAGTTCATGTTTGACTTGAACAAGTAGCAGGAGAACATGACGTGGAAAACATCTCAGGGAATGTGGAAGCACCAAGTGGCAGGCCACCACTAGCCCTGCATATCACATATCGTAAAAGGAAGAGGACCGCAGTTAAGGAAAATGCCCCCCAACACTATCGAATTGCAATTTGCGATATCACAATCATAGATCGGAGGAAATTGGTGGTAAAATATTGGCCCTAGAGCAAGCCAACATGCAATGCGATATATCGCAATCACATATCGCAAGGAAAACGGGTAAAGAATCATCCGCGTAGCAAGATACAATGTGATGCGACATATCACAATCGTAGATTGCAAAGGGAAGTGTTTGTATGAAGAATCACCCCCAGTTCCATCGATTTGTGATATGCAAAGTTAATTTAGACTTGATATATTATATAATGTGGTTTAATAACCATCGGATCCACCTTTATCATAGGCTTCTTGTTGCGAAGGTCAGGTCTGCCTGCCAATTCAAAGTGTCGATATTAAAAGTCGTCGCATTAAGGGTAATGTGTGGTTAAGAGGTCCTATAGGCTTTTACATATATGAAAGGTTTATCACTTTCATGCTATCCCAAGTTTGAGATCCTTAGTGTAGGAACATGTCGCCTGCTCAACTTGTCATTTGTTGGGAATTTCCCGAGGATTGAGGAGTTAGTCACCAGCTTATATAATGGACTATCCACATTGGACAAAGGGTGGAGGCTAGCATAGAAAGTTTAGAGCTATTTTGTACAGCAGTAACCCGATGTGGTAGCAGGCTAGGACCTCGTCTTGAGCAACAAGGAGTTTCCGAGAGGGTGCAGAAGCTTCATTTCTCCAAATTGGGTGTTTGGATAGGTGATTCTACATGATTTTTCGCCAGGATTTCGGTGGTACTGTCTTTTTCTAAAGTTGGGTTCTCCATTCTTCTTCCATCTTCCATATTGGAGGTATAAGGATTGCAAATGGATGATGGTTGTAATTTTATCTCTTTTTATGCGATTTAATGAATGAACACCTACCCACTATTGAGCAAGGCACAAAGAAATAGTCCAAATTGAATGAAATCTATAGTCAAATATCTATGACATGGTTTCATACTTGTATTGTTGTTTACGCATTTTTTTATTTGCTTTTACATTCCATGGTCAATAAGCTTTGTTTCATGTAATTCTTATGCATCTATAAGTAAAAAATCTTGGATAGAGTTTGGTATTAGAGTAGGTCTTTGTTAATTTGAATTGCATGGGTATATGCTAACTTGGAACAAGTTGCGAAAAGGAGAAGGAAAACTTGAGTCCTTTGATCCCGAAGCAGTACGTCTACAATGAATAAGAAACATGGAAAATGAAGAAGTTCATTGGGAATAGGAACAAAATTTATGCAATGTATTCTATAATATGGTAGAGAAAGTGGACAAGCCGTTTTCAGAGTATGAGAAGGTACCTGGGCACGAGAAGTAAGATGTCAATGATAATAGATCAAAAAATCATGAAGATGGTGGAGAAGAGCCTCCTCCCTCTCCTTCTTCAAGTGACAGTTCTCACCACTCTAATCGTGATTCCAAACATACATCTAAGAAACCATTCTTTAATCTAGATGTAATGTTTGACCTACCCATGTATAATGAAGAGTGTAATACATAAAAAATTAATAATTGGATAAGACAAATAGAGGTCTACTATAGGATTTAGCATATCAAAGAAGATGAGGCAAAGGTCTAGTTAGCATCTCTTTGGGTGAGTGTGACTACTCTCATTCGGTGGGAGAGAAAGTTTCAGAAGGGCAGCAAAAAGTTGGGTAACCTTCTTTCCTCTTGGTCTAGTTTTATTTCTGCATTGAAATACCAATTTTACCCTTTGGGTTATGTTGTGCTATTCAACACCACCCCATTTGTTAATATTAGTAGTCAATATTACATTAATAAATGGGGACCCTTTAAAAAATCCTTCCAAAAATAAGTTTAGCATTTAGCCATTTTCTTTATTAATTTTTAGAATAAAACAAGATATTAGTCAAACACCTTTTCAAAAAACTATTAAATGCCTCCCTTTTCCCACATATCACACGATTAAGCATGGTCGAAAGCATTGCTAATCCACCAAATGTAGCGAGAAGGGATCAAAAGAGGATTCCATTCTTTAATATTTTGAAACTAGTACATTTCTTATATAAACTAAGTCTTAAGGCATTTTATTAAAACTAATGCCCACATCGCATATCCCTATTCTCAGAAGGCGCACCTTAAAATAGTTACCTTAAAATGTGTGAGAGGCGAAATTGTGATAACAAAAATTCCTTTACTGCATTGCATTTCGAAAATTTAAAGGAACATTGTAAAACTTACCGCCCGTCAAAATTGTGAAATGCGATAGAAACCTGGATCCACTCCCAGATACATCACAGACAAGTATTTAGGTCCACTACTTAATGAAAAGAACTTTACATAAGAAAACCCAACCAATGGGTTATTCCCTGGAAATAGTAGTAAGAAACCCACATCTCACATATCAGAGAAACATAAAGGAAAACATTCATACATAATGCGATAATGCAATTTGCGAGATTGCTTTGCAAATCACAAAATCACCATTTTTGTGATTTAAAGGTTCATCACCCTAGAATCTTTCTTCCTGACTTACGATGCAGACATTAATGAGCATTAACGCTAAGAGATAACGAATCATTAGGGGGAATTTAGTAAAAGTTAATGGCATTTATTTGAGAAAAGCCATCCAAGGTGGTACGATATCTTCTCACTTATGTTCAAATAAAACTCCTTTCTTATCAAATTTTCAAGTTATCTGTATTATCCGAACTTATGTTCATTCTTATCTCTGTATATCCGATACTTATGTTTTTTCTCCATTTTTCAAAGAACATCCACAGAAGGAGTCTTTGGGAGCAATGGCAAATAACGGCAAGGCAATTGTGTCTGAGAAATCAGAAATGACTCCTTTATTCTCATATACCACATGCAGTAGAGAAGGAGGGACCTCTACATGGGAAACCATGTATGATTTATTAGAAGAAGAGAAACCTAGACCTCTAGAAAAAAGGGTCACAACAGGAGTTCATACTTCCTCATATGCCACCATTTCTTAGACGGCATGCTCATTTCTACATCACATAGCCACGTGCCCAAAGATAATCCCTTACACTGATATGGTCAAGTGTATTATTGATCAAAATGATATCTCACACAGAGAATTTAAGAATAAAAGCCAAGAGATTACGTGATCCTTTTTGCCAGACAACCTACAACTTATGTACCACCTACCAGAGCCACGAGCCATCTACAACAAATAGTTCCTTGAGAAGTTTTTCACAGAGAACGAGAAACCAACAGATGTCATCCAGACCTGGTCGAATAATGAGGGCAAGATCAAAAAGGAAAAAGTGGGTATGTACTCTACTACATCTATTTCTCCTCCCCATAGTTTTACAGCAGCCATGCTATGTAGGACATTTGGCAAGCCTGACAGCACTAAATTTTTGCCAGAACGGCTGCCATTAATAGATGCAGTTGTGAATGCAACCATAATGAATCAGGTCCAAATTTTGTCTCATAATTTATCTAAGGCAATAATCAATAATAGGAGGAAAAGGAGTGTCTCAACGAGGGTTTACCCTCCATTTTTATGAGTGCCTATGTGATGGATGCAATTTGTTTTGGTTCAAAATTTCCTATCATGGGATGGAAGTGGACTGCGAAAGATCCAGTTCCCATTCATATATATCATAAGGACATGTGGGAGTATCAGTTTCACCCGCATTTTTACAAAAATTTTCATGGGGTCATGCTCCCTATCCACAAACAGGTTTACAACTGAGATGCCCCTAGATTTTCAAAGGAAGCTGAGGTAGATATCCTCCTAGTGGCTAGATGGTTTAGGGAGGAAAAATTTACATATATCAAGGTCTTTAGGAACGTCAGCTCACCTCATGTCCTCCCATACTATGTTCCAGACAAATTCATGGCTACAGAGATAGCCTATCAAACATCTAGTGAGGTTGGGCTAAGCAAAGGACTAAAGGAAATGAAAGAGGCCATTTTGGCTACATTTCCATTATAGGGTGGAGCATTTGCATTGCATGATTTTGGGTCATGCATTCAAAGAGGTAGATATCATGCAATCACTGAAATCACCTAAATTCCCAGGTCGCTAGTACGTCCCAAATGGCACTGCCAAAGACTTCACTACCATGGTGAAAGTGAAGGTATTCAGTCATGAGGAAGATGCATTTGATGACATCTTCCTATAGAAAGAGGCATTCACAGAAGTAAAGCACATGACATGACTACTTTTTAACGAAGAAGAGCATGAGGCCTTTTTTCAATACAGAGAAAGGAGATCATTAAAGGTCCCATTAGACAAATTATTGATTGAACCAATAAGGGAGTCGACTACCAGCGTAAGCCTAGAAGGAAGTTCCAGAGGAAATTCTAGAGATGATTCCCAATTAGAGTCCCAAGAGAAATCTACCAAGGAGTCAGAGAAATGAAAGCAATAACCATATAATGGGGGAAGCAAAAGCAAAGTGTCAGAAAATGATATAGCCCAATGTACAGAAAATACAACAGAGTAACCCTCAGCTATAAAATAGACTAAAATTCATTCCACCTCCACCCAATCAACAAAACCCCAGGTGATTGATTTGGAGGAAGAATTTGAGCGTTTTAATACAAAGCTCCATACAGAGAAACAAACACTTGAGCCTCATAATCCTTAACACAAAACAACTCAAGAAAGTATAGTATATAAAACTGTAAGTACTCAAGAGGTAGAGCACATTTATGCCACTCCTACCTCTGAAATTGTTTTGAGAATTGAAGAGATTCCTCCTCTTGATGTGTTCTATAGCCCAACCCACAAAGTCATTGTGAAAAGGAAGAGGAAAAAGAGGAATTTGGATGCTACAACTACTACTACTCCTGAGAATGAACCAATGGATATTGTTTGGAAAGTCTCACCCATCGACCCATCTGACAACCTTACTATATTGTCTCAGTTTACAGGAGCGTATGCTACATCGACAATTGACAAAGAAACAAAAGTACAAATATTGCTCAGAGAAAAGGAAAATAAAATTATGTTGTTGGAATAACAGTTGGAGCAAGAAAAATCTAACCAACAAGCTTAATTGAAAATAACCAAGCTCCAGCAAGAATTCGAGCAGATGCAAATAAAACATCAAGTCAATTTAGCAAAAAAGGAACCACAAATATAAGAATTAACAGATAAGTATAAGGATAGCCCAAATATTTATTAGTTTATAATTGAAGCACTCAGCCTAAACTCCCAACTAAGGCATCAAAAAGAAATTATATGCCAGAAGGTCTCGCAATTGACTCCTTATTGCGAGACTAATGACAAATTAACGAGCAAAGTCGTTGACATGAGACTTGAATATGATGAAGTCTTGAAAAGAGTTTCTGAATTCATCACCTGGTAGAATTCAAAGGATGGGAGGAAGGCCAATTTGCCTATACTAGAGGAGTCACACAAAGAAATTTTATTTCTAGACTGGGATTCTCGAATTAGGTAAGTAGAAAAGGAAACAACGGTCACAACAGCAGCAACAATGAATTGTGTTATTGAAAACATCAATGAAAATATACACAGCGCAAACCTAGTGGCAGAGTCTGTACCAACTTTTCTTCTGAATACCAAACAACTCAAACAACAGTGGAGGCAGGCAACAAGAGAAAAGGAGGAAGTGATTAGGCAAATGACCAGGTTAAAATGGGAAGTGTACTGTCAATATTCAGTTAAAACCTTACAACCAGTGGATGAACTTGCGATGCTTGACCTCTTCCACGCAGAAAATGGTGCCAGCACTAACCGATGTTGTATTCACTAGGCAATTGAAATCTGTGATCATCCCACTAACACAGCTCAAACTCATGATGTACATCTGTGATCTTAAAGATCGAATGCAAAGGAGTTAGTCACCATATTTTAATTTCAATTTTTGTTTTTTTTGCACAATTTGAGGAAGGCTGTTTAAACCTTCTCAACACTTTTTGAAAAAACTATTATTATGATTTATATTTTAGTATTTAATCCTCTATCATGCATTTAGAGAGGGGTACAAAAATTCTTATCAGAAGCAATTTTCAACACATGCACTTCTATCCCTTTGAGGAAGTTCTAGTGAAATGAATGGAACATGATTAATTTTTATCTTATCTAGTATCTTCTACTGAAATTTCACTTTTGTACTCTTAGATGGTGTTGGATTGATTGGTAGTAGGTCGATATTGCTGAAAGACATGAGCAAAACTTATTACAAATGGTACTTTTATTTCGTGATTTTGTTTTGTTTATGTATTTAGCAGTTATTTTTCTTCAAATTGTTTATGTATGAAAGTTTAAAGCTTGGTTAGCATTATTTCACTTTTGTATGGTGATGACCTAAATTTTATGCTGAATATATGAATATTTTCTTATGCGATATATCTTTCACAATCGTTTCAGCTAACTATTTATCCAAAACTATTATTGTTAAAATTATTTCACTTCCTATTGTAGTTGAATGATCTTTATTAGCAATTTTTTTAGGACATTATTGTAGATCGTATGTGTCAATTTTATTCCTGGGTATAGTCATATCTAGATAATGTTTTAATTAGTATATATGCATGTGATTATTAATTTAGATTAGATTACTTTTAGTTAAACATGTCCCTGAAATATCATATATCACCCCATCAACATTATCATAATTTATATTGGGAAAATGGTCCCATTACCCCCAGTCAGAGCCACTACACCAAACAGAAAAGGAGCTGCCAACCAAGGTCCGGACTGGTTGCTTTTCCCCCAATGTTGTAAGTAATGATTTTCGAGGCTTCAACATTTTTGGCACTAGAAATAGGGCCTGACTGTGAATGGAAAGTAAATCCAAATTAAGAGGCCATTCTAAGAGTAAAACTCCCTCGCCATCACCTACAACTTCTCAACAGCATTCAAAATCTCCTAATCCTTAGCGAGAAGTTGTAAAAACAACAAAAAATCCCAGTGTTGAAATCCCAAAGAACCCAGATCATTCTTCTTCTACCAAAACCCCTAAAGTCCAATCTTTGATTCATAAGTTACAAGAGATTTCGATATCTCAAGAGGAATCTAAGTTATCCCAAGATAGTGTTACCTCTCAATTTACCCCATCTCAACGGTTAACTAGAGCACAGAGAGAAAAACTTGGAATCCCACCATTCAAATTCCCTCTACCAAGCCATAAGAAAGGTAAGAAGACACCACCTTAATCTCACAGCGAGGTTCTTTCATCAACACAATCATTATCTTCAATCATTCCATCCATATCATCACAAGACCAATTATCCACCTCACCACTCCATATTGTGATTCACACTGGTAGTGGAACTCAATCTTCCTCTACCGAACCACCTCAACCACTACCACATCTTCCTCTTCTTCAATACCAACAATGGCTCAAGCTCTTCAAAGGCCATGGAAAAATCTATGAGCTGTTAGGATGGCTACACCTTTACATTTGTTGCTAGCTCATCTAGAGAAATGGTTAACAAAGTTTAATCTTGATAGTGGCCTATTGGTTGAGGAACACATAAATAATTTCATGTTTTCCATTAACTTGAATGGAGTAGTAGAAGAAGATGCAGTTGTAATATCATTCCCATATACCTTGCAAGGAGCAGTAGGATCATGGTACTTCTCATTACCATCAGATTCTATCAATAGTTGGGATGCTTTTCAAAAGAAATTCTTAACTAAATTTGGAGATGATAGATCCATAGCTACCCTAATTAATGACATCTCCAATTTGAAAGTTGAGCCTAAAGAACCAATAAAAGACTTCAACTCTCACTTTAATGAATTACTGAATAAGATACCGGCTGCATCTAAGCCCATCGATGAGGCCCAAATGAGTGGTATATTTATGCTCTCCCTTCAAACACAGCTATTTTCATCGATAGAGTTGCCAAACCAACTTTGGCAGAAAATATGAAAGAGGCAATAGCTGTAGAAAAACGTATTCTAATTGTAGATAAGAAAAATTCATTAGAAGAATGAACTTCCAAGAAAGTGACTTTTAGGAATGAATCCAAGAAGAAACCACCAAAATATCCATTTGATATTGAAGGTTTGCAGAAAGTCCTCAATACCATGTCTAACAAAATGGTTGATATTAAAAAATAGGTAGTCTAAACTTCCTTTAAGAAATCTTTTATACCATTTAAAAGGAATTCCCCTACTAATCCTAAACCTCCAAATGCTATATCAAATGTTGAATTAGATGAAGATGAAGATGAAGTTTCAACAGATGAAGAGAAAATAGATGACGAAGAAGTGGTAGAGTTACAAGGAATGTGGGATTTTATACTTCCCAACGAAGAAACACAAGAAGACTACCTATTGCCACATGAAGTAAAAACCTTGTTGATTTTCCACAAACAAATTGAAAGCAGAAGGCTTCAACGCCACCTCCCAAGGAAAAAACAAAAGTTAAGAAATCTTCACCAAAATATACTCAAACTACTCCTCAGTTGAATTCTTCATCTTCAACTAAAACCCTGATAGTATCAGATGGAATGGAATATAATATTGTTGACGATATGAAAAATACTAGGGCAAACATCACCTTTCATGAGCTTATCAAATTAAAACATCAGCAGAAGCTACTCCTTAAACAGCTCAAAGCAATGCTTACTTCACCTCTTCTTGCTATTTTGATCTCACAAGCTGCTCAAGAAACTGGAAAACCCCCTAGCGCCTCTTTAAACAAAATTGATCTAACCAACATTGCTTTGATTGAAGGAAGATCTAAATCTCATACTCCTCCATTCCTCCTTACTTTTGAAGTTATTAATAAGAATTTACACAACTGTTTAGTTGATTCAAGAGCTTCATCTAACATATTACCTAGAACAATCTGCGAAAATTTGAATGTTCAGCCTCAAAAATTTGTTCTAGGCATTGTGCAGCTAGATTGGTCTCAAGTCCAAGTTGTTGGGGAGCTTAATCAAGTATCCATCAGACTATCGTCAAATCCCAAAGTCTTGCATGTCATTGAAATTCCTGTATTTTATATTCCCGAGTTATATGGATTAATCCTTAATAGAGAATGGTCAGAAAAGCTTCATGGATATTTTGCGATTAACTAATCTCACATGTGACATCCCTATAATGGCAAGCCAAATTAGATAAGGGTTGATCGTGAAAAATTCGAAAGTACATAGTCACAGAGCTAGAAGGAGAAAATGAACCAGTGGAATATAACAACAATATCATTAGAAACTACTCAGTGGAATAATTTCTAGGAAATTTTAATGCTTATACTTCACCTTTCTTGGAAAACTCTGTAGTATCTCAAGCTGAAATTTTTTCCCAAACAGATACTTCTAAGTGTGTAAATTTTGTAGATAAACCTATAGTTACCTCTTTATTTTGGAAATTATTTTTGATGGATCTAAATCCAATGATGGAGCAGGAGAAGGATGCATATTAGTTAGCCTAGAAGGGGAAAAGACTATGTTAGCATGCCAACTTGAATTTGATTGCACAAATAACACTGTGGAATATGAAGCATTAGTTCAAGGTTTGTATAAGCCCATTGGCCTTAATATCAAACACCTCCAAGTGTTTGGAGATTCAAAAATTGTGATGATAAAGCATGTAATAAATACTATAGACTATCTGTCAGGACATTTGAAACACTACCAGTCATTAGTTAAAGACCTCACTTACCACTTTACAATGTTTAATATTTCCCCTATTCTAAGACTCCAAAACGCAAGCACTGATCTCTTAGCTAATGTGGCTCCCAAGATTATTCCACCAAGATATTATAGTCCTGACTAATTTTTTATCGAATTGATTTTTAGGTCTTCTATTCCCAACAATATCACCAACTGGAGAGTCATTAAAGTGACCTAGATATCATAAGCTTATTGACATCAGAAGGCTCCTATAATGACCAGATAGTTAACGAAGACCAACATGACAACCAACTTAAGCAAGAAACAACCAATAATGATATCCCAAAGTTTGTGGTTAAGTTGGAAGATTTATATGACCTTAAGGACAGATTCAAATGACCCATCAATTGAAAACATCTGAGTTCAACTCTGAAGTTTGAATTGGTTAATCTTGGAACTGCCCTGAAACCTCAAAATATCAATCAAGGCCTCGGACTTACGTCAGATGAGAAATCAACCTTTATACATTTGTTGAAAAAATATAAGAATGTCTTCGCATGGAACTATGAAGACCTTAAAGCATATGACACTTCTATTATTCAACATAATATCCCCATGACGTTCGATGAGAAGCATGTTCAGTAGAAATTAAGGAAAATCCATCCTAATTTAAAAAACCAAATTAAATATGAATTAAACAAATTGCTGAAAGCCAATATTATTTTCCCTGTCAGACATTCCAGGTGGGTCTCCAATCTTGTCCCAGTCAAGAAAAAGAGTGGCAATATTTAGATGTGCATAGACTTCCACAATCTAAACAAAGTATGTCAAAAGGATAACTTTCCATTGCCTCCTATGCAATAGATATTGAAATCAGTTGTAGGCTCAAAACTAATGTCTTTCCTAGATGGATTCTCATGCTATAATCAAATCCTAGTACATCCAGATGACTAGATGGAAACTACATTCAGGAAAAAATGGGGCACTTATACTTATCAGAAGATTCCATTTGGACTAATCAATGCTGGTGCTAATTTTCAAAGAGCCATGGACATAGCCTTGAAAGGTTTAGTAAACAAAACAATAGTAATCTACTTGGATGATATAATTGTCTTTTAAAAAAAGCACACTAATCATCTAAGAGATTTAAAACAAATCTTTAAGCGTTGTCAAAGGTATGGAATTTCTCTTAATCCTAAGAAATATTTCTTTGCTTTAAGTGAAGGAAAACTCCTTGGATTCATTATATCCAAAGTAGGGATTCACATTGACCCTGATAGAATAAGAGAAATCTCTGAAATTCCTTTACCTCATAACAAAAAATCAATGCAATCCTTCCTAGGTCAGATTAATTTTGTTAAAAGATTTGTCCCTTACTTCTCATGGATTGTTTTATATCTTCAATCTATGATAAATAAAAATTCCCTTTTTAAATGGGGACACACAAAACACGAAGTTTCTTATTTGATTAAACAAGTAATCATTAATGCTCCCTCTTTAGCGACTCAAAACTTTTCAAATCATTTCATTCTATATACTTTTTCTTCAGAGAAATCATATGCAGCCATATATACACAAGTTAATGAAGAAAAAGCTAAAGCCCCAATCTCTTTCTTTAGCTCCAATTTGCAGGGGTCTTAATTGAATTATTCAAATGTTGAAAAACAAGCTTTTGCTATTTTCAAATCAATAAAACACTTCAGACCTTTTCTCCTCAAAACCACACCAAAGTAATAGTGTTTTTCTTAACAATGAGAAATTTGCTAATACAAAGGGATGTAGGGGAGAAGAGAGAAAATTGGGTAAAAACTCTGCAAGAATATGACATTGAACTTAGACCAATAAAAATTGTAAAAGGTCAAGGTTTTTGTAGGATGCTAGGAGGAGCATCTGATTTATAAACACTACAAGACTCAGGTGATGATGTACAAGTCTATGAGGTAATCCTTAATGACACTGAGTCAAGCTATTATGATATCATATTTTACTTAAGAAATGGATATGCCCCAACACACTTAAACTATAAGAAGAGAAGGGCCTTTAGGCTAAAAGCTAGACATTATAAAATTGTCGATGATGTGTTGTTTATAATAAATTATGATTATATTTTACTTAGATGTCTTGAAAAATATGAGGCAGAAAAGGTGTTGCAGGAACTCCAGGATGGACTATCTAGTGGACATTTTGGAGGAGATACCATAGCAAATAAAATCTTGCACGCTGGCTATTACTGACCAATGTTATTCAAGGATGCACACAGTTGTGTAAGGGGATGTAAAGTTTGTTAGAAAGTTGCTGGGAGACAAAGAAAACCTGTTTACCATTACATCCAGTCAATATTGAAAAACCATTTGAGCAATGGGGATTGGACATAATAGGTGAGATCGTTCCTCATTATTCTAAGTAGCATAGATATATTCTTACATCAACTAATTACTTCACAAGATGGGTGGAAGAAATTCCACTCAAGGTTGCCAATTCTAAAAACATGATTGCATTCATCAATCAATTCATCATTACTAGATTTTGTCTATCATCTTCCATGATGTTTCATAATGCGTCATATTTTTCAGGCAATATTATGACATAATTTTTCTTAAAAGAGGTTTCAAGCTTAGGTACTTTGCTAACTATTATCCACACTCCACAAACAATAAATTAAAAAACTCCATATCTCTCCAAAATACAATATTAAAAAATCCTTATCTCTCCTATAAATATTCTCACTAAGTCTCTCATGGAAACACTCCACTCATTCTCTCACATTCCACTTGCTATCTCTCTTTTGTTCATAAACTCACATGCTTACATTCAATAACAATTAAGCCCAAAGGAGAATGTCTCGTTGATAACTATTTGAATTACTTTAGGAAGGTGTTCACTTTTAGGCATGTACTTTTATGAAAACAGTCATTAGTATCCCCACATAAAAATGTATGTCACTTATTCCTCCATAAAATGTATGCCGCTTATTCCTTCTTACTTTATAGCATAAATATTTTATTTAATTTACCATAACATAAAGAAACTTTTATGCTTTACCACCAGATTTAAGCGGCTAGCGGCTCACAAGAAGCTTGATTTTTTTTCTTTTTTTTAGTCTTTGGCACACGGCTTCAGCGCTATCTCTTCAAGCTTCCAGAGCACCTTTTACAAATGCGCAATTCATTCGAGCACACTTCTATAGATTAGCTTACATTAGTTAACAAAATTCATAATGCTCCATGCTACACAGGTAAATCCAGTACAATCGAGCCATACTTTTCCTTTGTCGAGTCTGAACATTAACTCTGCAAACAAAATCTGAAAACTGCAAGACTTCAGGTGACCAGTCACACATTCACTGTCTATTCAACAACTGGGCTGTCTCAACACAATGTGGAGTTGCATGAAACAGTCCCTTTGAAAGTATCTCTGTAGCTTCCCACAACCCTGAGAGGAAAGTGCGCGGCTGTCAATTGTGGGAGAAAAGTACAGACTTGGCCGAAAAATTGGCAGTGGTTCATTTGGTGAAATTTATAAGGGGGTCAATACTCAGACAAACGAAGAGGTGGGCGTTAAACTGGAAAATGTAAAGACTAATCACCCATAGCTTTTATACGAGGCCAAGGTTTATAGAATTGTTCAAGGAGGAACTGGAATCCCAAATATAAGATGGTCTGGAGTGGAAGGAAATTATAATGTGATGGTTATTGACCTTCTTGGACCAAGTCTTGAAGACTTATTCAATTCTTGTGATCGAAAGTTCTCTTTGAAAACCGTATTAATGCTTGTTGATCAGCTAGTTAATAGGATGGAGTATGTCCATTCAAAGAACTTTCTTCATCGTGATGTAAAGCCTGAGAATTTTCTCACAGGTCTTGGGCGAAGAGCAAATCAGGTCTACATCATAGATTTTGGGCTTGCGAAAAAAAATCGAGATGCTACTAATCATAAGCATATTCACTAAAACCGGTGGCCAGGATTCAAGTTAGAAGCTTGAATTTGAAAGGCAAAGGAACCCAACCCTCTCAGGCGCAGAGAAAACACAGATTTGCATTTGCTGCTTTAAAAAATGATTTTAGAATTGGCAGATCTAAAATTAATAAAAATTTTGCAAATTTCATACCAATCTTTTGCTGATCACTTCAACGGAGTTGAGTTGTCCATGATCTAATAGATATGGAATCTCCTCCTCAAATCAACTGCAGCATTACTGGAGCTCCGATACCACAATAATGGCAGAAGTGTCCTCAGACACATAATTTTATTAATCAGAAAAAACAATTACATAATATGATTTTGCAAGAGTTTACACCCGAACAACACAAACACTCTTGCAATGAGCTATTTATAAGCTCCATGTCCTAACTACCTCTAATTATGGATCACTTATTAAATAACGAGTGTCCATTTAAAATAAATTCTATAAAAACCAACTAGCTAACAAATCTCCTAAAATAGAGCCTAAGATACGACACATTTGGAGAGTCATATCTAGTTACAACAATATGCTAATTCTAAAAGTCTCCATTAAATAATTAAACATTCTAGAATAATAATTATTAATTTAATATCTTAAATTAATAATTATTTTATTCTAATTTTATAACCTATGATAAAATTGTATTTTTGGATCATCTAACACGACGGGTCACTTTTTGTCAGCAACAGCTCATTATCCAAGAAGTTGACCTAGGAACAACCCTTTCAGTACTTTGAAGCTTGCATGCCTCAATGGCAAGTTTCTCACTTCCGGCGACAGGTTTACATCAATGGCCTTCGATCGAAAGATTTTGCATGGTGTTCGATGCCAAGTCCCATTTTCACACCATCCGAATTGTACTATAGTACCTTTAGGGTCATCATCATTATCGGTGATTCCTCTCGCGCCTGTTAACAACTTACATCATTGGCTGGTAATCAGGTGATGTCTTTCCATGTTCGACTCCAGAACAGTTTTCACATGGATCGACTTGTACTTCGGGCAAAGATTGGATGAGTTTGAAGACCCCGGATCTAGTTTCATCCATCCGAGCTGCGATATATTCAGGAAAATAAAGACATCAAATGTACATCATTGCTGCACAGATGATCATCCGAATCAAAGGATGATGGTTCTATCAGAATCATTAGTCTGCCACACAGACGGTTGTCTGTCCTATGTACATGAAAATGAATTTATAAAGCTGAGCATGGGAATGCCTGCCTTAGCTAGATCATGAAAATGTTATGAAGATAATTTATTGTATTATATCTTATTACAGGTCACCTTCCAGTTCGAAAAACGTCGGATCCTCGTGATAAAGCATTTCACCCGACATCAAAAGATTTTTGACCTCATGCTTTAGGGGGAAACTGTTATAGACATATTTGGGCACTGCAACCCCAATCATGTATGTCCATAAACTAAGGGCTTTTGAGTCCCTAAAATTGTTGTTTCATATCCTAAAGAAACAAGGTTAGCTGATTACATCATCTCCCAGAAGTTCTCCACAGAAAACTGCTCAGAACTGGTCAAAATTGGACCATATAGACTGCTCAGTGTAGAGGGTGCTATGCATCTCACCTGCCACATGCAAAAAGTGCAATGTGTACTGAAAATCCCTTTTGTAGGGTACGATGGGTGAGAGTAGACAAATGGCGGAGACAATTTGCAAGGTGGATAATCATGGAATCTTCCAGAAACTTCTCCTGTGACACTTGCCTCTCTGAATTCGCCCATGGATGAGTAAGAGATAATCAATCTCCAAGTGGAATCAAGAACTATTAGAGTGAGGACACTAATCAAAATACCAGAAGCTGACTCACCCCCCTACAATCATCTATATATGGATCCCTCATCCCAGAGATCCAGAGGCTGGAATCTTGTATCTTGTAAGGAAGTGTTGTTGGTTTCCTGGCGGAATATCATAGTGTTGGGTGATCTAAGATTTTCGTGAGGTGAAGAAGGGCTTTCATGCTGGGAGGATGACGCTGGGTTAGATCAATGGGCTGTAATCCTCTCTTCTAATCTTTATATCAATAAAGCTTTTCAAGTTTTCCTCCACATTCTTGTATGTCTGATAATATATGCATTTGTGTGGTCAATATATATCTAGTCCTATATTGTTTATGATTGTAGATCTCTACACTTTGAAGGTATTATGCTGCTTTGACTTTACAAGTACTCTTTGAAGCGGAGTAATCAAGGGAGGAGTGGTAAAGATCCGTCAAGGGGGAGAAGAAACAAGCAAAGAACCAAGCGAAAGATTGAGGTTGGTATTCTTTGCTCTTCTCCTATCTACTTCTCGTAAAGGAAAATGAAAGTAACTTTAATCTGTTTGTTTCTAAGATAGCTACCTATCTTAGTGGGACTAGCAGCTCTTCATAGACACTAGATTTCCCGATAATCGTTAGATTAGCTCCTCATCTTAGGGATTCGACCCCTGAGGATGGGAGGAGGTTGAAACAAAGCCTATATTTTCTTCTTCTTTCTCATTGTGAAGGGTTGGACTCAACTGGATGCTCATACCTTGATTGTACATCATTTTGTAGCAGTTTAGTAGGATATTAATAAGAATTGCAACTATTTTTATGGGATCCATGTGGTATGGAGTTTTAGTACAGTTTATTCTCTTGTGTTCATATGTTAGTATGTTTTGTGTATTACGTTAATCATTTCATTGCTTCTAAGTGAATGCTTTCAATTTGACAGGAAGAATTCATTACATCACTTCTCTGATTTGGGAAAACATTCACCATTTCAGTTTTCTGCAATTTGGGAAGGATCCATGATAATCAAATGCTCTTCCTAGCCTCTAACTAGTATTAAACACCTCACCCATCAATTCCTAGAGTGCTAAACCTTATGCCTACCTTTCCCCATTGAACACCCTGCAATTTTGACCTAATTCCCTAGCCCTAAATTGTCCAGCTCCTCCTAATCCAGCAAAACCCCTTCAAAATCCAATCAAAACTTCATGCTACTATACCTAGCCTAAAATCCTTTTCTTGATACAGTCATCCTGGCTTCGATCCTTATGGAGAGAGCCCTCTCCTGGGCTAGTAGGGCTAGCTACTTGGCTAAGCATGGTTTGTGGTTACCCTAGCATTGCCTTCCTTCAGCCTGAGGTTCAATCCAGGTGACAACACATTGCGTTGATTGCTTTCATTGTTTCATGTCTATATTTGATGCTATGATATATGCCTTTGTATTTCAGTATATCCATGTTTCAAGGAATAATAATTTGGAGAAAAACAATATAAGTGCTTTGACTACTTATTCAGTCCCCCTCTTAGTAGTGATCTCATTTCCAACAATTGGTATCAAAGTGGGGATCTTGATTACAGCTTGATTGTTGGAGAGTGGATCTTGGAGATTTTGGAAATTTTTTGCAAATTTTTCAAAATGTATCAGCAAGGAATTCCGATGCTTCATAAAGGTAAATATGCAACTTGGAGAGAAAATTTCAATTCATATTTGTTGTTTGTTGATGAAAATATTTTTCTATCAGTGGACTATGGAATTAAAGATGAATTTAATGATAAAGCTAAAGAAATTATTTTACATGGAATTCCAAGATCTAATAAGTTGTATGTGAAGCATTGTGAGACTGCAAAAGAGATGTTGGATAGGATGCAAAATTTATAACTTGGAGATAAATTGTATTTTTAGAGATGGAGAAAAATGGAAATGATTCAACACATATTGTAGTGGTAAATAAAGTATCCTCACAAGAAGAAGATGAAAGTTCATATGTTGAAGAAGATGATGAAATTCGTAGTGATAGCAGAGATTGATTGAGCATCAATCTTGAAGGACAACAATAAGAAATTAGTAGCAAATATGAAGAACCTTCGAAGCCAAAATTAAAAGGCTTGCAATTGAAAATAAAGATCAACAAAAGTTTCTAAAAGTATTTGATGAAAATGAGTGTGCATTCAAAGAAGAAATTCTAGATCTGGAAACTTAGGAGGAAGAAGGAAGAAAACTCAAAAATGGAATGAGAAAGCAGTAGAAGGAATTGGAGGATGAGTGCCGAAAATTGAAATCTGAAGAAAAATATGCAAGAGAATAATTAAAGAGGTTCAAAACTAGTGATTGATAATCTACATGCAAATCAGAAATTGTTGGAGCAGCTAGTAGCAATGAGAAAAATAAGAATCAAGATCCATGCAAGAAGAAAAAGAATAAACATAAATGAAAAAATAAGAAGAAAAATATTCTACAATTGTGGAGTACATGGACACAAAGTACCAAATTGTGATGAAGAGATAAAATATTCTCACCTAATAAGAGCAGCGAAAAGAAGATTAAAAAGTAGAAAATAATATAATTGTGGAGTACGTGGACATATAGCTACAATTTCCAATAATGAAGAAATCAATCCCTCTCATCAAAAGGAGCAAGCAAAGGAGAAACAATATCAAGCATGCATCCAAAAAGTATCTCCATCAGTTAGGTATAATAGTCCTTCTTATGGTTACTGTTTCTCATGCGATAATTTTTGACATAGGGTTAATCATTGCAAGGCATATGCAAGGAATAAAAATCACATCAACAAAAGATATCGGACTATTACTCAATTCCTTGGTCACATTATTTTTTTTGAGTATGACAATATTGGCCATAAGGCCAAGGATTTGAAGATTCCCATGTGTTACAGGAGATCCAATTAGAAAGTGGACAATATGAAATGACAATTGCACAAGAAGAAGAATGATCAACAAATGAAAGTTTGAGGAAGAAAAGAGCAACAAGGAACTCCCATGAAAAACTGAGGCATGCATGGTCTCAGAGGGAGCATATGGGAGCATCATGAGTTCCATGTAGATTTGGGTGTGCAACCATATTAGAAAGTGTAAATGAATACAAACTTTGCATTCTTAGAGATGTGTGTGTTTAGGGAGAGTTCATGAGGTTTGAAGTTCATTTTCATTTTTGATCTATTTCTATTCCGGTTTCATTTTAGTCAGATCAGCCGTATATATATGTTACTAATGGTTTTTGGAGCAGCTACATGTTGAGATGTGATGAGGGGATCATACATTCAGGGGGAGCATTTTTTCTTCCAAATGAACCCGTAGATTGTTGGAATCATGCTCACTATGGAGGGGTTTTATTGAACTTACTTGAAATGAGTGCGTTGCTAGAAATGAATTTTGTTGTTGCTACCATAAATTTCGGGATCGTGTGCTTGCATAGTATAGTTAGTATTTTGATGATGCTCATACTACTAGATAATATTTTTTTCATGTATTTCCATGTATGTGTAGCTATCATGGAGATCATATGATATGTTGTAGTTAGTTCAACTAGTGTATTCATATCATTGCTTATGTATTTTATTTCTAGATGTATGATACATGTTGTAGTTATTATGTATTTGGATGGCTGAGAGATGATGATTTACATTGTTTCTCATTTATGGCGAAGGTATGTTGTTGCTCATGATGTTTTGATACATGGTATTGATGAGATATTTTGCATTTATATGGCTAAATCATTATGTTGGTGTTACATGGAGTATGCATGTTGTTTCTGATGATGTTATGTTTTTATGTTGTTGTTGCTTGAATTTTTCTCTCATGGGGAGAGAGAGTGACTTGATGTTGAGGAGATGATGAGTTAATGTCACTACTGCAAATATTAGTTCTTTGATTTTGCTGCTTGGATACATTGCATATTGGCCATATCTTGATTTTGTTGGAGATATTACTTGTATTTGTTAATATGTTGTTAGTGATGTTGTTGTTACTTGTTCATCTGTTGCTCAAAGCTTATCTTGGTTGTATATATTGATTATCCTCATGGATGCTTTGTGATGATGAAGATGTATTTGTTGCTACTACTATCACATATTGTTATATTGTTGCTTCCAGTTAATCTTATTGTTGCATGTGGAGCATGGTGGTTGTAGGAATTTACAAGGTAAGTTCCTCAGACAAAACACCAAAGGACACCACTCACAAAAAAATCACAGATCAATACACCAGTATTCTTGATGTGGTTAAAACCCTTAAAGAGGGAAATAGTCCACGACCTAAGCCAACGCAGCCACTTTAGGCAATTTATTGATAAAAGAATGAAAATTTACATAAGCTTCTCTCATGAACGGTTACCCTACAAATGAGCCTCCATGCTCTTTAAATAGACATGATGGACCAATCGAGTGTTAAGCCATGGATTAAGTGTTGGTAATACCAAGGAGAGAATGAACGGTTGGATCACTTCATGTCTAGAACTTATTGTGACCCTTGGATTGTAAGTTACAAAAGTACATAGTAAAGAAATACATTTAACCTAACTCTACACTAGACCAAGTTATAGTTAACTATTTCCTATGTATCAGAATATCCTAACATCCCCCCCTTAAGAACAACTTGGGATAGGATTGAAGGATTTACAAATATGACACAATAGGAGAAGGAAGGAGGCATTAAAGCCTATCCCCCCTTAGTGACAACTTCCTGAACTCCAACCATAAATTTAAGTTTAGTAAACTTCGCCTCTATGAGAGCCTTTGTAAAGATGTTTGCAACTTGATCATCTGTTGAATAATATTGCACCTCAAGAACATGGTCATGAATGAGCTTTCTGATGAAGTGCATGTGTAGTTCAATGTGTTTGTTGCACTGATGTGGGACTGGATCTTTGCATAGTTGAATGGAACTTTGATTATCACACCAGAGTGTAGTCGGATGCTGCTGCTAAAAGACAAACTCTGATAGGATCTGATGAAGCCACAGGGCTTCCTTACTAGCTTCTATGCCACCACGACACTCTGCTTCCGCTAAAGAAAGAGAAATGGAAATTTTTTATTGCAAGCCCATGTAATAGGTCCTGAACCAAGAGCGAACACATAACTTGCAGTAGACTTCTGATCATCAGGGTCACCAACCCAATCAAAATCAATGAACCAACCAATACAGGAGAGCGTCTGCATTGTAATGAATCCCAAATTGAACTGTACCTTGAACATAGTGAAGTATTCTTTTAGCTTCTTTCCAATGACTTTCATGTTGGTATTGCATAAACTAAGAAATAAGGCCAAAAACAAAGGAAAGGTGAGGACGAGTATGGGTGAGATACAAAATTTTTCCTACAAGTTGATGGTACAAGGTAGCATCAACTTCAAGGGAATTTCAAGTGACTGAAAGTTTGGCTCCAGACTGAAAGGGAGAAGGGGCTAGATTACATTCTTCCATGTGAAAATGACGTAGAATATCATAGGCATACTTGGACAGGGAAAGGGAAATACCTTCCTTGGATTGCAAGAATTGAAGACCAAGAAAATAATGCAAGTGTCCTAAGTCTGTCATTTCAAACTTTTTTTTCAGGCTGGACTTCACACAGTTTATAAGGTTTAGATCACTACCAGTAAGGATAATATCATCAACATAAAGAACAATAATGATAAGAGAGTTGCTCACTTTCTTGGTGTAGATAGTATTGTCAAAATGGCACCTAGAAAAGTGAGTTTCTAAAAGAAAGCTATCCATTTTGGCATACCAGGCCCAAGGGGCTTGCTTGAGACCATAAAGGGATTTCTTAAGTCGACATACAAGGCTGGAGTCTGTTTGTATAAAGCTAGTAGGTTGCTCCATATAGATTTCTTCATGCAAGTCCCCATGCAAGAAAGTAGATTTAACATCCATCTAATGGACTTCGAATTTGAAAGAGGCACCAAGGGAAAGAAAAAGGTAGATAGAATTGATTTTGGCAACAGGGGAGAAGGTTTTAGTATATTCAATGCCTTCAACTTGTGAAAAACCATTAGTAACAAGACGAGCTTTATGTTTATCAACTTTTCCATCTGGTCCACACTTGATTCTGTAAACCCATTTGCATCTAACAAATTTTTGTCGCTTTGGAAGAGGAATAAGATCCCATGTATCATTTGCCAATAATGAGAAATATTCTTCATTAATAGCTTTGTCCCAATGTGTATGGCCTGAAGCTTCTGCAAAGGTGTCAAGATCATAATTCACTGAAGCTTGAGCTAGTAAAGAAGAGGCTCTATTGAACTAAGAACGTGTATGTCGCTGATCTATAGGATCACCGGTAAGAGCACCTACTGCATCCCAAGTAGCACGGACCCATTTTGGAAGTTGAGGAGCTGAAGGAGGATCCTAAGAAGGTTGGGGAGGATTTTCATCCTCGTTGTCATCATCTGAGGAAGAAATATTTTTAGAACTAGAAGGGATAGAGAGAGGTGGCACATCTATCAAACTAGGATCGTAGGCTACTATATTTTCAACAATCTTTACATCTCTTCTAATGATAACATTTTGGTCTCAAGTGGAATAAGTCTATATCCTTTTAACATCTTCAGAATATCCAACAAAAGCACATTTTTCACTCTTAGGTTATAAAGCTTTATATTTCTCATCTAGAATATGGGCCCATGCTACACTTCCAAAAACATGAAAGTGACTTACATCTAGTTTAATTGAGCACCATGCTTCATCTAAAGTGATATTCTTTAAAACCTTAGTAGGAGTGCGATTTACTATGTAATTTGCATAGTTAATTGCTTCTTCACAAAAATTAAGACTAAGTCCTTTAGATTGAAGCATATAATTAGCCATTTCCTTTAAGGTGTGGTTCTTCCTTTCATCTACACCATTTTGTTATGGAGTATATGGAACAATATGTTGCATTTTAATTCCATTCTCAGTGAAAATGTTGATGAATTTGTTGTTAACATATTCTCTGCCATTATTAGATCTTAGCTTAAGAATTTGATGTCCAGATTTTTTTCAACAAAGGCCTTAAAGGCCAAGAACATGTTAAATACTTCACTCTTGAGTTTTAAGAAGTATACCCAAGTGCGTCTGGAGAAATCATCAATGAAAGTTAAGAAATACTTGTAGCCAGAGAATGAAACAACTGGAAGTGGACCACATAAATCACTATGCACAAGTTGTAAAGGTGCTGAGGCATGCCAAGAGGCATGTTTTTCAAAACTATCTCGATGATGTTTTCTGACTAAACATCCAGAACAAACACCATCTCTGCAAGATACAATTGGAAGACCTATCACCATATTTTCTTTACATAGATTCTGAAGGAAGCGATAGTTTAAGTGACTAAATCGCTCATGTCAAAGTTTGCTCACTTCATCATTATGAGCAACAAATATCGAGGGAAGATTTGATGACCCAAAGTTGTTAAACTTATACAACCTTGTAGAATCATCAACAATGCCAGTAGCTAAAATCCATCTAGGATCTCTTAGGTCTTTAATTACAACATAGTGAGGTGAAAATTCAATGATTTTACCTTCACCTGAATGAGTTATCTGATATATAGATAGAAGGTTGCAGGATAAGGGTGGAACACATAATACATCATTAAATTGACCATTGTCTAGATGAACAGTTCCAGTCCCTACAATGCTGAGAGATATATCACCACCAACATATATATAGTTTTGGTGTTACAATCATTTAAAAAAGAGAACATGGCTTTAGTTTTGGCCATGCGATAAGAATCTCCAGAATCAATGAGCCACTCATGAGAATGAGAAGAAGAAGATACATTTAGTGCATAACCAGACCGAGATGTTTGACAACCACATGCAAAAAGTGTTATTCCTGAAGATGAAGTTGAATTTGAAGAGTGATCCAAATGGATGTTATGCTTCTTCACCGCTGCTTCTAGGGATTCCATCTTCTTAAAGCATTGGATTCTAAGTTGCCATTTAGATTACAAAAGTGGCAATGTCTATCAGTCTTCTTCCCTTTGTTTTTATTTTCCTTATCATTTTGTTGGAATGATTTTTCATTTTGAGACTGGAATTGCTTAGGACCCTTGTTTAGTTTAGGACCATTCTTTTTAGGATACTACTTCTTAGGATTCTTTGAATTTGGTTGCTACTGTGTGGCTAAGGTTTTCTTAGAGGAGTTTCCAAGATTAAGAAGACCAATATATAAGACTGTTTCTTGTTCTCTTATTAAAGAATCACAAAAGGCATCAAAATAGGAGGACTTGTAATCTTGTCCTTGAGAGATAAAGGCTTCTCTAGTAAAATGGAAAGTGGAAACAAACACAGAGTAGGCTAGTCCCAAATCAGTAAGAATGGAATAGATAAGGCTACCATCTTCTTTCTTAACCTTAACACCTTCCAAGAGAAGTCTAAGGGTCTTGAACTTGGACAAAAAATATTCAATGGAAGAAAAATTATTGGGGTCCAATGTAGGCAACTCATTTTTGAGTTGATGGGCTCTAATTTCATTTTTAATTCCAAAAACTTTAGTGAGTTGTTGCATTGCTTCATTAGGAGTATCAAGTTCTGTGATATGGAATCTAAGGTCTGGAGAAATAAACATCCCTATCAACCCACATGCTTGATCTTGCCTACTTTCCCATTTGGTTGCCTTATCTTCATCTTGAGGATTGGTTTCTTGGCCTGAGACTATTCTGTAAAGACCTTTACTTCTAAGTAAATCCACAATGTAGGACCACCATTGAATGTATTTGGTGCTGTCAAGAATAACTTGGCATGGACTTTCCATTTTAATAGAAGATATCGTTTTAGATGTTGAAAGTAAGTGTAAAAAACGGTACTGAAAATAGCTTTCAAATGAAGAAGTTATGGCTTTTTGAAGAAAAGTTGTTGAAGATGCTGATGAAGTGCGTGAAAGTGCGGAAATGAATGATAAGGTTATATTTAAAAAAAATCCCCCCCCCCCCTTTCCAAAATTAATCTAATTAGGTCACTATAAAAAAAGATTTTATGTGAATCACTTTTATAAATAAGTGAAAGTCACTTTTACAATGGTACTTTATGAGCTACCTATTAAATTGTAACTTAAATAAATGATAAAAAGACTTTAGAATTATAAGTGACTCACTTTTTATAATGTGTGAGAACACTTTTACATAAAGTAACTTTAAAACATAAGTTAGATGTGCTTTTTGAAAAAGTAACTCAACAAAGGGAAAGACTTGAACTCAAGACCTCTATTCTCATAAAGTAACTTTGGACCAAGTGAGCTAGTTTAAAAGGTTAGTAACTTTTAGAAAAGAGGAAAGGTTTTTTTTTATTATTCAATGAAGCCTTGGGGTGCATGGTTACTTGAAAAATCTCTTTTTTTGCCTACAAAACAAAAACCACAAAACCAACATGGACATACAAAAAAAAACAAACCTTATGGCTTGAAGTTAGCTTTATCTAGAAACTAAATATTTCTCAATGTTTATGATTTTCCGAGATCACTGAGGTGCAACGAAAAAGAGTATACGCATGAGAAATAATCCTTCCTTTTTGTTTTTGATTTACCCAGGTCATACAAAGTCGCGGGGCAAAAAGTATACACAGAAATCAAAGGTATAGATCCGGTAATAAAAAATAGAGAGCTAAATAAACAGAAATAAACAAAGAGATGAATAACTAGAACTGCAAATAAAGATTGTATACCTCGAGATCTTAAAAATGACGTAGCTAGGGATACCAAAAACCTTTTCGCGTGAAAGAAAGGGGTTCCTCACTGGAAAAGATGCTCCTAACACAATAGAGTAGCCCTCTCGGCTCTAAATCAGTCAGAAACAGTAGATCTAGGAAACGATAGTTGGATGCAGTTGTACCAACTTCATATTTGGATCACCAACAGATGGGGCGCTCCAATAGCTCTGATACCATGTAGGAATTTACAAGGTAAGTTACTCAGAGAGAAAACCAAAGGACATGGCTCAAGAACAGATCACAGATCAATACACCTGTATTCTTAACATGGTTAAAGCCCTCAAAGAGGGAAACAGTCCATGGCCTAAGCCAACGTGGCCACTTCAAGCAATTTATTAATAAAAGAATGAAAATTTACATAAGCTTCTCTCATGAATGGTTACCCTACAAATGACCCTCCATGCTATTTAAATAGAGATCATGGATCAATCGGGTGTTAAGCCACAGATCAAGTGTTGGTAATACCAAGGAGAGAATGAATCGTTGGATCACTTCATGTCTATAACTTATCATGACCGTCAGATTGTAAGTTACAAAAGTACATAGTAAAGAAACACACTTTACCTAACTCTACACTAGACCAAGTTATACTTAACTATTTCCTATGTGTCGAAATATCCTAACATCCCCCCTTAAGAACAATTTGGGATAGGATTGAAGGATGTACAAATATGACACAATAGGAGAAGGAAGGAGGCATTAGAGCCTAATGTAGGAATTTACAAGGTAAGTTCCTCAGATAGAACACCAGAGGATACCACTCGTAAACAGATCACAAATCAATACACCAGTATTCTGGATGTAGTTAAAACCCTCACAGAGGGAAAGATTCCATGGCCGAGATTCGCATGTGTTCGTATTTAAGAGAGCATTGTACGGTATCAAACCGATGCCCTGAGCATTGTACACTTGGATCGATAGTTATCTAAGTGCATTGGGCTTCATCAAACATGAAGTAGATGTGAATATCTATCACATTGTGGTAGATAGTAAGTTACTTATTATTGTGTTGTATGATGAATATTTAATATTGACAGGTGATGAGCAGTTGATCAATTGTTGCAAAGAGAATCTTTCAAGGTAAGTTGAGAAAAACGACATGGGCCTAATGAATTACTTCCTTGAGGTAGATGTATGGTAAGGTGATGGTGAATTTTTTGTGTCTAAGGGGAAGTATGCCCCTAAAATACTTTAGAGATTTCACTTGGAGAACTGTAAGAACATGGACACCCTCTAGCTACAAATTAGAAAGACAAAAATGCCACTGTAGGTAAAGAGGTTGATGTTATCATTTATAGGTAGCTTTTGGGGTTTTTGATGTATCTTGTGAACATAAGACCTAAAAAATGTTATGCAGTAAACTAGATGAGTCAAGCTATGGTGAGGCCTACCAAGCTTTATTGGGAGGAAGGAAATCATGTGTTACAAAACCTTAGAGGCACTACCGACTATGGATTATGGTACAAGAGGACAGAGCAAGTTCAGCTCTAAGCCTTCGCTAATGCAGATTGGTGAGAGATTCCATAAAAAGGAAAATTACTTCAAGTGCTATCTTTAGTGTTGGGTCCACAATTATTTCCTGGTACATTAGGAAGTATAGGTCTCTGGCACTCAACTTAGAAGAGGTTGAATACATGGATGCAAGTCAATCAACATGTGAGGCCATATGGATGAGGAAAATACGTGTGGGTATTTTCTGTAGAATTTTCTCTACAAATCAACTAGCTCACTGATATCATGTAGAAATTTCACCTGCAAATCAAATTGATATATGCAATGTACTAAGGCATAATACTAGATCTACATCTACCATAAACTTTTTTTAAGCTTAATTAAACATAACCAACATCAAGCATGAACAGATATAACTGAGAATGAGAAGTAATCAACCATAACACAGAATATATAACTTGGGGAAAGCATCAACCTAAATCCCCATCTCTGTATTATCAATCAAGTGGAAATCCTCAACAACATAGAAAAATAATCAACTCAAAAGCTATCCTGCTCTCTCTATACTATGATGATCTTCAATCAAAAGATGAAAATCATGGACTACCTAGGCCTCATTATATAGGTTGTTCATTGGCCTCATCATACCTGCTATCACCTCATGTCCACCTACCTAGTTATAGAAGAAAATATATTCATTCTCCATGCAAGGAATACTTACTAAAAGTATCCTAACATCTAATAGTATACTGTCCCACATCTGATGTCAACTAGGTCTCTGTCTGAACTTCCATGCATGAGTTATCCATGAGAAAATATTCAGTTATCTGAAAATAATGGTTTTCACATGCATGCAAGCATTAACAAGTTGTATCTCAATAATTTAACAACTTGTTAAATTAATGTAACTGAACTTGACTAAGTTAAACGAAGTCAACTGATCCTCTCTATATAGAACTGAACCTTATCTCCTTTAATCAAGGGATAAATTCATAAATCAAGGGAGAAAATAATTGCATGATCTCACAATGACCTCTGGTCTAATTCTCCTCAACTAATTAACTCATAGAGAATTAATTAATTAATTTCCAAACCATTGGTAAGACCAAATTCGAATTTTACTTCATATAGTTAGACCAGGGACTGCTAACAATAGGAAGGGACCCCGAAATGCTATTTTAGAAAGTGTTATTTCTAGCAGTTTCACCTCTCACCTAATGTGGCCGATGACCTCACTGGCCAAACTACTATTTTTAGCAAGTTCCATTTTTAACATTTCTTGTTGCACATTTTTCAACATTTTCAGTAAGGAGATGAGTCTAACAGTGATATATTTTGATAATCAAAGTTTCATTAAGCTCTCTAAGAATCTAGTATTTGATGACAAGGAAATGCACAATGGTATCTAGTGTCATGACTTGTGGGACTTTGTGCACAGGAGAATTATGTTGTTACAATACATTCCAACTAAGGAGAAAGATGCTGACATCCAGACAAAGGTATTGTCAAGATCTAAATTTGAATTCGATATTTGCAAGATAGTGGTGGTGAAAAATCCATTCCTTGCTAAGAGGGAGTGTTGAGAAAATGTAGCAAGAAAGGCTCAATTTGACTTTAGCGTTAGTCAAATTGAGTAAAGTCAAATTTCCACAACAACAGGACAACTTGGAGGTAGTTAACTAGTGTGACATAGATCTTGTCACTTAGTTAGCTTAGTGAATTCAAGTTAGAGGGATTGGATTTCAATTATGCATGTGTGATTGCTAAATTTGAGTGATCGAGTTAAGTTATTTTTAGTTCTATTCAGTTAAATGACCTATAACTATTGATAGAGTAAGTTGAAGGTTAGTTGTGCATTGGGACAATAGTCTAACTCATAGATCTGTTAAAGAACCGAACAACCGACATAAAATAGCTAATGCATGCATAGAATTCAAGTTCCTCAACTGAAGTGGAGATGACAAGGCAGTGTAACAACATTGTATACTAGTTTTGAGTGTACAATTGTTGCATGAGTTAGGAGATCAATCCTTGGGAATTGCACAATCAATTTGTAGGAAATTCCTATTATTTAGGGGCCAATTTCCTTATGATTTTCACAAGGAAATAGGAGGGTTGATGAGAAAATCATTTCGTAAGTGTTGGCCAAATTTTTTCATTGACCAAAGAGAACAATTATTATTTTGCAGGTTGAGCTCAGAGCAGCAGCTAGCAATTGTAATAGTTTCCCTATTCAATTAATAGAAAGAGGCTTGAGGGGTTTTCCCCAGTTGGGTTCTGCTAGAAATCACTGTGTGTTTGTGGTTTTTCTTATTGAATGTTTGTGCATGTTGTTATAAATTGTGATTTACATTCTGCAGATCAATAGAGTAGAATTGTGTGTCTTGTTTTTAAGTGTGAAATCTTGAGCAATTGCAATTTCTATCAAATTCATAAAAATCAATATTTTGCATCTATTTCATTTAATTCTTAATATCTTGAAAATATTTTTTATAATTTGCAGCCTCAATATTTATAAGAGCGTAGAACTTGAGGAGAGGCTTGCACCTCGAGAGATTTGATCCCTCTCATGCACGATCACACAAAATTTGTTGAACATCTAATTATTCTGAGAATTTAAAATATGATAAATATGTCTAAGAGATTTGGTCATTTTAATTTTAAATTTTCTCATTTACCTCAGTATATTGAGATGATAGATATTGTTGATAATTTTAATGATGAAAACTTATGAAATAAGAATTTTCAACCCAAAGTGACAATGTACTAGTTTTGAATCATGGAAAATGTGAATAGTAATAATGTAGTCAATTACAAATAGTCTTCATTGTTATTAATCTCAAACTATTTTTTCTACTATTCTTAGTGTCACCCATATTAGTTTTGCCATCTTTTCATATCCATTATATGAAAAGGACAGTTGAAATCGTAAACCATTCAAATATTTTACTCAAGGTATTTTAGTGAACATCATACATTGTCTCTCTTTAACTCCAATATTAATAGGTTGAATTATTATAACACAAAAATCAATGCACCTTATAAAAAAAAATGGTGTGCTTGCACAGAAATAAATGTACATTGTTAATCCAATCACTTTAAAAATAATGTACCATCATACATCTAGTTACATCAAATTAGAAATCAACATCTAAACTAAAATTAATGCATCTAATGGAAGAAATAAAATAGTACTAGAAAACAACATCTATACTAAAATCAATGCATCTTGTACAAACATTCAAATAGGATTAGAAATCAACATTTACACTATAATCAATGTAACTAGTGCAACCAATAAAATATAATTTGAACTAAACGTCTACAACGAAATCAATGCATCTAGTGCAAGCAATCAAATAGGATTATAAATCACCATCTACATTGAAACCAATGCATCTAGTGCAAGAAGACAAATAAGTGTAGAAATCAACATCTCCATCGAAATCAGTGGATCTAATGCAAGAAATCAAATAAAATTAGAAATCAACATCTACACTGAGGTCAGCGCATCTAGTAAATGAAATCATATAGGATTAGAAATCTCCATCTACATTGAAATCAGTACATCTAGTGTAAGAAATCGTCTTCTCTGTCTCCCCCCTCCATCTCTCATTTTTGTCTCTCTATCTCACCCCCCAAACAAACTCTCTCTCTCTCTCTCTCTCTCTCTCTCTCTCTCTCTCCATATCTATATATCTCTCCCTCTCTCCCTCCCTCTCTCTTATTCCTTCTCTTCACCTTCCATCTACACAAAGATGGAGGGGAGAGATAAGGGGATAGAGAGAAGGAGATAGGGAGGGATATAGTAATAGGGTTGGATGGTAGCGAGAGAGAGAGAGAGAGAGAGAGAGAGAGAGAGAGAGAGGAGGTAGGAGAGAAATCAAATAGGATTATAAATCAACATGTACACTAAAATAAATGCATTTAGTGAAAGCAATCAAATAGGATTTGAAATCAACATCTACACTGAAATCAATGCATCTAGTGCAAACAATAATATATAATTAGAAATCTTACAAACCCTATCAAATCAATGCATCTTTGTCCTCCAACCCTATCATTTTCTATCTCCCTTTTTCCTTCTCCCTCTCCCCCTCTCTCCCCCTCCATCTTTGTGTCTCCCTCTCTCTCTCTCACTCCTTTCCTCCTCTCTCTCTCCATTCCTCTTCTCTCCTCTCCTTCAGTTTATCTCTATCTCCCCCTTGTGACCACCCTATCTCTCCACCTCCACAACTTTATGTCTTTGTTCTTCCCTCCATATATAATAATGTTAATATTAGATTTAATGATGTTTTTTTAGGTGGAAAGATAACAAATTTTATAATAAAACTACATCAAATTAATATTTTACAAATATTTAATTAAAAGAAATATTAAAAGATTTTGGAATAGGATTTGATTCTTTGTATTGAATTGTATTATAGTTTTTTTTTATCTATATGATTATTTTCATTTTTGTTCTAGAATGAAATTAATTTATTTAATTATTATTATTATTATTTTATTGGAGGCATGACATATTTAGATATAACCTTCGTATTAAGCTATTCTTATAGAGACAATAACAACAAACATCCCATTGTGTATCCCTAACCTAATTTGGACATAATATAAAAAGAAAAGGAAAGGAAAAAATAATGATATGCCTCAAAAATATTATGACAACATCAATATATTATAGTGTAGTGGTACTAATATGCACCTCCAATGTTAGTTCTCATACGATGTGCCAAAATGTTTAAAATGGGAATGAAAAACACACAAAGGCTCTAGACAAACGAAAATAGTAATGCCTATAGGATGTGTCAAAATGTTTGAAAAATGTGGTAATATTAATATTACAATATTTTTTTAATATTAATATTAAATTTAATAATAATAATGTTAATATTAGATTTAAGAATATTTTTATGTGGAAAGATAATAAAATTTATAATAAAATTATATCAAATTAATATTTTACAAATATTTAATTAAAAGAACTATTAAAATATTTTGGAATAGGATTTGATTCTTTGTATTGAATTGTATTATAATTTTTTTTTATCTATATGATTATTTCTATTTTGTTCTGGGATGAAATTAATTTATTTTTTATTATTATTATTTTATTGAAAACGTAAGATATTAAGATATTTTGTGTCAAAATGTTTGAAAAACACAAACACGGCTCAAAACAACGAAAATGAAAAATGTTCGATAGTTGGAGATGGGTCATCGTATAAAATTTTGATACTTATGCCGACTCATTACAAATCACTTCAGTTAAATAAAAAACTCCCAATTTCAAACTGAGTGACTACAGATCTCTTAAACTAAAATGAAAGCTCCTTGGATTATAACTCTGGTGATACATCATTATCCAAATTTTAATTCTGGGTATTGTCAATCGAGAACTAATCATTTACTGGTCTTATTTATATGGGATAAAAAATGAAGGGCCTACTTATATGAGATGAATAAAACAGAGAAGGGACTACTTAAACGTGAAAGAGTAAAACACCACAGGGACCACCGATTGTGAAAATTGTTTACAGCGGGGTGAGAAACAATACGACAACCGTCGCCATCAAAGCTAAAGATTTCCACGACAATGAGATATTATCTTGCACAACCTCTGCAATTTGGAGCTTCACTTTATTTTATTTTTGTGTGCATTCACTTATTTTCTCATTTTGTTGAAGACATCTTTTTAACTCACAGTGAGGAACTTGGCTGGACCATTGAAAAGTCCGCAACCTCTGTGTCACTCTCAAGGTGGTTGCTAAAGCTGTTCATCTTTTTCAATAAAGTCATGTTTTGTTTATGAGATTCATGTAATTAGCATAGATCCATTTTAAGCATGGATCTAACATAAACTGATAGAGATCAAATTTCTTCATAGCAAATTTTTGTAAAGTGTAAAATACATAAATTAGTTAAAATAGACCTCCAATTAGTTTGATTAAATCTTTTGTTGAAATATATTTGGAAAGTATAAGATTTAAACATGTGATTCACACATTCTTTTTACTTCTAATTACTTTACAACATATTTGTTTATTTTTAATGTCAGTTCGCATTATTTTTCTATTTAGAACATAACTTTTAATTTTAAAGAGGCATAAAAGGCCCTATAAGATTTAAACATTTGATTCACACATTTTTTTACTTCTAATTACTTTACAACATATTCATATTTTTTTAATTATATGAGACGTTATTTTTCTATTTAGAACATAATTTTTATTTTTTATTTTTATTTTAAAGGGGCACATATGGACACACAAACTTACACATCCCCTCATACTGAGTTGTAGAATGAGCCTCTTGGCTCACCAAATCACGCAATTGATTTATGATGGCTTGCACATCTCAAAAGTGATTAAGTTTCGTAAAAGTACCTATGTGATATATGTGATACAAATCGGAGGAAGAAAAATTGTAGTGTTGTTCTTGTCAAACTCAATATCCTAGATGCCCCCATAGCATGGTCTAAATTTGATCCCATCATTTTTTAATTTTGCTCCAGGACCAGTTCTTCGGACGTAATTCATGTAAACTAATTCTTTAGGATTTTGTATATAGTTGGGATGGACTTAGTTAGGAAATTGATTAATTATTTCCTGTATTTCTAGTTACAGAGACATAACTCTGTCCCTCTGATTTTGTTTGTATGAATATCATTTTTATGATTAATAATAGAATGAAGAATACTATGAGTTTTATCATGAAATTCTTTAAGCTTGTTTAATAGTGGTATCAGAGCATGAGGTTTGGAAAGTGGTGAGTGGTGATCCATTGTTCTGAGGGATCATCCTGATCAAGAACTCCATGTTGATTAATAATGATTGGTTAAGAACCTCGGGGTTTTGACAATTGTGGTGAGCTCCTTTGGTGAAGTAATGGGGGCAAGTGGTGATTGAGGGTCCCACAAAATATCATGATGGTATCGAAAACTACCCTCGGTGGTTTTTGAAATTAGGGAGAGTGCCCCCAAAATAACTATGAGTCGTAAATCATAATTTGTGAAACCACCTTACAGGACCACCCTGTTTGTTAACATTCAACAAACTACATGTCGTCGCTCATGTTATTCTAAACAGCGTGCAGCAGAAAATCAAAGACAAACATAGCAATAAAATCATACACAAATGACACAGTAATTTAACGTGATTCACCCAACCAATTTGGGCTACGTCCACCAAACATAGACATCGACAATATTTATTATCAAACAGGAGATTACAAAATAATCAATTTCCTCACAAACTCTCACACCTCCCAATCTGTAAGGACATCTATTTTATAGCTCAAAGAATCTAACAGTCTCATAAATCCTCTTACAACAAATATGGGATGCATTAACTCTCTCCCAACAAAATAGAGCTAATATAGCAACAAAATCTTATTGTTGTCACCTACTCAGATTTTTGCCCAATTTTTGAAGACCGAAAATCTCAACAATCTCCACCTTGACAACAATTAGCCTGATACCCTGTTTATTTATTATTTTATCTTTTCTGCAAGCCAAGAGAAGCCAAATACCAACACAGCTTCTCTAACAAAACTGGTTTCATGAACATGTCTGCACAGTTTTCCTTTGTATGCACCTTTTCAAGAGAGACTCCCCTTTCAGTGATAACATGTCTTACAAAATGGTACTTTATTTGTATATGCTTTGATTTACTATGATAGGCCGGATTCTTTGCCAAATGTATTGCACTTTGACTATCACAAAGTAACTTGATGTTGTCGTGTAACCTACCAAACTCACCAAGCAAACCTTTCAGCCAAATCGCTTCTTTGCAAGCATGAGAAGCAGCAATGTATTTTGCTTTAGTAGTTGATAAAGCAACAATGTTTTGTAGTTTTGACATCCAGCTAATAGCTCCACCTACAAGAGTAAAGACATACCCTGAAGTTGACCTTCTCTTATCCAAATCACCTGCAAAATTGGAATCAACATACCCGCAAACAAATTCACTACTTTTATTGTAAGTGATACAATAAATACTTGTGCCTCTCAAATACCGAAGCACCCATTTCACTGCTGACCAGTGTTCTTTACCCGGATTTGCCATATACATGTTGACAACCCCAACTGCATGTGAAATATCTGGTCGAGTACAAACCATCGCATACATCAAACATCCTACTACATTGGCATATGGAATTCGAGACATATTATCCTTTTCTTCATCTGTATTAGGACATAAACTGGAAGAAAGCTTAAAATGGGAAGCTAAAGGGACTGACACAGGCTTCACATTGTTCATACCAAACCTCAAGAGTATTTTCTCAATATACTTCTGTTGTGATAGCCAGAGCTTACCATTGCTCCTGTCTCTGAAAATCTCCATGCCCAAAATCTGTCTTGCTGCTCCAAGATCTTTCATATCAAATGTCCTTGCCATCTGAGTCTTTAACCTATTGATTTCTTCAATGCTTTTGCTTGCTAAAAGCATATCGTCAACATACAACACTAAGATAATGAACATGTCATTACTTAATTGCTTAAAGTAAACACAATGATCATATTCACTTCTTTTATATTTTTGACTCAACATGAAAGAATCAAATTTCTTGTACCACTGTCAAGGCCACTGCTTCAGACCATACAATGATTTCTTGAGCCTGCAGACAAATTTCTTATTGCGATGCTGAAAAAACCCTTCTGGTTGTTCAATGTAAATTTCCTCATCTAAATATCCATGTAAAAATGCAGTCTTAACATCTAGTTGCTGTAATTCTAAATCAAGCAAAGCGACTAATGCTAACACAATTCAAATTGAAACTATTTTAACAACTGGTGAAAATATCTCATGAAAGTCAATGCCTGCTTTCTGAGAAAACCCTTTTGCAACCAGCCTCTCTTTGTATCTGTCCTCCGTATCATTCACACCCCATTTCACCTTGAAAACCCATTTACATCCCACAGTTTTCCTATCTTTCAGAAGTTCAACCAGATCCCATGTGCCATTCTTACCTAAGGCCATCATTTCGTCCTTCATAACTGCTTTCCATTTGTCACTTTTCGAACCTTCTATAGCTTCTTGATAGCACAGAGGTTCATCGTCATTAGCGGTAAATGCAACTGAAGTAACATAATCATCATACCTTTTCGGAGGGCGTTTGATTCTTGTAGACCTCCTTAAGGATGTTTCTGGTGCTTCTGGTGCTTCCACAATTGGTTGACTACCATCTGTAGGAACTTCTTCATAACCAGCATCTGAGACCTGTTCATGATCTACATATGAACCCTGTTCATTATCTGATTCTGAAACCTGTTCATGACTAGTATCTGAACTATGGTCATCATGACTATCATTAGAAGTTCTTTCAAACTCAATGTGCTGAAAATCAGATAAATATTCATGTTTCAATTTATTATCTACATCTAGTTGTACAAGAGAGGATTCATTAAAATTTACATCTTTGTTGATGATGATATTGCGTGTAGTAGGATCCCACAATCTATATCCCTTTGTTCCATCACCATATCCAACAAAGATATACCTTTTTTACTTTGGATCTAATTTAGTTCGCTAATGTTTAGGCACTAGAGCATATGCATCACAACCAAACACTCTGAGTTTAGAATAATCACAAGGGTGACCTTTCCATACCTCTTGAGGAATCTTGCAACCTATCGCTGTTGATGGTGATCGATTTATCACATAACAAGCTGTAGCCACCGCTTCTGTCCACAATTCCTTCTCCAAACCGGCGTTACTCAGCATACTCCTTGCTCTTTCTAAAAGAGTCCTATTCATGTGTTCAGCAACTCCATTTTGCTGAGGAGTATAAACAGTGGTCTTATATCTTTCGATCCTTGCATACTTGCAATAGTTTTCAAACTCCTTGGAAGTAAACTCACCACCATTGTCAGTTCTTAAACATTTTATAGTTCTACCGGTGGTGTTTTCTACTAATGCTCTAAACTACTTGAAAACTGTAAAAACATCAGACTTCCTTTTCAACATGTAGACCCACACTTTCTTAGAAAAGTCATCAATAAACGATACAATATATGACGAGCCACCATATGAGGTTGTAGGGGCCGCACCCCAAACATCTGAATGGATATAATCAAGTATTCCTTTACTAGTATGTCTGCCTGTTTTAAACTTTTGCTTACTTTGTTTTCCAAATAGACAATGTTTACAGAAATCTAACTTTCCAGACTTTAGATTAGGAAGTAACTTGCGATCAGCCAAAATCTTTAACCCTCTTTCGCTCATATGGCCTAACCTTTGATGCCATAGGCGAATGGAACTACTGTCATGTTCAGACACCATAGACACATGATCTGACCTTGTTCTTCCTTCTAACTGGAATAGATTTCCTACCTTCTTAGCTTTCATTACTAGTAAAATACCTTTGTAAATTTTCATTACTCCACCTTGAATTATAGTTTTATATCCATTTGTGTCAAGTGCTCCTAGTGAAATTAGATTTTTCCTTAAATCTGGTACATGTCTTATATCAGTTAACATTTTAATTGTCCCATCAAACATTCGTAGTTGTATACTCCCTATTCCCACAATATTAGATGTGACATCATTACCCATGTACACGACTCCATCATTAATTGATCTATATGTCTTAAACCATTCTCTATGAATACACATGTGGTTTGATGCACCAGAATCTAACAACCAATGTTGATCATGATTTGACAAATTAACTGATAACACTTCCTCACTCATACCTAAACCAGATGCCGAACCTGTATCAGTCGTGTTTGCTTCCTTCTTCTCTGTCGATGAAGATTCTTTGGAAGTTTGTTGTCGCTTCCAGCAATCCTTCTTCAAATGCCCCGATTTGCCACAAAACCAGCACTTTACTTTAATCTTCTTCCCTTTCGATTTTGAACGCAAGTCGCTATGCTTACCAAAGCGTCTTTCTCTAGAACAACCTCTAGCCATCATTGCTTCTGATGTAGAGGTGTCAGAATTCGACCTCTTCCTTGTCTCCTCGGACAACAAAGCTCTGACGACATCATCAAATTCAATGGTTTCTGATGAACTAAGACTTATAGAAGTAACAAAATGATCCCATGACTCGGGCAACGAGCACAATAATGTAATAGCTTTATCCTCTGATTCAAATTTTACTTCTATACTTTCTAATTGCACCAGTAGAGTATTAAAAACATTCAAATGATCGGTAATCGATGTACCTTCCTTCATTCACAAACTGTATAGTTGCCGCTTGAGGAGAATCCAATTTGTCAAGGATTTCGTCATGTAGAGCTTCTCAAGATTCGACCACAGGCCTGCAACTGTTTTCTATGACACGATATTAAACAAAACATCATTCGCCAAACACAGCCGAATAACACTCACTGCTCTTTCATCCGTCTCGGCCCACTCATTTTCTGTGATGTTGTATGGCTGTTTAGATTTTCCCAACAACGCCTTCACCACGCCTTGTTGTAGTAGTAAATCATGCATCTTTACCTTCCAGATCTCGAAGTTGTTTTTTCCATTAAACTTCTCGATTTCAAACCTAGCACTCTGAGTTTTCGCCATCTTGTATCAACCAAAAAACAATCTCCAATTCCAACTAGTTAATCAATTAAATAAAGATTTAACACACAATGCCTTCGCCTTCTATTTGTACTGTCTTTATTCTGTTCGCTCTGTTGTACAAACTACAATTCTAAAATAAAAAACCAAGTAAAGAATTGTAGTTTTACCAACACAGTTCTCGGTTGGCGCGTTGGCGCTATCGTAACAGCAAACAGTCTGCGCCGAAAGCAAAATCGCTCGGAGTGCCGAAATTGGCGCGTCTATTCCCTTCGGATCCGCGCTGATCAGGATCTTGGTGCACTGGCACGACTAATAAAGTCGGATCCATGCCATTCTGATATTATTGGTGCGACTAATAAAGTCGTATTCGCGCCAAGCCGTTCACTCCATGCAACAATTTTCTTTGATTTCTGAAAAACGCACACCAGCTTCTCAACGTATTTGGCAACCTACAGGCACAGCACTGTCATAGTTTTGTGAGGCCTCTGGAGCTTGGTGCGAGTGTTTCGCTGAACATTTGGCCTTGTTAGCACATAGCAGGATTAACAGTCCCGCACTGTAATAAAATGGTGCACGCAGCACTTCCAGCCCACCGCACTGAGCGTAGTTGCGCACTGGTCCAACGCACATAAAACAGTGTACGCACCTCAACGCAATTCAACGCAGTTCAACACGCATAAACAGTCTACACACCTCCAGCCTCCAGCAGACTTGGGCCCCCCACACCTCCGCTGCGCAGCGGAAAATCAAAGACAAACATAGCAATAAAATCATACACAAATGACATAGTAATTTAACATGGTTCACCCAACCAATTTGGGCTACATCCACGAAACATAGGCATCGACAATATTTATTATCAAACAGGAGATTACAAAATAATCAATTTCCTCACAAACTCTCACACCTCCCAATCCGTATTGACATCTATTTTATAGCTCAGAGAATCTAACTGTCTCATAAATCCTCTTACAACAAATATGGGATGCATTAACTCTCTCCCAACAAAATAGAGCTAATATAACAAAAAAATATTATTGTTGTCACCTACTAAGATTTTTGCCCAATTTATGAAAACCGAAAATCTCAACAGCTCACTGTTGGATACATTGGAGATGCTCTGCCATCGATTCGGTTCAACCATTACGTGTGAAGTTATTTGTCGCTCATTGGTTGAGAGTTTATCTGCGTCATTGCTTAAGAGTTGATCTGCGTCATTGCTTGGGAGTTAATCTGAGCCACTAATTGTGCTTGATTGTCATGCACCCACGGACAACCTCTGCCATCATGTTTTCCATTGGATGTAACGAAAAATTGATCTGGACCATTGATTTTGGTGTGTTCATGTTATTATTTTTTACCATTAATGACTGTGGCAAATGTTTATATTTTTATTGGTTATAGATGAGGCTAATGAGAAAATTCCTTGTCGATTGTGTTGCTAGAGTTAATTTTATAATTTAAAATTTTACCTAGCCAAGATAGAATGTGTTAATATATCATTCCAAAGGTAAGTTATGAGAGATAGTAGTTTTTCTAGCAATTTTGCACATTTCAACTGTTGAGTTTGTCTGCAAAAACGAATTCTCCTTTTACTCTAGTTTGTGTTGTTCTTTCTGGAAAGAAAAATTATTAGGAGTGGTATAGGTAAATTAAAAATACACTTATTTTTAATGATCTATGGGATGGAGTTTATAAAGGAAAATATGACAATAAACCAAATCCGCTTGATGAGGAAAAACAACTAGCAATCTGGGAGGGTAAAGATAAAAAGGCATATGTGCTAATCTCTACTTCATTCTCAGAAGAGGTAAGCAAATACGTTATTTAAAATAAAACGACATATGAAGCAATATCAAGATTAAAAGAAATTTATGATTCACATTCAGAATTGGAGATAATTCAATTTTTATTGAAGTTGTTTAATCTAGAGATGAAAGATAATGACAATTTGAAACTTACTTATGAATTTAAAGTCGTCAATCATGAAATTGAATCTACTAATGTTAAGGTTGATCTATAGCTTACTGCTTTTATAAAAACCCTTTACCCCAGTTATTCACACTACATGGAATCTCTCCAAGCTAGTGGATAGTTAAAAGATTTAGATTGATAAATTTGTAGGAAAAATTGTAGAAAGAGAAAAGGATTTTGGCAAGAAAGAACCCCTACCAAATCCTAATGTTGAAACTTTATGCCTTTCTCAAAAATATCAAAAGCGTCAAGAAGAATCTTCTAGAAGTAATAAGAGTGGCATAGGTCATGGTAGGAGGAATTATAGAGGCAGGGGGCAAAAGTAACCAGGGAGATAGACGACAAAATGATAAACACCAACGAAATTTTACTAATGAGCCAGCTATCAAATGTTCTAGATGTGGTAAAATCGAACATACTGCTACTAATTGTAGAATTCCTTGGGATAAAGGTAGTGAATGGAGAAAACGAATGAATGAAAATTAAGGTCAACCACCTCTAGATAGAGGACATTCTTCTGAGAATGCACATTATGTTGTTGCACATTGTAATTTTAATATGGATGATGTATTTAGTACCTCATTTTCTTCATGGCATGAAAATTGGATCTTAGACACAGGTGCCACTTGTCATATGACATTTAGGAGAGACCTGTTTGAAAAATTTAGTGATCACATTAATGGAGTAGTTTATTTTGCTGATAAATATCAAGTTAAACCTTCAAGGATCAGATCTATTTGATCAAATATGTGAGGGCTTACAGGTTATATTTTACATGATGTTCTTTACATCCCACAATTTTAGAGGAATTTATTTTCTCTTATATATATATATATCACAAAACAAGCACATTCAATATGCATATTTGATGGTACAGTGGAAATTTGAAGAGAAGCTGATAATGGGACTGTTATAACTTGTGTGGAAGAAGAAAAACTCTTAAAATTGAAAGGTATAACTCTTAAAATTGAAAGGTATGTCATCCGTTGCATTAAATACTACTCATTTGATCTAGCAAAATGATACTTTGTCTTCAAGTTTATTATGGTATGATTGTTTTGGTCATATAAATTATAATAGTATAATAATTATGAGACAACACGGAATTAAAGAGCTTCTAACAATTCCAAGAAAGATTACAACATGTAATGCTTGTATTTTGGGAAAGCATTGTAAACAACCTTTTTGTACTTGTACTTATAAAACTTCCAGAAAATTAGGTCTCATACATTCAGATTTATGTGGACCTATGCATGTTTTAACTCCAAATGGTAATAAATATATGCTGATATTGATTGATGATTATTCGTGGATGTGTTGGGTCTATCTCTTGAGAGAAAAATCACAAGTTTTTGATGTGTTTAAAAAAATTCATCCCTTGATTACGAATTAAGTTCAACTTAATATATGCACTATAAGAATTGATAATGGTGGAGAGTACACTTCACATGCTTTTGAAATTATTGGCAAGAGAATGGCATCAAACACCAAACAACAATTCCTTCTAATCCACAACAAATGGTGTTGCAGAACGAATGAACAGAACGTTGCTTAACATGGCTAGCTCAATGATGTTTTTTAAGAATGTAAAACACCAAACAACAATTCCTTCTAATCCACAACAAATGATGTTCTTTGGGAAAATAAATGATTTGTGCAACTTATATAAAAAATCATTGTTCGTCTTTTGTTATCAACAATAAAACTCCATATGAAATGTGGTATAATCGTCTTCCTATTGTTCAACATTTTAGAGTTTTTGGTTCTTAGTGTTATGCTTTAATTCCTATGAAACAAAGAAACAAGTTGAGTACAAGAAGCAGAAAATGTATATTTTTGGGACATTCCATGACTTCTAAGGCATACAGGTTATATGCTGAAGAAAAAAATTATCTTGTCAAGAGACGTAGTTTTTCTTGAACCAAATAAAGATACATCCACAATTGATAGACAACTTAATCATTTAGAAACTTTTATGTCTAAGAAATTTTATGATGAACCCGATAATAATCTTCCACATCCTAGAAGGGGGATTCCCATTATACATAAGTCTGTGGATTTTCCTTCAATAAATATGTCTCTCAATGATGAAAATGGTTCTTTTGAAGAGAAATTGAATGATAGAAGTGTTTCTGCAGGGACAAAAGGTACTTTCATTCCAGAAGAGTCTACTCGACGAGAGGAGAAACTTCCTCCACAAGATGAACAACCACTAAAAATATTAACTCGTATCAGAACATTTGCAAGAAAATATGATGATTTTGAAACATGATGTTCTTTAGGTAACTATTCTAATGTTTTTGAATACAATTTATCTATTGATAGTGAGCCTACTTCTTTTGAAGAAGTGGTTAGTCATAATGAATGGAAATATGCAATGTAAAGGTATTATGATGCACTGATTAAAAATGGCACTTTGAGGTTGGTCGATCCTTTTTATGGAATCAAACCCATTGGTTGCAATTAGGTTTATAAAAGAAAATATAAAACTGATGGTTCACTTGAAAAGTACAAGGAAAGACTGGTAACAAATGGATTTGCACAAAAATAAGGTATTGGTTACATAGAAAAATTTTCTCCTACAGTTAAATGGGGCACTATTAGAACCTTCTTTGCTATTGGCATAGAAAGGATGGAAAATTCATCATATGGATGTAAAATATGTTTTCCTAAATAGATATTTAAAGGAAGATGTTTAAATGTTTCAACCAGAATGTTTTTCTATCAAAGGTAAAGAAAAAAAGGTATGCAAGAGGATGAAGCCCTTGTATGGTTTGAAACAAGCACACCATGCATGGTATCAGAAACTAACTGAACATATTCTTAAGTTGAAGTATAAGCATTTTAAACTAGATGATGTAACTCTTTTTGTTAATAAGGTTGGAAGATCAGTTGTATATCTATTTGTCTATGTTGACAGTTTGATGATTACAGGGAACAAGAGTTATTATATACCAGCAGTTAAGAAAGAACTGCAAAAGGTTTTTGATATGAAATATTTAGGTTTACTTCATTATTATCTTGCAATTGAAGTTAATAAAAAAAGTGAACATATTTTTATCTATAAGAGGAAATATGTTGGATATTTATTAAACAAATATGAAATGACGGATTATAATCATGTTGCCACTCCAATGGAACAAAATTTGAAACTTACTTCATAGGAAGGAAAACCTTTGGAAGATCCAACAAAGTACAGATCACTTGCCGGAAGTTTAATTTATCTCTCTACTACTTGTCTTGACATAAATTTTATTGTAGGGATACTTGCCAAATTTATTTATCAACCTTGTGAAGGTCATTGGGTAACAGTAAAAATAATACTTAAATATCGAAAAGGCACTCAAACATATGGCATCAAATATTCCAAAGTTTCAAACTTCCATCTTATTGGTTATGAAAATTCAGATTTTGATGGTGATAAGGAGTATGGAGTCTTAACTTATCGTTATCTTATGAATCTTGGATCATCAGCTATGAGTTGGATATCACGAAAATAATTTTGTTGTGGTGATTCTACCATCAATGTTCAATATGTTGCAACAGCTCAAGCTATGAAAGAAATAATTTGGCTTTGTAAAATACTTGAAGATTTGCAGGAGAAAAAAAAGACTTCAACTACTCTATTCGTTGACAATTCTTCTGTAATACCATTTGCAAAGAATCCAAAATTTCATGATCAAACCAAACATATCAACACCATGTATCATTTGATTCGATATTATGTTAAGGAAAAAGCAATTCATCTGACACATTGTCTTACTTCAAAAATATTTCATATTTTTTTACCAAAGCATTAGGATATGAAAAGATTTAAAAAATTAGATCTTTACTTGGCATGTCAGATGTTTGTTAACTAATCCTTCCGGATTTTGTATATAGTTAGGATGGACTTGTTTAGTACATTTATTAGTTGTTTCCTGTATTTCTATTTATGGATACATAACTATATCCCATTCATTTTGTTTGTATAAATAAATACTATTTTACTGATTAATAATAGAATGAAGAATATCATCAATTTTTTTGTGAAGTTCTCCATGGTTTTTTAACAATTCGATTAGTTTTTGAATCTATCTTGAAGCTTCATAATGCATCGGCTAGAACAACATTTAATGCATTGTAGATGCTACGTTCACCTTAATCTAAATGGTGACATCGATAGAATCTTGGTGGAGATACAATAACTCTATGAAAGAAACCTAAAAGATGATGAATTTGTTTAACTGGTACAGAATCTTGTTTCACCATCACTGACTAATCCAACTAATCTAGCCATTTTCCTATATCAAATATTCGATTGTCAAAATGTTTGAACAAACCCAATGTAATTTTTCACCAGCACATCCAAAAGCTTCTCGTTGACATCAACAGTCGTGTTGATCCAGGTGGATATTGGTAGCCACCTACCAAATCCACTTGGACCCCCACCATTGCTTCTTTCAGTTTTTCAGTTTCCTTAATTATATCATAGTTTACTATTTTTAGTAGTTTTTCAGGTCCTAAACTTCTGGAGCCGTTTTGAGGCCCTAAACGATCTTTTTTTGGAAATCTAATACCAACAATTTTTTGCCTAAAATCATCCTTTCTATTGTAGTCCTAAGAGAGATCTTTCCAACAGGCTATCATGCACATCAAACGGAGATAATATGACCAAGTCACGACCCCAGGAAGTTGGCTATCCAACTCACGCCAACGGGACCCATAAACTCTTGGTGTTATGTATCCTCGGGTTAGGGTTTTGGTTGTTTAGGGTTTTCTCTTATTGTTCAATAATAAAAAGGTCCTTGAGTTTCATTGAAAGACAGTTCAAAGGCATGTAGCCGCTACATCTCTTCTCAGAGATAAGCTAACATCGCCCTAGCTATTTTATTTCCATTCCTGTTTGTAAGCATATTTCAGTATTTTACATTAATGAAATGAAGTATTATTCCTGCTGCATCTCTATGTTTACGCTTATCTCTATAATTTGTTGCATTCTTATTTAAATCCAGATCAGTGATATCAGAGGGGTCTGCTTTTCTTCTCTGTTTTTGTTTGCATGTCCCCAATGAGGTCAGGAGATAAGGAGTTAGGGTTGGAATTGGTCGAACCTTTGCAAGACCCGCCTCACAAATCCCGACGGCCTCCCATGGCGGACGGAAAGAAAGATGAGGGGGCAGGAGATCCTATCCAAATCTTGCTTGAAGAAGCCCTCAAGTGACAAAGGAACGCGATGATGGACAACTTTGTCCAGATCCTTCAGCGGCTACCCAGGGGCGACACATCAGCTTCCAACAACAACTCTAGAAATGCCACATCATTTAAGGTACAAGTTAAATTTGAAATCCCCATATTCGAGGGTCAGATAGAGGAAGATGCAATCGATAAATGGTTAAATGTGCTAGGAGGATTATTTTTCTATTCATAATTTTTCTAGTAGGGAAAAGATTATTTTCGCTCTTCTAAAAGCAACCCCCCACGTCAAGGATTGGTGGGAAACCTACTGCGAGAAGAAGGATGAAAGTATAGGCTTACTATTTTCAGCTACACTGTTATAGAAATTTTTGGGCACTGCAACCCCAATCATAAATGTCCATAAACTAAGGGCTCCTAAGTCCCTAAAGGTGTTGTTTCATACCCTAAAGGAACAAGGTCAACTAATTACATAATCTCCCAGAAGTTCTCCATGAAAAACTACTCAGAACTGGTCAAAACTGGATCATCTCACTTGCTCCATGGCCAGGGTGCGATGCATCGCACCTTGTACACACGGGAAGTGCGATGCATTTCAAAAAGCCCTTCTATGGGGTGCGATGGATGAGAGTAGACAAATGGCGGAAGCAGTTTGCTAAGTGGATGATCTTGGAATCTTCCAGAAACTTCTCCTGGGACACTTGCCTCTCAGAATCGCCCAAGGATGAGTAAGAGATCAATGAGATCTCCAAGTGGAATCAAGAACTATTAGAGAGAAGACACTAATCAAAAACCCAGAGTTGACTCACACCTCTGCAAATATCTATATATAGATCTCTCATCCCAGAGATCCAGGAGGTTGGAGGCTGGAATTTTGCATCTTGTAAGGAATTGTTGTTGGTTTCTTGAGGCAACATCATAGTGTTGGGTGATCTAAGCTTTGCATGAGGTGAAGAAGGGCTTACTTGCTGAGAGGATGATGCTGGGTCAGAACAACTAGTTGTAACTCTCTTGGCTCTTTCTTGATTATCAATAAAGCTATTCAAGTTTTCCTCCATACTCTTGTGTCGTTTATGTTTTATGCATTTGTATTGTAAATTTACATCTGATCCTAGATTGTTTATGATAATAGATCCATGTTCTTGTATAGTGTTATGCTACTTTGATTCTACAGGTACTCTGTGAAGCTGGGTGTACAAGGAAGCAAGTAGCAAAGGACTATCAGAAGAGAGAGGAATCGAACTAGGAGCCAAGCACAAGACAGAGGTTGGTCTCCTTTATTCTTCTCTCATCTATCTTTCATAAAGGAAAACGAAAGTAGTTTTACTTTGTTTGTTTCTAAGGTAGCTACCACACCTTAGTGGGATTAGAAGTTCTACATAGACACTTTTCCCTGTAACAAAATGGTGACTCCCCTGGGGAGCGACTAGGTTGTTTGTCTATCTACATTTGCTTACTTTATAAAATTACAGACGGAGCCTGAAGTTGAGCCAGGTAGCTTTCGAACTGCATTTGCTATGCAAATGAAAAGTAGATAAATGTCACTTCAGTCAATCTCCGGGTTTTGTTTATGAATTAAACAACTGATTTACAAACTCTCTAATTTCCCTTGTGGTGGCTCTAGTAACCTCCTTAGATCTACCCCTGTTGTTGATTTACTGATTACCACTTGCTCGGCCAAAATCCCTGAACTGAACTGCAAATTGTGACTCGGAACCCAAGCAAAGTCTCTTCCCTGGCCCATCTCTGTTCTGTGAATTTGAAATTCAGCGCACTTCCCGAGTGTAGTAGGTGCGCTGCATTTCAAATTCACTGTGTTACAGGTGCGCTGATCAGACTAGGCATTATTCCTAGATTTTGGTTTCTGTGTTCACTCTTTTCAGATCTATTCAAGAATTTTGCTGCCTGTAGTTAGTACACCTCTGTTTGAAACCCCTTTCCTTGCTGATATTCCGCCTCCATTGTGCAAAGAACTGTAAATGTTTTTGTGTATTTGTTGAGTCATTTTCAGTTCTCATTTGCAAAAAAGTAATGTAATTGTACTGTCGTTTCTTGATTTGAGAGTGTCGCAAGTGTCATTTTCATTCATAGAAGAGAATCTGATTGTTCTTGATAGTCGATTACCCTGTTATTATTGTATTTGATATGAATTAGTAGTTTTTCTAGTGTCGAAAGCAAGTTTTCATTTCCAAATCGCAAAGTGTTGTCATTGTCTCCATTTTGATTTTGAAGAGAAACTTGTTAGTAATTGTCGCTTTGAAAATAATTCAGATTTACGCATTAGCTTTCTTTTATCATCCATATATTAAGAAGGATGAAAACAAATACATGCATGTGCATTTGCATTTATACTGTTTGATTGGTTTGATTTAGGACAGTGCATATAGTGTGTGCTCTATGCTCTTTGCTGAAAGAATACTGTCTCTCTTTCCTTAGTAGCTAGGATTTTCATTGCACAAAGAAGATAAAATGACTGTTTATCATCTTAGATTGCATTTTAGGAATTGTACATCTACAGCACACGGTGAACCTGAAAGGAAAATTTCTTAAGCAAGATCAACTATAAAATAAATTTAATGAATCCAACAACGCTTTGGAACCTAACACACAACATCTAGAAGTCTAGGCTAGAGACATATTCCGGTGTTGTAAAGCCTGGTAACTGTTGTTTTCACTGTTGGTTGGGTGATTCCTCCAATTTGAGACGATAAGTGCCAGTACGGACTTGTGCTCCCACGTACCGTCGAGTATATTTTGAGAGACCACAATAGGATTTATCCTTTATCCATAGGAAGTCGTGTCTGCTGCCCTATCAATCGCAATGCACTGAACATAGCATTCGGGAAGATTGACTGCCGTATCGTAAAAAGTATTCTACAGTTTTGCGATTGGTTTGGTAATCCCTCTATCTAGATTTCCAGAGCAGTCCCTTTCGTTCCTTTTCAGACTCCTTAATGGAAAAGTTCCATCTGAGCACTTGTCACTTTAGGCTCATTAAAAATCGAAGGTGACTAGAGTCATCTTTTGTTTTTCTCGACTCTTAAAAATTGAAAAAACAAGTTGTGTCAAAGCATCTAAAATTTATTTTAATCGGAATAACTTCACTTTTCCCTCGTTGGTCTTAGAAGTTAGTCTCCCTTCATCACAAGTTCTTATAGAACCACTAGGAAATCTTTTGGATAGACTAGATATGTCTGAACAACCATCGACATCCAGGACTGTGTCAGCTGACGCAGCAGTGGCAGAGCCTCCTGCTACTACTCCAACGATGTTCGCTGGTATACCATCTATCCCGGAAAGTTATCAACAACAAGTCGGAGTCCAATCAGGGACTGTTTCGACGACATGGTCAGTTCCTATTTCTTCATCCAGATTATCATCTGGTATTTCTTATGTTGAAACTCAACAAATTGATCCAATGTGTCTTCAAAGGCAAATCTACCCTTTAAGTACTGGATTTCCACCATATGGAGGGAAGTATGCATTTTCATTGTTCCTTCTCGGAGAACAACCATATGAGAGTTTACAACAAAGTTCAGGTCAAAATGGAATTACATCTAGCGGTTAGGTACCAATACTGCCTTAGCAACCAAGGGTTGTATATTCAATGCAACCAATCCACCCTGTGTCGAATATTCCCACTATACCTACTATGGTGACTGCGTCGCATGTACAAGGGCTACCTGTTGTATGTCAACCCCAAGTTTCTCAGGTTGCGATACAACAACCTCTTGTCTCAACGACTCAATCACAACCTCAGGTTAGTGCCTCCTTATCTGAAGCGACTCAGGCTCAAACAAGTACTATGACTCCTAATCTTGGTCAATCATCCAGTATTGGAAAACAACAAATGGTCCAACAACCATGGTTGGTTTAATCTCAACAACTTCCATTCCAGAAGTCATATCAAGGACCTGAACAACAAGTCTTTGTAAGTAATGGGCCACCGCATTTCCAAAGCGGTTATCAACAACCATATTACAATGGTTATGTCCATCAACCTTAGCAAAGTTACCAGCATCAAATACATTATGCTGGTATGCAAAGACCCACTGCGCAGGCGGTTCCATCTTATCCTGGGTATGCTTCGCCTAACCCGAATCAACAGTTGCCCTTTGTAGCAACTCTATAATTACTAGATCTAAACCAGTTGACGAATGATCCAATTGCTTATGCCCTTTGGTGGCCACCGATTCCACATAAACTTTCGTCAGATAATCCTAAATTTAATGGAAATCCGGGTGAAGACCTGTCGAATCATGTGATGACCTTTCATCTGTGGTGTTCATCTAACACACTAAATGATGATTCGATTAGGCTTCGCCTTTTTTAGAGGACGTTAGCTGGTCCGGCAGCAAAATGGTATATCGAGTTACCCAGAGCTTCGTTTGACAACTTCAGTACCCTAGCCACAACCTTTTTAACCCATTTTCAGTTACCGATAAGGTACGAAACGGGAACAAAACTTCTTAACAATTTCAAGAAAACAACGGCCACTCACATATCTGATCATATTCATGAGTGATGACGTCGTCACAGAATGGTATAAACATACGTTCCTGATCAGCTACTGGCTAAATGGTTTATTAAGTCATTATTACCTTCTATCATAGAAGATGTGGCAAAGGGAGGAGTTGTCACTGAAGAGCAAGTTATTGCTCGTGCACAATATCTAGACTTGATCTATACTCAGTCTGGCACACTCTACGATAAAATACATGATGCTCCCAGACCGGAATTTTCCCTTCCTCCTCCTTCTAAATCGAACAATGACTCTCATGCCAGCGATGGCGTGATTGGTACTACAAACACGAAATCAACAAAGGCTACATATAAAAAGGCCCGTAAGATTTCTAGTCAAAATGCAAATGAAGAACTTCTTTCCTCGGAGGTAAATGTCGTGTCGACTGACAAGGGCAAACAACTGAAGCAACCAGGGGACAAGAAGAAAAAGAAAGGGAGAAAAAGGAAGCAGGATGAGTCATCTCCTGAAAAAACTTTTGCAAACCCTTCTAGGCAAAGGAAACCCCCTGCGGGGTGTGAGATATGCGATGAGGATCATCAGATGAGAGATTGTCCACATAAAGCTGAAGTTAAGAAACTCTTTAAGAGTCCAAAATCCTCATCAGTATTGACTGATCCGTTTCCAAACCCAGGAACCAAACTAGTTGCTAATCAAAATGCTTCCCGATCCCAAGTGCTTATGTTGTCTATCTCAAAGCAGCAAAATGATGCTTTGACAAGGAATAAAGATTACGGGAATCCACAGCTGTCGAATAACAAGGCTAATGAACAACCTAGTAGTTCGACAACAACTTTGACCGAAGTTGTGCCACCCATCATTTCTGAACCAATGATAAAGCTGCCAAAGCGAGTAGTACACAAATCGACATTTAATCCTCGTGCCAAAGTAGCACAGAATTATAATATAGTAGAGGACCTGGCCCAATCGCCGTCCGCTATGTCGACACTTGAGGTACCGCAAAATTGCCTCTCCCAAAAGCAAGATCTATTATCAGTAATAGGTGGGATTGACCCAACGGATTCCAATCTTGTATCCTTTAATCACAAAGGATATGACCCTCAGTTACCAGCTCAACTAGCTTTCCTTATTCAAGTGAAAGCCCTCAACAAAACTGTTCATCGAATAATTATTGATGACGGGGCATCTACATGTATTATGTCGATGAGTTGTTGGAAAAATTTAGGCTCACCACCCTTGTCGCGATCATCAACAATGTTAAAAGCATTTGATGGACAATCATACACTCCATACGGGATTTTAAGTAACTTGCAAGTTGTACTAGGGGGCAAAACAGTAGAAATTGATGTTGAAGTAATCAACGGAAACCTCGATTACAACATCCTACTGGGAAGGCCCTGGATATATGCCATGGCTGCAGTTGTGTTGACCTACTTTAGGAAGATTGCATTTCCATTTCAAGGAGGAACTACAATCATTGGCCAACAAACATTTCTCCCCAACAGTTCACAAGTTACGGGAAGCATCCCAATGATCCATGGAAGCAATCATTTGCTTCAAAATATAGGAGTAGGTCTCCTAAAATACCCTGCCTTAATGGGTACCTTTTCCCTACCGCCTTCGAGTAATCTAGCGGAAGTGGCCACAGTGGAAACCTGCAATATGAAATCTTCTATATCTAATGGATTCGGAAGATTCCTAAACATTTTGTCAGCATGGATCATCACCATTTTAGAAATATTGTAGCAATCAATTTTCTTGGCTTGGGGGGCAAACCCAAATCAACGGTGATCGAGTGTTTGGATAGATAGGTCTAAGGAATATGGCACCTCTTCAGATCCTTGGTCGCATGTACATTCTACAAACGAAGGAATCATTCAATCAATGATGATAGGAGAGGCACCATGGGAAGATTACCACCATCGCTCCCATCTTCCAGATTACCATGAAGATTATTCCAGCAACCTTAATCATCCATCAGTTTTTGATTTTCTATCAAATACTGTAAATACGGTGGATTTCGAGGATGGTTCTTATCTCGTGTCGACCTCGTTAAAAAATGAAACAAGGCATCATGAGGAGAGTTCTTTTACTGTGTCAACCTCATTAAAAAATGAAACAAATCCCCTTTCCAAATCTCAAAGGTAAACCTTCATTCCAACCACCGATTTGAATGCAATGAAGCTTGGGTAGCATGCACCTCGATTTGCGTTATTATGCTGGGGGCATGCAAACTTATCACGAGCAGTGTTACTGCAGGGTTCAAGCTTGTTAAAAAAAAAAAAACCCGCTATGAGCAGTGTTACTGCAGGGTTCAAGCTCGTTAAAAAATAAACCCGCATTGAGCAGTTTTATTGCGGAATTCAAGCTCGTTAAAAAATAAACCTAAGCAATGAGCAAGTGTTTCCCCCAGTGTTTAAGCTCATTAAAAAATGAACCAATTTCCGGGAAATAACCATCGTGAATGTATTACTTCAGCCTTTGAAGCCTTGGTCGTGTTCTCATCATCACCTCCACTCTGTATTGGCCGATCATTCACCTCCACTTGAGTGTTTACCCCTTTTGAGGAACAGCTGCGAAGAGTGATCTTGTTAGCCATCCTTGTGACACTGCCGTGATTGGAAAATTCCAAACCTTACCTGGAATCAGCTGCTACCCGAATCTATCACTTGTTCCTAAAAAACGAGTCTCCTTTAAGATCTTTTCAACTGACTCGTAAAATATGAAAAGATTGCCGAGCTATTGGCCTCTCCAGCTCGTTAAATCGACCGGAAGTGCTATGCCTCATTTAGATTTTAATCTTTTTGCACCTGAGGGATTATTACACAAAAAGATCGAGCGCTTGCTTTGTTCGGCTTGTTAAAAGTATCGAAAATTCATCCCTTCTGTATTGTTTTATACTTTTTCGGACCTAAGGGATTAGATGACGAAAAAGGATTTTTGGAGTTTCCTTTACGTCCCTTTTCAGACTCTCTAAAATTGAAAGGGATTGAGTTATCTTTGTTGTTAAACTCGTTAAAACCTAATACCGACAAACTTGTCCATAACAGACAAGAATGAGTTTCACTATCGCTAGGCTCGTTAAAACATAGCGATGGGTTTGCCCAAAGGGAAAATTATAGAACAAGCATATGTTATCCTCCTCAAGCTTGACAAAAATAAAGAGGTACTGGTCAGCAATGAATGGGGAAAAATTGGGAAGAAAACTTGAAGAAACTTTGTTGGTAGCAAGTCGCTCTTTAACATGACACTTTCACTCTGCATCCAAGTCGGGTTGGGTTGTTTCATCCACCGGTCACATCACCATGGTTCCATCACACCATCCAAATTTGGGATTAATGCTACCAATCCATCATGTCAGTGTCGCCAATATGTTCAAGAGAAGTCATTCAGAGAATTCACTTGTGTCTCACCCACTATAATACATTTTCGCTCCATTCTTTCATGACCGCCACCCTAAACCATATATCACCATATTGTTTTCACCTCCATTAAAATCATTTGCTTCGTTCCATGTCATTGATGTGGGATTCATTAAGGCCCTCCTATGACGGATCGCTTCTTGTCGACATCAGCTCATTATCCAAGAAGTCGATCTAGGAACAACCCTTTCAGTACTTTCAAGCTTGCATGGCTCAATGGCAAGTTTCTCACTTCCGGCGACAGGTTTACATCAATGGCCTTTGACCGAAAGATTTTGCATGGTGTTCGACGCCAAGTCCTTTATTCACACCACATGAATTGTACTGCAGTACCTTGAGGGTCATCATCATTATCGGTGATTCCTCTTGCGCCTGTTAACGGATTACATCATTGGCTGGTAATCAGGCGATGTCTTTCCATGCTCGACTCCAGAAAATCTCTCACATTGATCGACTTGTACTTTGAGTGAAGATCGAACGAGATTGAAGACCCCGGATCTAGTTTCATCCATCCGGGCTGCGATATATATTCAGGAAAATAAAGACATCAAATGTACATCATTGCTGCACAGATAATCATCCAATCTAAGGGATGATGGCTCTACCAGAATCATCAGTCTACACTCAGACGATTGTCTGTCTCATGTACATGGAAAATGAATTTATAAAGCTGAGCATGGGAATGCCCGCCTCAGCTAGATCATGAAAATATTATGAAGATAATGTATTGTATTGTATCTTATTACAGGTCACCTTCCAGCTTGAAAAAACTTCGGATCCTCATGATAAAGCATTTCACCCGACATCAAAAGATTAACGACCTCATGCTTTAGGGGGCAACTGTTATAGACGTTTTTGGGCACTGCAACCCAATCATAAATGTCCATAAACTAAGGGCTCCTAAGTCCCTAAAGATGTTGTTTCATACCCTAAAGGAACAAGGTCAGCTGATTACATCATCTCCGAGAAGTTCTCCATGAAAAACTACTCAGAACTGGTCAAAACTGGATCATCTCACTTGCTCCATGGCCAGGGTGCGATGCATAACACCTTGTACACATGGCAAGTGTGATGCATTTCAAAAATCCCTTCTATGGGGTGCGATGGGTGAGAGTAGACAAATGGTGGAAGCAGTTTGCTAAGTGGATAATCTTGGAATCTTCCAGAAACTTCTCCTAGGACACTTGCCTCTCAGAATCGCCCAAGGATGAGTAAGAGATCAATGAGATCTCCAAGTGGAATCAAGAAGTATCAGAGAGAAGACACTAATAAAAAACCCAGAACTGACTCACACCTCCGCAAATACCTATATATAGATATCTCATCCCAGAGATCCAGGAGGTTGGAGGCTGGAATTTTGCATCTTGTAAGGAATTGCTGTTGGTTTCTTGAGGCAACATCATAGTGTTGGGTGATCTAAGCTTTGCATGAGGTGAAGAAGGGATTACTTGTTGAGAGGATGATGTTGGGTCAGAACAACTGGTTGTAACTCTCTTGGCTCTTTCTTGATTATCAATAAAGTTATTCAAGTTTTCCTCCATACTCTTGCGTTGTTTATGTTTTATGCATTTGTATGGTCAATTTACATCTGATCCTAGATTGTTTATGATAATAGATCCATGTTCTTGTATAGTGTTATGCTACTTTGATTCTACAGGTACTCTGTGAATCTGGGTGTACAAGGAAGCAAGTAGGAAAGGACTATCAGAAGAGAGAGGAATCGAACAAGGAGCCAAGTGCAAGACATAGGTTGGTCTCCTTTATTCTTCTCTCATCTATCTTTCATAAAGGAAAACGAAAGTAGTTTTACTTTGTTTTTTTCTAAGGTAGCTACCACACCTTAGTGGGATTAGCAGTTCTGCATAGACACTTTTTCCTGTAACACACACCCACTTGGAATTCATGTCAGGATGCCATCAAGGAGCAATACTACCCTGTCGGAAGGTATGAGGATCAATACATAAAGTGGACAATGCTACGGCAGGGAAGGGACCAAGGCGTTCCTGAGTTTACCAATATTTTCCATACCACTCGCACAAAGTTGGGTATCAAGGAGACAGAGCAGCATTTGGTACTCAAATACCGTGGCTTCCTGCACAAGTACATCCAGGAAGAAGTAGAATTCCTAAACATCTCCTCACTCGGCACGACATACCGGTATGCCATCAAGGTTGAGAAAAAGTTTAAACAGAAGAAGCGAGACTTTGGATCTGTGAATCCGAAACAATGGAAAGGTGCCCCCAAACTACAGAACAAAGGACAAAGCCAAGGCAGGGTGGCCCAAGACAACCCACTAAAGCTGCAAGCAAAGAACATTGCCGCGAAGCCAAAAAAGGACACGGGAAAGTGGTGTGAGTTCCATAAGAGTTCCACTCACAACACAAGTGAGTGTCGGGCCAAGTAGTCACTTGTGGCCGAGCTAAAGGTTTCAGAATCATATGCATGTTCTGACTCTGAGTCAAAACCCAATAAGGGGAATGACAAAGGGAAGAAGATTATCGATGAGGAGCCCAACGCCACCGTCGCCACCACGAATATCCAGAAGGAGGAACCCGAAGATCCAAAGAAGGCTGAGCGTCTCTTCCACTCCTAGATGTGGGTAAAGGGCTCCCCGCTATAGTTCATTATCGATAGCGGGAGACAAAAGAACCTCATTTCGGCAGAGGTCATGAAGCAGCGAGGCTTACTGACCATAGCGCAACCACAACCATACACCATCGGGTGGCTTCACCAAGGATGGGATCTTCACGTGAGCCAATAGTGTCACCTTCCATACAACATCAAGCCCTTCACGAATGAGGTATTGTGTGACATTAATCCCCTTGAAGCTTTTGATGTATTATTAGGACAACCATACTTGTGGAAGCGACATGCTGTGTATGAATCAGTGCCCCGTGCTGTTATTGTTCCTTTGGGAAATAAGTTGTACAGGATACCAGAGGTATCACTACCTACCACCATCTCTTTGGTTACTGCAAACAATGTAGTAAGCTCATTTCCAAAACTAGGAAATTTGTTTTCCTGATGACATTCCCTCAAGGAAAGAAAAAGACGGTTCCCACGACCTACAAATAGGGCCCCTCCACACGACAAATACAGATGGACAAGGTCGTGGAGGGGTACGAGGACATCTTGACCTCCCCCGCAAGGATTCCTCTGCACTGTCAGGTCAAGCACTCCATTGATCTGACCCGATGTGTGCCACTTACCAATGGACCAATCTATCGGTGCTTCGTTATAGAGAACGATGAAATCAAGAGGCAGATTCAGGATCTACTGCAAAAGGGTCACATCCGTCCGAGTTCATCGCCCTATGGGAGCCTGGTCATGTTGGTACAGAATAAGGATGGGACTTGGAGACTCTGTATTGACTATCGAGCACTGAACAAGATCACGGTCCATAATAGGTACCCAATCCCATGTATTGATGACCTCCTGGACCAACAGAAGGGGGAAAAATATTTTAGCAAGATAGATTTGAAGTCAGGATATCACCAAGTACCTATCAAACCCTCTGATGTGTGGAAGACTGCATTCAAAGCCAAGGAGGGCCTTTTCGAATTGTTGGTTATGCCTTTCGGATTAACGAGTGCTCCTGCAATCTTTATGAGGTTCATGGATGACATCTTGTGGCCATTCACCAACTCATTTGTAGTGGTATACTTGGATGACATCCTAATCTTCATCCAGAGTTGGGAAGAGCACCTCCAGCACATCCGACAGGTTCTCCAAACACTGCGACAACACAAGTTCTGTGCCAATTTCGAGAAATGCACTTTTGGCATGACCCAGGTTTAGTATCTGGGATACATTATTGATGAACAGGGGGTGCATGTGGATCTAGCCAAGATCCAAGTCATTCGGGATTGGCCATCTCCAACGACTTTGACAGATCTTGGCAGCTTTCTAGGCCTTGCCAACTTTTACCACAGGTTCGTGTTGGGATTTTCTCATCTCACTTGGCCCTTGAGTCAAGTCACTAAGGGGGGAGTGAAAGAAAAAAAAGTTTGGTCTGAATCTCAACAGAAGGCATTCACAGAGTTGAAATATTGCCTCTGCTCGGCACCAGTTCTTGCATTACCAGACTTGCAACAACTATTTGAGGTGGACACAGATGCCTCTGACTATGCTATTGGGGTAGTCCTTACTCAACACGGGCATCCAGTGGCATATCACAGTGAGACACTTTCAAACACAGTCTGGAAGTATCCCACTTATGACAAAGAGATGTATTCCATTATGCAGGTCTACCGATAATGGAAGCATTACATTTTGGGGAAGGAAACAGTCATCCACATAGACCACCGACCCCTACAGTTCATACAAACCTAAGGGAAATTACAGAATGATTGGCATCAAAAGTGGTCCACATAATTGCAATAGTTCCATCTGAATATAAAGTATAAGAAGGGCAGTGCTAATAATGTTGCAGATTGCCTCAGTTGACCACCGATCATGGCGTTAACGACCGTGCTCAACTCTTGTGGGCACGAGACTTCTGATTGGCCACTTCTCTACAAAAGCAACCTAGAATTCGGCCACACATACCAGACACTCTTGGAGGGTCAGCATGTTCCATATTTTCACCTCCAGGATGCCCTGCTACGCCACCTGGGTCACCTTTGTGTTCCTTCAACCGAGCATGCCAAGATGATTTGGGAAGCACACTATAGTCGGGCTGCTGGGCATTTTGGGGTTGAGAAAATGGTGGCAGTATTGTAGAAGTATTTCCATTGGCTAAATCTTCGACAGGATGTCAGGAAGTACATCAGATCATGCACTGCCTGCGCCATTGCCAAACCGACCATCAAGAAGCATGGCCTCTATACCCTATTGCCTACCCCTAGTCGACCTTGGGAATCCATCTCCATGGATTACATGTCAGGCCTTCCTTCCACTAAGCATGGAAATGAATGTGTTTTTGTGGTCGTTGACAGGTTCTCGAAGATGGCCATTATGGCAGCTTGCAAGAAGAATATCATAGCAGAAGCCACTCCTAAACTCTTCTTCAAACGAGTGTGTGTACACTTTGGGATCCCACAGTCTATCATCTCAGATCGAGATATCAGATTCCTTAGTACGTTTTGGTCCAGTCTCTGGTTGATGCTGCACACCAAACTCACTAATTCCAGAGCCTTCCATCCTCAAACTGATGGTCAGACAGAGGTTGTCAATAGGATGATCATAGACATTTTGCGCATGTACAACTCAAAGCATCCATGCACATGGGACAAGAGCCTCCCCTATGTTCAACACAGCTACAATCGAGCTCTCCATAGCTCGACTGGCCACATCCCTTTTCAGGTGGGCTTGGGATTCTAGCCACTATGTCCCATTGATGTGGCCATGCCATTCGCAGCTACTCACGTAGATTTGGCTCATGTCCAATCTGGAACAGATAAGGCAAATAACTTCATTGAGCACATCCAACGTATTCTCCAGCAGGTCCATGACATTGGAGAAATCAAATGCCAAGTACAAGCAGCGACATGATCAACATCAGGTGCCACACAAGTTTGAGGTGGGCGACAAAGTTTGGTTTCATTTGCAAAATGAATGCCTTACCAGAGCCTATCAGAAACTTAGACCACTTCTATATGGTCCTTACACCATTACCAAGGCTGTGGGAGACAATTCATTTGAGCTCAGCATTCCCCCATTCCTTAGTCTACACCTAGTGTTCAATGTTGACCGCCTTCGGCCATACTTTCCACCATTATTAGACACATCTGACATTGCAGAACAGCTCACAACCACAAAGTTAAATCCAGATTGCATGGAATAAGCTGCAACTAATCGGATCATGGACACACAAATCAAGCACACTCGCCAGCATAATATCCAATTGTATCGAGTTGTCAAAGCAGACCAACTCCTTCACCAGGGCTCACCAGGGACCATGTTCAGCAAAAGTTCCCTCATCTCATGGACGAACTCAACGCAATGGGGACCATTGCTTCCTAAGGGGGCAGGAATGATCCAGGTGGATATTGGTGGCCACCCACCAATTCCACTTGGACCCCCACCATTGCTTCTTTCATTTTCAGTGTCCTTAATTATAGCGCAATTTACTATCTTTAGCAGTTTTTCGGGTCCTAAACTTCTGGAGCCGTTTTGAGGCCCTAAACGACATTTTTTGGGAAATCTACCGCCAACAATTTCTTGTCTAGAATTATCTTTTTTGTAGTATTCCTCGAAGAGATCTTTCTAATGGGCTATCATGCGTGTCAAACGGAGATAATATGACCAAGTCACGACCCCGAGAAGTTTGCTATCCAACTCACCCCAGCGGGGCCCATAAACTCTTGTTGTTACATCTCCTCGGGTTAGGGTTTTGGTTGTTTAGGGTTTTCTCTTATTGTTCAATAATAAAAAGGCCCTTCAGCCTCATTGGAAGACAGTTTAGAGGCATGTAGCCACCACATCTCTTCTCAGAGATAAACTACCATAGACCTAGCTGGTTTATTTCCATTCCTGTTTGTAAGCATATTTCAATATTTTACATTAATGAAATGAAGTATTATTTCCGTTGTATCTCTGTGTTTATGGTTATCTCTATAATTTGTTACATTCCTATTTAAATTTGGATCACGTGTTGAGATCCAATTGAAGTAGCTTTAGGAGAATGATGAAAGGAATTTGATTTTCAAGCATCAAAATGTCGTTCACTATATCAGATATTGCAGCAAACAAAATATCTTTTTCCCTATCAAGAGGGCTATTTCGTTCCCACACCATGGCTCCGACAAGTTTGTTCTCTCCTAGAATTATCAGTACATCTAGAAGAAAGAAACCATCTAAACATAACATCAGAGTGAGGGTCTCTGCATTGAAATTAATGATGTATTTATAGTTATCCCTGATTTCCTCCTCCAACAATGTGATCTTCTCCCTTGCACAATTGGTGAAATCCATACCATTTGGATCAATTTTGAGGGAGATCTGATTGGCATTGAACCTCTTCATCATTATATGCAGGGCTCTTCATTTGTGAAGGCCCATTAGAGGAAGCTTTGCACTTTCGTGATGATATGCACCCAAGGAAGCTCATTGAGTCACATATGATTCTTTTTTTGTGTCTTTTAGGAACATGAGAAATCTAAATATGGACACAATAGGCAGCTAACTCAAAGGAACATGGGGATCCTATTGAATATAATCAACTCATTGCCTTTTGTTGATCCAACTTCATTGTTGTCTACCATTGGGTGAGTGTATAAGTGGCCTCTGATATGACACCTGTCTATCATCACTCTCGAAATGAGACTCTACATCCTGCAACCACAACGTCCGTTCATCATCACTATCAATATGAGTTTCGGCTTCAAAGTGTGTCGATGCTTCCATTGCATGGCCACAAATTTTATTACGACAATACCGCTACAAATATTTCTTTGTCTCTCATTAGAGTTATGTCACTGCTCCAGAGGAGTTATAAAATATTTCTCCACCTTATATCTCCTTTACATACTCAAATAAACCTAAACCTCTTATAGCAATCATCATTGTTATAAATAAGCAAAGAATTCTTCACATAATGGCCCAAACATGACTCTGTAAGGGGCAGGAATGAATGGGAGAAATAAAATAGAATAAACACATAAAACTGAAAAATTAGAAATCACATGCATCAGAAGACAGTTCACCTCATAATAGTTGATGGGAGATTGTATAAGCATAGAAGATGATTACTTACAGAACCCACTCCTCTCTTCTGAACATCTCTAACATCTTTAAAATTGAAATTAGTGGTCACATGTTATTTCTTAATATAAATTTAAAAGTAAAAGAGACATCGGAGTGACCAAAAAATAAAGTTTTCAAAACCCGTAATAATATGAAAGGAAGTGATAATAATTATAAAAAGGTGGAATAATTATTAATAATGTCATAAATTTAAATTTAAATTTTCAAATTTTTAAAATAAATCTATTTAGAATTTGATTTTCCACCCGAGGAAAAATCATAATTTTATTAGTGAAAACAAAATTACATGTTGTAGGAGCTTGCAAAACATTCCATCATGCCACTCAAGAATGGTGATCACAAAGCCAATAAAAGATAAACTAAAATAGTATGGAGATGGTCAGGCTATTCTCCACTCCATTTCTTCTTTTCTACTTTCTGCCACTCTCCTTGTGAAGGAGTGGTTGATACAAGTGCAAACTAGTTCTCTAGATCCATTCTTGGAGTTTCCTTATCAGGGTTGAAATTTCAAATACAGGGTTTCGTTTGTAACCCCCCATCTCTGATACATCGATTGAAATTTCTATCTATGATGTCGTGACTGGGATTTCAGGTGCTTCATGTCTTGCTTCTTCTTTTTCATCCTTTTTTTCTGAATTCTGGACTTCTTTGGTTATAAGGGGATCTATTGCTTCTTCATCCTCTTCGTCTTCAGGTAGATGTTGGGGAAATTGCCATCCCTTTGGTTACTTCCCTAGTTTCTTCTTCCTGCATGTTTTTTTTTTTTGCATCGGGACATGTATTTTACAAATGTCCTGTATGTCGGCATATTCGACATCTGAAATTCGTGTTCTCGAAGTCTAGGAAGTGATTCCAGCATTCCTTGTTGTTTGTCAAGAGGATGCGACCTGAATTTTGGCAAAAGTGAAGATTCTTTTGTCCACTTTTTATGTATCAGTCTTTATGTATAGACCTGAGAGGTTCCTAATGCCTTCTAGTACTTTATGATGCTAGAAATGTATGAGTAGATTATGGAGTCTAGCCCACATCGATATTTTTGATATGACCATTGTATTGGCATCAAAATTTGGGAACCATGGGATAAAAAAAAGACCTGTAGATCCCCAAAACCACAGGCCTTGACACACTATATATTCTTGTTCTTTTGATGATGCAAACTTTACTAAGCAAAATCCTTTGGACCAGAGGTGTGTTTTGCAGCTTGTTGTCCAGGTTGTAAAAATCTAGTGGAATAGATCCATTGGTTTTGGCCAATAATTGTTTAATCTGCAGATCACGGCTTAGGCCTCATAAGTTTCATGCAGATCATTTGTTTATGCTAGATCTACAGTCAATGTTGGGGCTTGATTTAGCTTCTCCACGATATAGGGACCGGGTATTTTCTTGTCTAGTATGGATTGGTTAAGGCAACTGATTTCCCTTTCAATATGTCTTTGAATGAGGTTCCTCCACTTCTTTTTCCTTGATTCAGTTCTATTACCTTGGGAAGACTAGATCTAGATGGACACCCAACTCCCTTTGATTTTCTTGGACCCGTGGAGCCTCCTTTCAGTCTTAGATCTAATATGATGGTGGATGACGGCTTAATACTGTAATCATGGATTCTCAAATCATACTGCTTAGATTTTCCTTCGCAGATCAAGCTTTGTGTGATCATTGCAAGACCCATGATATGATGGATATTTTTCTTCAATGATTTGACACTTTCTAAAGCCCCAACCCATAAGAGAGCTGATTTAACGGCTAGAGTTTTAATGAAAACTTAAAAATATTTTTGAACTTCCTGGAGTTTTAATGAAAACTTAAAAATATTTTTGAACTTCCTGATCCATAAGCTTTTGACATGCATTAGCTTCAATGGCTAGATCTCCGTTAGAGTACAGATCCGCAAGGTGTGAACATGATTGTGTGAACACAAATTGATCCACCATGTTTTCTCGATCTATAAAGATGACAAGCATATCTGTCAGCCAACGCGACATGCACTGCAGATCTTGGTTGGATATTCTATCTTGACGAGCTGGAAAAATCCCACTCCCATAGTTGTAACCACGGATCTTCTTTGGAGATCCCAATGGGGAAATATACCTTTGCCTCGACTGGTGGCCCTCTACCCGATCTGCTTAGTACCTTTACTATAATAACGATCGGGGGATAATCCTCAACAATACACAACGACCCTTCTTTCGATCTATGCATCGTTCCTCCTGTGGTGGATTTTGGGCAGGGTATCAACTTCAGATCCAAGATCCCACCAAACCTGTACAAAATTGTGCCCTGCATAGATTTGCAGCACTCTTGGAGGCCATATGATCCACTCAGTGAAGGGGGGCCAATCCGATTCCGCCGGCAACTCTCATCGCAACCCCAACCATTGCTTGAGATCTCTCATCAACTGCAAATGTTCTATGTGAATAAAAATACATTTTATAAAAAAACAAAAACTATTTATATATATATATATATATATATATATATTTTCTTTTGTGGAAACAGGTTTCCAGAATTTGATTATATACTAGTATAACCACATTAATAAATGTAATCTAATCTTATAAACATACATATTAACTACCTACACCATTATAATCATAATAGTAATGATTATTAATAATATAATAGTAATGATTATTAATAATAATTAATTGAATGTGTTTAATAATAAAGAAGCTTGAAATTGTCTTTATGTTTGGTCTTTTTTTGGTAGGGGATTATTAAGTGAGTATGATTGTCTTATTGTTTTTATTACTGGCCATTGCAAAAAGATCGACAACCCAACCAGATTAGTTTGTACATCACGATGATTCAAAGTCGATAAATATTTTATCACAAAATTCACCATTATTGTTTAAAATTTCAATCAATTAAGTGCACAATTAAAATATACCACCTAAAAATAATTAGCATACGTACTAAAATCCACATAAATTCCATTTATAATATATCTAAACTAAAGAATGCAAATTATTCAACATATATTGGTTAGCAATGGATAAAGAGAACCCAAATTGTTAATCACTTTTAAAAAAGTAATAACGATGATAAAATTCATAGTGCTTTTGATTCATTGAATTAAATCGAAATCTCCAACTAAGAAGGACATGCGTTCGATTACATCCGAAGGAAACCTCATCCACCACACAATATTTGTAACCTTGTAGTCTCGTTGTTTTACTTTTATTTTCAGTTCAAAGACAAGCATTTTTTTGGTCTCGGGTGAATTCATGCCACATGCACAAGTGGTACACCAAACAATAGACATTATTTGAATTAAAATTAGTTAAATATCGTACGTGTAGGAGATGGGTGAAATCCCATCCTTCTTTTAGACATGACAAAGAATATTCATCGATTTTTAAATCTTAGTCATTTCATTTCAAAAAAATAAAAAAGTCTCAAATCCCGCTTCCACTTGTTGTTGGTGTAATAATATATTGTTGTGAGGATAAAAAACAAATAAATTATTTTATAACGGAATAAATAAATAAAAATTATAAATGAAATGCTCTAATAATTTGTAATTGAATTAATAATTGGTTAATTTTTGGTCAGTGACTTGTGTTTATGGGAAGGAATTAAGAAGCGGCTAATATGTGGTTATATGACTTGTATTTATGGGCTTGGTAGTATTGTTGTGTATTATTCCATATTTTATATTCATGTTCTCACTAATATTGTAAATTTTGACCCCTTAAACGAGGAGAAGCTTAATTCTGACCACACACGTGTAACCTTAACTCTAAACCTTGACATACACACCAGTTGCATTGAAGATTATTCAGAGATTCAAAAGCAGATTTGTTTCCATTTCTTGAAGTATTTAGAAATGGATTTAGATTCCTTAATGTATAATGATAGCATTGATCACATCTACAACAATTTTACTACAATTTTTTCCAATACGATTAACAAGCTCTCTATTAAGGTGTCTTATAGAACTAATACTATAACTTCTAACCCTTGGTATGATAATGATTAGCATTGCTCCTAATGAAACTGGTAAAGCCTCAAAAAATAAATATGTACAAAACTCTTATCAAAAGGAAGAAAACATATTATATAAATAGGAGGCAAGAGCATCTCCTTCACCTTTCTAAAGTTGAGCCTAGAAATTTTTGGACAAAAATTATTATTAGTAAAATGAAAGAAAATAGCTTGGTCCCTTTAAAGAACTAGGATATCTACCTTAAGAATATTTATGATTCTCTTGACACTATGGGCACCATCTTGCACACTCCTATATAGGAGAATATATTTTCTTTGGAAGATGCTGAGTTTGAAACTCAACAACTTGCTAATGGGAAAGTTGTGGATATTAAAGGCTGCCAAAATGAAATTTTCAAAATGGGAAGGCATGTCCTTATCCCTCATATACACAAACTCCTCAATTTGGTTGTCAAGCAAGGCTTATAATGCCCATATTTAAAAGTGCAGATAAAAACATTCCCTCTAACTACAAGACCATTATGATTAGCCACATTTTAGCGAAGTTGTATGGACTTATTTTGGAAAAGAAGATTAGCCTTTGGCTTGAAAGCTATGGTCACAAGAGATAACGGGAAAGTTGGATTTAAGAGACATCACTAAACTATAGATCATCTTGTAAGTCTTAGGATTATTGGAGAAGAATGTCACAATAATAAACTTGATATTTTCTATTGTTTTGTTGACTTTAGAAAATAATTCGGCACAATTCCTCTAGTTAAGCTATTAAATTGGATATAAGACATAATGGTTCCTCTCGAGTTGAGGGTTGTTGTAGCCATACTATAGAAGAATATTATTGCCAAGCTTAGGACCACCAAGGCTTGGTTACATGAAATTAAATGCAATATCGAATCTAAGCAAGAGTGTCCTTTATCGACTACCCTTTTTGGAATTTACATTGATAAGCTAGAAGAGTGTTTGGACATTGTAGGATGTAATGGACCTAGGGTCTTTGCTATGGTCATTACTCTTCCCATTTATGTTGATGATATCATTCTTTTAGCCAATTTTCCATGATAATCTCGACAAGAAAATTAGAATCTTCTAAGATTACTACTACAAGATGGATATGACTATTAACACTGACAAGACTAAATCCATGATAAGTAAATCCAAAAAAATCAACTATGTAATTTTATTTATGATAATAAATACTTGAAGAAAGTTTCTTCATAAAAATATATTGGAATCAGCATTCATCATCAGCTTAATTGAAATTATAAAATTGAGAAAAGGATAATTAGAGGTCGGAAAGCCTATTATTGGCTTGAACACAATTGTAAGTCCACAAATATTTGGTTATGGAGTAAAACAAAAGTTCCTCTTTGAGACTCTCATCACCCTTATTATTTTCAATGGATATGAGGTTCGAGGTTGCAATATGTATATGTATATATGTATATATATGTATATATATATATATATATATATATATATATATATATATATAGCTATATATAAATATATATATATCTATCTATATATATATATATATCTATATATATATATATATATATATATATATATATATGTATATATATATAGATATATATATAATCATGGAGGAATATTGAGCTAATCCAAAAGAAATTTATAACCTACAACATAAAGGGGGATTTTAAGGCAATACTTGAGACAATTTTTGGGTAAATTGTCTTAAATTGAAACAAAGAAAAGCTGTGCATTGTCTTAAATATTGTCTTTTAAGTGTGTTTCAAATTATTGTCTTAAAAAATTCTCTATAAAGACAACATATAATACACGCATTATTGTCTCTTAGAATACATTTCATTTTTGTCTCTCGAAAGACAATAATTGAGATTAAATACATATTGTCTTTATAGACACAATGTGTCTTTAATATTAGCTATTGTCTCTCTAGATACAATAAAAATTTATATTTAAATAAAATGCAATATCACTTTTGTCTCTTTAGAGATTATAAAATAATGAACCCATAAAAATATCTCACCATTGAAATAAATCAATATAAAAAGTATTTAATTAAAAATAAACCACATTATCATTGATTAGTTCATGTTAGGGCAAAGTGGAATCGAACCACCATCCTCTTGCTTATAAGGCAGGTGCTCTTCCATTGTGTCAACGCGCTTTAAAGAATTATCTAAGCTACAATAGTATTTGAAATTGCATATATAGGAATTCATTTAAAAAAACATGTTCAACACAAATAGCATAATTGATAACCTCACTTTCCCAGTAAAATATAGTTAAAAATATGGAGGGAAATTTGACTATGAAAAACTCATCTAAAACTAGTTTTAAATGTACATATGTATATACACCAAGGATGTATATAGAGACTATATAAAGTTAAAACCGCTTATAAAGAATATGTGAAATTTACACAAGTGTGGATAAGTTGATCGGTGTGAAATTTAGTCATGATACAATTTCATATTTAAATCTTATAAACAAACTCTAACTATTATATATTTCAACATTTAAACTAAGTCATACTACTAAAAAGAGATAAGTACAAACAAATTTACAACAATGAAACATATAGCAATGCATAGATTGTCAACCATGAACTTGACAAAAGTAGTGTTACACTAAAAAATGTCACCATGACTATTTGCAGTTAGTATGGCTCCATCAACTGTCATACTATCCTCCTTCGCAAGTCTCATGCCTTTGCTTTCCATGTCAAACTCAAAGAAAGAGAGAAAAGTCATTTAAAGTCAAGTTATCTATGGTACGTAGTTTCTCTCAGCCTTACCTGCGGGTACGCAATCCAAGTTCACAATACCTGCGTACTTGTACGCTCTGTCTGTAAAGCAATGGGTGCGTACTCCTGTAAAGGTCAATAAGCGCAAGTTTCACTCCAAAAAAGTTACTTGTGGTTATTTCTAGAGTATTCTAGAAGCTTGTTTGACGTTTATGGAGCGCCTCCAGATGGTTCATGTATCCCTATAGAAGAAGAACTTATCCCATCAAGAGGGGAGCTAACCCACCCAAAAGAGGGGCTTATCCCATTGATGGTGGACCTGATTAACTTCCTCTACAGCACTATAAATACAGGCATTGGGCCAGAGGGAGGGGAGGTTGAAAGCTGAAAATTCCTAAGGGTAGATGCTGCTAAGATTAGGACTTCCTTGTAGAAGCTTGTGAGGAGAGATTGTCATCCTTTCTTGTTTCATTTGGAAGTGGGTGAGCTGATCAAAGTAAAGGAAAACTCTTGCTGGACCCTGGGAGGAACTTGCACAACACCAAGGCTCAGGTTGTAATGGTTTCTTTTGTTTCCTATTAATAAAAATAAGTCCATTCTTCTCAACAATTTGTTATTTATGAGTTGTTTCATATACTCCTTGGTCTGTATGTTAAATATGTTTTGTTTTATGAGATATTCAGGTGCTATTTAATCGTTTGATTGTTAGTGAATGCAGGTTTCGAAGAGAAGGAGGAGCTCATCCGGATCGACGAGGCTGGACTACTACAATAGCATTGGGTTGCAGGTAGGATATAAACACTTGATTTCTTGTATGATAAATGCATATTTAGAGAACGATTGCTCTTAATTGTCTTGTTTGTCGCTAGAAAGCCTTAAGCTTCTAGGGAGGTTGGTTGTGTCCGCACTATTGACTCTTTCCGCATGACAAAATGGTGACTCCGCTGGGGAACTCCATTGATGTGAATTTGCTTTCCTTTGTCTGAAACTTTGTTCTGAGAAAAGTCTTTTTCTTTCTGGTTTTTGGTTGTCTGACTGTGTGTTTGGGTGGGCTAGCTTAGGGTTAAATTAATTTTTAGTTTTTCTTAGTTTTGCTAGAAGTACGCAGCCTCTGAGTTCAGCATAGTGCGTACTTGTACGCACTGCGACTGTGTGCACAGAGCGTACCCGCACCTGTGTAAACAGGTTGCCTACGTACCCTATCAAAATTGAGAAAATTTCAATTTTCTCCTTTTTGCCTGTTAGATTTTGCTTTTAATTTGTTTTTTCCACCTAGATCCACTGGTTTACTACCAGAGATCTTCATCTGAACTTGTTTCATCAGTGTCATGTGTTTTAGTGGAATTCATAGAGATTTTGCCTTAGGGTTTAATTTTTAACTGGTCCTGTAGTGACTTTGTCGTTAGAGGTTGTCAAACTTTGGATCTCCCTGGTTTCGTTCAACCCTCTTAGGAGTCGGGCATGTCATAGAATTCACCCTTGTGAGATACCTACCTTTGTGTCTTCTCTTTGCAAATCTCGAAAAAGTTTGTTGATTGAACTTTGAATTTTATTTTTGAGAAAAAGAACAAAAGATTTTGATTTTTGTTTTTGACTGGTTTTTGGTTCTGCATTAACTAGTCCTTAGTTGCATTTTGACTAAGTAAAACATCCAGGAATCATCTTTAGTAGGTTTTGCCTCATTAGGTTTGCTTGTTAGGTGAATTTTCGTTTGATTTGCTTTTAAGTAGCTTTGATTTAATTGTCATAGATTTGTAAAAGTTTGTTTTTTTTTTTTTTAAATGCTTTGTTAAGTAGGGAAAAATCCAAAATCTCCTTTGAAAGAAAAGTTTTCTTAGTGGCATTTGAGTCTTTGAATGAAAAGGGCATTTTCGCAAAATAATTAGTGGTCATGAGTTGCATGTTTTGAAAAAGATAAAGAAATTGTTTCTTTGATTGTCTGTTAAGAAAGTTGCTTTTATCAATTTTGCATTTTCCAACTCTCTTAGCTAGGGAATTCATTGAAAACGAAAAGTAGCATAAATCATCCTAAGTGCATCTTTGTAGTGGTTTGAGTCGAGTCTACACACCATCAGTTTCATCTCCGCTACGTTTTGTCTTAAAGAAAAGCCATAAAAATTAACGCTTAAAGTAAAATCAACTTAGTAACTTTTTATTTACTAGGGCTCTGAAACACCAATATAGATTAGGCTAGTGTCTTGGAGTAGGAGAGTAATTAACTCTCCAAGACAGCAAAACCAAACAAGTAGCTTATCTTGTGGTAGGATAAATCCAACTGTTGCATTTATACTCTGGGAAAGCTCCTCTTAAAGGAGAAGCACGAGCTCGTGTCTGAACCAGTGAGGGGATCAATCCTCCCTCATTGGGAACGACGCCAGACACGCACGTATTACAAACGGTAAACCTCGGATTAACCATTGTCGAGGAGCCAGGGGTCACTTGTCGGTAAACCTTGGATTATTGTCAAGGAGCTGGCAAGGGGATTGAGCTGGATACTCTGCCCTTGCGTGCTGTGGGAGTGTAGACTATTCCCCCAGGTGTAGTTGTTGCTGTTGGTAAACTTAGTGACCATTATTTTTAGGATTCTACCCGAGGTGACGGTGGAGGGAAGATCCCACTGTACATGGAGCAGACGTCGGCTAGACTCACTTGGATTTTCTAGGGGTTTCACTTCACTCGAGACGGTTAAAGTGGAGGAACTTGTGTCGGTCTATTCATTAAGCAGGTTGCCGGGGTAACTGTTCTACCCACCACTTCTGTACTGAATTCGGCGATGTTGGGCTTCATCACCAACTAGTGTTTTCAGTCTGGAAGGCTACTGTTTGTGCATGGTTTGAAGTCCTAGATTCTTTAGGTGTGTGATTCAAATTTGTTTGGTTCTTTAGAGACTTTAGGTGGTTTGTTTTGAGATTTTTACTTTGTTTGCGTGTGCGGTAATTAAATTTTTTTAACTATGGCGGAATTACCGAGACAGTCCCATAGAATTCGGGGCCAATCTCCTGAGCTTATCTCTGTGGCCGAATTGTTGAGGAGATCCCGTAGACTTCGGGGTGAACCTCCTCGAGACGACCCGAGTCATTACGAAGGTTTGAAAGTCCCTGTAACTCCTCCTAGTGGCAGTAAAGTAGGTTCACCTGAAGAAGGAGAATCTTCGTTGGTAGTCCATCCAGATTACCAAAGTCTAGAAATAGGTTATAATCCTGAAGCTGTTACAGTTTCTGAGCTTGCTGGTAGTTATTCATCTACTAGTGATATAGGCGAAGAACCTGAAATATCTGAACCTGTTACTCCAACTTCTAGTGTTCCTGATTCACCTAGGGTAGAAATAATCATAACCGAAAATCTTCCTTCTGGTTTGATAACTATTGAAGAACTTGCTCCAGAAGAAGAAGTAGACCCTATTCTTGAAGATCAACCTACTCTTGATCTAAGAGAGCGTGAATCTATCTTTTACAGTCCACCTAGAAGTACTACTTGGTACCTTTCGTTAACTAATTACTTAGACAACTCAGGGATCGGTTTTTCTCCACCTCGTACTCCTTATCCACCCAGAGGTATTTATACTCCTGTAAATATGTCTAGTCAGTCGTCCGCGTTTACTCAACCCCCTGAATCTTTCTTGTATGGTGGTCTTTCTGTTCCTACTGGGTATCAATCACTTTCTGGTACCTTTGCAGGAGCATCTCCTCAACCCATTGGACATGGGTCATTAACTGGAAACAATGGTAATAAACTGTTGGGTGTAGGAGACATTTATATGATGTCAGGTTCAATTCCCGGTTCTCAACCTCAAGGTGGTCAATTATCGCCTTGGGGGCAGCCTCAATTAATGCCTGGGGGGCAACCTCAAGGTACACAATTTGCGTCTGGGGGGCAACCTCAAGGACAGTATGTACCCATGGTATAATACATTCCTCAAGGTCAACCCCAGCCTCAATATGTACCCCAGGGTCAACCTCAGTATCAATATATGCCTCAAGGTCAACCCCAGTATCAGTACTTACCCCAAGGGTATCTACCCCAAGGTCAATACTCGAGTCAAGGTTATCAACCACCTCAAGGTCAATCTTACGTTCAAGGTATGGGAAATGTACCTGTCAATTATCAATCCTACCCTCAATCCGATTACGGATCTCAATATCCTCAACCTGTCATGGGTCAATACCCCGGAGTAAATGTAGTGTGGGATCCATCGCAAGTTCAACAAGTGTTGCAGCCAAGCGTACAGTTGTCAACTCAAACTGGACAACCTGTGGTTTCTGGTCCACCCCAGCAACCAGTCCAATCCAGTGTTCAAACTTCTGTACCTTCGGTAGTTACTCAGTCGCCAATTGCACCTAGTACTCCATCTCAAACGACTGCTGCAACTACCGTGACATCTGTTCCTTCCCCCACACCTACTTCCGGAGTATCGACAGCTCCGGTTTCTACTGTCTCAGCCACTACTCCACAGACATCTTTACCATTGTCTGGGTCTACCATTCAAACTACGGTTCAGATGCCTGTGGGGCAGCCAGGTTTAAGTACGGTTGTTACTTCTCAACCATAATTTGTTTATCAACCGTACCAGGGACAGTACCAATACGGGCCTGCTGTCCAACAACCGGTTTACCAGTATCAACCGTATCCTGGGTACACTTATCAACAACCACAGCAACCCCAGTACGGTCTGGTTAATCCTGGTTTTCCAGGAGGATATAATATCCCGAATGCGATTACGGTTCCAAGTTATCCTAGATATCCTCCTCCTGGGATTGGTCGTGTGACCCAGAGTTTTAGGGATCCTAACCGACAATTGCCGTTTATCACAACTTTGGATTTACCAGACTTGACGTGCCTAACGAACGATCCAATAAATTATCTTCCGTTCTGGCCGCCAATGCCAAATAAGTTGGCCAGTGATATACCCAAGTTCGAAGGTAAGTCTGGAGAGGATCCATCAAATCACGTGATGACTTACCACCTCTGGTGTGCTTCAAATTCTATCTTGGATGATTCGATCTGTTTACGTCTTTTTTAGCGTACGCTCATTGGTCTCGCGGCCAAGTGGTACATTGAGTTACCACGGGCCTCTTTTTATAACTTTAGTCAGTTAGCTACCTCGTTCTTAACACATTTTCAGTTGCCGGTCAGATATGATAATGGCACCGAGTTATTAACTTCATTAAAATAGTCGACGTCCACTTATATTTCTGACCATATTCATGAATGGCGACGTCGAATGCGTTTAGTGAAAGTTTTATCCGAGACCAAATCTTAGCTGAATGGTTTGTTAAATCATTATTACCGAAGATTTCTGAAGACGTAGCTAAGGCTGGAGTAGTTACTGAAGAGCAAGTCATTGCTCAAGCGCAGTACCTTGAATTAGTTTATACTCAGTCGGGTACGTTACACGAAAAGATCCCAGATCTTCCAAAGTCGAATCAAATCGCTGCTGCTCCTTCGGGATCTCATGTTGCTGATGGCATGATTGGTACGGTGAATACTAAAAGTAAGAAGAAGTCTTCAAAGAATTCTTCGCCCATTATCACCTTACCCGACTCCCCGACAGGAGAATCTTCTCTTGAAATTTCCGCTGATATTCACGCCGTAGAGTCATCTACGGCCAAATCAAAAAATGGTGGGAAAAAGAAAGGTAAGAAGAAGGATAAAGCAGACAAGGCTCCAAAGGAGAAAAAATAAAAGTCGGAAACCAATGACAAAAAACGCAAACCTCGATATCCTTGTCTTATTTGTGAAGAGGATCATTTTACAAGAGATTGCCCTCATCGGGCCGAGGTTGTGAAAATCGTCAAGGGTTCCCCAACTCCTGCTGTTTTGAAGGATCCATTTCCAAAGCAGGAGAGTAAGATGATAGGTTCTTCCTCGAATGCCAGTGAAGAACCCATATTGATGATGTCTCATGTACGGATTGCGACTCGATCACACGATTATGGTAGTAAAAGTCTTGTTGATGGATCAAAAGAAGAAGAATCTTCTCAGTCAAATCCATCAACCTCAGCTCCCAGTTCCGATCCACTACAGATCGAGAAACCTAACCCTGACTTAGTAATCAAACCGCCCGCCAAGGGTGTACTTCGAAGGTCTGCTTTCAATCCACATGCGAGAGCGGCCCAGAATTACAACATTGTTGAGGATTTAGCTGTTTCACCCTCAGCGATGTCGGCTTTAGAAGTGCTGCAATCATGCCCAGCACAACGAAAATTACTTTTGTCGGCTATAGGAGTTGTTGACGTTCAGGACCCGAACCTGATAATCTTTGATCTAGAAAATAGTACACCACGTCTCCCTCATCAGATGGCTTTCCAGATTCGAGTGATAGTAAAAAACAGGCCTATTCATCGGACTGTAATTGATGAAGGAGCTTCCACGTGTATTATGTCGATTCAATTTTGGAGATCACTTGGCTCTCCTTCGCTGAACCATCCCCAACAATTCTTAAGGCCTTTGATGGCCGTGGGTTCCATCCGTTTGGCATTCTACAGGATTTGCCTATAGGGGTTGAAGGAAAAACCGTTAGTCTGGATGTGGAGGTGGTTGATGCCCCTCTAGACTACAACCTTCTCTTGGGTCGAAGTTGGTCTTACGCTATGACAGCGGTCGTCTCATCGGTCTTCAAAGTTATAAAGTTTCCACATAATGGCAAGATCGTGACAATAGACCAGCTGGCTTTGTTCTCATCCGACCCAGCCTCTTCAGAGAGTATCCAGCATGTCGGTAAAACGACTATCCCTTACAAGGATGTTGGCATAGGATTAGTTAAAGATTCTGGTTTACTGGGAACTTTTCCTTTTCCTCCAATCAACGTAGACCCTTCATTCGCTTCCATTCATATGATTACGTCAGACACTATTATTTACGATGATCCATGGATTGTCCCATCTGAATCTGAGATAGACTCATTCAGTGATGCTATGCCTTTGAGTCCATATGAAATTTCTTATGAAGCAGTGCAGTCTTTTACCGACTCGCGTTCAACCCAAATTGACCAAATGAATGTGGTCGGTGAGGAATCACTTTTCACATCAACCTCAGAACGGATATCATTTCCCGAAGTTGTGTCATCTGACGAGCAACTTCGCGAAATCCTAAGTGTAGACGATCTACCATGGGAAGATCTTCATCATAGATCTTCGTTTTTACCTGAGGATGATGGCTTTGAAAATGATTTTTCATCAATCTTTACGGCTGAATATGTCAAAGACGCTCAGAATCCCATGAAACATCCTGATTCAGAGTTGAATTTGGGAAACATTTCCCAAACTATTGCCATTGACATTTCAGTCAAAACTGGAATTGTTGAGAACATTCATATAGGTGCCTCATGTACAGATTACGAGATTCAAACATACAAGGCCCTATTTCAAGAATTCCGTGACGTGTTTGCCTGGTCCTATGAGGAAATGCCAGGAATTGATCCCTCCATTGTTGTTCATGAGATCAAGACTTACCCAGACGCTAAACCCGTTTGGCAATGTCTGCATCAGATACACCCTAGGAAAGCGGCTGCAATTAAAGCAGAAGTTGAGAAGCTGTTGAAGGCAGGTTTCATTTATCCGATCCCGTTAACAGATTGGGTATCGAATATTGTTCCAGTAAACAAGAAGCAAGGAACAATAAGAATATGCATCGACTATAGGGATATTAATCGTGCTTGTCCAAAAGACAACTATCCCACGCCCTATATCGATCAAATAATTGATGATTGTGCTGGTAGTGAAATATTTTCCTTTATGGACGGTTTTTCCGGTTACAATCAAATCAATATTTTACCTGCCGATCAACCAAAAACGGCTTTCATTTGTCCTTGGGGGACATTTGCTTATTGCAAATTACCTTTTGGGCTTAAGAATGCCGGAGCCACTTTTCAAAGGGCAATGTCTTACACATTTCACGACATCAAACACATTGTGCAACCGTACCTCGATGATTTGCCTACTCATTCCTTACATCGAGCTGATCACCTTGTCCATTTACGAGCAATTTTCATGAGGTGTAGGCATTATCGCATACGTTTGAACCCACACAAATGTGTCTTTTGTATAGAAGTGGGACGATTGCTAGGATTTGTAGTTTTAAAAGCCGGCATTCGCATCGATCCCTCAAAGGTCAAAGCTATCATCAAATTTCCTCCTCCTTCGAGTCTTCGCCAACTCCAAAGTTTGCAAGGGAAAGCAAACTTTCTACGCCGATTCATTCCTAACTACGCCGAAGTTACAAAAGGTTTCACACGGTTGTTGAAACAGAACGCTCAATTTGCTTGGGATGAGATAGCTCAACAATATTTTGATGCACTTAAACACGCGTTGACCCATGCATCGTTGTTGCATCCTCCCAACTACAACCAAGATTACTTTTTGTACCTCGCTGCCTCTCATTCCACGATTGGGATGGTATTAGCAACGGAACATGTGATATATTATCTTAGTAGGATGTTAAATCCCACTGAGCTAAAATATTCGCATGTGGAGAAATTGGCCCTGGCAGCCGTTCAGGCTGTCCAACGTTTTCGTCATTACATTCTTCTCCGTAAAACTACAGTTATTTCGGATTGCAATCCTGTGATCTAAATTTTGACTAAACAATTGCTAGGGGGCAAGTACTCTAAATGGATCGTTATCCTGCAAGAGTTCGACTTAGAGTTTGAAAAATCTAAGTCTAAGAAATCTTTAGTTTTTGCAGAGTTGATGTGTGACTTCCCGCGTGCTGACACGGAAACTGTGGCAGAGGAACCCATTGCGGACGAATCTTTGTTTCTCATCAGCACTTTAGATCCGTGGTACGGAGATATAATCATCTATCTCCAAACCCAATCCTTTCGGCCCGAAGCTTCTAAGACGGAACGTCGGAAAATTCGATTCCAGTCCCAGCAGTATAAAATTATTGGAGATACTCTTTATCGCCGTGGGGCGGACTTGGTTTTCCGACGTTGCTTAACTCACGAAGAGGCAGAAAGGGTTTTGAATGACTGTCACTCTGGGGCATGTGGCGGTCATATGTCTGGGTATGCCACAGCTCAGAAGGTGTTGCGTGCTGGCTATTTTTGGCCGTCCATGTTTAAAGATTGTATCATTGCAGTTTGAAAATTCCACAACTTTCAAGTGTTTGATCACAAGATGCGCGCACCACCAGCTCCTCTCCACCCTATAATTGCCATTGGTCCTTTTGCTAAATGGGGTATCGACTTTATTACATGTAACCCTCACTCGACTGGGGGGCATGCGTATATCATCCTTGCAGTTGATTATTTTACTAAGTGGGCCGAGGCGATGCCTACATTCGAGGCAGACGGCAAGACAGCTGTGATTTTCATATTCAATCACATTATTGCTAGGTTTGGTGTCCCACAAGCGATAATCACTGACCATGGGCACCATTTTCGAAACATTATGATGACAGAACTTACAGGCCAGCTTGGTTTGCGTCACGATAGCTCAACTCCTTATTATCCACAAGCCAACGGTCTAGTTGAGTCCATCATGATCCGATGAATCATTGGCATTCATCGGTCGAATTGGCACAACATGTTATTTTCCGCGCTTTGGGCATATCCAATTTCGGTGAAAACATCAACAGGGTTCACTCCTTTCCAACTAGTTTATGGTTTGGAAGCCGTGCTGCCCATTGAATGCGAAATCCCATCACTTCAAATGGCTGTCGAATTACTTCCAGCTACTTCCGAAGAGGAGAAGCGTTTATTATACTTAGCTCAATTAGATGAGACTCGACGCGATGCTGCACTGGAAATCGAGACTCATGCAAAACGAATGAAAGCTCAGTATGATCGAAATGTGACCCCTCGAAATTTTTCGGAAGGAGACCTAGTGCTATTGTATGATCAAGCTAACGATAAATTAGGTGCTAGAAAATTCGTTCCTATGTGGCATGGACCCTACATTGTTAAGCGAAAGCTAGCAAAAGGGGCCTATGAGCTGGTTGACTTTGATGGGGACTCTTTGGGTAAACCCAGAAATGGACTTTACCTAAAGAGGTACTATGCTTAAATGGTGGGTGAAGATTTTTTGTTAGGATAGTTAGGTTAATTTTCTCTTTCTAGCTAGTGTGTTTGTTAGAATAGACAGTGTGTTTAGTTTAGAAAGTGTGTTTTTCGTCGTTATTCTGCTTATCTTGGTTTTACCTTTGATGTTTGCAGATGTCGATGCCTCTCCAAACGTACATTGGTTTTGCTGATGGTGCTTGTCGTAGTACACGGAATATCTCTTCCGCAGCTTGGGTTATCTATTCGCCCTCTGACGAGTTAGTTTCTATGCATGGGGTGAGCCTCGGTCAAACAACAAACAACATTGCAGAATACAGTGGACCAGTGAATCTGTGTTAATTAACAAACACCCCGCGGACCAATGAACTTTCCCCTAATACATTTAATACATGGTTTAATATATCGAGCCCGCACTCATAACTCCCCGCAATCTCCCGAACCCATCAGCTGTCTGATCTCAGCCTTTTCATCCGATGGCTAATGATCATATCGCGACCACCATAGGTACCAAACTTTAATGCGCGGGGAACTAGTGGTTTTTCCGCCGTACCAAAGACACGCGTCACTCCACCAACCTACTCACTCCTCCCCCGCTCAATACTGCCCGACCCCAAAGGTGGTGCGGGGAAAACAGCTTGCCAACCTCCGCTAAGCGACAGGATGTCCCATCACTTTAACGTCATCCATGCAATAAATGCCAAAAAGCCCCGCCAAACCAAAATTTCATTAAAACCATAATAAAATGTCACTTTCGCCATTTTTCCTTGCGAATAGTGTTCCACGCAAAATACGTCCAGTTGATTGCACGAACATACAGTCACCACCCGGCCAGAGAAACCACAACAACGTGATCTGCCGTCAGTCATTTCAACCTGCAATTGCATAATTTGTCTCCTAAAAACAGGTATTTACCCTAATTCACTTCCTGAACCTGTAATTTCATTTTTCCTCTGTGAATTTTACCCAAAAGAGCCAAATTCAAGTAAAATTAGTCTGTAGCTCTCAGAGAAAGACACCCAGAACTGTTGTTTTGCCCATTGTTTCCACAGAAGCCCGAATTCCAGTTTGAAAACACAAGAACCAAACATGGAAGCTCCCATAGCCCTGAAAGTCACGCCTATGAATGCACCTCACAAGGACTTAGATTATTTACCCCTCGCCAACAAATTTTCAAATAAAAGACCTGTCTGGTACTGTGAACCTTCTTCAAGATTTCTGCCAAATCAGGGATAGCTATCCTAACAACTCTGATATCTTTGGGTTATGGGAATCTAACATTCCCATATATTTCATTCCCTCGGTTCATGTTTTTCCTGACATCATTCATCAGTGCTATGCCAACTATGACCCTGTCCATAGAGCAATTATGTCCCCATCCCAAGCTGTTCTTTTTCACATAACTGCTGAATCTATCAATCAGATGTTACATTTCCATCCCACTCAGCCCCTTGCTCCTCTTTCCATGGGATATCTGCTTGAAAAAGCTTCTCAATTATCCAGCTCAGAGATAACCCATATTGCTCATATGTTCATGCTACCAGAGCATCAGCCTACAGGCCCACCTCCTTAGTTACAAGTCTTTTTCACTGAAACGGGAAAACTCATTGTTGACATGATATCCCTGATCTTGGGATTTAATACCAGTGAATATGTTGATGACATCACCCTAGTTCTCCTGTCAATGTTTACTCTAGGACAACCCCCTACTGTCATGTATGATTATGCAACTTTTATCACCAACAAAATCCATGATCAATTCATGAGTTTGGATAGAGAAGGAGTCTTCAAGTACACATCTTTCATATACCACATTTTGTTATTTCATCATCCAGACAACTTTTCATTTCCCATCAGGAAACTGGATTCAAAAGGAAATCGGAGGTCTGTAATCTTTTGGAGCTTAGTCTTCCATAATACCTGTGAGTCCCCTTATACTTATAGTGAGTTCATTGACCTATTTATACATCCAGCCTCCACCTTGCTGATAGAAGCTCCTCCTCCTAGAATTTCTGGTGACATGAAAAAGATTTTACAACTTTCCAAATACTACAAGATAGATGATTGGTACCTATACCAAAATCACACAGAAATCAGAATATATGGCTGTGAACTTTGTCCTTTCAAGCTGCCCAAATATGTGCCTATGAGATTATTTGCAATAAAATATTTCAAGCAGCTCATAAAGGTAGATTTAGATCATTTTTGTAATGCAAAGAAGAAGGCCCAGCTAAGAATAAAAACCCAATTAGGCCCTTATGTCATCCATTCTAGAGATGCTTGGCAAGAAGCTGACAATATTTTAGGAGATCACCTTAAATTGAAGAAAAGTTTTTGGTGGGTGCCATTTGACCCATACAGTTTCATCAGTGATAGAAGGGTGAGAAATAGGCTGTCAGTTTATGTACATCATAGGATCCCACAAATCGAATAGTTTGCTAATCAGGATGAATGGGTAGAGGGGACATTAATAGAAGAAATGAGTGAGCAAGAAAAAATGGAAAATGCCATGAAAAATCTTGAGAAAACCCTTGAGAGGGATTCTTTTGGACAGGTATCTTTCAAACTGCCTCAGCAATCAGGTGTTGGTACATCCTTTGCTGCGACCTCTCAGTAGCCTGCAGGAAAAACCAGCACACCAGTCACAGGGACTTCAAAGGGAAAAGAGGTAGATACCACAGAGAATCCTATAATAACAGACCAGTCAACAATGTCAAAAGAACAGAGTCACAGGAAAATTCCTCCAGTCCAAACCAAAGCAGCAGAAATTACTGCATTACAGACTCCTCTAAATGAGGAAAGAAGCAAAAAGAGGGACAGAGAAGATGCCACACCTATCAGCGGACCTGCAGAACAACCTGGGGCAAAAAGGCAAAGACTGAATCCTCTGTCAGAAGAGGAAATCATTGAAGAAACAACAGACAGTCTAAGAGGTGAAAGGGTAGTCACCTAGCGGACTTCCCCGGTAATTGAAACATCAACTAGCTCACATAGGCAGGAGCTAGAAAGACAACATAGTGTGGAAGTTTCATCCACTAGGCCACAAAGAAAATAGGCCTCTGACATCAAAAGGACATTTACAGAGATAAAGGCTAGAAATGACCCACTAAGGCTTCAGATTTATAATCAGTATCTTAAGATGGCCCCCACAAACCAGCAGAGATTAATGTCGGCCTATGGCATTAAAGAAGGAAAGATGATAATGAGTTACTTTAAGCCCAAGGTGCAACAACCACAGTCAGCAGCTGATTACATCAGGACAAATTTGGAGGTCTCAGCCAAGGATGTTCATCCCACGGACCAGATTGAGCTTCATAAACAGACTGGAGAGATGGTATATTCCACACTGGTTGATAACGCTATGTTGGCCCATAAATTACAAAACTCTTTGGATAATACCTCTCTGCCCAATTACATTTGGAGAAGGCATCTTTTCTAGCCAAAGACAACAGGGTCAAATCCTTAGAAGAAATCATCATTCAACTGGGACATGATCCCAAAGATGCCAAAGGCATAAAGGCTCTAATGAAGAAGAAAGAAGAGGACATTACTGTCATGAGGAAACAACTGAAATTGCCTCCTTCCATGCATCCACAGACTGCAGAAGTTGTACAAGAGAAATCTGAAGAAGATATGATGGACCTACTCATGAGACTCAATGAAAGATTAGCTGATACAGAGAAGAAATTAGAAAAAGCGCTAAAGGAAAAGCAGGGAGAGTTGACGTCCCAGCCTCCCGAGGTAATTCCCATAATCTCGACGACAACCCCCTCCACATTTGGAACATCATTGGCTCCCAATGTCCCAGCGACTATAGCAGAGATAATCACAGGTACAATAACAATAGCACCAGGCAGCAATACTAATATGACCACAACACAATTAGTAAAGGCCATGGAAGAATTGAAACTCCAAGTGTCAGAATTGAAACAAGTAAAGGAACAATTGGCAAAGGTAGAAAGAAGTTATGACAAATCCAAGATGAATGTGGCAGAGAAAATAAGGGAGGTTAAAACATTAGAGAACAAAGTGAAAGCATTAAAAAAGGATCCCTCTCTGGTTAAACCTCTGGCAGAAATCAAAGGAATTTTGTGGGCCAATATCAATAAATCCCTTAATAATGTGTGGAAATCTATCCAAGTTATTTATGAGCAAATTGACTTAATAAGAGCGGCCCAAGTGGAGTTTCAAAAGACAAGAGTTTTATTGGGACAAATGCCTGAACAAGCTAACTGGCTAATACATTTTTTGAACACCAAGACGAGCGAAGAACTGGAAGCATTGGAAATCACAGACAGGATAGGCACCATTCTGGAAATAAAGAGAGTTCTAACCAAGAGAACTCTAATGCAAAATTTGGAAAGGAGATGCCAGGACATGTAGGTGGAGATTAATTCTTTCACAGAAAAGTTCACAATTTTGCAGGATAAAGGTTTACCAAGTCCTTTAGGAAGTAATGACCGCCTGATGAAACACATAGACTATGCACATAAATTGAATAAATATGCTGCTGATCAAATTACTTCATCAACAAGTGCTTCAGGAGTGAAAGCACTTCCATCTGGCCAAGTCCTCTACGACAACTTAGAAAAATTATTTTATATTGAGCATGAAGTGAGACATCTATTCACCATCCCACCTAATTTCTTCAGATATACAAAGACTGATTAAACTTTAAGATAGTTGTAGAGACATAAGTTACCAGAATAGAAATGGTGGGATGATATGCTAGAGATTTTATAAATTTATCTTTGGTATCTTTGGTAAAATGAAAATTTCGGGCCATTTGACATGATGCGATAAACAGAGATGAATGACGGTCATATGGGTCAAAGTGTATCAGATCGAGGTTAAGAAATATCCGACCAAGAGGGAGCCGCCAACACAGACTATCAGTGGAAGACAAGTGTAAACCGACCCACATAGTCTACCTCCAGCACATCTAAAAAATGCGCAGTAGCTAGCACAACATCAGTTATGTTTTCCCTGTTATCGAGACTATTTGTCTCTATATTTTGTAAAAAAATGATGAGTCATCACTAGATATTATCTCGGTGAGATATTTTGTATAAATACCTCCCCAATCGAAGTATTTGGGGTTGGTGATGCATTCTTATACTTTGTTGTAATACTTAAATTTTGAAATAGAGAGCTGCTGGAATCAACTATTGTTGGACTCACTGGATGTAGAATTGAAGCAGAGGACTTACCACAATATTCTTGAATCAACCAGCGAAGCAATAAGTCCCCTATATCTTCTGTTTTGTAATTTTTCTAGTTTCTTATATCATCTGTGTTTCAAAATCTCAATGATAAAGATAAAAATTAACGCAAAATATGTTTAATTGCACTCTGGTTTTCATTCATTATCATTCTCTATGTTTTCTTCAGAATTAGAATAAGCAGTGTAACTCTTCATTGCTCCTATTTCCTAATTCTCTCATGCTGATTACATGCTATGTAATTCTTAATTGCTTCCTAGTAATAATCATTCACTTTCTCTCTTTGAATATGTTGAAGGATTCTTAACTGCCCTTCACCCAATTTGAGCCCATTTCATCTGCTACAAATCTTTGTTTGTTCCCTGTTTGACTACCTTGCTCTATGAAGCCATCCTCTGTTACGAGACCAAATCCAGAAAGCCCTCCTCGTTGACTCCATTATCCCAATGGACTGAAATACTTAGACTTACACATCGCTATACTGAATCTCACCATCCAAAAATCGAACAAAACCCCTGAACTTCATAACTAGTCTAATACTGTCAGGCGGAAAGAGTCGATAGTGTGGACACAAATCAACCTCCCTAGGAGCCTAAGAATATCTAGTGACAAACAAGACAAACAAGAGCAATCCTTCTCTAAACATGCATTTACTATACAAGAAATCAAGTGTTTAGATCCTACCTATAGTCCAACGCTGTTGTAGTATTCCAGCCTCACTGGTCCGGATGAGCTCCTCCTTCACTTCGAAACCTGCATCCACTAACAATCAAACGATTAAATAGCACTTGATAATCTCATAAGATAAAACATATTTAACATATAGACCAAGGAGTATATGAAACAACTCATAAACAACAAGTTATTGAGAAGAATGGACTCATTTGCATTAATAGGAAACAAAAGGAACAATTACAACCTGAGCCTTGGTGTTGTGCAAGTCCCTCCCAGGGTCCATCAAGAGTTCTCCTTTACTTTTACAAAGCTCACCCACTTCCAAATAGAACAATCAAAGATGACAATCTCTCCTCACAAGCTTCTAAATGGGAGTCCTAATTCCTGCAGCATCTACCCTTAGAAATGTTTAGCTTTCAACCTCCCCTCCTTCTGGCCCAATGCTTGTATTTATAGTGCTCAAGAGGAAGTTAATCAGGTCCACCATTAATGGGATAATCCCCTCTTTGGATGGGATAGATCCTCTCTTGATGGGATAAGTTCCTCTTTGGTAGGGATACATGAACCATCTGGAGGCGCTCAATACTCATCAAACAACCTTCTAGAATGCTCTAGAAATGACCACAAGTAACTTTTTAAAGATGAAACTTGCGCATTTTGACCTTTACAGGGGGACGCACCTGCCCCTTTACATACAGAGCGTCCAAGGACGCAGTTATTGTGAACATTAGGTGCGTACCCACAGGCAAGGTTGAGAGAACCTGCGTACCCAGAGATAAATACATTTATAAAAACTTTCTCTCTCTTTTGAAGTTTGACATGGAGAGCAGAGGCTTAAGACTTGCCCAGGAGGATAGCATGACTGTTGATAGAGCCATACTAACTGTACATAGCCATGGTGACATTTTTTAGTGTAACAGATTGCCCCCTAAAGTGCGAAGGCTGTAGTAGATTAGGGTTTTGTAAATCTAGGAAGGGTGAAGCGCTTTATCATATCAAGGATTATCTCGTGGAGAGCCTGGTTAGAACCTGCAATTTTCAACACAAAATACATGTATAAGATTATATCATCACTGAGGTAGGCATTCCCATACTCAGATCAAAACTTTAACTAACAGACTAACTACTCTGATATAGGAATGATCTTGCAATACATCATAATCATAGACTTTTGTAGACACAGTATGGGCGCAGCCATCTGTTTATGATTAGTCTACTTAGATAATGAATACAAAACTCCTCGCAGCTTGGATGGTGGAAACTAGATCCAGGGTCTTCATCTCTGCTTCCCGAATTGGTACGATTCTAGCCATGCGATTAAATGAGTTGATGTCGAACATGGTAGAAACCACTTGATTACCAGTCAATGATGTAAATTGTTAACAAGTGTGAGAGAGACCACCAGTAATGTCAATGGTTCTCAAAGTACCCAGTACAATCCATGAGATGTGAATGAATGAGTTGATGTCGAACATTTCATGGAATCCTTCAATCGAAAGTCAATGATGTAAACTGACGTCAAAGGCGAGAAACCTGCCACTGATGCATGCAGACTTCAAGGTACTGACGATTTCTAAGTCAACTCTCTAGATAATGTGCTGATGTCGATAGAAAGCGACCCGTTGCAGGCAAGCCCACAACACGAAATCATTTGTTCAAGTTGAAGAAATGTTGCTGTAAGGACTGACTCAGGGATGGTCAAATGGATGACAAGTATTTTGCAGATGAAAGTTTTGCTTGCAGACCTCTTGAACACATAACGACACAACAGATGGTTTGGTGACGAATGACTCAAAGTTAATCCCCAGAACCCGACTGAAGTCTTTCAAAGTGGTTTGATCAACTGTGAAGCAAAGGATTTCCCAACCCAGGTGAACGAAAAGTGTCGTGTTCAAGAGTGGTAATAAGGTTTCTTCTAAGACAAAAGATAACAAACAGGCTCATTCTTCTCTCTTTTCCCCCACCATTTCTGGCAAGTACCTCTTTATTTTTAACAATCTTGAGGAGGATAACATATGCTTGATTATAAGCTCATCCTTCGGACGAGTCCAACCTAGTTTTGATTCGAACCCTAGGAAGGAGTCGTTCGTTCCTGTTTGTAATTGAACAGGTCCTTCACTGTGAAATTTTTACGAGCCCAATGTAGGAGAAACTCAGCGTTTTTCAATTTTAGAGAGTCTGAAAAACTTAAGAAGACTCCAGGTTGAACTTTTTCGTAAATTTGTGTCCCTCAAGCCTGAAAAAGTATAAAATAATACCTGGGGGAATCGCTTGATCTTGCGACCAAGGAGTACTTTCATAATTAGTGCCACTGACCTGAAAAGTAAAAAGCAATCAAGGACACGTCATTTTATTTCCAGTATCGAGTTTGAAACGACAAAAACCCGGCAACCTTTTCCTGTTTTTACGGTCAGAAAAGGGCTATAAGGGGACCGTCTTTTAATTCCGTTTTAATGAGTGTAAAAGAAATGCTCGACAATCTTTTCATATTTTAGGAGTTAGAAAAGGGCTTAAAAGATGACTCTGATATTTTGGTTCGTGAAAAATGACAATTTTCCCTCTAAATCCCTTTGTCCTGCACAAAAACGACACATTACTCATACCTGTTTAAGATAGGCAAAAATACATTCAAAAATATCCTTCCATGGTGAAAAATAAACAAACCTAGCATTCATTCATCCAAAAAACGTATAAAAAAACTTTTTACCATGTCATTTTTACCATTTTACTGTTGAGGTTGAGAAAAGGGCTTTTGGCAAGAAACTTCCCGTGGTCGTTGCGGAGAATCCGACCGTCAAAATCGAATACCGTCTCTTCCAGGTATTTCACAACATCCTCCTCTTCAATTTCATCCGATTAAAATTTTGTTTTAGGTTTTAGTTTTGGTTTTGGGGGGGTTTTAGGTTTTAAAAACCGCTCTGCGGGGTACGCAGGTGCCCCAAGGGTGACTTGCGTCCCCCGACCTTTTCCTACACAGGAAAAAGGTCGGGGTACGCAGCCCACCTTCAGGCCAGCTGCGTCCCGACGCTCTGTGTCCTAAACGCGGGGTGCGTCCCCCGCAAAGGGCGGAATTTGAAACCCCAAACCCCAAAAATAACCATTTGAATTTTCCCAAATTAATTCTAACCTTCATTTCTTGGTGTGTAGGGCACTCACCATGTTGGATTGGAGAGAAAGAGAGCACGAGGACGTTGATTTAGCCGCAATCAATCATCAACCCTCCGTTGATGCCCTAAAAGCATGCGGACTATATAAATACTGGGCCATACCTGGCATGAGGGCTAAGGTGAGATTCTTGGAGTGGCTGGTTGAGAGATGGAACATTCATGAGCAATGCTTTTTCACCGGAGAGCACCAGCTCGAGATAGAGCCCTCCGACATATACTTTCTCACTGGCTTGCCAAATAGGGGCAAGTAACTCAATCTAGCCGGGACCAGGCCGGGTGGCCAATCCCTTGCTAGTCTCCGGGCAGATTGGTGCATACCCAATCAAAACCATGCGAAAGGCGTGGAAATTAAATACATCTCTCGGCGTGAACTCAAGGTTATAGCTTTCACGGTTACCAGAATTTGCGGTGTAGCCGCTCTACATATTGCCACCGGGTCCCAAATGCGGATGGCGATTGACTGTTTTCGAGGCACCATCTTCAACTGGTGCGATGCTGTGTCGGCCAATATAAAGGCCCAACTGACTAGGGCAAAGAACGGACAACTGAAGACCTTTGGATGTGGGCCTCTAGTTGTGAGATTTGCCTTAGAGAGAGTTCGGATGCTGATACCTCAGCATCTCACTGTTGATATCTTGGGTCCTCGGGAGCCAAAGCTGATACGATGGGTTACGGTGATGGCCCAGCATCCTGACGAGGGCGCAGCAGTTGTACGATTCCATGCTGGTTATTTTCACTGGTTAGAGGACCAGGTCTTTGCTATTCAGGACTTTCCTTATGCCGGAGTGGATTTTTGGAATGATCCGGACATGGTTCTTCCACCGGGAGAACAATGGGATGACAGAGGTACTTTATTTTTCACAAGTTTTAAGTTATCTACTTTTTTTGTTTTTTATATATATCGTCTCAAAACTGACAGTGGCAAATTTTCAAAATGTAGATGTAGGTCCACGACGTCCAGCCAATCTCCGGGCTTTTGGGAGAAGAGTACCAGCTGTACCAGCACCCGCCCCACAGGATGCGGCCGCAGAGGCCTTAGTCGAGCTGGAACGAGATCTAGAGCGTCTGACGACGGATATACCAGAGACCACCATAGATGACATCCCTATTCGACTTCAGCGCTATGTGGTTGCAGTCCCAGGACCTATTAGAGGGTTCCTGTGTAGGGTAGCGCGGGCAGTGGTCTCGTATAGAGAGCACCACCAGTGATTGGTTAGTCACTTTGTAGACACATATGTCATTTTTGGTTTTTTTGTACTTATCATTTTGCCAATCATAAGGTGTTTTTCAACCTATGATCGAAGACGATGTATATTTTTTGACACACTCCTACTTATATATATATATATATATCATTATTACCGGCTTATCTTGTTTAACATATGTGATGGAATGTTTTTAAATTTACTTGTATGATTATTGCAAATGTCTGTCCAACATTCGAGAAGCAATTACATCTGCTAATGTATTTAAAGACCTTGGAATATGCTGATATTCAATGTAATCAAATTCACGTTCCAAGAGATGCACTCTCAAAAACAACCTTAATAACACAGGATTTCTAATGGCATATACTCTATTAAGCTGTAATACAACGAGTTCAGAATCTAACCTCACTATCAAACATCGAATTCCAAATGAAATAGATTCAGATAATAATTCAACCACTGCACTGTATTCTGCAATGTTGTTCGTTGTTTGACCGAGGCTCACCCCATGCATAGAAACTAACTTGTCAGAGGGCGAATAGATAACCCAAGCTGCGGAAGAGATATTCCGTGTACTACGACAAGCACCATCAGCAAATCCAATGTACGTTTGGAGAAACGTCGACATCTGCAATATCAAGAGTAAAACCAAGATAAGCTAGAATAACGACAAAAACACATTGTCTAAGCTAAGCACACCATCTAAACTAACAAACATACTAGCTAGAAAGAAAACCTAACCTAACTAAAATTTCTCCATACCCACCATTTAAGCATAATACCTCTTTAGGTAAAATCCATTTCTGGGTTTACCCAAAGAGTCCCCATCGAAATCTACTAGCTCATAGGCCCCTTTTGCTAGCTTTCGCTTTACAATGTAGGGTCCATGCCACATAGAAACGAATTTTCCAGCACCTAGCTTATCGTTAGCTTGATCATATAATAACACTAGGTCTCCCTCCGAAAAACTTCGAGGGGTCACATTTCTATCATACTGAGCTTTCATTCGCTTCGCATGAGTCTCGATTGCCAATGCAGCGTCACGTCGAGTCTCATCTAATTTAGCTAAGTATAATAAACGCTTCTCCTCTTAGGAAGTAGCTGGAAGTAATTCGACAGCCATTTGAAGTGATGGGATTTCGCATTCAATGGGTAACACGACTTCCAAACCATAAACTAGCTGGAAAGGAGTGAACCCAGTAGAAGTTTTCACTGAAGTTCGATATGCCCATAGCGCTGAAAATAACATGTTGTGCCAATTCGACCGATGAATGCCAATGATTCTTCGGATCATGATAACAAGAACTTTGTTGATAGACTCAACCAAACCGTTAGCTTGTGGATAATAAGGAGTAGAGCTATCGTGGCGCAAACCAAGCTGGCTTGTAAGCTCAGTCATCATGATGTTTCGAAAATGGCTCCCATGGTCAGTGATAATCGCTTGCGGGACACCAAACCTAGTTATAATGTGATTAAATACGAAAACTGTAGCTGTTTTGCCACTTGCATCGAATGTAGGCATCGCCTCGGCCCATTTAGTAAAATAATCGACCGCGAGGATGATATACGCATGCCCCCCGGCCGAGTGAGGGTTACAAGTAATAAAATCGATACCCCATTTGGCGAATGGACCAACGGCAATTATAGGGTGGAGAGGAGCAGGTGGTGTGCGCATCTTGCGATCAAACACTTGACAGTTGTGGCATTTTCGGACCGCAATGATACAATCTTTAAACATGGACGGCCAGAAATAGCCAGCACGCAACACCTTCTGAGCTGTGGCATACCCAGACATATGACCGCCACACACTCCAGAGTGACAATCATTCAAAACTCTCTTAGCCTCCTCGTGAGTTAAACAACGTCGAAAAACCAAGTCTGTCCCCCGGCGATAAAGTGTATCTCCAATAATTTTGTATTGCTGGGACTGGAATCGAATTTTTCGACACTCTGACTTTGAAGCTTCAGGCTGAAAGGTTTGGGTCTGGAGATAGATGATGATATCCCCATACCATGGATCTAAAGTACTGATAAGAAACAAATATTTGTCCGCGATGGACTCCTCCGCCACAGTTTCCGTGTCAGCATGCGGGAAATCACACATCAATTCCGCAAAAACTAAGGATTTCTTAGACTTGGACTTTTCAAACTCCAAATCGAACTCTTGCAGGATAACGATCCATTTAGAGTACTTTCCCCCTAGCAGTTGTTTAGTCAAAATATAAATCATAGGGTTGCAATCCGAAATAACTATAGTTTTACGGAGAAGAATGTAGTGACGAAAACGCTGGACAGCTTGAACAGCTGCCAGGGCCAATTTCTCCACATGCGAATATTTTAGCTCAGTGGGGTTTAATGTCCTACTAAGATAGTATATCACATGTTCCGTTCCGAATTCATCTTCTTTAACTAACACCATTCCAATAGTGGAATGCGAAGCCGCGAGGTATAAGAAGTAGTCTTGGTTGTAGTTGGGAGGATGCAGCAACGGTGCATGGGTCAACGCGTGCTTAAGTGCATCAAAAGATTGTTTGGCAATCTCGTCCCAAAAGAATTGAGCATTTTGATTCAACAACCGTGTAAAACCCTTAGTGACCTCGGCGTAGTTTGGAATGAATCGGCGTAAAAATTTTGCTTTCCCTTGCAAACTTTGGAGTTGGCGCAAGCTCGAAGGAGGAGGCAATTTGATGATAGCTTCGACCTTTGAGGGATCAATACGAATGCTGGCTTTTGAAACAGCAAATCCCAGCAATCGACCCGCCTCTATACAAAATACACACTTTTGCGGATTCAACCGAATACGATAATGCCTACACCTCATGAAGATTGCTCGTAAGTGGACAAGGTGATCAGCTCAATGTAAAGAATGAGCAGGCAAGTCATCGAGGTACGGTTGCACAATGTGTTTGATGTCATGAAATGCATAAGACATCGCCTGTTGAAAAGTGGCTCCGGCATTCTTAAGCCCAAAAGGTAATTTGCAATAAGCAAATGTCCCCCATGGACAAATGAATGTCGTTTTTGGTTGATCGACAGGTAGAATATTGATTTGATTATAGCCCGAAAAACCATCCATAAAGGAAAACATTTCACTTCCGGCACAATCATCAATTATTTGATCGATATAGGGCGTAGGATAGTTGTCTTTTGGACAAGCTCGATTGATATCCCTATAGTCGATACAGATTCTTATTGTTCCTTGTTTCTTGTTAACCGGAACAATATTCGATACCCAATCCGTTAACGGGATCGGATAAATGAAACCTGCTTTCAACATCTTTTCGACTTCTGCTTTAATGGCAGCTGCTTTTCGAGGGTGAATCTGACGCAACCGTTGACAAACGTGTTTAGCGTCCGGGTAGGTATTGATTTCATGGACAACAATAGCGGGATCGATTCCTGGCATTTCCTCGTATGACCAGGCAAACACGTCGCGGAATTCTTGGAATAGGGCCTTGTAAGTTTGAATTTGCTCATCTGTACACAAGGCACCTATATGAATGTTCTCAACAATTCCGAGCTTCACTGAAATATCAATGGGAATAGTGCGAGAAATATTCCCTAAATTCAACTCTGAATCAGGATGTTTCGTTGGATTTTGAGCTTCTTTGACATATTCAGCGGTAAAGATTAATGAAAAATCATTTTCAAAAACATCATCCTTAGGTAAAAACGAAGATCTATGATGAAGATCTTCCCATGGTAGATCGTCTACACTTAGGATTTCGCGAAGTTTCTCGTCAGATGACACGACTTCAGGAAATGCTATTCGTACTAAGGTTAATGTGAAAAGTGATTCTTCACTGACCACATCCATTTGGTCGATTTTGGTTGAACGCGAGTCGGTAAAAGACATGACAGCTTCATAAGAAATTTCATATGGACTCAAAGGCATAGCATCACCGAATGAGTCTATCTCAGATTCAGATGGGACAATCCAAGGATCGTCATAAATAATGTTGTCTGATGTAATCATATGAATTGATGCAAATGAAGGGTCTGCATTGATTGGAGGGAAAGGAAAAGTTCCCAGTAAACCGGAATCTTTAACTAAACCTACGCCAACGTCCCTATAAGGGATTTTCGTTTTACCGACATGCTGGATACTCTCTGAAGAGGCTGGGTCGGATGAAAAGTATGTCAGTTGATCAATTGTCACTATCCTGCCGTTATGTGGAAACTTGATTACTCTGAAGACCGATGACACGACCGCTGTCATAGCATATGACCAACTTCGACCCAAAAGAAGGTTGTAGTCTAGAGGGGCATCAACCACCTCCACATCTAAACTAACGGTTTTACCTTCTACCCCTATAGGCAATTCCTGTAGAATACCAAACAGACGGAAGCCACGACCATCAAAGGCCTTAAGGATGGTTGGGGATTGTTTCAGTGAAGGAGAACCAAGCGATCTCCAACACTGAATTGACATAATACACGTAGAAGCTCCTTCATCAATCACAGTCCGATGAATAGGCTTGTTTTTGACTATCACTGGAATCTGGAAAGCCATCTGATGAGGGAGACGCGGTGTACTATTTTCTAGATCGAAGATTATCAGATTCGGGTCCTGAATATCAACAGCTCCTATAGCCGACAAAAGTAATTTTCGTTGTGCTGGGCATGATTGCAGCACTTCTAAAGCCGACATTGTTGAGGGTGAAACAACTAAGTCCTCAACAATGTTGTAATTCTGGGCTGCTCTCGCATGTGGATTGAAAGCAGATCTCCGAAGTACACCCTTGGTGGGCGGTTTGATTACTAAGTCCGGGTTAGGTTTTTCGATCTGTAGTGGATCTGAACCAGGAGTTGAGGTTGATGGATTAGAATGAGAAGATTCTGCTTCTTTACCATCAACATGATTCTTACTACCATAATCTTGCGACCGAGTCGCAATCCTCACATGAGACACCATCAAAATGGGTTCTTCACTGGCAGTCGAAGAAGAACCTATCATCTTACTCTCTTGCTTCGGAAAAGGATCTTTCAACACAGCAGGAGTGGAAGAACCTTTGACTATTTTCGCAACCTCGGCCCGATGTGGGCAATCTCTTGTAAAATGATCTTCTTCACAAATAAGACAAGGATATCGAGGTTTGCGCTTTTCGTCATTGGTTTCTGACTTTTCTGTTTTCTCCTTTGGAGCCTTGTCAGCTTTAGCCTTCTTCTTTCCTTTCTTATTTCCACCGTTTTTTGATTTGGCCGTAGATGACTCCACAGCATGAATATCGGCGGAAAGTTCAGGAGAAGACTCTCCTGTCGGGGAATCATGCAAGGTGATTATAGGAGTAGTAGAATTCTTGGAAGACTTCTTCTTCCTCTTTGTGTTCACCGTACCAATCATACCATCAGCAGCATGAGATCCCAAAGGAGCAGCAGCGATTTGATTTGATTTTGGAAGATCTGGAATCTTCTCGTGTAACGTACCCGACTGAGTATAAACTAAGTCAAGATACTGGGCTTGAGCAATGACTTGCTCCTCAGTAACTACTCCGGCCTTAGCTACATCTTCAGTAATCTTCGGTAATAATGATTTGACAAACCATTCAGCTAAGATTTGGTCCGGGATAAAAAATTTCACTAACCTTCTTCGACGCCTCCACTCATGAATGTGATCACAAATATACGTGGACGTCGATTGTTTTAGTGAAGTTAATAACTCCGTGCCGTTATCGTATCTGACCGGCAACTGAAAGTGAGTTAAGAACGAGGTAGCTAACTGGCTGAAATTGTAAAAAGAGGCTCGTGGTAACTCAATGTACCACTTGGCCGTGAGATCAATGAGCATACGCTGGAAAAGACGTAAACGGATCAAATCATCCGAGATAGAATTTGAAGCACACCAGAGGTGGTAAGTCATCACGTGATTTGATGGATCCTCTCCAGACTTACCTTCAAACTTGGGTATATCGCTGGGCAACTTATTTGGCATTGGCGGCCAGAACGAAAGATAATTTATTGGATCGTTCGTTAGGCGCGTCAAGTCGGGTAAATCCAAAGTTGCAATAAACGGCAATTGCCGGTTAGGATCTCTAAAATTCTGGGTCACAAGACCAGCTCCAGGAGGAGGATATCCAGGATAACTTGGAACAAGAATCACATTCGGGATATTATTCCCTCCTGGAAAACCAGGATTAACCGGACCATACTGGGGTTGCTGAGGTTGTTGATAAGTATACCCAAGATACGGTTGATACTGGTAAACTGGTTGTTGGACAGCAGGCCCGTATTGGTACTGTCCCTGGTGCTGTTGATACGTATATTGTGGTTGACTTGTTACAACAGTACTTAAACCAGGTTTCCCTACAGGCATCTGGACCGTGGTTTGAATCGTGGATCCAGACAACGGTACAGATGTCTGAGGGGTGGTTGCAGAGACAGTAGAAACCGGAGCTGTCGATACTCCAGAAGTAAGTGTGGTAGATGTTGCGGTAGTTGCAGCAGCCGTTTGAGATGGAGTACTAGGTGCGATTGGCGGCTAAGTAACTACCGAAGTTACAGAAGTTTGAACACTTGACTGGACAGGTTGCGGTTGCTGGGGTGGACCAGAAACTACAGGTTGTCCAGTTTGAGGTAACGACTGTATACTTGGCTGCAACACCTGTTGACCTTGTGAGGGATTCCACACTATCATTCCAGGGTATTGACCCGTAACAGGTTGAGGATACTGAGATCCATAACCGGATTGAGGATAGGATTGATAATTGAAAGGTGCAGTTCCCATACCTTGAACATATGACTGACCTTGAGGCGGTTGATAACCTTGACTCGAGTAGTGACCTTGAGGTTGATAACCTTGAGGTAAATACTGATACTAGGGTTGACCTTGACCTTGAGGTTGATACCCTTGAGGTTGATACCCTTGAGGTAAATATTGATACTGAGGTTGACCCTGGGGTACATATTGAGGCTGGGGTTGGCCTTGAGGCATGTATTGCACCATAGGTACATATTGACCTTGAGGTTGCCCCCCAGACACAATTTGTGTACCTTGAGGTTGCCCCCCAGGCGGAAATTGACCACCTTGAGGTTAAGAAACGGAAACTAAACCTGACATCATGTAAATGTCTCCTACACCAAATGGTATATTACCATTGTTTCCAGCTAATAACCCATGATCAATGGGTTGAGGAGATGCTCCCGCAAAGGTACCAGAAAGTGATTGATACCCAGTAGGAACAGAAGGACCACCATACAAGAAAGTTTCAGGAGATGGAGTAGACACGGACGACGAACTAGACATATTTACAGGAGTATAAATACCTCCGGATGGATAAGGAGTACGAGGTGGAGAAAAACTTATCCCTGAGTTGTCTAGATAATTAGTTAACGAAAGATACCAAGTAGTACTCCTAGGTGGACTGTAAAATATAGATTCACGCTCTCTTAAGTCAAGAGTAGGTTGATCTTCAAGAACAGGGCCTACTTCTTCTTCTGGAGTAAGTTCTTCAATAGCTATCAAACTAGAAGGAAGATTCTCGGTTATGACTCTTTCAATCCTAGGTGAATCAGGAACACTAGAAGTTGGAGTAACAGGCTCAGATATTTCAGGTTCTTCGCCTATATCACTGGTAGACGAAAAACTACCAACAAGCTCAGAAACTGCAATAGCTTCAGGATTGTAACCTGTCTCTAAACCTTGGTAATCTGGATGGACTACCAACGAAGACTCTCCTTCTTCAGGTGAACCTACTCTACTGCCACTAGGAGGAGTTACGAGGACCTTCAAACCTTCTAGATTACTGGGGTCGTCTCGAGGAGGTTCACCCCGAATTCTACGGGATCTTCTCAACAATTCGGCCACAGAAACAACTTCAGGAGACTGGCCCCGAAGTCTACGGGACTGTCTCGGTAATTCCGCCACAGCTAAAAACTTTTAACTACACACGAAAACAAAGTAAAATCTCAAATCAAACCACCTAAAGTCTCTAAAGAACCAAACAAATTTGAATCACACGCCTAAAGAATCTAGGGCGTCAAACCAAGCACAAACAGTAGCCTTCCAGACCGAAAACGCTAGTTGGAGATGAAACCCAACATCGCCGGATTCAGTACAGAAGTGGCGGGTGGAACAGTTACCCCGGCAACCTGCTTAATGAATAGACCGGCACAAGTTCCTCCACTTTAACCGTCTTGAGTGAAGTGAACCCCCCGGAAAATCCAGGTGAGTCTAGCTGACGTCTGCTCCAGGTACAGTGGGATCTTCCCTCCACCGTCACCTCGGTAGAATCCTAAAGATAATGGTCACTAAGGTTACCAACCGCAACAAATGCACCTGGGGGAACAGCCTACACTCCGACAGCACGCAAGGGCAGAGTATCAAGCTCAATCCCCTTGTCGGTTCCTTGACAATAATCCAAGGTTTACCGACAAGTGACCCCTGGCTCCTCGACAATGGTTAATCCGAGGTTTACCGTTTGTAATACGTGTGTGTCTGGTGTCGTTCCCAACGAGGGAGGATTGATCCCCTCACTGGTTCGGACACGAGCTCGTGCTTCTCCTTTAAGAGGAGCTTTCCCAGAGTACAAATGAGACAATTGGATTTATTCTATCACAAGATAAGCTACTTGTTTGGTTTTGTTGTCTTGGAGAGTTAATTACTCTCCTACTCCAAGACACTAGCCTGATCTAAATTGGTGTTTCAGAGCCCTAGTAAATAAAAGTTACTACGTTGATTTTACTTTAAGCGTTAATTTTATGGTTTCCTTAAGACGAAAGGTAGCGGAAATGAAACCAATGGTGTGTAGACTCGACTCAACCACTACAAAGATGCACTTAGGATGATTTACGCTATTTTTCTCTTTCGATGAAACTCCTAACTAAGAGAGTTGGAAAATGCAAATTTTATAGAAAACAACTTTCTTAGTAAAGACAATCAAAGAAACAATTCTCTTTATCTTTTCGAGCATACAAACATGACCACTCCTTACGTGCACGAAAAACTCTTTTTCTTTCAAAATCCCTCAAAGCTACTTGAAACAAAACTTTTCAAAGGAGATGTTTTTGTATTTTTTCTTATTTAAGAAAGCATATAAATCTATTTTAATGAAAATCAATCTCAAAAGCTATAAAATCTATGAAAAACTTGACTCACAAGCAAATCAAAAAGAAATTTACTCTAAAGCAAACCTAACGAGGCAAAAGCCTACAAGGATGATTCTAGGTTATTTTACTTGACCACAATCAAGTCAAGGACCAGCTAATGCAGAATCAAAAGACCAGTCAAAACAAAACTCAAATCTTTTTGTTTATTTTGTAAAATGGAATTCAATACTCAATCAACAAGCACTTCGAAATTTGCCAAAGAGACCACTCAAAGGTAAGTTGCTCTCACAGGTAGACTTTATGACAGGTCCGACTTCTAAGAAGGCTGACGAAACCAGAGAGATCTAAGGCTTGACAACTTCTACTGCCAAAGTCACTACAAGACCTACTCAAAAATCAAACCCTAGGGCTTAAACTTCTATGAAATCCACTAAAACACTCCATGCTATCGAAACAAGTTCAGGTGAATATCTTTGACAAGAGACTAATGGATCTGGGCAGTAAAAACTAAGAAAAAGAAAAATCTAAGAGAAAAAATGCAAAAGATGGAAATTTCTTAATTTTTAGCAGGGGACGCAGGCAACCTGTTAAGCCAGGTGCGGGCCCGCTCTGTGCACACAGAAATAGTGCGTACAGGTACGCACTGTGCAAGACTCAGAGGGTGCGTCCTACTGAAAAAACCAAGAAAAACTAAATTCAATCTAAGCCTAAGCTAACCCACCCAAAAACAAAGTCACAGAGCCAAAAACCAGAAAATAAATGACTTTTCTCAGATCAAAGTTGCATACAAAGGAAAAGACTTTCACATCAATGGATTCCCCAATGGAGTCGCCATTTTGTCAGGCGAAAAGAGTCGATAGTGCGGACACAAATCAACCTCCCTAGGAGCCTAAGACTCTCTAGTGACAAACAAGACAAACAAGAGCAATCCTTCTCTAAATATGCACTTACTATACAAGAAATCAAGTGTTTAGATCCTACCTGTAGTCCAACGCTGTTGTAGTAGTCCAGCCTCGCCGATCCGGATGAGCTCCTCCTTCACTTCAAAACCTGCATCCACTAACAATAAAACGATTAAATAGCACTTGATAATCTCATAAGATAAAACATATTTAACATATAGACCAAGGAGTATATGAAACAACTCATAAACAACAAGTTATTGAGAAGAATGGACTCATTTGCATTAATAGGAAACAAAAGGAACAACTACAACCTGAGCCTTGGTGTTGTGCAAGTCCCTCCCAGGGTCCATCAAGAGTTCTCCTTTACTTTGACAAAGCTCACCCACTTCCAAATAGAACAAGCAAATATGACAATCTCTCCTCACAAGCTTCTAAATGGGAGTCCTAATTCATGCAGCATCTACCCTTAGAAATGTTTAGCTTTCAACCTCCCCTCCTTCTGGCCCAATGCCTGTATTTATAGTGCTCAAGAGGAAGTTAATCAGGTCCACCATTAATGGGATAATCCCCTCTTTGGATGGGATAGCTCCTCTCTTGATGGGATAAGTTCCTCTTTGGTAGGGATACATGAACCATCTGGAGGCGCTCAATACTCATCAAACAACCTTCTAGAATGCTCTAGAAATGACCACAAGTAACTTTTTAAAGATGAAACTTGTGCATTTTGACCTTTACAGGGGGACGCACCTGCCCCTTTACATACAGAGCGTCCAAGGACGCAGTTATTGTGAACATTAGGTGCGTACCCGCAGGCAAGGTTGAGAGAACCTGCGTACCCAGAGATAAATACATTTATAAAGACTTTCTCTCTCTTTTGAAGTTTGACATGGAGAGCAGAGGCTTAAGACTTGCCCAGGAGGATAGCATGACTGTTGATAGAGCCATACTAACTGTACATAGCCATGGTGACATTTTTTAGTGTAACAAATACCTTTCAAATAATAGTTAAATCATAAAGAGAGAGCCCTCTTTGGGTACAGATTGGCTAGATTCTATATCTAAAATATTGGTTTGTGGTTACCTCGGCCTCCTTTCCCTTTCTTACAACCTTGGGGAAAGCCTGAGTGATAACATCATTGGAAACTCAATTGGGAAATTGAATAATTTGCTTGTTACTGCTATCTACTTTATAAGCTATAGACAGAGCATGAATTTAGTCAAGTAGCCTTTGAAATGCTTTTGCTTTACAATGCCAAAAATAAATGAATGCTACTTCACTCTATCTCTGGTCTAGCTTATATATTGGATAGTTAGGTCAAATACTTGATCAGTTCCTTCTTTATAAATCTTTAAGATAGTTCACAATTCCCATACCCTAAGTCTCTTAAAGAAATTGTTAAATTTGTAGTCTCAAACCTATTCACAGAAAACCAATAATACACCTAGAATCCTGGCTTCAGAAAGGATTCGTTACACCAGATCAAATCCTGATCCAAACCCACCACTTGTGTTTGAAAATCCTAATCTAATTCCTAGAATTCTTAGAAGATAAGAGAGCCAAGAAAATTCTGCTATTTCTCGGCCTCTATCTAGATCAAAATCCTATCCTGTGAGGTCAATCCACCTTGAGGACGAACCTTTTGCTAACTATTTTGAAAACTCTTCATTTGAGACCTTTTCTGAATCTGGATTAACCCACACAGTTCAAGATCCAATATTCATTGAAAATCTGCAGCTTGAAGTTGTTCCTCCACATCTTGACAAACATTTGCAGAACCCCATCCAACCTGAGCTTACCTATGAGAAAACACCAAATCTTTCTGGGATTTCTACTACTTCTCTTAGTTCACCGTCAACCCCTCAACCTTCTCGACCTCAAGCTACCCCTTCCACTCCTCCATCTATGTTCCATATTCCTATTGTTGTCCCTACCGCACTAGTTGTCACATATATTCCTACTATCATGGAAAACAGATATGCTCCTTTGAACTTACCTGCCAATCCAGGGGCTATGCCCCAAGACTATCAAAACAAAATTACTCCTTTTGATGGCACAGGCACATATACAGCTCAGCAACATACTAAAAAAATGACAGATTATTTTGAAATATATGAGGTTGATGATGATGATGTTAGAATGAGAATTTTTGTTCAAAGTTTGACTGGAGATGTTAGAACTTGGTTTAGAGCCCTCCCTGCAAACAGTATCAATGACCCACAAGCTCTTTATTAGAATTTCTTGAACAGATGGGAAAAGAAGAAAGATCATCTCCACATTTTATCAGAATATGAAGGCTTAAAGAGAGGTCCCCAAGAAACTGTCCAAGATTACTGTACTATATTCAATAATGTGTACAATGCTATTCCTCAAAATCTCAGACCTCCTCCAGATTTGGCCTTGATCAAATTCCCTGATGCATTTGAATCTGATATGGCATACCAACTTAGGGAAAGAGCACCTCGAGACTTAGAAGAGATGCAGAGTATAGCTGTCAGCGTTGAGGCCAACCTGATTTCCAAACGAGCACGAGCACGAGCTAAAAGAAGGATACCTTTCAAAGAAGAACCTTCTGCCTTTGAACAGAAATTAGATGCTATTATTAAAAGAATGGACAGACTTGGTGATAGAGTAGAAACAATTGAGAGGAAATCCCGTTGGGATGGTAAACCAAGAAATACCGGGAGAAATCCAAATTTCAGGAAAAATCAAAACCCTAATACTGGAAAGGCTGGACCTGACCAAAACGTCAGGCCCCCATTCGAGGAAAATTATGATGAAGCCTCAAATTCTAATGAACCACCAGAAGATACTCAAATTAACTTAATGAGCATCAATAATGAACAACAAGTTTTCTTGACCCAAGAGGACCAAGAAGCTCACAGTCTTAAACAATTCCAAACTTAGTCAGGTGTCATTTTATTTTAGGGAGGGATATGATACAACCATTTATGAAGTCCACAAGCAATATAATCTGAGGAGTAGAAGAATAGATGTCCCTGAAATCAATAAACAAAAAGATACCAAGAAACCTAACAAGGCTAAGATCAATAAACCCCCTGTAAAAATCCTTCCTGGAACAGGTCCTAACCCAAATAATCCAATAGTTGAAGATGTATCAGATAATCAACCACCTAACACACAACCTTCAACTTCCATTCTTTCCAAAGGGAATGTGGAAGAATCTCTGGAAATTGATTTGGAAGCAACTTCAGCTCATAACACCACTGCTGAAAAAGAGAAAAACACGGAAAATACAACAGAAAAAGAGAATGCCACTGTCCGAAATGAAAAAACTCAAACTGAAAAACATTTCAATCTTGAAACAGAAATAGGCAAATTAAAGATAGCCATTCCATTGTCAGAATTGGATAAACATGATGTCTACAGAGGTCAAATTAGCAGATCACTCCAGATTCCTATGGATAAAGATTCAGTGAATGTTTTTGATGACCAGCGTGAATTAATCTTTGGCTCTGAGGTAAACGGAAAATCAGTAGATGGAGGTGTTCCTCCTTTCTATGTAAGTCTGAACATACATGATAAAATAATTCATAATGCCATGTTTGATTCTAGTGCTTCTCGTAACTTAATTCCTAAATCTATAATGGGGAAGTTGGACCTAGATATTACTAGGTCGTATAAAGACTTATTCTCTTTTGATTCAAGCCAGGTTAGATGTCTAGAATTGATCAAAGACTTATGTGTATCACTAGTTCAATACCCTACCAAAACCATTTTAATGGACATAGTGGTAGCTGATATTCCACCAAAATATGGCATGTTATTATCTAGATCTTGGGGAGCAAAGCTCCAAGGATCTTTACAGTTGGACATGTCCTATGCTACTATTTCTGTATTTGGCCAACCAAAGAAATTGTACCGAGAAACTTTAATGAAATATGTGGTGAGTAGTCATGAGAAACCCTAGAATTTCCCTATCTACTCCCTACATTCTGACATGGACTCCTTCATTCTCTACAATGCTGAAATTAATCCTCCAACTGATGTCAAGGTTTTAGCATTGGAACAAAAATAAATTGTAAACGAAAATTCTAGTGTTCAAATTCAAGAAATTTCTGAGAACAATGATATATCAACCACTCAAGAGAAACCGAATGAAACTAAAGAACCATATCTTCCTATTAAGTAGGTTACTCAAACTCCTGATACTGACTATGAACATGAGATCCTTTGGTACTTAGAATTTGATGGTTCAATTAACAAATTAGGAGCAGGAGCTGGAATTTGGGTGCATAATCTAGAAAATGATCATGCTGAATGGCATGCTTATAGATTAAAATTTAGATGCACCAATAATATGGCTGAATATGAGGCCCTGTTACTAGGACTTAAAATGATCAAAAGTTTGGGAGCAATCAGGGTATCAGTGTTGGGAGACTCTGATTTAGTCATTCAACAGATAAAAGGGAACTTCCCCACAAATGATCCCTGATTAAGATCTTACAGAGGAACATCAATTGAGATCCTCAACACTTTTCTTGAAACAAAAATTGCCAAAATTCCAAGAAAACATAATTTGCATGCCCAAATCTTAGCAACATTTGCCAGCACTTGTAAATTACCTTTTGAACCCAATCATCAGTTCACAGCTGAGATTAGACATAGGCCAGCTATACCTGACAACGTAAATAACTAGAAAGTGTTTGACAATTATATTCAAATTAACAATTTCCTGACCTTAGAGGAAGAGTTTTCTAGCACAAATATAGACATAGATGCTGCCAGTGAGTTTGATCAAATAGATAAAATGGAAACAGACATTTCAGTAGAGAGTGCAACTCAGATGATTTATCGAACAAAATTTACCAATAAAGAAATGCAAGATCTTAAAGAAACAGACATCGATGAGATTATAGAAGGAGAATATGAAGTTATTGATTTAAAAGACAATCATTTTCCCAAAGGATTAACTCCTTTGGAAGATTTCTTTGATTTTAATGATATCCCAAAGAAACCCAAAATGCAACCTCTAAAAGCAGACATTGAAGACTGTAACATAGGAATTGAAGAAAATCCGAAAATGATAAAATTGTCCAAAACTTTGCCCCTAGATCAAAAGCTTAAATATGTTGAACTGATCAAAGAATTCTAGGATGTTTTTGCCTGGAGCTATGAAGATCTGAAATGTTATGACACTTCTGTAATTCAACATACAATACCCCTCAAGGAAAATCAAAAACCATTTAAACATAAGGTCAGAAGAATCAACCCTGTACTACTCCCCTTAATCGAAAAAGAAATCAAACGGATGTATGAAGCAGGAATAATCGCTCCTATAAGGTTCTTGGAGTGGGTATCTAATTTAGTACCTACTAGGAAAAAAACAGGAGAAATCAGACTGTGTGTTGACTTAAGGAATGTAAATAAGGTTTCTTTGAAAGACAATTACCCCTTACCTAAGATGGACCACATTTTACAAAGGGTAGTTGGGTCCTCTAGGATTTCACTTTCAGATGGATTCTCAGGCTTTAACCAAATTCTGGTCCATCCTGATGACCAGGAAAAAACTGCATTTACAACACCCTAGGGAACTTTCAAATATGTTAAAATGCCATTCGGACTTAAGAATTCAGGGGTAACCTTTCAACGAGCTATGGATATATCTTTTGCAAAGGAAATTCACGACTTTCTTGTCATATATATAGATGACCTTACTGTGTTTTCTAAATCAGATAAACAACATTTAGATCATCTAAGAGAAGTGTTTCTAAAATGTAGAAAGTATGGCATTTCATTAAATCATAAGAAGTCATTGTTTGGGCTAGAGGAAGGCAAACTCTTAGGCCATATCATCTCTGAAGATGGCATCAGAATTGATGCTGCAAGAATAGAAGCAATCCTACAAATACCTCACCCCAGAAATGTCAAAGAACTTCAAGCTTTCCTAGGAAAGATCAACCTTTTAAGAAGATTCATACCTAACTTGGTTGAATTGATCAGATTGCTGAACAACATGTTAAAAAAGGATTCAAAGGTTAGATGGACATTAAAATCCAACCAAGCATTTGAAGAAATCAAAATGGCTTTGACTAGAACACCAGTCCTTACAAGTCCAAAGTTTGAAAGAGACTTCATAATATTTTCATTTGCATCAGCACCATTGCTGTTGTTTTACTACAAAAAGATGATCAAGGATGTGAAAAACCCATAGCCTTTTTCGGTAAAGCACTTAGAGATGCACCGCTAAAATACCAAATCATGGAAAATCAGGCATCTGCACTTGTAAAAGCTGTCAAATATTTCAGAATCTATATACTATACTCCCATGTAATAGCTTATGGGCCAAGTGTTGTTGTCAAGGACATCCTAACTCAAGAGGGAATTGAAGGCAAACGGGGTAAATGGATATCTAATATATTGGAGTATGATATTGAAATAAAACCTACAAAGCTTATAAGAGGACAAGGACTGGCTAAACTCATGACTGAAACAAACTTTCAAGCCCTGGATATCAATGAACTAGATAATGAACAGGAGATGGCGACTCCGCAAATCAGCCAGGCCTTCTTAGAATCACCTTGGTATGCAGATATAACTCATGTATTATTAAACCTACAAGCTCCTTCAGGGTTATCCAGAACAAAGAAAAAGTTTTTAAAGATGAAAGCTTCAAAATTTTGTATTTTAGATAATGCTTTATTTTGGAAAAATCATGAAGGTATTTTATTAAGTTGTCTAATAAAATATGAAGCTGACAAAGTTCTCAAAGAATTTCATGTAGGGGACTGTGGTGGACATCTTTACTGGAAATCAACTGCAGACAAAATCCTGAGGGCTGGATTTTATTGGCCCACCTTTTTTTCTGATGTAAAGAAATTTGTCACCACTTGCCATAAATGTCAGATTTTTGAAGGAAAAAAGAAACTTTTACCTCTACCCCTTAAACCAATTTCCACTGAAAAGCCCTTCCAACAATGGGGTTTGGATTTCATTAGGGAAATCCATCCTCCCTCTTCTGGCCAGCATAAATGGGTCCTCACTACCACATATTATTTCACCAAGTGGATAGAAGCCATTCCTACCAGACAAGCCAATGATATAGTGATTATAAGATTTTTAGAAACCAACATGTTGTCTCGATTTGGCTGTCCTGAAAAGATCATAACTGACAATGTTGCTGCTTTCAAATCCAAGAAAATGATAAGTTTCTATCACAAATACCATCTCACTTTAGGCCATTCCATAGCCTATTACCCTCAAGGTAATGGTCTAGCTGAGTCTTCCAATAAAAGCCTGATCAATATTATCAAGAGAGTATTGGAAGAAAACAAGAAAAATTGGCACAAGAAACTCACAAATAGACTATGGGCAGACAGGTTAACGACAAAGAGATCTATTGGAACTAGCCCTTATGAGTTAGTTTATGGCATGGAGGCTGTATTTCCTTCATATTTGGGAGTCCCTGTAATGAAATTACTCCAAGAAGCTTAGGTAGAACCCAATGATATTCAAAGAAGAATCAATCAGACTATCCATTTGCAGCAGACTAGAGAAGAGGTATATCAAAGATCCCAAGTGCTATAAGAAAAAATCAAGAAAATATTTAATAAAAGGACCAAGGCAGAAGATTTCTACCTTGGAGACAATTTTAAAATGGGATTCCACGAGAGAAGACAAGGGAAAACATGGGAAGTTTGACTTCCTATGGAAAGGACCTTTTATTATCCAGGCCCTACAAGGAGAAAATACTTACTTTTTGAAGAACCTGGATGGTACAAAAATAGAAGAAGGACCAGTTAATGGTTGGATGTTGAAACACTACTTTGATCCAACTATTTGAAGCAGTCTTTCCTTAACATGTACATACTATATCCTTAGTAATATTTAAGCTTGGATTGGATGGTAGTTTCCTGAAGTTGAAGCCTAGAGAGAAGGCCCTAAGCTTCACAAGTGTAACTGTTGTACATATAATAAAGCAACCAACCGAAGAATATTTTAGAGCATAGTCAAGGTTATGGAGAAGGCTATCTGACCTGTTGTTCTTGACTTTCCACCAGGGAAAGCCATCCCCAAGTGGAGCCACTGTTAGGTTCCTATACCAATAGGTGTCATATTTCATGATTGACATTGGTGAGCTCTGTAATATGTTCATACCTTTTCTGGTTGCAAAGGTTTTCCATATTGTCAAAAATCAAAAAATCTAAAAAATGTAAAGAGGGTATGCCCTAAAAGAAAAATCAAAGGGCAAAAAGAATAAAATGGTAAAAAAGAGTGAAAAAAATGAACCCCAAATTAAATAGACCAGGAAAGTGTGCAAGTCCAAAATGCCACTACTATTCTATCTTTGCAATAATCTGATGGTGTGCAGCTTGTTAACTTATGCCACCATTAACGAATGGCCAAACAGCTTAATCTTGGCAAGTTCATGTTTCAATTTCATGTTTTAGAGATAGAGAATAAAATCTGACCAAACTGTTCAATCTTGGCAGATAAATAGATAGGTAGAGAAGCAAAGGAGCTCAACAATTAAATATGAGCCCTTGGATGTTACAAGTGTAGATTTAGGTAGGATTGCAATAAAAAGAAAAGAATATGATGAGGGCTTGCCAGTCCAAGTGCACTCGAAGAAAGAAGAAAAAATGCTAGGCCAAGTAGACAGGGTAGGTAGAATGATGTTGCAGAATGTTACTTGTGATAGATTTTGTCTCCACATGTCTTAACTTCACTTTATCACAAGTGCCAGGCAGGCATTACACTGGAAGCAGCTCAAAGCAAAACTAGGTTTCATGACTAACTCCCTTTCATATTTCTCCCCTTGACGTTCAATAACTTTCCCTCAAAGTATTAATATTTGTTCTGAATATCACTCATCAACCACTCATTCCATTTCATGAAGATTGCCTAAGTAAAACCCTATTTTACTTATGAAAATAACCACCTTTCTCATATAAACCCCTTTTCTCCTGCAAAGCCTAAGTTTAAATATATATGAAAAAGGTTTAACTTAGATTCCAATTCATTTTCATATTAATTTTTAACATTTATTATGTATAAATCCCTTATAAGCATTTTCCCTCCCCTGTATTATGTTAAAAACCCCAATATTACATATCCCCTCCCCAGTCGAAATACAACTGTATCACTGTATAAACAGGTTTAATAGATTCATCTGGAAACTGTTAATAACCACCCTTCGCCGCGCGATAACGTGATTAATTAACCATCTGGGTTAATTAACAAACACCCTATGGACCAATGAAATTTCCCCCGATACATTTAACACATGGTTTAATATATCGGGCCCGCACTCATAACTCTCCGCCATCTCCTGATCCCGTCAGCCGTCTGATCTTAGCCTTTTCATCCGATGGCTGATGATCATATCATGACCACCATAAACGCCAAACTTTAATGCACGGGGAACTGGTGGTTTTGCCGCCGTACCAAAGACACACGTCACTCCGCCAACCTGATCGCTCCTGCCCCGCTTAATACTGCCTGACCCCAAAAGTGGTGCAGGGAAAACAGTGTACCACCCTCCGCTAAAAGATAGGATGTCCCATCACTCTGACGTCATCCATGCAATAAATGCCAAAAAGCCCTGCCAAACCAAAATTTCATTAAAACCACGATAAAATGTCATTTTCGACATTTTTCCTTACGAACAGTGTTCCATGCAAAATACGACGTCATCCATGCAATAAATTCCAAAAAGCCCTGCTAAACCAAAATTACATTAAAACCACGATAAAATGTCATTTTCGCCATTTTTCCTTACGAACAGTGTTCCATGCAAAATATATCTAGTTGATTGCACGAGTATACAGTCCCCCACCCCGCTAGAGAAACCACAACAACATGCTCTGCCGTCGGTCATTTCAACCTGCAATTGCACAATTTATCTCCTAAAAACAGGTATTTACCCTAATTCACTTCCCGAACCTGTAATTTCATTTTTCCTCTGTTAATTTTACCCAAAAGATCCAAATTCAAGTAAAATTAGTCTGTAGCTCTCAGAGAAAGACACCCATAACTGCTGTTTTCCGCATTTTTTCCATAGAAGCCCGAATTCTAGTTTGAAAACACAAGAACCAAACATGGAAGCTCCCATAGCCCTGAACGTTGCGCCTATGAATGTATCTCACAAGGACTTAGATTATTTACCCCTGGCCGATAAAGATTTTCAAATGAAAGACCTATCTGGTACTGTGAACCATCTTCAAGCTTTCTGCCAAATCAGGGATAGATATCGTAACAACTCTGATATCTTTGGGTTATGGGAATCTAACCTTCCCATGTATTTTATTCCCTTAGTTCATGTTTTTTTTTACATCATTCATCAGTGTTGTGCCAACTATGACCCTATCCAAAGAGCAATTATGTCCCCATCCCAAGCTGTTTTTTTTCACATAACTACTAAATCTATCAATCAGATGTTATATTTCCATCCCACTCAGCCCCTTGCTCCTCTTTCCATGGGATATCTTCTTGAAAAAGCTTCTCAATTATACAGCTCAGAGATAACCCGTATTGCTCATATGTTCATGCTACCAGAGCATCAGCCTACAGGCCCAGCTCCTTATTTACAAGTCTTTTTCACTGAAACAGGAAAACTCATTCTTGACATGATATCCTTGATCTTGGGATTTAATACCAGTGAATATGTTGATGACATCACCCTAGTTCTCCTGTCAATGTTTACTCCAGGACAACCCCCTGCTGTCAAGTATGATTATGCAACTTTTCTCGCTAACAAAATCCATGATCAATTCATGAGTCTGGATAGAGAAGGAGTCTTCAAGTAAACATCTTTCATATACCACCTTTTGTTATTTCATCAACAAGACAACTTTTCATTTCCCATCAGGAAACTGGATTCAAAAGGAAATCGGAGGTCTGTAATCTTTTGGAGCTCAGTCTTCCATAATACCTGTGAGTCCCCTTATACTTATAGTGAGTTCATTGACCTATTTGTACATTCGGCCTCCACCCTGCTGATAGAAGCCCCTCCTCTTAGAATTTCTGGTGACATGAAAAATATTTTACAGCTTTCCAAACAGTACAAAATAGGTGATTGGTACCTATACCAAAATCACACAGAAATTAGAATATATGGCTGTGAACTTTGTCCTTTTAAGCTGCCCAAATATGTGCCTATGAGATTATTTGCACTAGAATATTTCAGACAGCTCATAAAGGGAGATTTAGATCATTTTTGTAATGCAAAGAAGAAGGCCCAGCTAAGAATAAAAAACCAATTAGGCCCTTATGTCATCTATTCTAAAGATGCATGGTAAGAAGCTGACAAGATTTTAGGAGATCACCTTAAATTGAAGAAAAGTTTTTGGTGCGTGCCATATGACCCATACAGTTTCATAAGTGATAGAAGGGTGACAAACAGGATGTCAGTTTATGTACATCATAGGATCCCACAAATTGAACAGTTTTCTAGTCAGGATGAATGGTAAAGGGGACATTAATAGAAGAAATGAGTGAGCAAGAAAAAATGGGAAATGCCATGAAAAATCTTGAGAAAACCCTTGACCTGGATTCTTTTGGGCAGGTATCTTTCAAACTACCTTAGCAATCAGGAGTTGGTAAATCCTCTGCTGCAACCTCTCAGAAACCTGAAAAAAAAACCAACACACCAGTCATAGGGACTTCAAAGGGCAAAGAGGTAGATACCACGGAGCATCCTATAATAACATACCAGTCAGTAATGTCAAGAGAACGGAGTCAGGGGCAAATTCCTCCAGTCCAAACCAAAGCAGCAAAAATTTCTACATTACAGACTCCTCTAAATGAGGAAAGAAGCAAAAATAGGGACATGGAAGATGCCACACCTATCCGCAGACCTACAGAACAACCTGGGGCAAAAAGGCAAAGACTGAATCCTCTATCAGAAGAGAAAATCATTGAAGAAACAACAGACATTCTAAGAGGTGAAAGGGTAGTAAGCCAACAGACTTCCCTGGTAATTGAAACATCAAATAGCTCACATAGGCAGGAGCTAGAAAGACAACATAGAGTGGAAGTTTCATCCACTAGGCCACAAAGCAAACAGGCCTCTAACATCAAAAGGACATTTACAGAGATAAAGGCCTGAAATGACCCACTAAGGATTCATATTTATAATCAGTATCTTAAGATGGCCCCCACACACCAGCAGAGATTATTGTCAGCCTACGACATTAAAGAAGGAAAGATGATAATGAGTTACTTTAAACCCAAGGTGCAACAACCACAGTCAGCAGCTCATTACATCAGGACAAATTTGGAGGTCTCTGCCAAGGATACTCATCCCATGGACTAGATTCAGCTTCATAAACAGACTGGAGAGATGGTATATTCCACACTGGCCGATAAAGCTATGTTGTCCCATAAATTACAAAATTCTTTGAATAATACCTCTGCCCAATTACATTTGGAGAAGGCCTCTTCTCTAGCCAAAGACAACAGTATCAAATCCTTAGAAGAAATCATCATTGAACTGGGACATGATCCCAAAGATGTTAAAGGCATAAAGACTCTAATGAAGAAGAAAGAAGAGGACATTTCTGCCTTGAGGAAACAGCTAAAACTGCCTCCTTCCATGCATCCACAGACTGCAGAAGTTGTACAACAGAAATCTGAAGAAGATATGATGGACCTGCTCATGAGACTCAATGAAATATTAGCTAATATAGAGCAGGCATTAGAAAAAGCGCTAAAGGAAAAGTAGGGAGAGTCGACCTCCCAGCCTCCCGAGTTGATTCCCATAATTTCGAGTGCAGCCCCCTCCACATTTGGAGTAGCATTGGCTCCCAATGTCCCAGCGAATACAACAGAGATAATCACAGGTAAAACAACAATAGCACCAAGAAACAATACTAATATGACCACAGAGAAATTATTAAAGGCCATGGAAGAATTGAAACTCCAAGTGTCAGAATTGAAACAAGTAAAGGAACAATTGGTAAAGGTAGAAAAAAGTTATGACAAATCCAAGATGAATGTGGCAGAGAAAATAAATGAGGTTAAAACATTAAAGAAAAAAGTGAGAGCATTAGAAAAGGATCTCTCTCTGGATAAACCTCTGGTAGAAATCAAAAGAATTTTGTGGGCCAATATCAATCAATCCCTTAATAATGTGTGGAAATCTATCCAATTTATTTATGAGTAGATTAACTTAATAAGAGCGGCCCAAGTGGAGATTCAAAAGACAAGAGTTTTATGGGGACAGATGCCTGAACAAGCTAACCGGTTAATACATTTTTTGAACACCAAGACCAGTGAAGAATTGGAAGCACTAGAAATCACAGACAGGATAGGCACCATTCTGGAAATCAAGAGAGTTCTAACCAAGAGAAATCTAATGCAAAATTTGGAAAGGAGATGCCAGGACATGCAGGTGGAGATTAATTCTTTCATAGAAAAGTTCACAATTTTGCAGGATAAAGGTTTACGAAGTCCTTTAGGAAGTAATGACCGCCTGATGAAACACATAGACTATGCACATAAAGTGAATAAATACGCTTTTGATCAAATTACTTCATCAACAAGTGCTTCTGGAGTGAAAGCACTTCCATCTGGCCAAGTCCTCTACGACAGCTTAGAAAATTTATTTTCTATTGACCATGAAGTGAAACATCTATTCACCATCCCGCTTAATTTCTTCAGACATACAGAGACTGACGAAACTTTAAGAAAGTTGCAAAGACCTAAGTTACCAGAACATAAATGGTGGGAGGATATGCTAGAGATTTTATAAACTTATATTTGGTATCTTTGCTATCTTTGGTAAAATGAAAATTCTAGGCCATTTGACATGATGCGGTAAACAGAGATGCATGACGGTCATACGGGTCAAAGTGTATCAGATCGGGGTTCAGAAATATCCGACCAAGAGGGAGCAGCCAGCACAGACTATCAATGGAAGACAGGTGTAAACCAACTCACATAGTCTACCTCCAGCACATCTAACAAAGACGGAGCAGCCAGCACAACATCAGTTATGTTTTCCCTATTATCGAGACTATTTGTCTCTATCTTTTGTAAAAAAATGATGAGTCATCACTAGATATTATCTCTGTGAGATATTTTGTATAAATACCTCCCCAATCGAAGTATTTGGGGTTGGTGATGCATTCTTAGACTTTGTTGTAATATTGAAATTTTGGAATAGAGAGCTGTTGGAATCAACTGTTGTTGGACTCACTGGATGTAGAATTGAAGCAGAGGACTTGTCACAGAATTCTTGAATCAACCAGCAGACCAATAAGTCCCCTATATCTTCTGTTTTGTAATTTTTCTAGTTTCTTATATCAGCTGTGTTTCAAAATCTCAATGATAAAGATAAAAATTAACCCAGAATATGTTTAATTGCACTCTGGTTTTCATTCATTATCATTCTCTATGTTTTCTTCAGAATTAGAATAAGCAGTGTAACTCTTAATTGCTCCTGTTTCCTAATTCTCTCATGTTGATTACATGCTAAGGAATTCTTAATTTCTTCTTAGTAATAATCATTCACTTTCTCTCTTTGAATATGTTGAAGGATTCTTAACCGCCCTTCACCCAATTTGAGCCCATTTCATCTGCTACAAATCTTTGTTTGTACCCTGTTTGACTACCTTGCTCTGTGAATCCATCCTCTGTTACGGGACCAAATCCAGAAATCCCTCCTCGTTGACTCCATTAGCCCAATGGACTAAAATACTCAGACTTACACCTCTGCTATACTGAATCTCACCATCCAAAAATCAAACAAAACCTCTGAACTTCATAACTAGCCTAATACTTTTCAAAACATAGTTAAATCATAAAGAGGGAGCCCTCTCTGTGTACAGATTGGCTAGATTCTGTATCTAAAATATTGGTTTGTGGTTACCTCGGCCTCCTTTCCCTTTCTTACAACTTTGGGGAAAACCTGAGTGATAACAACTTCCACGTTGAAGTAGAAGGGCCAATAAACAAGGTTGGAAAGTGTGCCAACAAGTCCTCAACTCTCCATCAGACCTCTGAACAAGCTAAAATGCATCTGAACAAACCTTCAAACCTTTGAATCACCTTTCCAACATCAATATCATCATCATCAAGTCATCATTCAGTAACAAGTGATATCCATGAAGCATAAGCATGAAGACATATATTAAGACCTAGTTTACAACTCAACTAGTGTGTCATCAGCCATCTCTATCACATATCGATATTCTCATCATCCTGTAGTATCCTCATTTTCCCATATAAAAATCATTAATCCATTATGACAAGTCCATCAATGCATACTCTGACACATTCCAACTCCTCCAAGACCATCATGCTACCATCAAGCTCCATCAATGGCAACACATACTGACATACACCATGGTCCATCAATCTGCATCATCATGAGGTTCACATAAGTGTATGACCTCTAGATTTTACATCAATGGAAACACAATCATCTCACTTTCATACATCATGCCAACCAATAGGACCACCATGTCAACATCCATCACACATTATCATGACGAATATGACTATGACCATGAACATTTTGACATCAATACCAACACAACGATGCCAACAAACCCCCCCTTTGACATTGATGTCAACCTCATCAAGATGTGAGGTTGATCTCCATACACTCTCCAAAAATTGAAGTTGTACTATATCCATCCAAATCTCTTGAAATTTTGTCCCTCTTTAACATCAATGGAAAAGGATCAACTCCATATGAATAGGTAGTAAGAGCTGAAGCATAAGCATTTGATTAATACGTCTCTACATGGTTGAAATATAATGCATAAAATATCATCCATGTCTCCATATAAAAAAAATAAGCATATATAAGAATCATCCTCTATCTCTCCACATATCAATAGTAGTAAGAACAAACTATATCCAAGCAACATTTCGAGTAGCATACCACCAACACCTCTAGCAACAAGCAGCAACATGGCAACATAAAGGTAACCATAATCAACATATGAAACAAGTGCAACTATAAGTAGCATTAAATATAGCAACAACATACCCATGAGCATCATCAAAAACTCCTCCATGTTGCATTTAATTATTCAAGGAGATATTTCTCCATGATCTCATGCCCAATTGAGATCATGAGACAACAAAATAGATTGGCTAAGAAAATCTAATAATAATTGTTAGGTCCCTATACTACTAGTGTAACCCCTTATTGTTATTAGTGAAACCCCCTTATTATATTGTTGTTCCCATGTAATACCCATATTGTTATTATTGTGTCCCATAGAAGCCCACTATTAGTATGCTTGTTCTCTTACATTATTATTGTTATGTAAGCTCTGATTATATTATGACCCCTTAGACTCCTATATATAGAAAGGAGGTCTTGTCATTTGTATCATCCAAGAATTGTTCATTTGTGTAATGTAAAGGAGGTTGACCCCTAGAAGAGGCTGATTTCTAAGGCATTTATCTATCTTTTCTATCTTTTTGTGAGTTGGTTTCATAACATTTGGTATCAGTTCTTTGGATTCTAGGGTTTCGTGGTTCCAAATAGGTCATTACAGAATTTTTGTTATAACTTTTCGCTATGAAGTTTCAGAAGCTAAAAAAACACCCATTTGAGCTGAAACTGTTCTATACCTCGGGTAAAAATTTTAGATCTTGTCCCGCTATATTTTCAGAGATATGATATGAGGAAGTTAGGGTTTTTGAAAGCTCCAGAATTCCATTGCAAACACATCATCATGGAATTTTTTCTATAATTTTGTTTCTATGAAGGTTCAGACTCTAAAATTAAAAACTCATCTGAGCTGAAATCTTGGTGAATCTTGGGTCTAAATCATGGATCTTTTCTCGCTATATTTTTGGAGATATGATCTAAGGAAGTTAGGGTTTTTGTAGACTCCCAAACTACATTCCAAATAGGAGACCTTTGGAAAATCATCATAAATTTCCCTCAAAGAATGAAATCAAAATTTTGTAACATGTTACAGAAATAGGATAGATTGTATTTTTCTGTGTATCTTTGTCAGATCCGAAGGTCGAAACATTGACACGTGGCACGTCATAGAAGTTCACTCTACTGAAAAATTATATAATCAAATCATCGTGGGAGATTCGGCATAACCCTTTCTTGGAGAATCCAATTTTGATCAGACTAGTGTCTTTGGAAAGAGGACTCAGAGGGCTACCACAAGAAGAAATTTTAGACCTGGCAGATCGGCAATTACAAAGATACAATAGATTCAATATTGAGCTTTTACGAAGAGGAAAAAGGTGTGTAGTATTTTTAAAATTTTGCATAAGTTTAGGTTGAAAAATTAGTTTGAAGTTCAAAGGGAATAGTGAAGCATAATTATCATTAATTGATTCCTTGAAGAAAGAAAATGGAAACACCTAGTAAGCAACCTGAAGACTCTAACATGACTCATGAAGAAGAGGAAGAAATGCAACATGATATATCTAAATTACGATACCAAGTGCAACAAATTTCACTCTCACAAAAAGTAATATAAGCAAAGATGGAATCTAATATGAATGAAATGGAAGATAAGATTGATGATATGAAAGAAAACATTGAATATTGGAAAAAAGACATGGAAGGTTTGAAGCAATGTTTGACAAAGTTGCTACAATAAAGGTTTCCTAATGGCGAAAAGGTAGTAGAGGAAACTCATAATAACAAAAGAAATGTTAATCATGATTTGAAGAATGACAACACTGAAGATTTGAAGAAAGACATGGAAGGTTTGAAGGAAGGTTGGACAAAGTTGCTACAAGAATGGCTTCCTAATGGAAAAAAATATATTAGAGGAAATTCATAATGAGAACAAAAGAAATGTTAATCATGATTTCATCGACTCTAATGTTGGAACAAATACCCACCACATTCCAAAGATCGATGTGAGGAGGTTTGATGGCAAGGATCTCATAAGATGGATACTACAGATGGAGCAATATTTCAATCTCCATAATGTGCAAAACACACAAAAGGTATATATTGCAACTTTATATTTGGAACCAAATCAGTTTTTATGGTATCGATGGCTTTTCTCTCATAAAAAAATTGTCACTTGGGCAAATTTTTACAAAAGAAATGATATCACATTATGAGGATACAAAAAGCAACATTTTTTTTAGCCAATTGATAAATATCAAACAAAAGGGTTCAATGATGGAGCACATTGAGGACTTCCAAAAATTGAATATAAGGGTAAAAGATATTCTAGAGGAACATAGGATTGATGTGTTCATAGAGACTTTAAAGGATAACATCCAACATGAGGTTCACCATTGGAAACTTGATTCATTAGATAAGGCATTCAGGTTTGCAAGAAAAACGGAAAGAAACATTATGGAAACAAGGAAGCCTACCACTCACAACTATAAATATGAAAGTGTTGTTTCCCCTATCCTTCCAAAACCTACAAGGTTGAAATCACAAAAATTGGAAGAAAAAAGAGCAAAGGGGCTTTGTTACAGTTGTGATTTAAAATACACTAAAGGTCATAAATGTATTGAGAAGAAATTAATTTACATATATTTTGAAGAGGAGGGAGAAAAGGAACAAGAAATGTCAAAAGAAGAGGATATACACCAGGAAATATCCCTATACAAATAAGAAAGGAATCCAACCATATCTTGTAATGCATTGGTTGGAATTACCACTCCTCAAACTATCAAGATAGAAGGACATATCAAGAAGGAAAAGGTAATAGTGTTGATCGATTCGGGTAGTACCCATAATTTTACTCATTGTAAGATAGCCAAGGAATTGAATTGCTTCCTATCCAGCACCAGAGTGTCAAGTGATGGTTGTAAGTGGAGGAACCATAAATTTCTCTGGAAATTTCCATAATAACAAGCTATCCATGGGAGAATATGTATTGAATGGCCCAATTCTTTCCATTCCAATGGGTGATGTCGATGTTGTACTAGGAGTCCAATGGCTACAATCCTTGGGTACAATAGCTTTTAATTTTCAAGAAATTTTCATGAATTTTTCTTCAAAAGGAAAGGAATTTGAATTAAGGGGTATCATAGGGAAACCGGGAAAGATAATCAACTCTAACAGAATGAAAAATCTTCTAAAGAAAGAACAATGAGGTGTAATTGCACAATTATGTTTGCTAGAGGTTCCCACAATGAAATCATCTATTTCTCCAGAACTCCAAAAAGTCTTGGACAATAATTCCAAGGTATTTGAGACTCCCAAAGGCCTCCCACCTATTGTGATCATGATCATGATATTCATTTGATTTTAGGAAGTGTTTCTCCAAACATCAGGCCTTACAGATATCCATATGACCAAAGGAGTTAAATTGAACGTATGGTTGTAGAAATGCTAGAGGTTGGTATAATTATCCAACCAAATTCGATAAATGAAGCAAGGGATGAATGGAATAATGACGAAGTAGGGTGGGAACTCGTTCAAACGTTATAGAAGATACCAGTTCAAATAATATTGGCAGAACTTGACAAGGAAGGAAAAATCATATTGAGCATGAAGCAGTCACAAAATCGAGAAATTGACAGCTACGAAATCGATCAATTTCAGAGTATCTCATCAAGTGGAAGAACTTACCCACTAAAGATTCCACATGGAAGGATGATAATTTTATACAAAACATACAAAACTACTCAGGCATTGAGGACAACACTTTTTTAAGGAGGGGGGAATGTTAGGTCCCTATACTACTAGTGTAAGCCCTTATTGTTATTAGTGCAACCCCCTTATTATATTGTTGTTCCCATGTAATACCCATGTTTTTTATTATTGTGCCCCATAGAATATCACTATTATTAGTGTTGTGCCCTTATATTATTATTGTTATGTCGGCTCTGATTATATTATGACCCCTTAGACTCCTATATATAGAAAGGAGGTCTTGTCATATGTATCATCCAAGAATTGTTCATTTCTGTAAAGTAAAGGAGGTTTCCACCTCCAAGAGGCTAATTTCTAAGGCGTTTATCTATAATTTCTATCATTTTGTGAGATGGTTTCATAACAATAACCCCAATCTAGATGGTCATGCCTACAGTTTCGATGCAGTTTCAATGCAATTTCTGATGATAAAAAGTATGAGCAAGTACCTTTCCTCCTCATAGGTTGGAGAAGGGTTTTGGGCCTGATGCAAAATCCTTTTGATCCAATAAAGCGATCTCTTTCGTCCACTCCTGATATGAAGCCTACACACAAATACAATCAAACAGAGATGACAAGTGATCTTCCGCAGAAGATTGTCAACTCAAAACATCTAGAAATCGCACATATAAATTACTACAAAACTGATATAAGGAGAAGGAACATAGATTTGTATTAACCATATAAATGAAAGTACATCAAATGTATACCTCCTAGCAAAGGATATCCTCTCCTCAAGCTTGTAGTATGGTCTCCTCTCCCAGTACAGCAGAGCCCTTACGTTATAGTTTGGATACCTCCTCTCTCTTACCCCTTTCCTCTTAGTGATATTATAAAGGCTCATTCTATCCTTTGGGAGAATGTATCTAGACACCTCGGGGCTTGAGAAGTTAGGAAACTTTTACAATAATGGTCCCCTAGCCAACTCATACACAAGTGGGTTAATTTGATTTCCTTGGGAATGAAAACTCTAAAAACCTTTTGCACAATTATGAGTTTTTTTTCAATTATCTCAATTATGAAAAGTATTACATCATATTTATAATATTTTGGAAAACTAATTATGAGAAATAACTCAATCATGTAATTCCACACTTTTATGATGGGATAAATCTTATATAAGTAAAAGAAAAGGTGAAAAGGGTTTCATTTTATCCAAACAACTAAGAAAAGTTGATATTGGGTTTCTCTCACTATCATGGAGTGGAAAATAGGATTATAACAAATGCCCCCTAATGCATGAGGTCGGAAGAGAAAATAATGGATAAAATGTGTTACAATAATGTTTAATGCCCAAAATGGGAGGAAGGATCTACGAACTTTGTTAATAACATCCTCGAGTCGAGCATACCCATGCTCGATCATAAGAAGATATTGAATATGGTAGACATAAAATACATTGCAGATCAATGACATGAAATTCGAGAACATGGCCATGTAGACATACACAATGGATCCATGTGACTCAATAGATAAAGCATAATCACCAACAAATATAATGTGGATCTATGTCACAATATACATCAGTGGGACTATGGACACATGAAATATAGAGAATTGTCTCAAGATAGTCCTCAAAATACATAAGAGACACATAACTCGAACGTAGCCTAGGAAGGATGCCATATAAGAGTGAGATGTCCCTAACCTAGGGTCTTCGACATAACCTCAATTGTAAGAATCTACATCATGTGAATATATGAGCTGATGTTGAGCATGGTAGAAATTGTCTAATTACTAACCAATGAGGTAAACTAGTAATAGACGTGAGGGAATTCACCAATGATGAAAATGGACCCCAAGCTACCTAGTACAGTCCACTAAGTGTGAATAAATGAGCTAATTTTGAATACCAGTGAACTTGATAGTTTAGGAGCCAATGATGTAAACCCACTGTTGATCGTGAGGAAACCTGCCACTGAGGTCTGCAAGATCAAAGTTACCACTGGTTCCTAGATCAAGCTCTTGGATAATGAGCTGAAGTTGATAGGAGAAGGTCCGTTAAAGGAGGGCCTTAATCTATCCCCCATCAATCGGCATGGAACATATTAGGATGATGTGATGAATGGATGAAGTCATGAAACGATGAAGTAGAACTGAAATAGGGATAACCAACTCAAAAAGGTCAATGGGCTACTACAGATGGCCGACATAGGTTGAGACTTTCGTTGAACACATAATAGCATGAAACAAGAGTGACTTGGCATCATGACTAATGAGCATTATGTGATATCATGCAACGATATAGGAGGCATCGAAGCACTCTTCATATGACTAGAAGAGTAACCAACTGAAGGAGTAAAGAGACGCATATGGATGGTATGAATCCTAGGCAAGCTAAAACCAAGTTGTAAGATAATGAAATAGCTAGGTGCCATGTTCAATGGCAAAGAAAAGGATTCTGCCATTTAATGACTAATAGATATAAATGTTCCCTCCCTTCTCTTTTTATAAGTCCCTTTTTTGTAAAGTTGTCCCCCAAGCCCGAAAAAGAGATAAAAGTATATAACGAAGAACCTCCTAGCCACAGTAAACTAAGGTACTCTTTTTTGGTAACTAATCTATTGCAATCTGGAAAAGGGTTATACGTATATTGGGTAGATGACCCTTCAAGTACTTTTACGAGCATGAATGAAACAAGTTCACTTGACCTATGAAGACTAAAAATAGCTTAAAGAAAACTCCTCCTAGAGGAACGAGTGGCATAGAGTATAGCAGTTGGCTTTGGTAATGATGGCACTACTCATGATTAAATGAGGACAAGAGGCTAGCTAATAGGAACACTCATCGGAGTGGTTCCTCCAAGAAATGGTAAAACACCAGGTGAAAGCGGATTGCAGGCCAAGCATATAAGGAATATGGAAGAAAGAAACCAGGGCTCAATCTGAAAAAATAAGTTGATAAAAAGTGGCAATCACAAGGGATAAGGTGTGGAATCCTCTTGGGGTATAGCCATAAATATGACAAAGAAGAGGACATGAAGCTTAAATTCTAGGTCATGGAGGGTCAGATGGAGGGATTCCAAAAATGGGTAAAAAATGACTGCATGGACACCAACTTAGCAAAACATGTGCTAACAGGGTATCTAATTTGGAATTTATCCAGGATAAAGAGTGAAAGGTATTACAGACTCATGTGCATGGATGTTCCTATGTTACTTATGCAAAGGATCGATAATATTGCTAGAATACATAGACACTGAGGCAAACAGAGAAAACATAGGAGTCAAACATGTAAAAAAAACAAGTTTAATAAGGAGTTCACCTAATGCTCCTGGGGAATGTTTCTTGGTCTAGCCTTTCAGTGGTGGCCTCTCTATTATTTTTTCAAGCAGAGTTTTACAATAGTGAGCTCGATTCAAGACTCACTAAACAGAATGGAGTCAGTAGGAATGGAGTGCACAGACTCTCCTTACTGAGACTCGACCTCTGAGGGTCACAGTAGTATGACAGGCCTATGCCGAGGAGTTTGCTTGAACCTCTCAAGCCTTCAATGCAATACACATACTCTTTGACTCTCTCTGGCTATGTCTGGGTCGATGCTACCTTTAGGTCAGCTCGACTTCTACTCTCTGTGTGTTGCTTCTCTGTATGCTCCCCTTTGTACGTTGCCCTGCTCTGCTTCTGTCAGTATATGGCTTTAAAGCCAGTCTGTTCTTTTGACTGTTCGTTTCCGCTTCCTGGACTTCTGGTTTCCTTTCCTCTATCCATTTGAATTCCTCTGCTTTGCCTCATCATCACTGGGTAACACCTCGCAAGGAGGTGGCCACCTGTTTGCTAACGAACTGGGTGTCAGATTCCCTGAATCATACTCGAATGGCCATTAAATCTGTTTGCTTCAAGATTGCTCGCGAACACGAATCGTTTTCCAACTCATCATCCACGTCGGATGTCAAATCCCTGTTAGCTTTCTCTTTGACCTATTTTTTCTGGGAAAATTAGTTCAACTAACCCTCTAGGTTTTGCAACTACCCTAGAAACAACAGTTTAAAGCAATTCAATGATCTTTCCTATGTGCAACAGATAAGAGAAAGATAGTAGAAAACCAACTTGGAACCTTCGCTTGATCCCTTGCTTGATCTCTCTCTCTCCTAGTACTTAACACGCTTGGAGAGTACCTGCACAAGTACAACAACAGAGAACTATCAAAGCATCGTGATCTATTACAGCATAAACATTATAGAATCAGATATATAATGAACAAGTGAAAGTATTCACAATCACACAATCAATTGGGAAAAATCTTGAAGAACTTTATTAATAATAAGGAGAATTACAACCCAGTTGTCTGATCCAGCGCCATCCTCCCAGCATCAATCCTTCTTCACCTCATGAACTAGCAAGAACACACCAACAAGAATACAATGCTCTCTCCTCAACACTAAAAATAGTAGCACTTACTTGCAATTCACAACAATTCAACCTTTTGATCTCTTGAATGGGAGATCCTTTTATAGATGTTTGCAAGGGTGTGAGTCATCCATGGGGATTGATTAGTGTCATTCAACTTGTTACAATTGGTTCGACAAGAGAGTGGAATTTTAGATGGTTTCCTAATTCCCTTGGTCATCCTTGGGCGAATTCAGAGAGGAAAGTGGCACAGGAGAAGTTTCTAGAAGATTCCATGAGCAACCAACTAACATACTATCCCGAAGATTTGTCCATCCTCTCCCATCATACCCTATAGAAGGACTAAATAGTATACATCACACTTTGATAGTGTAGCAGTCAGCATGCATTGCACTTTGATCTTGTAGCAGTCAGTATGGTTCAGTTTAGGCACTTTCTAGATGATTTCTGAGATGGAACTTTTGGGGAATGATGTATTCAGACGATTAATTTTCTTTAGGGTATGAAACAACTCTTTTAGGGGTTAATGATCCCTAATACATCGACATATAAGTTTTGGGTTGATGTGCCCAAATATGTCTATAACAGTTGCCCCCTAAAGCATGAGGTCGTATATATTCATGTCAGGTGAAATTCTTTATCATGAGGATCCGAAGTTTTGAACTGGAAGGTGACCTGCATAAGTTACAATACAACATCATCATAATATGATTTTTCATGATCTAGCTGAGGGAGACATTCCCATGCTCATCTTTATAAATTTTCATTTCATGTACATATATCATATAGTCATCTGCAGATATATACTAGTGATTCTACAGATATAGAGTCATCATCCATGATTAGGATGACCATCTGTGTAAAGTTTTTGTACATTTGATGTCTTCATATCCCTGAATATATCGCAGCTCAGATGGATGAAACTAGATCCAGGGTCTTCAAACTCATTTAACCTTCGTTCGATGTACAAATCAAACCATGTGAAGAGATGTCCTGAGGTCGAACATGGAAAGACATCGCCTGATTACCAGCCAATGATGTGAGTTGTTAACAGATGCGAGAGTAATCACCGATAACTATAATGATCCTCAAGGTACTGCAGTACAATTCACGTGGTGTGAATACATGATCCGACATTGAACACCATGCAAAATCTTTCAGTCGAAGGCCATTGATGTCAACCTGTCACCGGAAGTGAGAAACTTGCCATTGATGTAAACAAGCTTCAAAGCACTGGAAGGGTGTTTCTAAGTCAAATTCTTGGATAATGAGCTGATTTCGACAAGAAGTGACTCGTCGTAGGAGGGCCTTGATGTATCCCACATCTATGACATGAAATGAAGAAAATGATTTCTGGAGGTGAAAATGAACTCACGACACAAGGTTCAGGAATGGCGGTCATGAAAATATGAAGGTTAGAGGTATTGCAATGTATGGGACATTTAACTGGATGAATTCTCAACTAGATGACTTCTCTTGAACATGTTGGCGACACTGAGATGAATTGGTAGCGTTAACCCCAAAAGATGGATGGTATGAAAGACCAATGGTATGATGACTGGTGAATGGAATAACCCAACCCAACTCAATCATGGAGATGAAGTGAAAGTGTCATGTTCAAGAGTGACTTGCTACCATAAACTCTTCAAGATATTCCCCCTTTTTCCCCAGTCATTGCTGACCAGTACCTCTTTGTTTTTGTCAAGCTTGAGGAGGATAACATATGCTTGTTCTATAATTCACCCTTCCAGCAAACCTGTCGCTATTTGATGTCTTAATGAGTCTTGCAGTAGTGAAACTCAGTCTCGTCTAGATGGACAAGTTTGTGGCTATTATTTTAACGAGTTTAACGACAAAGAAAACTCAGTCTTTTTCATGTTTAAAGAGTTTGTAAAGGGATGAAAAGAAAACTCCAGAAGTTCTTTTTTGTAAATAAATCCCTCAGGTCTGAGAAAGGATAAAATAATACAAGAGTGATGACGTTTCCAATACTTTAATGAGTCGGAAAAGACAAGCGCTCGACAATCTTTTCATGTTTAGAGAGTCTGAAAAGGGTTTAAAGAGGACTTCATTTTGAGGAACGAGTGGTGTCTAGGGTAGCAACTAGTTCCGATGATGTTGGAACTTCTCAAAACATGTTGATTTATGTGAAGAGGCTGGCTAATAAGACCACTCATTGCAACTGTTCCTCAAAAAAAGGTAAAACAACCAAGTGAAAGTGTATGATCGGCCTAAGAGATGGTGGCAATGGGATGAAAACAACCAAGGCTCATCTGATAGAAAAGGCTGATATAATGGCAATAACGAGGGTTAAAAATTGAAAATGGGTTCATTTTTAAACAATCTTGAACCATAGGGAACTATCCTTAGATTCTATTTCATTTTTACACAAGCTCAAAATGAAAAAACTATGCTTGAAAATGGTTTGCATGCCCCCCGCATGATGAAAGGGAGAGTCTCCTGTAACCATATGGAAGTCACTCCGGTGAAGCAGGACAATTATCCAACACCTGTTTGGCTTTGTCTAGATAGACAAAGGTGAATGGGGTGATTCCCTTCACATAACCTATAGGGAAATTTAACTTTACCACTAGGTGCATGCCCCCCAAGCTTCATTAAATTCGCCTAAGTAGACTACTCATGGCTATCAGGTGGATGGAATGAAGGTTCTTATACGAGATCAAGTGAAAGACTCGACTGGGATTTTACGAGATCTAATCAAAGACTCAACTTGGAAGTTTGCTTTAGGGTACCTTGTTTCATTTTTTTAAAGGAACTATGCTCATACCCTTACTTTCATTTTTTAATGAGGTTGACACAAGACAAGGAAATATCCCCATATCCTTAGTTTCATTTTTTTAAACGAGGTGGACACAAGACCAAGAATTATCCTCACGGACCTATTTCATTTTTTAACGAGGTTGACACATAAAATAACTATCCTCATACTTCTTGTTTCATTTTTTAACAAGGTCGACACAAGACTAGGAATTGTCCTCAAATTCATTGATTTCTTTTTTTTTAACGAGGTTGACACAAGAAACGAACTGTCCTTGTAGACCCTTGTTACATTTTTTAATGAGGTTGACACAAGAAAAAAAGTATCCTCGTACCTTTTTCTTTTGTATCACAACTCATAGGTGGTCATGAAGGAGATTTGGTTCCAATGCCCCCAGTACATAAGGTACAACATCACTGAATTGATCGTCAGTTGATGTAGGAATGGAACAGGTTGCCACATAATTAACCTGTGGCGGGGATGATACCATTGGTATAAATGGACCATTTAGGGACAATGGTTGACTAGGAGTTGTATTTGGACTGGGAAATGAAAGCTGGTCAATGGTGACAATTCTGCCTTCATGCGGGAAACAAATCACTCGAAAGAGTGTTGAAACAATAGCTCCCATGCCATAAACATAGTCATGCCCTAGAAGTAAATTATAATCTAAAGGGCCTGGGACTACCATCACGTTCAGATAAATGGTTTTCCCTCCCAAAGTAATAGGTAACTGAGGAAGGATCCCTAACGGTCGACTGGTTCCTCTGTTAAAGCCCAACAGATTCTGTGTAACAGGCACAAGCAGTGGCGAACCAAGCACTTTCCAAGCAGTTGAGGAAAGGATACTCACTGATGCACCTTCATCTATAATAGTGCCAGATACAATCATTTTACAAACTTGTACTATGATCTGGAAAGGCACATAAGAAGGAAGGTGGAATCCTACTAGTCGATTCCAATCAAAGGAAGTGACTAGACTACTTGGAGGGGGTACTGTAGAAATGGGAGAATTAACCCCTTGAGTTACGAGAACTAGAGGATTTTCCTCCTGTCTTGATGAAACAGATGGACTACCCCCAAGCTCATTTGAATTTGAGGTAACAAAAAGAAATTGAGTGGTATGATTTTCACTCTCCTCGAAAAAGGTACGATTAGCTGAAGGTGAAATTGGGTCAACCGTTACCTCGACTTGTTGATTTGGATCGGGTATCGACTCATAGGATTCACTTTCAGAGAGAGTGATTTCGACCGACAGTTGATTTTGGTCAGTCGGTTCATCAACTAGTGAAGGACTTAGGGAGAGTTTCCTGTAACTAGATGGAAGTCGTTGTGGTGAAGCATGATAGTTATCCAACATTTTCTTGGCTTCATCAGATAGGGACAAAGGTAAATCGGGTGATTCCATTTACATAACCTACATGGAAAATTAACTTTTCCTTTCTTTCCATGAACTTTACTATCACTAGTTGATGGCGTGTCACCAACATGATCTCCATAGGTTGATGACACGGAATGATGTGAACGTGAAGACCATTCTTCTAAGATTTGAGGAATATTAGGACAATTTCAAAGAAGATGGTCTCCCGCACAAAGTTTGCATGGATATTTGACTTTGTGAGGCTTAACGGATGGATTTTCATCAGATGTTGCATTCAAAGCAATGGTTGCTTGGTTGCCCCCTTGCTGAATTGGCTTCTTCTTCTTCTTCTTCTTAGCCACCTGGTTACTAGTACCAATACTTTCACCAAGCGAAGAGGAAGAGGGGGAGGGAGAAACAAACGAGGAAGAAGGCAAAGGGTCAACTTCAGGATCAACTGGAGGTTGATTTTGTCCAATTGGAGGTGTACTCGATTGCAGAGAAATCACAACATTTTGAACCAAGGAGGTTGAAAATAACCATACTGGCAAGCCAATGGTAAATCCCAAAAGGGACAATGTAGCCATATAAGGAGCACCAATATTTTCGAAAGAAGGAAAAAGACTAGGATTCCCATCAAAAGGGATTCCTTGATCGGTGGACTCTGGATTTGTCGCCATATGTTTCAACCTAAGATCAACTAAGGAATAGGGATGTTATTCGCAGTCAATTAATTTTAACGACACTTGGACACAACTTTGCTTTTTCAGTTTTAAAGAGTTAAGAAAAAGCTAAAGATGACTCTAGTCACCTTCAATTTTTAATGAGCCTAAAAGGACAAGTGCTCAGATTGACCTTTTCTTTTAGAGATTCAAAAAGGATTGAAAGTGACTACTCTGGAGAATCTAGACAAAATGGTTTACCAGACCAATCACAAAACTGCAATATAAACCTTGGTGATAAATTAAAGAGAAATTACCAAGGACTTTATGTACAATAATAAATCTTCCTAAATGCTGTGTTTAGTGCATTACGATCGATAAGGTAGCAGAACCAGTTTCCTATGGATAAAGGATTTAAGGCTACTAGGGTCTCCCAATATATACGCGACGGTACGGGGATCACAAATCCATGCTCTAACTTGTCGTATCAAGGAGGAGGAATCACCCAACCTTCAATGAAAATGATAGCCACTAGTTTTAATGACACTAGAACACGTATCTAGCCTAGACCTCTAAATGTGTTGCGTTAAATTCCAAAGCGTTGTTAGATTCATTGAAGTTCATTTTAAAGTTGATCTTTCTTAGAGTTTGCCTTTCAGTGGTTCACCATGTAATGATGATCTGAAATTCCTAAGATGCAGTCTATAATGATAAACAATCTTTTGTTTAATTAAACAATGAAAAACCTAGCTACTAGGGAAAGAAGATAACAATGCTTTTAAGCAAAGAGAAAAGAGCACACACTAGTGCATTTCCCTAAATCATATTTTTGCACACAAACCAAAAAATGCTAAATGCAAATGCATGTATTTGTTTTCGATTTCCTTAGTGTGAATGGTGTAAAAAGGAAAACTAAACACAACAAAGATCTAAAATATTATACTCAAAATGACATTTTTGGTAATTTTTTCTTCAAAAAGAGAAAGGAAGACTCAAAACAAAATTTTCAAGTTTGAAGAAATATGTTTTTGACACTTTGAATGTAAACAAATCAAATCAAATGCATCAAGAAAATTTTAATCGACTATCAAGGGAAGGAAGAATTTACGACACTTCTCTTTTCGACAAAAAACGACGATTTACGACACTTTTATATCGAAGTGACAAATCGACTAAAACACTTTTCGACAAAGGATTGTAAATGAGGAACAAATACACAAAAACATTCACTAATCCTAATGTAAATTGAGGCTGATCTAAGTGATGCAAGTAATCTTTAGTGAAGAGACATTGTTCATATTCAGCAAAACAACCAAACAAAACTGAAAACAAGTCAAAAACCCTCAAGTTCTAGATGGAAAAAGAGTTCAGTCAATCATCGCACCTGTGCTTCACAGAAATTTGGATGCATCACACTTTTAACACTCGAGAGGTGAGATGCATATTGAGTCATAGTAGAAGACAGTTCGATGGTCCAGGGAGCGATTTCTGAAAGTGTTTTGGCTCAAATTGCAGCATTTCTCAAGAAAATCAAGCTTGGTTTTGATGAACAATGATAAGCAAAGTATGATGGAATGTCCTAAGAGGTTATTTAGCTACCAAAAGGGAATCTAGATGTGCTTACAAGTAAAATGTTTAATTCATAAACTAAACCAGAGATAGACTGAAGCAACATTTATCTACTATGCAATTACAGAGCAAGAGCAGTTCAAAAGCTACCTGGCTAGCTTCAGACTCTGTCTATAGTTTATAAAATTGAACATCAAAAAAAAAAAAAACAACAAACAATCATCTGGCCTTTCCCTAGTGGAATCGCCAATTTGTTTCTGGGAAAATTAGTGTCTTGTTGAACGACTAACCCTCTAGGTTTGGCAGCTACCCTAGAAACAACAGTTTAAAGAAATTCAATGATATTTCCTATGTGCAATAGATAAGATAAAGATAGTAGAAAACCAACCTGGAACTTTTTCTTGATCCCTTGCTTGATCTCTCTCTTTCCTTTGGTAGATCTAGTAACTCCTCCCCGCACTTAACACATTTGGAGAGTACCTGCACAAGTACAACAACAGAGAACTATCCAAGAAACGTGATCTATTACAACATAAACATTATAGAATCAGCTATATAATGAACAAATGAAAGAATTCACAATCACACAATCAATTGGGAAAAATCCTGAAGAACTTTATTAATAATAAGGATAATTACAACCCAGTTGTTTGATGCAGCGCCATCCTCCTAGCATTAATCCTTCTTCACCTCATGAACTAGCAAGAACACACCAACAAGAATACAATGCTCTCTCCTCAACACTAAAAATAGCAGCACTTGCAATTCACAACAGTTCAACCTTCTGATCTCTTGAATGGGAGATCCTTTTATAGATGTTTGCAAGGGTGTGAGTCATCCATGGGGATTGCTTAGTGTCATTCCACTTGTTACAATTCGTTCCACAAGAGAGGGGAATTAGAGATGGTTTCCTAATTCCCTTGGTCATCCTTGGGCGAATTCAGAGAGGAAAGTGGCACAGGAGAAGTTTCTAGAAGATTCCATGAGCAGCCAACTAACAATCTGTCCCGGAAATTTGTCCATCCTCATCCATCGCACCCTATAGAAGGCCTATACAGTATGCATCACACTTTGACAGTGTAGCAATTAGTATGCATCACACTTTGATAGTGTAGCAGTCAATATGGTTCAGTTTAGGCATTTTCTGGATGATTTCTGAGATGGAACTTTTGGGGAATGATGTATTCAGATGACTAAGTTTCTTTAGGGTGTGAAACAAATCTTTTAGGGGTTGATGAGCCCTAATACATTGACATATAAGTTTGGGGTTGATGTGCCCAAATATGTCTATAACACCTAACAAATCTGGTTAGCCATCCTGCAACTCATTAAGATATTTAGATAACAGATCATCAATAGAAGGCAATTAACTCTACTCTTCGGGATCTTCAATTAATGAAGGTTCAAATCGTCTCAAGCTATCTACATTAAAAACTAAGTAGATGTGCATGTAAGCTGGTAAATCAAGGTGAAAAGCATTCTCACCAATTTTCTCAAGTATCTTGAAAGGTCCATACCTTATTGGATTCAGCTTCTTACCTTCTCGTTGCATTCAATATTTGTTGATATACAGTCAGACTTGATCACCAACTTGGAAACTATGCTCCATCTGATGCTTGTCATGCCTTGCCTTGTACATGGCTTGGCTCTTTTCAAGTTGTTCCTGTACTGCCTGGTGAATCTCTTGGCTTTGTTAAATGAACTTGGTTTCCTTGTCCACATCAATGTGTCCATCAACTGCTATGTCTTTACCAAAGAAAAAATCCAAGGGAGACCTTGGTGTGAAACCAAAATAGGTCTCAAAAGGAGATCTCTGTGTAGAAGAATGTTTAGCTCGGTTGTAAGCATGCTGCACATAACATAAGTGTTCATCCCAAAGTTTGGGATGCTTTTTGCAATAGCCTCTTAGCAACTAGATCATTGTCCTATTGACCACTTGTGTTTGACCATCTATTTACGATGAAAAGTTGTTCTTTTCTTCAACCTAGTGTCCATCAATTCCCACAAGCTTGACCAAAATTTCGCAACAAATCAGGTATCTCGATCAGATATTATGGAAGTGGGTAATCCAAAATGAACCCATACATTCTAAAAGAACAACAATGTAGTTTGTTCAACTGTAATTTGTTTGTTACAAGGTATTAAAATACACACTTTGTTGAACCTATCCACAACAACATATAAATAGTCATGACCTTTCCTAGATTTAGGTAGTCCTGCAATAAAGTCCATGGAAACACTTTCCCAAGGATGAGAAGGAATTCGTAGTGGAGTGTACAAGCCTAGCTTTCTATTGCTAGGCTTGCTTGTAGCACACATGGTACACCCTCTTACATATCTAGAAATTGTCTCATTCATTTTCAGCCAATAACAAAATATTTGCAGTTGTGTAACCATTATACTTACACCAAAGTGACCTGATATTAGAGAAGTGTGTGCTTCTCGAATTATCTTTACTCTTTTAGTTTGTGGAATGCATAGCTTCCCACAATGATATAAGAGTTGGTCCTTAATATGATAATCCAATTCTTCTACCCTTTTGCCTTGACTCAAAGTTGCATATACATCTTTAAAATCTATATCTTGAGCATATTGTTCAATGTAGCTTTCATGCAATACTGAATTATGCTTAAGTGTAGTAGATGCATTTATAATTGGTCTAGATAACATATCTGCAACTTTATTGTGTATGCCCTTTTTATATTTGGTGACTAGTAAATGAAACTTTTGTAGAAAACCCATCCATCTGTAGTGTCTTGATTTTTGCAGCTTAGTTTGGGAGTGTAGATATTGAATTCGTCGATGATCAATACCTATAACTCTCTTTGCCCATTAAGTAATGTTTTCATTTTTTCACACTTTTTACTAATGCAGACAATTCTTTGTCATATGTAGGATAGTTAACTACTGCAGAATTAAATGTCTCAGAATGATAACATATGGGTTTACCGTGCTGCATCAACACTGCTCACATTGCATAGTCACTAGCATCTGTTTCAATCTCAAATGGTCTTTGAAGATCGGGTAGTGCTAGTTCTGGTGCTGTACTAATATTTTCTTTCAAGGTGTTGAAGGCTTTTTTCTCTTTACCTCCCTACTGAAACACCTTGTTCAATCCTTTTAAAGAATGTAAGGGAGCTGCAATTAAGGAAAAGTTAGAAGTAAACTTTCTCCAATACTATGCTGCTCCTAAGAAGCTTCTAACTTCTGTAGCAGATTTGGGTTTAGGTCAGTTTACAATGACTACAACCTTATAGGGATCTATCTTCAATTCACCACCCCCTACTATATGTCCCAAATAATTCAAAGATGTTTTTCCAAATTCACATTTTGAGAGTTTAACATAAAGTTTTTCTCTTTTCAAAACATCGAGTGTCTGCTTAACATGCTTTAAATTTTCTTCCCACGTTCTGTTAAATATAAGAATGTAATCCAAATATACAATAACAAAATCATCAAGAAAAGGTTTGAGTACATCATTCATTACTCTCATGAAAGTAGTAGGAGCATTAGTTAAGCCAAAAGGAATAACCAACCACTCATACAATCCCTGCTTTGTTTTGAAAGCAATCTTCCATGCATCTTACTCTGCAACTCTGACTTGATGATAGCCACTATGAAAGTCTAACGTGGAAAAATAAACAGACTATTTCAACTGATCTAACAGATGATCTATGCGAGGAAGGGGATAACGATTTTTGAGCATTATCTTATTCATGCTCAGTAATCAATGCACATTCTCCACGAGCCATCTTTCTTCTTCACCAAAACAATTGGAGACCCACATGGTGATGTGCTAGGTCTGATGAACCCTTTCTTGAGTAGCTTGTACCTACTTCTTGATTTTGGCATTCTCTAAAACGGACAACCTGTACATTCCGATGTTAGGCAATGGAGCATCTTGCTGCAAATTAATATCATGCACTATTTCCTTTTTGGGTGGCAGACCTTTAGGTTCTTGAAATAGTATATCATATTCTGAAACAACTTCTAAATTAGCTTGTTGTTTAGCATCGCAACCCTCAGATACATTGGTTTTATCAGGTTTCTTTTCCTTTGCAACCATTAGTAAAAATTGTTTGCATGAATTTACAATTCGTTTCATCTACCCTGAGTTTATGAGAGTATAATTATTCTTGAGCTTATGAGCTCTTACAATATATTCAATTCCATCTTTAACGAGTAGATACTTGTTCTCAACTCTATATAAAATAGATTTTCTATCATACAAGTAAGGACTTCTTAAAACAATTCCACATATATCCAAAGGAACTATATCTAACTCAACCTCATCTACAAATGCTGACCCAACAGAAAACTTAAGTTTACATTGTCTAGTCACTTGTAGTTGTCCTTTATCACATAACCAACCTAATGGATATCATTTCTTGTGAGGTGTGGTTAGTAATCCCAACTTCTTTACAATTTCTTCAAAAATTAAATTTACTTATGAACCACTATCAAACAAAGTATCAATCTTTTGATGACTGGAAATAACTCGAATATGAAAAAGCTCACGTCTTTTTCTCTCATTTTCTTCATTATCAATAGATTGTGCAGAATTACTAGTAGATGCTTCAGAATTATTACCTTTTATACCTGTGGCTGCAATTGTTGCTTCATCTCCTGAGTCTGACCCCAAATCCTTTTGAATAGCTACAACAATATTCTTCTTCTTGCCCTCAAACTTCTTATGTTTCAGCTCTGAATGCAGAATCCAACATTGTTCATCATCATGCCCATACTTCTTACAGTGAGTGCATGAAGACTTGTTTTTCTGTACAGTTTTTGTCTTCCTCTCTTTCCATTTCTGTTTTCTTTTATCCTTATTTTTTCTTGCAGTGGGTTTGGATGATCCCCCAACTTCTAGGTTCCCATTCTTACCTCTCGCTTCTAGATGTGTAGCCTTGATAGATACCTCATCTATGCTGGTGGGATTAAACATGAGGATAATGTGCCTCATGTAGTTGTGTATACCACCTATATACTTCAATAGAGTCTCAAGTGAGTCTAAAGAAATTCCTAGAATCCAAGCTCTTTTCCTAAATTCTTCGGTGTAACCTTGGTACACTCATCATGGCTTGCTGCATGTAGGCTAGTGGATAGAATTGCTTTTTAATTGCAGAAACAAATTCACTCCAAACAGAAATAATATTACCATTTTTCTTCATGTCAGCTTGTGTCTTGCCTTCTCACCATACCAAGGTAGTGCCTCCAAGGCGTAGGTTGGCTAGTTGAATCCTACTCTTGTCTGAGTCAATACTCTGCACTATGCAATAAACATCAATCTGCCTAATCCATTTATCCAGCTTCTCTGCATTCAACTCTCCCTCATATATTGGTAAATCAAATTAAACATCTAACTTAATCAAAGACGCCTTCTTTGTATTTTCAGGGCTATTAGGAGGCGTGAGAAATTTTTCTTCTTTCCCTTTGCCTTTGGAGTGGTCATGGAGGAGACATTCTTCTACTCCTTTGTCTTGTTTGGAGCTTGATGAATCTTCATCTCTATGTTTCTTATAGTCCCTATACATTTCCTCCACCATGGATTTCAACATCATAAAACTATCCATGAACTAGGGGTCTGATTCCAAGGGATTTTCTCCTGACATTTTCCTCTTAGAGTAGACTCTTCCAATTTCTGGGTTAGTTTCAGCCAATTCTCCTTCTCCTAATTTAATCTTTGATCTAGTTAGCATTCAACAACAAGATCTAGAACAAGCTTGTCTAACCTTAGTAACCTAGAGCTTTGATACCACTTGATGTAGAATTTATCCAAGATAAAGAGTGAAAGGTATTACAGACCCATGTTCATGGACGTGCCTATGTTACTTATGCAACAGATCGATAAGATTGCTAGAATACATAGACACTGACGCAAACAGAGAAAACATAAGAGTCAAACATGTAAACAAAACAAGTTTAATAAGGAGTTCACCCAATGCTCCTGGGCTACGTCTCCTGGTCCAAAATTTCGTTGGTGGCCTCTCTATTATGTTTTCAAGCAGAGTTTTACAACAACGAGCTTGATTCGAGACTCACTAAGCAGAATGGAGTCAGTAGGAATGGAGTGCATAGACTCTCCTTATTGAAACTTGACCTCTGAGGGTCACAATAGTATGACAGGCCTATGCCGAGGAGTTTTCTTGAACCTCTCACGCCTTCAAGGGAGTACATAGACTTTCTGACTCTCTCTGGCTCTATCTGGCTCAATGCTGCCTTCAGGTCAACTTGGCTTATACTATCTATGTGTTGCTTCTCTGTAGGATCCCCTCTATATGCTACCCTGCTCTGCTTCTGTTAGTTTATGGCTTTAAATCCAATCTATTCTTTTGACCATTCGTTTTCGCTTCCCGGCCTTCTGGTTTCCTTTCCTCTCTCCATTAGAATTCCTCTGCTCTACGTCATTGCTGGGTCCCTATAATACTAGTGATTACCCCATTACTATTGTAGTTGTATCCCTTATTAATATTGTTGTGCCCCTATTGCCCCCATATTGTTATTACTGTGCCCCATAGAATCGCTCTATTGTTACTTTTATGGCTTTATATTATTATTGTTAGGTCGGCTGGGTTATACTGTGACTCCTTAGACTCCTATATATAGAAAGGAGGTTTTGTCATTTGAATAATCGAAGAATTTCTCATTTATGTAATGTAAAGGAGGTTTCCCCCTCGAAGAGGCTGAATTCTAAGGCGTGGATCTCTCTTTTCTATCTTTTTGTGAGCTGGTTTCAGAACATTTGGTATATGATGCAAGATGAAAGACCCATTACTTTCGAAAGTCGTCCAATCAAGGGAAAGTTTTTACACAAAGCTATTTATGAGAATGAATTGTTGGCAATACTCCATGCACTTAAGAAATGGCGACCCTACCTAATGGGAAGACACTTCAAGGTAAAAATAGATCATGATAGCCTTAAATACTTTTTAGAACAAAGATTAGCCTCTGAAGAGCAACAAAAACTGGTCACAAAGATGTTGGGTTATGACTTTGAAATCATCTACAAAAAAGGGAAGCAAAATGTGGTGGCAGATGCACTCTCAAGAAAGGATGAGGATGTGGAAGAATTGTTGTGCGCCATTTCTATTATCCAACCAGATTGGATAAATGAAGCAAGGGAGGAAAGGAAGAATGACGAAGAAGTGTGGGCACTTATTCGAAAGTTACAACAAGACTCCAATACGTCTGATACATTTAGCTGGCAAAATGATTCGTTATGGTACAAAGATCGCTTATACCTCTGTAAGAATTCTCAGCTAAAACAAAAGATTCTTATGGAATTGCACACTTCTCCCTTAGGAGGGCACTCAGGATTTTTAAAAACTTACCACAGGGTTAAGAAGGAATTTTTTTAGGAGGGCCTTAAATCAGATATTCAAAAGTTTGTGGTAGAATGTTTGGTTTTCCAACAAAATAAAGTTGAAACAATTAAGACACCGGGTCTATTACAACCTTTATCCATTCCAAACCAACGTTGGGAGGAGGTTTCAATGGATTTTATCACAGGCTTACCCAAGTCTGAGGGAAAGAGTGTCATCATGGTGGTAGTTGACAGACTTACCAAGAATGCACACTTTTGTGCATTATCACGTCCATTTAAAGTCAGTACAATTTCTACTGCATTTATGGAAACAATTCAAAAGCTACATGGAAACCCAAAGATTATTGTAAGTGACAGAGATCCCATTTTCACTGGAAATTTTTGGATAGAATTATTTTCTTGTCTTGGTACTCAGTTAGCTCATAGCTCATCTTATCATGCTCAATCTGATGGGCAAACTAAGATAGTAAACAAATGTTTGGAAGGATATATTCGTTGCTTTGTATCTGATAAACAGACACAATGGGTCAAATGGTTGCCTCTAGCTGAATGGTGGTATAACACTTCCTTCCATACAAAAACAAAAATGACCCCATTTATGGCACTTTATGGATATCAGCCACCATTCATCACATCATATTTAAGAGAAAATTCTAAGGTTCAAGCAGTGGAACATCACATGGAACATCAACAACATGTCCTCCAACTCTTAAAGGATAACCTTGTGTTGGCACAGAATGGAATGAAACAACAGGCAGATCAACATCGTAGCGAAAGAAGTTTTCATGTAGGTGATTGGGTATTCCTACGGCTACAACCATATAAGAAAATGTCCCTCAAGCAAGCTAAGAAGGATAATAAATTATCACCAAAGTATTATGGTCCGTACAAGGTGTTGCAACAGATTGGTACTATGGCATACAAATTGGAGCTTCCAGCAGCTTCTCGATTGTACCTAGTTTTCCATGTTTCATGTTTAAAGAAGGTTATAGGCGACAAGCTCCCAGTTCAAACAATATTGCTAGAACTTGATGGGGAAGGAAAAATTATATTGGAACCAGAAGCAGTCACAGAAAAAAGAACTCGACAGTTACGAAATCGATCAATTTCGGAGTATCTTATCAAGTGGAAGAACTTATCCATTGAAGATTCCACATGGGAGGATGAGAATTTTATACAGAAGCATCCAGAACTACTGAAGTATTGAGGACAACACTTTTTTGAAGGAGAGGGGCATGTTGGGTCCCTATAATACTAGTGATTACTCCATTACTATTGTAATTGTATCCCTTATTAATATTGTTGTGCCCCTATTGCCCCCATATTGTTATTATTGTGCCCCATAGAATCCATCTATTGTTATTTTTGTGGCTTTATATTATTATTGTTAGGCCGGCTGGGTTATATTGTGACTCCTTAGACTCTTATATATAGAAAGGAGGTTTTTTCATTTGAATCATCGAAGAATTGCTCATTTATGTAATGTAAAGGAGGTTTCCCCCTCAAAGAGGCTGAATTCTAAGGCATGGATCTCTCTTTTCTATCTTTTTGTTAGCTGGTTTCATAATAGTCATCATCACCGGGTAACGCCTTGCAGGTAGGTGGCCACCTGTTTACTAATGAACTGGGTGTCAGATTCCCTGAATCGTACTCGAATGGCTGTTAAATCTGTTTGCTTCAAGATCGCCTGCAAACACAAATTGTTTGCCAACTCATCATCCACATCAAACGTCAAATCCATGTCATCTTGTTTTTTGACCTGTCAAAACCGATCAGCATCGGGACGTATCTCTGTCATCAATTTGGACCCCCAGATCCTACGGTTTTCCTTCATATCGGGTGAACAAGTCGCACGGTGTTTACCCATCCGATACAGGCGGTTTTCTATCTCATCCGCCGGACGCGTGTCACTCGACGTGTGGCATCGGGTGGGACTCAGTCAAAACTGCTTACCACCTCGAAGCCTTCTGATATCCTGCCGGTTTTGGGAATCCTGCACTACAGAACCGAAATAGTTACTTTTCTAAATTTTATAGCGATTTCGGGTACGGGCACTTCGGGGCTTTCCTTGACTGAGGAGGACGCCCTGCGATATGCGATTAGCACTAATCATGTATCAGAATCCACCTCTGTTTCTCGAATTAGCCTTCAGTTTTGTCAGTTTTTTGCCATCGCGCTTTACCATGGGCCAATGGTCTGCGCACTTGACCAAGGGTCCTCGTTGCTCCACTCTAGCCACAACTGCAATTGTTATGTGGATTCCTTTTGATAGCTTCTATCTTTTCTAAGACTTGAATCTTTTAGCATAATTTGAAACAACCATGAAAACTTAGAGAGTTTTAGGATCCAATTTGGATCAGTATCCATTAGCGGGTAAGATCTACAGCCAAGATACGACATGCATAAACGAAGTGGCAGAGATGCAACTTGACAGGGTCATACCTAAGGGATAAATATGGCACTAATAGTCAAAATGAAAAGGTGACAGTGATATATGACCTACCCCTATATGCCAAGTTTAGAGAAATTCACCTTGGTTCCAATAGATGTCGCAATAGAAATTCCATCCCATCCTATAAAAACCATCTATAAAGACTAGACCCATTTTTAAATCATATAATGAAAGAAATAAACATGGAGGAGGTAAAAACAAGAATATGTGTTTTTAATTTTTAATTTTATAATTTTTTTTGGATTGTTGGCATAAATAAAACATGAAAAATACTTGCATCACACATGAAATGAAGAAAGAGATGAAGCATTACACTCTCATTTATAATATGTACAAGCACAACTTAGACTAATAGTGTTGAAAATTGGCAACAAGAAATTGCTAAAAATAGAAGTGCTAAAAATAGCACTACTAAAAATAACAGTTTGGGCATCAATGTTGGATTGGGCAACAAGGAATGAAAAATGGAAGTGCTAAAAATAGAAGTTCTATTTTTAGCATTCCAGTGTGGATTCCTATTTTTAGGTAGTCCCTGGTCTAAAATAGGAAGTAAAATTCGAATTTGGTCTTACCAGCAGTTTGTAAATTAATTAATTCAATTTGAGTTAATTAGTTAAGGAATTATGAACATGAATTTTATGTGAGGACATGCAATCGTTTCTCTATTAATTGAGAAATGTATCCTTTAGTTAAAGGATAATGATGAGTTGTAATTTTGGATTTAAGACTTCTGTGTTTTATATCTTCTAACTTAGTAACTGGAGAACCCATAGTAAAAACCATTTTTTGTCAACGTTTCAAATCCCAACAGGGATCCATGAATGATGGATCCCATGAGACTTCTTGAATGATGGATCCCTGTTGGGATTTAAAACGTTGATGAAAAATGGTTTTTATTGAGGGTTCTCTGGTTACTAAGTTAGGAGTTGTAATTTGTTGGCTCAGTTAACTGAGTCAAGTCCAGTTAGATTAATTTAACAGTTTGTTTAAATTAATGAGAGTTCAGTTAGTTAATGCTTGCATGCATGTAACTACTGTATTTCAGATAACTGAATATTCTCTCATAAATAACTCATGCATGTCAGTTCTGAGAAAGACCCAGTAAAGATCAAAGGAGGGATAGTGTACTATCAGTTGGATGGTTTTTTTGTATAAAGGAAACTCATCCAAGCAGAAGGAATAAGGTTCCTTGAGGATTGTGCAGTTTTGATAGTGTGTTAGAGTAGGGTGTGAGATTAGTGTGAATGATCAGTGTTACACTTGATAGTAGGAGGATCACCCAGGAGAAATTGTGCGAGGAAATAGGAGGCTTGGAGGGCAGAGGAGAAGGCTTAGGAGAAGTCTTGATTGCTGTTACATAGTAATTTGTCACCGTTGGTCACCGTCCCTATCGCCTCGTTTCCATACATTGGAGGACGCATTCCGGGACCTGTGAGCAGTGACATAACCCAAAAACACTTGCATTATGTTCCCCTGAGTATGTACTTCATGTTCCCTGAAGACACCTTCTACAAATTATCCCTGAAAATTGCTCTTTTTCCATTGGCGCAGGTCCACAGTATCTTACCCGCGCCAATAACTAATATCCTCAAAAGAGGGCGCGGCCACTGGCGCTCTGTCACAGAAAAACACCCGCGCCAGCCTAGTTTAGTAATGATTTTTGCCAAAAGCACGCCCATATGATTTTTCCCTTCAGATCACGAAGGCTTTTGAGTGAAAAATCCAGTGGATAGAGGTCGAGAGTCATCATCTATCCTTGACAACTATCCACAGTAGCTTTTCCGAGATAATGCCAATCCACAATGGGTGTCCTGGTTCATCGAATCTTTCTACCTTCTCCATCTATAAATATTTGTCCTCATGCATTAGACAAGCTAGTGCTAGTTGTTGAGTTCTTGAGTTCTTGGAGAAATGCTAGTCGTGGTTATCATGAGTGATAATGAAGCATAGAGAGGTTATGCTGCCGGAGAGGAGATACATTGCAAGACACATATAGTTGCTCGCCCAGCCGGAGGAGAGGTTCAACGTCAGAACCTTGGTTGTAACTTTTCCTTTTTATTATTAATTAATGAGCGACTGCTATTATAGTTCCAATCTCATTGTCTATTATGGTGATGTGTGATTTATTTCATTTCTGGCTGAAATATAGTTGTGCCTTGGTGGATTTTATGTTGGTATCTGTTTCTTCCTTTGCATGTGCAGGTGTCCGTTTATGATCTGCTGGAGTGAGGGAGCGGGAATATCAACTCTGCTTCGACCATAGCGTTGGATTCCAGGTTGGTCTTCTTAATTCACCTTTGATGCATAACTAGGAACTTGCGTGGCAGCGTGGTTTGATTGTGGCTAGTTCTATTTTAGGCTAGTGGGATCGCCTCTGTCCGCAGAGGGGATTTACCTATCCAACAATTTGGCGACTCCGCTGGGGAGAAGCTATTTGGAGTTTATCTTGCATGTTAATTTTCTCTTGCTTGCTTGAGTGAATGAGCTTCATGGGCCTGTTTTGAGTTTATTCTTTACTGTTTGATCCATCTGAGCACTGTCAGCCCGACCTGAGGTCGTGTTATTTATTTTTCTAGCCGGCAAGCTTAATTGGCGTGGTTATTACTCTGACAGTCGCACCAGTTGGTGCATGTTGCTCAAAAGAAACTCGCGCCAATCCTTTAGTAGCGCAAGTTGCAGGTTGAAAGTCGCGCCAGCCCTGTAAATTTTGCCTGTGTGTGGATGGAAAGCTCTTCCAGCCTCTTTTTATATCTTTTACAGCCTCTGGAAGTGTGTTGAACCTCTGCTTGACTGGTTTTAGCCTTTATCCTTCAGTTGTTTGCTTATTTCTATTGATTTTCGTCTCAGCCCTAGAACATCTAGTGACTTTGCATGTCTAGCCTTCTGTGGGAAGTTTCGGTCTCTTGATTATCCAGTCAACATGTTGGTTGTGTTCCGCACCTATCTAGTGATTTGTTAAAGCTTGATCTTCTATACTCTGAGTGATTCACTTCTAGCCTCTTGGGATTTTACTTGACTTCATTCGAACTTAGATTACATGGTTCATTGAAAGTCTTTGTGTTTTTCCTTGCTTGCATAGTTCATTTTGGTGTTTCAGAATTGGTTCTATTTCATTGAGTGAACATGGATTGTGCATATCTCTTAAGATTTATTTAAATGCATCATGCCATCTTAAAGGAAAGAAAAAAAAATATCTTTTGCATCATATTAGTTAGCGTTTATTGTTATTGGTTGCTATTAAAAAGAAAAAGAAAAAATTTAATTTCTTGTTATTAGCCACATTAAGATCTTTGTTGTTCGTTTGTGTAAAGTTCTCAACCCTCCTGTAGATAGAATTCATCGAATCAAATGATATAGTTTTGGCATATAGTTTGCATTTAAGAATTTTTTGAGATATCACATATGGTAGGACCAAAAAACTGAAACATAATCGAAGATAAACTTTAAAATAAACTCAATGAACATAACAACGCATTGGAACATAACGCAAATACTCTAGAGGTCTAGGTTAGAGATGTGTTCCGGCGTCTTTAAACCTGGTAGTTTATCGTCGAGTGGTTGGGTGATTCCTCCACGGTGAAAAGATAGGTGCCAATACGGACTGAGATCCCACGTACCGTCGCATAGATACGGGAGATCCCACTAGGCTATTATCCTTTATCCATAGGAAGCCGAGTTTGCCGCCTTACAAGCTGTAATGCATTGAACACAACATTTGGGAAGATTGACTGCAGTACGGGAAGTCCTTGGTTTTCATCTGATTGCCAAGGTGTATAAGCCGTTTTACGGATTGTTTGGTAAACCTTTTACCTAGAGTCTCTAGAGTAGTCACTTTTGATCCTTTTCGGACTCCCTAAAAGAAAAGGTGCCTGTGAGCGTCTTGTCACTTCGTGCTCATTAAATATTCGAAGGAGACTAGAGTCATCTTTTATCCTTTTCTCGACTCTTAAAAAATGAAAAGGTTAAGTTCAAGTGTCTTAAAATTTATTGGCCACGATAACATCTACCCAATTAGATTTTGTTTGCATTAGCTTGAGTAGGATTATTTCTCGTTCAATGGCAGCCTTCCCAACGCCCACTGGCCAAGGTATTCCTCCTGATGGGAACCCTCGTCCATTTCCTTCTGTTGGAAATGTCGGTGTTCAGTATATCGCAACATTGTCTTTGCCTGGGTTTGACCTGACTCGCCCCTTGTCGTCGCAGATCGACGATGCCTTATTAGTTGGTAAGAGAAAATGCAAGGTTTGTTTCCCTTGTCGACTTTGTGAAGGTAATCATCTCCTTCGCCTTTGTCCACTTATCGATGAAGCCTCCAGTCTTTTGGAAATTCTGTCAGCTCCCTTACCCAACTACCCGCTGGATATCAGCATCCTTTTGCAACTGCAGATCATCTCTTTGCTAACCAAGTGATCAAGCATGATTCCTCTTTGGTCCAGCCTTCTCTTCCTGAGCCTAGCTGTGCTCCGCCTGTTCCATACCAGTCCCTGGTCAGAACGAGTGTTGATTTACATTCATCATCTATGCACCACTTTATCATCAAGAATGAACCACCCGAGTCCAAACCAAACGAAAGTCCAAAGTTCCCGATTACAGTTGACCCGGTCTTTCAAAAGGTCCAGCTTACAAGTGACCCGTTTTTGCCTACAGAAGTTCCATCCTTAGATGATCTTACATCTGAATCCAAACCAGACAAAATTCAAACGGTCCAGCTTACAAGTGACCCGGTTTTGCCTTCAGAAGTTCCCTTCTCAGATGATATTATCACTGCAAAGAATGAAGACCCCACCGTCCAAATTCTATTCATCAACATAGACTCTAATGATTAAGTGAGCATCCCTCTCATTCCTTCGCAACAGGAAGAAAGTCCACCAGAATCATATCCGACCGTTTATCCAGTCCCACCTCCAAGCAACCTAGTTGTTTCCTTCAATTGGGATCAACTAGTCAATCCTCGGTTACCAGCCTCTATACCATTTCGAATTATAGTCCAAGTCTACCGCATGGTTATGGCCGGTACAATTATTGATGAGGGATCTCCTGTGAGTATCCTTTCTTCAACATCTTGGGAAGAACTTGGTTCGCCACTGCTTCTGCCTGAGATGAGAAACCTTACAGGTTTCCATCGAGAAACCACTCGACCTTTAGGAATTCTTCCCAATGTGCCTATCACATTAGAAGGGAAGACTGTTCAAATGGGTGTCATGGTAGTCCAAGGTCTGTTAGATTATAATTTACTCCTTGGACGAGACTATATTTATCGCATACGTGCAATTGTGTCCTCACTCTTCAGGGTGATGTGTTTTCCGCACGAAGGAAGGACGATCAGGATCGTAGACCAACTTTCGTTCCCCGGTTCACACTTCACATATAGTCATCTACCATTCCTAAATGGTCTTATTTCCACAGGAAATGCCTCAACATCCACTCCGTCATTCTGATGACGGCAGCTGACCCGGGCACGTGACTGAGGCCCGGGGGGCATGCATCCTCCTTCAAAATCGAGTCTTTCCAAGTAAACCTTCATTCCATCCACTCCGTGAATGCCATGAAGCTTGGGGGTCATGTACCTCGATTTGCATTATCATGCTGGGGGCATGCAAAAATTTAATAAGCATAGTTTTTCGTTTCAAGCTTGTGTAAAAATGAACTTGAATCTAAGCATAGTTCTCCATGGTTCAAGCTTGTGTAAAAGTGAACCCATACCTGATTTACATCCCGTGATTGCCTTTTATCTGCTAAATTCTGCTAGATGAGCCTTGGTTGTTTCATTCCATCGCCGCCATCTCTTTGGCCGATCATATGCTTTCACCTGGTTGTTTATCCTTTCCTGAGGAACCACAGTGATGAGTGGTTTTATTAGCCAACCTCTTGACCTTTACATGTTTCGAGCAAGTTCCACCATTAACGGAACTAGTTGCTACCCTTTATACCACTCGTTCCTTCAGGACGAGTCACCTTTACGCTCTTTTCTGACTCGTAAAATATGAAAAGATTGCAGAGTATTTTTCCTTTTTTGACTCGTTAAAGAAAATAAAAATGGAGGTCTGCTTTCAGCTCTTTTCTGACCATTTAAAAACGCAAAGATTGCCGAGTTTTCCCTCTTGACTCGTTAAACGTTAATAAGGGGCGGTTGTTTTAAGTTCTTTTTGTCGACCGTTAAAACATAAAATGATTACTGGGTTTTGTCGTTTCAAACTCGTTAATGGTTACGGAACGACGTGGTTTTGACCGCTTTTTTACTTTTTCAGGTCGAAATCACTAATTATGAAAAGTACTCCTCGATCGTAATGATTGGGCGGTTCTTTCGGGTATTATTTTATACTTTTTTCGGGCCTGAGAGACACAACTTTACGAAAAAGGACATCCCTGGAGTTTCCTTTTCTGCTGTCTTTTCAAACTCTCTAAACATGAAAAGACGCCGAGTTCTTCCTTTGTCAAACTCGTTAAAACTTGATGACATCGGATTTTGTCACACCACAAGCATATGCTATCCCCATAAAGCTTGTTAAAAATAACTGGGGTACTCGCCAGAAATGGCGGGGGGGAAAAGAAAATTTTTGAACCATAATTATTATCGTATCGACAGTATGTCGCTCTTGAACATGACACTTTTCTGTTTTCGTGTCCAGGGTGGAGATACCTCATCTCATATCTTTCACTTACTTCCATGGACTTGGGTACCTTATTTGACCTCTCATCCACTCATTGCCTCGTCATCATGACCTTTGATACATTGATGTCAAATACTGTCGATTCCATTAATGTGCCGCCGATATGTTCAAGAGAAGTTGACCTCTGCGAAGAAACAACCTCCCTCTGATAGTTCGTACAATCTTGATTCACAACATTATCTCTCTTTCTCGTGTCGATGATGTGGGAAACATTATGGCCCACCTTCGGTCAAGGTCACTTCCTGTCGACTTCAACTCATTATCCAGGAAGTTGATTTTTCCCTTCAGATCACGAAGCCTTTTGAGGGAAAAATCCAGTGGATAGAGGTCGAGAGTCATCATCTATCCTTGACAACTATCCACAGTAGCTTTTCCGAGATAATGCCAATCCACAATGGGTGTCCTGGTTCATCGAATCTTTCTACTTTCTCCATCTATAAATATTTGTCCTTGTGCATTAGACAAGCTAGTGCTAGTTGTTGAGTTCTTGAGTTCTTGGAGAAATGCTAGTTGTGGTTATCATGAGTGATAATGAAGCATAGAGAGGTTATGCTGCCGGAGAGGAGATACATTGCAAGACACATATAGTTGCTCGCCCAGCCGGAGGAGAGGTTCAACGTCAGAACCTTGGTTGTAACTTTTCCTTTTTATTATTAATTAATGAGCGACTGCTATTATAGTTCCAATCTCGTTGTCTATTATGGTGATGTATGATTTATTTCCTTTCTGACTGAAATATAGTTGTGCCTTGGTGGATTTTATGTTGGTCTCTGTTTCTTCCTTTGCATGTGCAGGTGTCTGTTTATGATCTGCTGGAGCGAGGGAGCGGGAATATCAACTCTGCTTCGGCCATAGCGTTGGATTCCAGGTTGGTCTTCTTAATTCACCTTTGATGCATAACTAGGAACTTGCGTGGCAGCGTGGTTTGATTGTGGCTAGTTCTATTTTAGGCTAGTGGGATCGCCTCTGTCCGCAGAGGGGATTTACCTATCCAACAATTGCCTGTGAGCATCCAGGAGGATTGCACTGAGAGCTGGCTAGCTGTGAGAGCTAAGGTTTTGTGTAATCCTAGTGTATTTCCATCTTCCTCATCATCAGAGTGCAAAGAGAGTAGGATAGCTTTTGAGTTGACTCTTTTTGTATGTTGTTGAGGATTTCCACTTGACTAATAATACAAAGTTGGGGTTTTATTCTCGTGCTTTCCCCAGTGATATATTCTATGTTACGTGTGATTGATTCCTTCTTATCAGTTATATGTGTTCATGCTTAATGTTGCTCATGTTCAATTAAGCTTCCGCTCAATTGTTTGTAGAAGTAGATCAAGTGTTTTTCTTTAGTATATTGCATTATCAGGTGATCTACAATAGGAATTTCTACAAATAGGTCATGCTAAAGGGTTCCCACATAAGGGCAGAGGTCAAGGGTTTCTATACGCAAATTCATGGAGGGTAAAGGAACCATATGGTTCACTAGTGTGGGGCCATGCAAAAGGAAGTAAAATTCCCAATCCGGAAAGGTTGACCATTCCAAGGATATTATAACATAGTGTTTATCTCAAAAATAACCTAAGTACATAAGGAAGGATAAAGACATGAAGGGGGTACATGATGCTCGTCAATAGGTGGTGAGGGAAATTCATTAGCAAGTTCGGTAATAGAATCCCAATACTTGACTCAGTCCATGGGTGGCATTTCCACGAAGGGATGAGGAGATGCCCCTTAGGTCGATTCAAGATTTAATATGTCGAGTGCTACATGTTCCAAATCGAGGATACTAGAGGTTGGAAGAGACATAATCTACCTGGGATTATCAGTGGATAGATCCATGACCTCCAAGTCGACTAACCGGGGAGGCTCATCATCAAGGGAGTGACGTGGAACAAGCGGAGTGGTGGCCCGTGTGGGAAAAAGAACCTAATAATATTCCATATTGGGATGGAGTTTTTGAGCAGTGTTAGGAGCTATTGATAGGACTGTCAAAGAGGCAATCTCTTCCAAAACAAGTGGTGAAGGGTTCTCACTATCTTGATCAACTTCCATAGGAGCGAGAAGCACCACCTAAGGATTAGGAGGTTTATGGGATCCACGGGTGCCAAAATAGATCATATGCATAAGAGTCTTAGACAAAGAGGTGTAGGGAGTGTTGGGCAAGGATAGTTGAGGGAAATCACCTATAAGAGATGAGAGTTTGAACATCCTCGTACCAATACTCTCGAATGGACCAAGGTGATCTTGTACGAGTGGTACAAAACTCCCCATGGTGGAAATCTGGTCCGATGGCACACAATAGTCAAGCTGATGGATAGTGAAAATTTTACCTTCATGAGGAAAGTAAAGAAAAAGGAAGATAGACAAGATGATTGTGGTCATCACATAAAACCAATTGTGACCAAGGATTAGATTGTAATCTAATGAGGCGTCGACAACTTCGATATCAGCATATATACTTTTCCCTCCAAACTCAGTGTAAAAATTTGAAAGAAACCCTTTAGGTATAAAATTGTTACCGTCAAAGGCTTGGAGAGAGGTGTTGGATGTGGGGAGCACTGGAGAACCAAGCGCCTTCTAGCAAGATACTGACATAACACATGTGGAACATCCTTCATCCACCAAAGTGTGGTGAATATTCCTATGGAATATGTGCACGATAATCTAGAAAGAAATCTGATGGAAAAGGCAAGGAGTGGATTTGTTAGCATTAAAGGCGATGAGACTAGATTCAGAAAGATTTTCTCCACCAATGGTAGAAAACAAGGACTGGTGCTGCTGCAGACATCTTTGTAATACCTCCAAAGTAGACATAGCAGAAGGATCTTGGGCAAGATCTTCAACAATACTGCAATGTTGAGTGACCGTCACAGAAGGATTGTGTATCTTATGAAGAGCACCCTTGGGAGCTGATATACAAGTTCCACAGCCTTATCCAAAGTGAGAGGCTTAGTGGATGTAGGTGGGGGAAGGGATTCCTTAGATAGAGAACTCTACTTAGGTACATCATAGGATTTAGCTCGCGTAGTCACATTTACGTTTTCCTTGCATATAAAGATGGGTGAACTATGGAGGGGATTAGAAGAAGACCCCTCATTTCCCCCTTGCAGAGATACGTGAGTTTGAGAAACTATTTTTTGTTGAGGTTATGCAAGGAATAGATGAGTCAAAATGGTAGGCTATTGAGAGGATGGTGGTGAAAGGAGCCTATGGACTTCATCCATTCGAGGGCACTCATGAGTGAGGTGGTAGCCTTGACAAATTTTACAAGGGAACTTGAATTTACAATGATGTTCACTGGTGCCCCCTACCCTGATTATGAGGGTTGGTTTGGGATTCCTGAGCATTTTCGTTCCTTCATTTATTTCTATTATTATTATTATTTTTACCATCAGATTGTTGGTTGTTCTTTATTTGAGTGGACTTCATCGTTAGAACATTGGTGGACTGCTCAGGAGAGGGTGCTTTAATAGAGCTAGATGCACTTTTTGGGGCTTTAGATGTAATAATCAATTTCCCAAGATGCGAAACAATTTGTCTCATGGAATCAGAAATAGACTCGAGCACAACATTGACATGTGGGCCAAGAACAAGTTTGGGAGGGTCAATAGAAGGCCTAGGGGCATTAGGCAACAATTTAGAAATAATACTCGACTGTTAATAGATAAGATCCAACTGTTGGGAAGCTAAAATAGATTGGTCCTCAGTAACATCTCGAAAAATAGATACATCCTTGGCAATATGAGGTCTAAGAGAATGAACAAACCATTTACGTAAGATTTCATCAGGTAGCCTAGTTCTCACTAACCTCTTGCGACGATGCCACTCATGAATGCGATAAAAAATTAACATGGCATCATCTTGTTTGATGTTGGACAAGAATTCAGAGTCAATATCATACTGAATAGGAAACTAATAGTGTGTCAAGAAGGTTTGAGCGAGGGTAGAAAAGTCACCATAGGATGTGGTATCTAACTCGATATACCACTTTATAGCATCCCCAGTTAATGTACATTGGAATAAGCGAAGTTTAATAGCATCATCCACCAAATAACTAGATGAGAACCATAATTGATAGCTGGTAATGTGAGTGGATGTATTTTCCCCAGGCTTCGTTTCAAACATTGGAATATCCGAATGGAAATATCCGTGAAATTTGCAGTAGCTATAGATGAGACTAGTGGAATGCCCCAAGAATAAGTGAGAGGTGTGGATGGAGGAGTAGGTATAAACACACTAAGAGGTGGCAATAATGACATGGTAGTTGACACTACCGATACTAAAGGTAAGGAAGTCTCATGCTCCACCATAGGATAAACCACAGAAAAAGGTACATAGGTGTAGGCTGGTGTAGAACCATTAGAGTTCAGCTACAACAACTCAGGAACTAATTTTTTGATCAAAGGTGTAGGTCTTAACCCCGTAAAAAAAATTACCTTCATAGGAATTCTAAAACCAGAAAATAAACAATAGCGAGAGCATACCACATAAAACAAATATACACAGATATTTTCCCCTAGATCCCAAAACGAGGACTACCAGATTGGATTTTCATTTTTTTCCTTTCAATGTTACAATACATATATATACATGTCGAAGCATCCATAACCCCAATTTTTTAACCCTAGATTAGAACATAATCATAGTTCCCTTGATTGGATCGACAAAATAGCATGGATCGAAAACCATCGTGCCCAAAACCATGTGTGAAAACCATGCACTAAACCATAGGTAGGTCAGTCCAACCTAATATAGGGTCCAAAAAAACATTCCCTAGGGTGCTTGCCGTAGACCCCATAGAGGGGGGCTAACTGCCCCCCTCAAACCCCGTGTGACCCCCCCGTTGTGTATCGACGCAACGAAGGAGAGGCTCCGCCCCTCCTCTAACCCCCCAGTTAAACTAGGGGAGCTAGTCATGTAAAGAATATAAAACAACCCAACATTCTCCCACTTGTTGTTTTATTTCCACAGGAGAGCTTAGTTATTTATCCAGCCCTCAAACGCTCATTGTTTCTCTACACCAAGAGAAATTCTTAGAGTTCACAAATTTTTTCAATGCATCTGTAGTATTCTTCAAAGTGTCCACCTTTACTAGCAACACCTTCTTTGTCTTCTATCATATCCCTCACAAAGTGATATTGAACATCAATGTGCTTTTCCTTTGAATGATAAGTAGGGTTCTTTGCCAACAAAATTGCACTTTGGCTGTCATATTCTATCCTTATAGCTCCCTGTACTAACCCCATGCTTGAACACAATCTCCGCAACCCAACTGCTTCCTTTCTTGCATAAGTGGCTGCCATGTATTTTTCCTTTGTAGTTGATATTGCCACTACAGATTGTTTCTTACTTATCCAACTGACTACATATCCAAATAGGTTAAACACATACTCACTTGTAGATCTTATCTGATCCGGATCTCCAACCTAGTCTGCATCAACAAGGCCATGAATATCCAAAGCTCTGTCCAATCCTAGTCTTCCTTGGTAGCACAAACTATAATCACTAGTGCCACGCAAATAACTAAAAACCCTCTTCATTGTTGTCCAATGCTCCTTCCCTAGTGTTGACATAAACCTGCTTAATATTCCCACTGCATGTGCAATGTCTGGTCTAGTATATACCATTGCATACATCAGCCTACCGAATGCACTTGCATATGGAACATGGGACATGTCCTCTTCCTCTTTTTGGTCTTGGGACATTGTTTAGGAGATAATTTCACACTTACAGGAATAGGAACCCCACCGGTTTACTATCCTACATATTAAACATATGCAGTATTGTCTCGACATACTTCCTCTAATTTAACCAGAGCTTCCTCTTTTCTTGATCTCTTTTAATTTCCATGCCAAAAATATAGTTTGTATCACCATGATATTTCATGTCGAATTTGGAGGACAATTGGGTCTTCAAATCATGGATAATTTCTTTGTCATTTCTAACCAGTAACATATCATCCACATATAACACCAGATAAACAAAACAGTCACTAATTAATTTAAAATACACATAGCGATCTGCTTTGCTTCTGGTGAATCCAAGTCCTTATATAAATCTATCAAATTTCTGATACCACATCCTTGGTGATTGTTTTAACCCATAAAAAGACTATTTTAACTTTCATACCAGTTCTTTCTTACCCTTCACCACAAAGCCTTTAGGTTTCTTCATGTAGATCTATTCTTTCAGATCCCTGTGAAGAAATGATGTCTTCACATCCATCTGTTATACCTCAAAATCAAAAGAAACAACAACATATAAAAGTAATATAAAAGAAACTACCTTTGCAACAAGATAAAACATATCACCAAAATCAATTCCCAGCACCTGGGAATAACCTTTTGCTACCAACCGAGATTTGTATTTCTCCACCTTTCCTTATGCATTTGTCTTCTTCTTGAACACCCATTTTTTGCCAATGGGTTTCCTTCCAGCTGCAAACTCCACTAGATCCCAAGCTTCATTTTTGTGCAAAGATGTCATTTCATCAACCATGGCCTCTTTCTAGAGTTTTCCATTCTCTGAATCTACTGCTTCCTTCACAGTTATGAGATCATCATCAGCAATAGATAAAGAAAAATTTGAACAGAAAGCATATGGACTATACCTTTCTGGCTGCTTTATTTCTCGACCTAATCCTCTCACAACCGGAGTTTGTGGCTCTTCATCTTCTGATTCCTCTTCTGTTCTAGAGTCTAATTCTTACTCCTTAAGCTCAAACTCTATATTCTTAGGTTCCTTTGATGAGAATTCATGTTTAATAACATCTTTCACTTCTTTGAATACCACATCCTAGCTATACACAACCTTCCTTGTTACTGGGTTCCAAAGATTATAACCCTTTAAGCCATCCTTATACCCAATAAAGTTGCACTTTTCAGATTTACTATCAAGCTTGGTTCTTTTCTCCTTTGGAACATGTACATATGCATCACATCTATATATATCCTTAGATGTGAAAGAGAGGGTTTCTTACTAGTCCATACCTCTTGTGAAGTCTTATCCTCCAACGCTGATGAAGGTGATACGTTGACTAGGTAACATGTTGTCTCCACCGCCTCTACCCAGAATTCTTGTTCTAACCGAACACCACTGAGCATGCTTCTTGCCCTTTCCATCAACGTCTTTTTCATTCTTTATGCGATTTCATTTTTCTTAAGTGTGTATGGAGTAGTCTTCTACCATGCTATACCATACTTCTTATAGAATTATTCAAATTCCTTCTTGCAAAACTCTCCACTGTTATCTGTCCTCAGCACCTTTATCTTCTTCTCTGTTTTATTTTCCACCAGAGCCTTAAATTATTTAAACCTCTCAAATAATTTAGATTTCTTCTTGAGGAAATATATCCATGTACTCCTTGAGAAGTCATCTATAAATAATAAATAGCACACAGACTTACCCAGTGATGGAACCTTCACATATCCAAAAACATCACTGTGCACAAGCACTAATATCTGTTTCGCCCTCTTACCCCTATAGGGGAAAGTCACCAAATTCTGCTTCCCATATACACAATTTTCACAGAAATCAAAATCTAGAGAGCTATTAGTCATACCTTTATCATGAATTATTTGAAGGCCTTTCTCTCCAATATGTCCAAGCCTTTGATGCCATAGCATGGTCTTTTCTCCAGAGACCACTAGCTTTTTTGCTCCACTTTCAGGAACCACAAAACTATTGCACCCATCAACAATAGTGCTACCTTATAGCTGCTACAGATTTCCAATCCGAACTCCCCGCATCAATACCAGTGCTCCCAGAACCATATTCCAGGTATCTTTCTTGAACACTATTTTTACACCTGCATCATCCGTCTTGCTTACAAAAATTAGATTTCCGGCTAATGCAAGAATATGCAGAACACTCGGAAGTGTTCTAATCCTTCCACCTTGCAAATTCAACTTAAATTTTCCATGACCAATGATTCTAGCCTTCTTGTGATCCCCCAAGAAGACATCACCACCATTGTATTTCTCATACTCGCAGAACCACTCTCTATGGGGACCGAAGTGAAAGGATGCACCTGAGTCAATCAACCATGCCTCATGATCTACGTGTGTACTTGAAGAAGCCAAGCACACATCCCCAACTTCATCTATGGTGGTTTTCTCCTTTGTAGAAGGAGCATCATTAGATCCCTTTCCTTTGTTAGTAGATTTAGATTTATAGTCCCTTTTGTAGTGCCCTTCCTTTCTGCATTTCCAGCACACCTTTATAAGTTTTCCTAGAGATTTAGATCTCCCTTTAGATTTATATCTCCCACTCGATGACTTATTTTTGTTTCTGTTTTGGGACCGTCCTCGTACAAACAAGGCATCACCATTTTGGCTCTCCATATTTTTCCATCTCATCTCCTCTATCAATAAGGATGAGACTATTTCATCAAACTGCAAGGCAGTTGCATCGCTACCTATTGCAATAACCAGACTATCCCACGAATCTGGTAGAGAATACAACAAACTAATGCACTTATCTTCATTTGAAATTTTAATATCAACAAATAATAACTAGCTTACCATGATATAAAATGCATTTGGATTCTTTGTCGCCAAGTCTCCATCTTTCATTCTCAACTTATATAGCTTTTTCTGTAGGAATAGTTTATTCACCAGAGACTTAGATTGGTACAAAGTCCCTAACTTGTCCCACAATGCCTTCATTGTAGCTTCCCCTCATACATTTAACAATACTGAATCTGAGACACACAATCATATTGTGCTCTTTGCCTTCTGATCCAACTTATTTCATTCTTCATCGGACACTCCCATTGGTTTAGTACTCAGATCTACGCGATCCACTGATCTTTATCCACCAACAGATCCTCCATCTTGAGTTTCAACAACTCAAAACTCTAACCATTAAATTTCTTGATCTCTATCTTTCCACTGCTTTCCATCTTCTTTGACCACCAGAATTGATCCCACAGATCTCCCACTAAACAAGGTCTACTACAGGCTTGAGCGAAACCCCTCAGCAACAAATGTGTCCCCTTGAAGCCAAAACAACTTTGATACCAATTGTAGGTTTTAACTGCCTACAGAAATCACCTGCATATGAATTCTAAAACCATAAAAGAAGCAATAGTGAGAGCATAACACATAAAAGAAATATACACATATATTTTCCCCTGGATCCCAAAATCGGGACTACCAGATTGATTTTTCATTTTGTTCCTTTCAATGTTACAATACATATATATATACATGCTGAAGCATCCATAACCCCAATCCATTAACCCTGGATTAGAACATAATTATAGTTCCCTTGACCGGATCTACAAAATACCATGGACCGAAAACCATCGCACCCAAAACCATGTGCGAAAACCATGCACAAAAACATAAGTAGGTCTGCCCAACCTAATATAGGGTCAAAAAAAAATTTCCTCGGGGTGCTACCCCAGACCCCATAGAGGGGGGCTAACCACCCTACTCAAACCCCCTGTGACCCCCCCACTACACATCGACGAAACAAATCGGTGGCTTTGCCCTCCCTCTAACCCCCCAATTAAATTAGGGGAGCTAGTCATGGAAAGAATATAGCACAACCCAACGAAAGGTGGATTGGCAGGAGCAGTGGGGTCTGCAAAAGACTCAACGAAAATTAGATCAGTACTAGAAGGACCAGGTATAGACTCCAAGAATGTGTGTTGGTCTAAGTCATGAGAACTGACAAACACTCTTGCTGCAGGAGTAATAATTCCACCTCATTTAGGAGGAAAACCGTGAAGACGGCGTGACTATCAACGAACAAATTTAACCAGGGTGATAAGTTATAAATTAAACAAGATTATATTAGAAAAAACACTCTAAGGTTAAAACTACTAGCTCAGACCAAAAAATACAAACTAGAAATATCCTAAAAGATAGCACACGTAGACTAAAATACAAAGAATATGGTGGTGGAACAGTTATATTAACAACCTACTTCCTAAAACTTTTAGCTGCGAACTCAGTGCAAGTTCCCTTATTAGTCATGGGGTAGCCTCCATGAGGACTAAGAGAGTAATACTAATATTTGTCACAGGCACAAAGAAGATGAGCTTGACCCTGTACCTCTGGGTGAGCCCTAAGAGATAGGCCACTATGGATACCACCAACAATAACACGACCTGGGGGAATAGTCGCGGGACAAATCCACACGCAACGGCAGGACACTTAACTCAGAGAGACAAGACAGAAAACCCCTTGATAGTCTCCTCCCAATTTGTCCCAAGTTCTACAACAATTGCTAATAACACCATTTGTATGCATGCTAATTCTACTATATCACGCCACCCAAAACTAAGTGAAATGGGTTGTGTCACCTCCCCTAGCCCAAGTGTGACCTCGTGCTTGATCCTTTTGTGAGGAGGGCTTTCCAGACCACACTCCTGCAAATGGATTTGACTCCCAACCACAAGTTGCTAAGTTGAATTTGTAGTCTTGGAGAAGTTAACTCACACTCCTATCTCTAAGACCCTAGCATAAGCTAGTGTTGGTGTACCACAAGTAAAAATAAAAGACGAATCTAGTTGATTTTACTATCACGTTGATTTTAGTGGTCATTGTTTACACAAGTGGGGTGTTGCATGAAGTTGAGATGGTGTGAATGAATCTTAGTTAGTCACCCCAATGCAACTATATGCAATTTTTTATTTTCATTTTGATGAATGCTAACTATAGGAGGGTAAGAGCCCTCTAACACACCAATGCCTATTGTGATGCACCTCTTCACTAGGTATTTTTAAATGCAAATTATCCCAACTTTTGTGAATTAATGACCCAAAACAAACCAAAAATCCAAACAAAGAAACCAAAAAGAAAACAAAGAAAAAACTCCCAATCAAGAACGGAAAGTACTCCAAAAGTTTCATAACTAGCAAAACAAAGCCCAAGCAAAGAAACACACTCAAAGCGAAAACTGAAAGGAGGAAGGCAATGCCAACAACCTAGGGATGTAGGACAATGGCTCAACCAACACTAATGTTCTACAAAGGTCAAAACTAGACCCTATAGGGAGGAAGGTCTAAACAAGATCAAATGAGGGTGATACAAAACAATCAAAACATACTTAAGGGAAATTTTTCTAGATGACAATTGCATAACTAATCACAACAACGCCAAATGTGAAAAATATGACCCAAATAGGAAATAAATCGCTCAACAAGAGGCAACAAAAGTGAGTGAAAGTGATAAAATTATGAAAATAAGGTGTAGATCAGGCCTAAACAGTCGTTGAAAATAACCAATCAGATTTGAAAATGAGATCTAGAGGCAAAAATCAAGCCTCAACCCAAAGCATCCAATAAAACTTCAAGAACAATTTGAAAGGCTAAGAGCAATGGAAGACCTTGGATAAACTAATCAAAATAGATCAAATCAGACACACATAACAAATTATCAGCAACAAAAAACCATGAATCACACAGATCTCTAATTAATTAGGGAAATATGATAGGGCCTAATCCCAATCAAAGATAAAAATCCTTCTTAATAAAAAGTGAACGATTTAAGGAAATCAAGCAAATAGAAGCAGATCTAGACCAGATCCTGCAGATGGACAGGAGGCCTAGTCTGAGCAAGAAAAGAGGTAAAAGGTTTAGAAATGAACAATGAATTTTGAAGGGCTAACTCCTGAGATGCTCGCATAGCATCTAGATCAAGATGTCCAGGGACTCTATAAGGAAAACTACAAGAGGGCGTCTAGAGACTTTCGGATGCTCAAATGACATTAGGGGAATTTTGAAGTCTAAAATGGGCCTCCTAAGAAAAATGTACAACCAAAATAAACTTTATAAAAACCAACAGGATTGAAGATGATGATGTCAACCATGGGGGATGATTCACCTTTTTTGGAGTAAAAAAGTAAAAGGATTAGAAAAAAATAAGATAATAAAACTACTTTTTCAACCCGTATTTTAAACTTATCTCTCTACGGTTTTACTCAAATTTCAAGTGGTTCTACTCATTGGATGATAAATTTAATTCCTCATCCAAGGAGTACCCATGTTGCATACTTTTGATTGACCCTGCTATACGAAAAATGAGAAATACATGAAAACACGTGTTTGCATTCACATTTTTCATGTATTTCTCATTTTTCATGTAGCAGGGTCCATCGAAAGTATGAAACATGAGCACTCCTTGGATGGGGAATCAAATCATGCATCCAGTGAGTGTTTCCACTCAAAATTTGAGTAAACCCATAAGGATATAATTTGAAAAAACGAGTTGAAAAAATAGTTTTTTTCTTTTTTCCCTCTAAAATTTGATGATGTAATCAAATATTATTTTATTATTTCCACTATTCTTTTATAATTTCCCTAGGAGGCCCATTTTAGACCTCAAAACTCCCCTAATGTTCCCTATGAGAGAGTCCAAGGAAAAACCTAAAATTTCCCTAAAAAAGTGCGTTGAGGCCAAGAAATAAGTGAAACACATATGTAATAAACTCTAAAAATAACTTAAAAGAGTCAGAAAGAACAGGAAAAAACTCAGCAAATCAAGCTAGATAGAAATTGATCAAAATCAAAAGCAAAGTAGACACAATGCAAGTAGTCTCTTATTGAAAGCACCACATTTGTTGCATTTAATTATGCAAGGAGATATTGCTACACTATATCATGCCTGATTGAGATCACCGACAACAAAATAGAATGACTATGACAATCTAATAATGATCTGCAATCCCGATGGTCATGCATCCAGTTTCAATGAAATTTCTGCAACTACAAAGTATGAGAAAGTACCTTGCCTCCTCATAGGTTGGTGAAGGGTTTTGGGACTGATGCATAATCCTTACACTCCAATCATGCAATCTCTTTCATCCATTGTCGATCCAAAGCCTAGTGTTGGGTCCCTATAATACTAGTGATTACCCCATTACTATTGTAGTTATACCCCTTATTTATATTGTTGTGCCCCTATTACCCCCATATTGTTATTTCTGTGCCCCATAGAATCCCTCTATTGTTATTTTTGTGGCTTTATATTATTATTGTTAGGTCGGCTGGATTATATTGTGACTCCTTAGACTCCTATATATAGAAAGGAGGTTTTGTCATTTGTATCATCCAAGAATTGTTCATTTATGTAATGTAAAGGAGGTTGCCCCCTCGAAGAGGCTGAATTCTAAGGCGTTGATCTATCTTTTCTATCTTTTCTTGAGCTGGTTTCATAACATTTGGTATCAGAGCTTTGGATTCTAGGGTTTCGCTGCTCCAAACAGGTCATCGTGGCATTTTCGCTATAACTTTTTTCTGTGACGTTTCAGAAGTCGCAAAAAAAAACCCATTTGAGAAGAAATCGCGCTGAACCTTGGGTCCGAATTTCAGAGCTTTTCGCGCGATATTTGCGGAGATATGATCTGAGGAAGTTGGTCTTTTTGCAGACTCCTGAATTACATTCAAAACAGGTGACCTGGGGAAAATCGTCATAACTTTCTCTCTGGGGATCGGATTGAAATTTCGTAAGAAGGTACAGAAAGAGGACGGACTGTAGTTTCTTGTATGTGTGTTTCAGATTCAAAGGTTGAAACAGTGACTCGTGGCACGTCGTACAAGTTCGCTCTACTGAACCAGTCTAAAAGCAAGTCACTGTGGGAGATTTCACATAACTCTTCCTTGGAGAATCCAATTTGGCTCAGACTTGTGGCATTGGAAAGAGGACACAGAAGGCTACTACAGGTAGCAATTTCAGAACTAGATGATCCGAAATTACAGAGATACATCAGATTCAATATCAGGCTTCTATAAAGTGAAAAAAGGTGTGTAGTTTTTTTTAATTTTTATGTAAGCTTGGTTTAACGGAATTCAAAGGGCATAGTAAAGCATTATTATCGGTAACTGATGCCCCGAGGAAAGAAAATGCAAACACCTAGTAAGGAACCTGAAAGCTCTAGCATGACTCATGAAGAAGAGGAAGAAATGCTACATGATATATCAAAATTACAAGAACAAGTGCAACAAATGTCACGCTCACAAAAGCTAACAGAAGCTAAGATAAGTGGCGTGGAATCTAAGATAAATGGCATGGAATCTAAGATAAATGGCGTGGAATCTAAGATAAATGGCATAGAATCGAAGATAAAGGGCATGGAAGCTAAGATGGAGGATTCGATGGTAAATTTGAAGATAGATTTGAAGACAGACATGGAAGAATTGAAGAACTTGCTACAAGAAAGGGTCACTAATGGTGAAAAGGTAGTAAAGGAAACTCATGATGAGAACAAAAGAAATGTTAATCATGATTCCATAGACTCTAATGTTGGATCGAAGACTCACCATGTTCCAAAAATCGATATGAGGAAGTTTGATGGCAAGGATCCCGCCACATGGATATTACAGATGGAGCAATTCTTCGATCTCAATAATGTGCAAAACACACAAAAGGTACGTATGGCAACTTTATATTTGGAACCAAATCAGTTTGTATGGTATCAATGGCTTTGTTCTCGTAAACAATTTATCACTTGGGCAATTTTTACGGAAGAATTGATAGCACATTATGAGGATACAAAAAGCAACACTTTTTTTAGCCAATTGATAAGTCTCAAACAAAAGGGTTCAATAATGGAGCACATTGAGGAGTTCCAAAAATTGAACATAAGGGTAAAAGATATTCCAGAGGAGCATAGGATTGATGTGTTCATAGGGTCTTTAAAGGATAATATCCAACATGATGTGCGCCTTTGGGAACCTGATTCATTAGAGAAGGCATTCAGGTTAGCAAGAAAAATGGAAAGCAAAATTATGGCAACTAGGAAGCATACCATTCACAACTATAAAGACGGAAGTGTTGTTGCCCATAGTCTTCCACAACCTACAAGGTTGACACCACAACAATTGGAAGAAAAAAGAGCAAAAGGGCTTTGTTACAATTGTGATAGCAAATACACAAAAGGTCATAAGTGTGCTGAGAAGAAATTATTCTACATAGATTGTGAAGAGGAAGAAGAAAAGGAGCAAGAAAGGTCAAAAGAAGAGGATATATTCCAGGAACAAAGCCTAGATGAAGAACAAATAAATCCGACCATATCTTGTAATGCATTGGCGGGAATTACCACTCCTCAAACCATCAAGATAGAAGGACAAATCAAGAAGAAAAAGGTAATAGTGTTGATTGATTCAGGAAGCACCCACAATTTTATTCATTGTAGGGTAGCAAAAGAATTGAATTGCTTCCTATATCCAGCACCAGAGTGTCAAGTGATGATTGCAAATGGAGGAACAATAAATTGTTCTGGAAAGTGCCATAATATCAAGCTATCCATGGGAGAATATGTATTGACTAGCCCAATGCTTTCCATTCCAATGGGAGGTGCTGATGTTGTACTAGGAGTCCAATGGCTACAATCCTTGGGTACAATAGCTTTTAATTTTCAAGAACTTTTCATGAAAATTTCTGTGGAAGGAAAGGAAGTTGAATTAAGGGGTATTGCAGGGAAACCAGGAAAGATAATCAGCTCTAATGGCATGACAAAGCTTCTAAAAAAGGAGCAAAGAGGTGTAATTGCACAATTATGTTCGCTAGATGTTTCCACATTGGAATCATCTATTTCTCCAGATCTCCAAAAAGTCCTGGACAATCATTCCAAGGTATTTGAGACTCCCAAAGGTCTCCCACCTATGCGTGATCATGATCATGCTATTCATCTGATTCCAGGAAGTGTTCCTCCAAACATCAGGCCGTACAGATATCCCTATGTCCAAAAAAGTGAAATTGAACGTATGGTTGCAGAAATGCTAGAGGCTGGTATAATTCAACCGAGTCAAAGTTCTTTCTCAGCTCCAGTAGTATTGGTGCACAAGAAGGATGGATCATGGCGCATGTGTCCAGATTATAGGGAGCTCAACAAGCTCACTATTAAAGATAAGTTCCCCATTCCTGTCATTGATGAATTACTGGATGAATTGCATGGATCAATTTACTTCACCAAGTTGGATCTTCGTTCGGGATATCATCAAATCAGAATGAAGATTGAAGACATTCCGAAAACGGCATTTAGAACTCATGAGGGTCATTATGAATTTTTGGTCATGCCTTTTGGCCTTACCAATGCACCTTCAACATTTCAAGGTTTGATGAATTCAATTTTCAAACCATTCCTTAGAAAATTTGTGTTAGTATTTTTTGATGATATACTAATCTACAGCAAGTCTTGGAAGGATCATGTTGAACATGTTGACAGGGTGCTACAACTATTGGAGGAGAAACAATTATATGCAAAAAGATCCAAATGTTTCTTTGGAGTCCAGGAGGTGGAATATTTGGGTCATATTGTATCTCATGAAGGAGTTAAGGTAGACCCTAGCAAAATTAAAGCCATTAAGGAATGGAAAATCCCCACATCCATAAAGCATCTGCGAGGATTTCTTGGGTTGACAGGGTATTATCGCAAGTTTGTTAAGAATTATGGGAGAATAGCAGCACCTCTAACAACATTATTGAAGAAAGATTCATTTTCATGGACTCCGGAAGCAACAAAGGCCTTTGAACATCTTAAAGAGGCAATGTGCCAAGCACCGGTCTTAGCTACACCGGACTTCACAAAAACCTTTATTGTGGAATGTGATGCTTCAGGAAATGGAATTGGTGTTGTTCTAATGCAAGATGAAAGACCCATTGCTTTTGAAAGTCGTCCAATCAAGGGAAAGTTTTTAAGCAAAGCTATTTATGAGAAGGAAATGTTGGCAATACTCCATGCACTTAAGAAATGGCGACCCTACCTAATGGGAAGACACTTCAAGGTAAAAACGGATCATGATAGCCTTAAATACTTTTTAGAACAAAGATTATCCTCTGAAGAGCAACAAAAGTGGGTCACAAAGATGTTGGGTTATGACTTTGAAATCATCTACAAAAAAGGGAAGCAAAATGTGGTGGCAGATGCACTCTCAAGAAAGGATGAGGATGTGGAAGCATTGTTGTGTGCCATTTCTATTATCCAACCAGATTGGATAAACGAAGCAAAGGAGGAATGGAAGAATGACGAAGAAGTGTGGGCACTTATTCGAAAGCTACAACAAGATTCCAGTACTTCTGATACATTTAGCTGGCAAAATGATTCGTTATGGTACAAAGATCGCTTATACCTCTGTAAGAATTCCCAGCTAAAACAAAAGATTCTTATGGAATTGCACACTTCTCCCTTAGGAGGGCACTCAGGATTTTTAAAAACTTACCACAGGGTTAAGAAGGAATTTTTTTGGGATGGCCTTAAATCAGATATTCAAAAGTTTGTGGCGGAATGTTTGGTTTGCCAACAAAATAAAGTTGAAACAATTAAGACACCGGGTCTATTACAACCTTTATCCATTCCAAGCCAACGTTGGGAGGAGGTTTCAATGGATTTTATCACAGGTTTACCCAAGTCTGAGGGAAAGAGTGTCATCATGGTGGTAGTTGACAGACTTACCAAGTATGCACACTTTTGTGCATTATCACATCCATTTAAAGCCAGTACAGTTTCTACTGCATTTATGGAAACAGTTCAAAAGCTACATGGAAACCCAAAGATTATTGTAAGTGACAGAGATCCCATTTTCACTGGAAATTTTTGGACAGAATTATTTTCTTGTCTTGGTACTCAGTTAGCTCATAGCTCATCTTATCATCCTCAATCTGATGGGCAAACTGAGATAGTAAACAAATGTTTGGAAGGATATCTTCGTTGCTTTGTATCTGATAAACAGACACAATGGGTCAAATGGTTGCCTCTGGCTGAATGGTGGTATAACACTTCCTTCCATACAGCAACAAAAATGACCCCATTTATGGCACTTTATGGGTATCAACCACCATCCATCACATCATATTTAAGAGAAAATTCTAAGGTTCAGGCAGTGGAACATCACATCGAACATCAACAACAAGTCCTCCAACTCTTAAAGGATAACCTCGTGTTGGCACAAAATAGAATGAAACAACAGGCAGATCAACATCGCAGTGAAAGAAGTTTTGATGTAGGTGATTGGGTATTCCTACGGCTACAACCATATAAGCAAATGTCCCTAAAGCAAGCTAAGAAGGATAATAAATTATCACCAAAGTATTATGGTCCGTACAAGGTGTTGCAAAAGATTGGTACTATGGCATACAAATTGGAGCTTCCTGCAGCTTCTCGATTGCACCCAGTTTTCCATGTTTCATGTTTAAAGAAGGTTATAGGCGACAAGCTCCCAGTTCAAACAATATTGCCAGAACTTGACGAGGAAGGAAAAATTATATTGGAACCGGAAGCAGTCACAGAAACAAGAACTCGACAGCTACGAAATCGATCAATTTCAGAGTATCTTATCAAGTGGAAGAACTTATCCGCTGAAGATTCCACATGGGAGGATGAGAATTTTATGCAGAAGTATCCAGAACTACTCAAGCGTTGAGGACAACACTTTTTTGAAGGAGAGGGGCATGTTGGGTCCCTATAATACTAGTGATTACCCCATTACTATTGTAGTTATACCCCTTATTTATATTGTTGTGCCCCTATTACCCCCATATTGTTATTTCTGTGCCCCATAGAATCCCTCTATTGTTATTTTTGTGGCTTTATATTATTATTGTTAGGTCGGCTGGATTATATTGTGACTCCTTAGACTCCTATATATAGAAAGGAGGTTTTGTCATTTGTATCATCCAAGAATTGTTCATTTATGTAATGTAAAGGAGGTTGCCCCCTCGAAGAGGCTGAATTCTAAGGCGTTGATCTATCTTTTCTATCTTTTCTTGAGCTGGTTTCATAACACCTAGGCATAAGCACAACCAAACAGAGATGACAAGTGATCTTCCATTGAAGATCATCAACTCAAAACATTTAGAAATCACACACATAAATCACTGCAAAAATGATATAAGGGGAAGGAACGTGGATTTATATTAAACATATAAATTAAATTAAATCAAATGTATACCTCCTAGCAAAGGAGATCTTCTCCTCAAGATTGTAGTATGGTCTCCTCTCCCAATACAACAAATCTCTTGCGCTATAGTTTGGATACCTCCTCTCTCTTCCCCCTTTCCTCTTATTTATATTATAAAGACTCATTCTATCCTTTGGGAGAATGTATCTAGACACCTAGGGGCTTGAGAAGTTAGGAAACTTCTACAATATTGGTCCCCTAGCCAACTCATACACAAGTGGGTTAACTTGATTTCCTTGGGAATGGAAAACTCTACAAACATTTTGCACAATTATGCATTTTTTCTCAATTATCTCAATTATGAAATCAGTATTATCTCATAATTATAATATTTTGGAAAATAAATTACGAGAAATAACTCAATCATGTAATTCCACACTTTTATCATGGGATAAATCTCACATAAGTAAAAGAAAAGGTGAAAAGGGTTTCATTTTAGCCAAACAACTGAGGTAAGTTGATAATGGTTTTCTCTCACTATAATGGAGTGGAAAATAGGGTTATAACACTCCATAACTACATAGCAGCAATTATCAAAATATCTCATCACATGAGGCCAAGAACCCCACTATCATAGCACAATATGAGGCATAGCATGAACATCTCCAAGTGGATCATAATGACAGTAATGTATGGCTGAAGTAAATAGGAACAAATAATGCTCCCCTTGAACACATGCCATCTCCAAGTTGTAGATATACCAACTGTTGGGCTGAAATGACCGCTTTCACTGCAAACATTTCTTCCTTTGACAAATAGAAGCACCTTATGGACTAAGAGTCCACATGACCATGAATCAAGTGACATATACATGATAAATACATGGTTGTAGCAGTTGCATAAGACCACATACATAACTCATGTGACCATATCATGACATCATGACTCATGTATAAGTGACCCATAGATACTACAACCTAAGTACATGGCTCCATGAGCATTTAAATGAATACACCAATGAAATAAGTGGATGCTATAATCATCTCCTTTGGATCAATGACTCAAAAACATGATACATTGTGATTATTACATCATCATTAGCCCATACAAGTGGTTGCAATATGACTCCATAAGACTCTTCCATAACAAACCTATCACCATGATGACTTGACAACTATTGACTGGAATGAATACGAATACATAATGATGAGAAAATAGAAAATTCATGGTGTTAGTAAGCATCATACAACATCTCATACATGGTCGGTCCATGTCACAAGTCATCTCAATACATCTTGGAGTAATGATCATAATCTATGCACGATTGCACATCTTTTCAGCTAGTTGTTAATGGAAACCAAAAGCATATAGATGGCTTAAAATTGTGCTCTTCTCTCTACTCATGAAATACATAAAGCTGGAATAAACACATGAGAGAAGAGGAATGAAAAATACAATATAAATCATGGATCTCAATAGCATGCATAGCTCCCCTTGAGCTCAATATACCTCCAATAAGATAAGTTGATCCTGTGGACCTGAAAGTGTGTGAACGTTGAAATGAACTCATCATATGTTGTTGAAAACTCCATAATACACTCCTCACGAGGTTATGCACCTCTCATGATTCTATAAAGTATGCATGAATAATAATAGACTACAGGAGGGAATGCTCTTCACTAATTGAAGAGTTGTTTCTCCTTCTTTCTCCACAGAGATTTGGGTTTCTTATTATCCTATTTGATCTACATCTTCTCTTACTTCTCTTTCTTCCTTTCTTGCTTCACTATTTTTGAGCTATATCCTCTTAGTTTTTTCTTCCTTTGACAATTTTCCTTGAGTAATAGGGAAGCAAACAATCTTTCCATGTGGCCAAATCTATGGAAAATATAACACTCCACCTGGCTAAAAGGATCAAATCTTCTATTTTTCATGCTAAATGTAAACCTTGCACGAAATGTGATTCTCCTCCATTGTTGTATCTGCAATCAGATGCCTTACGGCCAAACAAGTGACATGAGTAAAAGTAACCATAGAAACCACAAGTATACCTATTGTACATTCTCCTTGGTTGTTGAAATTGCTAGAATCTCTATTGATATGGTATATGCGATCTGCTCCAGCAATTTGCTGCAATATTCCCAAACTTGTGACAGTTGTAACATTATACATTATCCACAAAAGGAACAAAAGGACTTTGATTCCTTTGACATCTTACATATCTGTCATGATTATCTCTAGGAGAAAAATACCTTCTCAATGTAGGTGATTGTTACATGTCATTTTGTTGAATTAGGCAAATGACCATTGGTTTGGATCTTTCATTATCCATCAATGTGTTCTAAATCATCCCCTTACAAGGTTTGAACCCAAACAATCCCAAAGAGAATGAAATTCCTAGATATCAAGGCTCAAAAACCTATTTTTGTCTTCCTATGTAGCTACCTAGTCAATTTTTGCGCATACACAAAAGAGACCATTAGAAGTTGCGCATTAGTGCACTCTATCTGACATTATGGCCTGCAAACATGAATTAATGCATGTAAAGATAAAAATTAAATTCTAGAGGATTGTTAGTTGAATCTTTCCTAACTACCAAGCTTCGAATGGATGTCTATTAAGCCCTGATTCCTCCCATCATGCGGCTACTTCCCTCTCTTTGTGGAACCTATATCCCACCATTTGTGGATCTCATCCCTTGGGAAATGGATCCTAAACTTTCCCCTCTTGGCTTATAGAGCTAACACAGGCCTGAGGATTAAAGAGTATTATTGAAGGTAGGCTTATGTTATAGAAATAAGGCTAGGAGTCTTTTCAGCCAAGGAGAAGGTTGAATATTGTTGGAACAAGCTTGTAACATCAAGGCTTTGAGGTTGTATGTTTGTTCTCCATTTTATTAATATAAAAGCAACTGTTCTTTCCTAATTATGTATTTCCTAATATCATTTATGGGATTCCTGATCACTCACATAGGTTATGATTGATTATTCATTCAATTTATGATATATGTTGAGTTTATTAGTTCAGTTACCTTTCATTCCATCTAATAGATGCTTTGATCCTTTATGTGTTTACGTCTATGAAGATCTCCTTCAAGATATCATGTAGAAGTTGTGGGAAGCACTGGAATGGTCTCTATGGAAGCATCAAGGAGAAGCTAACTGTCAAAGGCACTCAAAGGGACTTTGACATGGATTTCAATTAAATGTTAAGTAATCAACAACGTAAACTTTGAAACGGGAACTGATACGATTACCCATTTCATTGGGGTAACAAAAAATCAACCGATTTTGAAAAGTGGTGATGCATAATACACATATAAATTTTTTAGAATAGTTTTTGACACTTTAAATTTTTTATGTACATTGGTTTTTAGAATGTTAGTGATTTGCATGCTGACTTTAAAAAGTGTCGATTCTGCATTAGGCCCTTTTTTTAAAAGGCTTATTTTTTACTTTAATTTTTGTAATGTATTAAATGTGAATCATTATTTTCTAAATTTAACAAATTTTTAAGTGGTCTTCTTACTCATATTTTTTTATTTTTATTTTTATTTTTTTTGTAGTGAGGACTTTATTTTTTTTCATACTTAAAGAAGAAGGTCGATATTTTAAAGCTTCAATATTCCTCATATTTATATATCGTTAATTAATTTTTCAATGCACATCAGATAATTGTCTCTAAAAAACAATAATTTTTAATAATTGACATAAAAATGAACATTTTGAACATAAATATAACTAAAAAAGTACACATTTTAATATTTTTTTTGCTAGAAATGACATGTCAAAATCACAATGTTTATAAGAAAAGCCTAACAAAAAATGGTTAAATAATAGTTTTTTTTTTATTTGTTTCATGTCAAAAAATAATAACAATCAGAGTCTTTTTCAAAAAATAATGACTCACATAAAAATTAAAGCTAAAATCATATCATACAAATATTGAACATATAACAACATTAACTGAATATTTATTCTTCTCATAAAATGTCAAAGTCAAAGCATTACACGTATAACTAATGAATTGCTACAGAAAATGAGCTTGATTTCCAAGCATAACTTAAATTTAATCAACAATATCATGTAATCCAAACTCTTAATCCTCTAGAGTTTCATGATTGTCTTCTTCCACAATATTTTCTACCTCATTTTTCTCATTTTCCTCTTCTGATGGATCTTTGATGTTTGTGAATATCCCAATGTATGCCTTTCCAATCATTCCATCTAATGGTGGTTGAGGTTCCTTTGCTCTTTTTGCCATATGTGATTCATTAAATCCCCTTTCCTCAACCCAATTTCTTGCATTGCCTCTGGAAGAAATTGAAAAGCATTAATTCTTTGTTGAATAAATTTGCATTGTTCTAGGTATTTTTCAATGGCAATGCAATTTACTCCTTTTTGTGGCAACATGAGAGTGTTGTACCTAATCATTGAGGGCAAAAGAAATAATGAAGTAATTTAGTATAATGACTTATAAATTAAGAAAGAAGATATTGAAATTCAATTCTATATAATAAAACTTAGCTGATCTTGAAAATAAATCTAAAACCCAATCTCCTTCATTTGAATATAAGCCTATAAGATAGTTAATCAATGACTATGTTTTTTGATAAGTGTTAACTATCTCTCCTTTTGTTTCTTTATCTTCATACATTAGTTTTTTTACAACAACATCATAAACTAGTACTTGGCTACGACTCTTTCCATCTACCCGATTAAGAAGCATAGAATTATAACTATCATCTTTTGTCCAACTATCAATATGGATGAACTTACAATCATTTATAATTGGTCGATCTTCACGATTAAGAATATTTGACTTTCTCTTGTAACATGAAATAGTAAAAGTTCAATTAAATTGTACATAAATGAATTTTTTAACATTAATCAAACATACAATTTCAATGTCTTACCATGTAAGCTGCATCCTTGAGTTTTTTTTCACCTTGAAGCTTGTCAATAACATTTCCAATTGTGTGTCTGAATGAAATGTCACAAATATCAATAATGGTGATGATGTAACTTCTACAAATCCCACAACCACTTTACTAAGATCTTGATAACTATAAGTGTCACTATCATAATCAATGTTTTGGATATTGAAACCATGGGGAATATATAAAATAACTAGGGAACAATCCATTTTAGTTATGAGTTTAACAATGTCTTCATAGTAATCTTGTATTACTTGATATTGAATAGTGTCAAGACCATTCCAAATGAAATGAGTAAGAGTTGGATCAAGCTCAACATTCCTAAGACGTTGCTTTCTCAGTCTTTCGATCTTAATTTTTTCAATAAATCTTCTGAAACTATATGGTGCTCCATTTACATCCTTCCTCATCTTTAATAAAAATAAACAAAGTTATGTATAAGTTATAAAATAAAAATAGTATAGAGATGAATAAAAATGAATGCATAAATCAACATACATTTTTAAATCTAAGGTAAAAAAAAATTAGTGTTGATGTAGAACTTGAATCTGGGTAGTTGTGTACAACATCATCCCAACTATATTCATTCAAAAATTTAACCATGTGTTCTTGTATTTTCATGTAAAATTTGTAACTGAATAGATAAAGTAAAAAAAATTAATATAATGATATGTCTAACAAATACTACAAAGAACAATATGCTATATTTAAAAGAAAATTATAATCTAGAAATAAGTAAAAATAATTCAACAAACTTACTTTTGAAATTCTTCACACATTTTGTCCAGTGATAATTCCCATGACTTCACGCGAGATAATATTGCTTTGAAAATTTTTTCATCCTTCACTCCTTGCAATGCTCTCCAAGGTGTGATAGTCATATATTCTAGAAGTTGCTTCATTTCAGGACCTGATTTACTGCTACTACATATCAATGGTTTAAACTTTTTAACCTTCTGGTTTTTAATGTGAATGTTCTCCCACATGCTAAACATCTCATTAATCAATTCCCATATCTCTCCAGTTCTAAATTCCAACTGGAAAATGTTATCAATACCTCTGAATATATCTGAATGTACTTTTTTGCCTTTTGAATTGTTTTTTTCCTCAATTTGATAGGCTATTTCCATACAACACTCCTTTTGAAATTCTAGAATCAAATTTATCTTATCCTCACCACATTTTTCTTCAAATTCATTATGAATAAATCTAACCCTTTGGATGAAATTCATAGACATGTTATACTCATTATCTGTATTATGATCCCATGCCAATAATGGTGCTTTTGTATCTGATAAACCAGCATAAATGATACATTTCATTGTTTGAAAACAGAGGTTATTGGGATAATCCTCCATCAATGGCCTTTGAGCTTCTACAGAATGGTTCCCCCCAAGCACATAATAATCGTATTAAAAAAATTTTGGCTTATCAAATGCTTCTTTGTTGGGAACTTGAACTGGATCAACAAGAAACACATAATAAACCACATAAGCATATGAATTGTACCTCGTCAATGTCATAAAGTTGTGAACATGCAGGTGGTGTGGCTTTCTGATTTGATATTTAAATTGTCCTTCACTTGGCTTGTAGATTTGTCTCACATTAAGCTGAAATGTATGACCACCATCAATTAAGTTTGTCTTTGTAAAGTTATGTCCAATGGAATTATGTTTTTCTTTAATAATGTCATCCTCTAAATCATCTCCTGGGGCAATGATCTCGCTGCTTTCTTTTGAATTTTCACTAGGATCTCCACTATTGGACTTGACTATTTGAGAATGATCAACTTTAATTTTTTTCCTCCTCTTTTCTTCTAGATAAGTAACATTCTCATCATCAACTAGAGCAGAGACATTCTTGGGAATTTTTACTTTTGGTCTTTTATGGATCTTTTCCATTCTAACATCAGTTCTAATCTCATCCTCGGTAATGGAAACATATTCTTCAGTATCAGTTTCAACTTCCCCGTCTTCAAAAGTAACATGTCTACCATTTCTAGATTTATCCACTATAGACATTCTTTGTTGATCCCTTGGATGTAGTTTTGTAGCTTCATGAGTTAGTATTTTTTTCTTTTTTTCCATTATTCTTCTGACCCTAAGTAGAAACTGCTAAGAATATTCATAATATCTTGCTCTATGAAATAAATACCTCACAACATAATTGAAATATTTTGAATAAAATTCTGTCAAACAGAATATCATGTGTCAATCAAAACTAAGTTATAAAATATAATGATGTAGTTACAATAACCCAAAACACATAAATATAAATGAGAATACTTATGATATCACGTGTAATCTCATTTATCATTTTCTTACACAACTTTGTAGATTTCTCTGTCACGTCATACATTCACAATGATAACTGATATTTAATCTTGTCATGTGACTTGGGCAGTTTTGTAAGTACATAAACAACTTCAGTGTCTCGTATGAAACAAATGTCTAGTACTTTTCCCAACACCTCATAAAGTCCACTATTGTGTGGGATAACAACATATAGATATATCTACAGATGTTGTTCGCCTTCTCTATCTTTCACATACTATATATTTTATATATTATTCTGATCCAAGAGATTTTTCCTATAAATGCATCAGAATTACATGTAACAGAGCACTTAGAAACCATGGAACATAAGCATATAAAAAGACATATGAAAAGACATAATCAAGCATGAGATCAAGACATAGAGATTTGATTACGGAGTTCATCCAAATTGGACTAGATCTCCAAGCCCTGCTCAATAGTGGGGGGCCCTTCATTCATTAAATGGCATGAAAAGAGAAGAAATAGAAGCATATTTTACATAAACACCCTTATACCTCCTATCTGGCAGACAGATAACAAATGGATATTCTAGCTCTAGAGACAGATAGTACCACTAACTTCCTGGCAGAAAACCATGTAGAATCACCTATCCGAATGCCAAATTTGGATAATCGGCTTGTTGCACCTTCTTGGAACCTTCTAATTTTATGAAGCAAGGTTTCAGCCACCTGCCAAGAGTAGATGTCGCTGCTCTATCCTGTAAATTATGCTGGTCTTGATTCCTCCCCCCTCTTGCTATGTAGATAGCCCAATTTATATTCTTATGGGAAGATTCCTTCATAAACCAAGCAATTTGAACAAATCACAAGTTTAACAAGTGGTTCATTTCAATAATCAGCATAGTAGTCTGAAGAAAGCTCACGATTGTTTCAAATAGAGGTTCTCTTGCCTAGAATAGTATGCAGGTAACAAACCTATCATACATGGAAAAACTGGCAATGAACAATGCAAACGGACTGTTCAGATTTACTCCTTAACCAACAGAATAATACAAATATTCTTAGGTCCCTCATAATATGAGGCAACAAACCTTTCAAATATGGAAAAAACTCTTTAACTGCACATTTAACCTGGCGGCCCTTTCAACATCGGCGTTTCCATTTGGCGGATATACCCAAGCCCTTAGATAAAGTGCCTTGCGATAACCGTGGACCGGACAAGCTATTAACTGAAACCCATAATTTTATCTCATTTGGTATCCATCGCATATCAAAATTGGTGGAGCCGAGGGTAATGTTTTGTAATGAGGCTCTATTTCTTGTGATGTGAGATATGTGAATCATATCGCACTTTGACTCTACTCTGCGGCTGATTCCTTTACTGCTTTTGATCTGCGATTGTGATTATTGCATTGCACTCTGATCCTATCGGGGCCAATTATGTAAAACATTTCCTTTGTGATATGCAATGTGCTATATCACAATCGTAATGTTTCCCACTCGAGGATGATTTCTTAATGTTTCCACCTACGACCTGTGATATGCAATATCACAATCACAACTTGAGGACTATTGGGAGTTGATTTGTTTAACCGTGGACTTCTACGACCAACGATATACCAAATAAATGGTAGCCTGGCACTTGGTGATTCCCCATTCGCTTAGAGTGTATACCATGTCATCTCCTCCTACCACCTATCCAAGTCAAACATAAAATTTGACTTGCTCTAACTTCTTCATAGAACTCGGATTTGAGTGTCATTCGCAAAGTTGGAATCAAGATGACGAGCACTTCAATCTGATGCTAAGTTTATCAAAATTCTACCACTTTGAGTTTTGAGTCTTCTTACCATGCCACTGGTACCTTTTAAAGATCCACCTAGATCAATCCTCCTGGATCCTCCTATATCAATCCTCCCCACTAAGACAAGTTTTTGGCCCTCCAAAAGCATTAAATAATCTGCAACTGCTTTGTACATTGTCTTCACCACAGGTGTCCTAATAGGTCACACTTCCTTCTCCTTCACCTTTGTCCTTTGGAGCCATAAGCGATGAGCCGACGCTTGCATCTCCAGTAATCCTATAGTACAATATCTTGCAAATTACATGTTTAACGATATGACCAAAAAATATTAGCCAAGCATCCCATACTTGCCATGAGTTTATAACACATACAATGTAGTAAAGTTTACATAAAAATGGAAACAATACCCCAACTATGAATGCAAGGAAAAACATCATTTTTGATTCAATAAGTGATGGAAAGCACATCATCACTGCAACATATGATTTAAAAAAATAAGGCCAAACACTATTGTTTCTCAACAAGTGATGGAAACACATCATCACTTTTACAGTTTAAAATGCAACACAAAATAAGTCCAAATATCATTGTTGCTGCAACAAGTGATGGAAAACACATCATCACTTTTATAGTTTAAAATGCAACACATCATTTGAAAAAATAAGGAGATGACTGACTCATCCCATTCTGGCGCATTCGCTAGTCGAAAAAATGTTTCACCTTGTTCATGCACAAATGCTTTGTCCTTGCGACGCTGCTCTGGAGGAGCATCCAACATGTGGCTCTTTGAAGACCACATCTCTCGCAATGACTACAATAAGCCTTCTTCCACCAGATCTGCTCTACCTTATTCTTTACCTTCTGTTGATAGGGTCTTTCACTCATCATTTTTCATGTTACCATTCCTTTCTGGCACTCAGCAAACACATGGTTACACAATCCACAAAACCTACAAGTTCTTCTTTGCTATGATTTTCGTTCATTATTAACAATAAGGTTATAATAAAAATGAACATTAGAATGCCGAGACTGGTTATACCTTTATTTTTTGTCTCTGGTACGATAATGGGAATGATAGCTTGCCTCAGCTCTTTCTCTCTAACGCATACTGTTATAGACATATTTGGGTACTGCAACCGCAATCTCATATGTCCATAAACAAAGGGCTTCTAAGCCCCTAAAATTGTTGTTTCATACCCTAAAAGAACAAGGTCAGCTGATTACATCATCTCCCAGAAGTTCTCCCTAAAAAACTACTCAGAACTAGTCAAAACTGAACCATGCAGACTGCTTAGTACTAAGGGTGCGATTCATCTCACCTACTACATACAGAAAGTGCGATGCATACTGAAAATCCCTTCTATAGCATGTGATGAGTGAGAGAAGACAAATGGCAGAGGCAGTTGGCTAAGTGGAAACCCAGAGAATCTTCTAGAAACTGCTCATTTCACACTTGCCTCTCTGAATCCACCTAGGGATGAGTAAGAGATCATGAAATCTCCAAGTGGAGCCAAGAACTATCAGAGAAATGACAGTAATCAAAATCCCAAAAGCTGACTCACACACCTGGAGATATCTATATAAGGATCCCTCATCCTAGAGATCTAGAGGCTGGAATTTTGTATCTTGTAAGGAAGTGTTGTTGGTTTCTTTGTGGAACATCATAGTGTTGGGTGATCTAGCTTTTCATGAGGTGAAGAGGGCTTTCATGCTGGGAGGATGGCGCTGGGTTAGATCAATGGGTTGTAATCCTCTCTTCTACTACTTCTATCAATAAAGCTATTTGAGTTTTTGTTGTGGGGAAAAATGCCTATGCAGGACGATCCTATCCACCTAAGGCGTGATAGTGCCTTAGCAACAAACGAATGCATCTACTTCGGTTTCTTCCTTTATGAAAATGAAAGAGAGGAGATTGGTAGACTTACCGTTATCTTTCGGTTGTCCCTCGATCTATATCCTCTCCCCTTTGTGTGTCCACAGCTACTTGCCTCCTTGCTTTTGCTCCCACGAGATCACAAGAGAACAGCTACATGCAACAAGAGAAGGACACAATACAAAGGCAAATATACATATTCATAAATGATTCAGGATTAGAAGTAAATCAAATACACTAGTGCAAATCATACAATAAACACCAACATATAGGAAAGAACCAAGAAGCTTTATTGATTGATAAATAGGGTTCAGGAAGAGATACAACCCATAGGGTTCCAACCCAGCATCTCCTTCCCAGCAGAATGGAATTCCTTCTTCAGCCCCTTTCAAAGCATAAACACCCAATGATCCAACCACAAACCAACAACAATTCTTTGCAATACAATCCAGCCTCCTTAGACCTCATGAGAGAGCTCTATATATAGGATTTTTGGAGAAAGGATGAGTCAGCTTGAGGCTTGCATGAAGCTGACTAGTGTCCTCTCCCACTTCAGTTCTTGAGTCTGTTAGCTACCTATACCAATAGGTTTCATATTTCATGATTGGCTATGAAAGGACCAAATATGCTCTGCTTTTATGACTCAAAGATCACATATTTCCAAGAGAATCCAATCTATGTATATAGCTTGGTATGGACTTAAGATTTTGATGGATGGTCCAACAGTCTAATCTGGATCATTCCATGGTTCAAATTTGTAGTTGTAGATTAGAGAAGAAAGTCTGTCCAAACTGTTTAATCTTGGCAGACAAGTAGTTCAGGTAGAGAAGAAAAGGCTCCCAACAGCTTAATCTGGGACCTTGGAAGAAATAAGGGTAGAGGTAGATAGAAATAACAAAGAAAAAGCCAAAGAAAAGAAAAGGCAAGTAAGGGTCTGCAAGTCCAAGTGCACCCTCCAAGAAGAAATAAAAAATGTTAGGCAAATACTTGGGTAAGTAGTTGGGGGTTGCAGAAAGGTTATCTTTACCATTGCAGATGTGTTAACTGTGTTTACCAAGGCAAAGTCTATCAATTGACAAGGTGTTCACCTTCATCAAGTTACAGCAAGGAGCATGACTAACCTCCCTCTTTCCCCCTTCCATTTCATTACTAACATCCCCTCATCAGCTGAGATTCATGGAAGAAGATCATGGTTTCATGGTGGTTCTTGTTCATCCAAAAGCCACTTTTCTTGTGTAAAAATCTTTTCATTTTGATCTACTCTTTAAACCAAGTGTTTCACAAACAGACTCAGTGTTTTCTCCCTTTGTTCACCCCCCATCCATATTAACCTTAAACTTTACTATGTAAATCCCTATATCACCTTTCCCCTACTAGTATTAAACACCATGGTGTATAAACCCCAAATTTTGTATAAATACCCCTCCCCTTGGCATTATAGCCAATAAGTCCTATGTCAGGGATCAAAGTGACATCTGGCCACTTGGATGAACCTACACCTCATCCCCCCCCTTTCCTCAAGTCATTCCACTCACTAAACTGTTATTTGCCAAGAAAAACCTTACAAAACCCCTTTACCCATGAAAACCCTTTGAAACTACCAAAAATCTCGAAAAAACCCACTTTCCGTTGCCTAACCAAAGTTTGTGCATATATTCGATTTTCGAAATATATTGAAAAAGCATTAAAAAATATGTATTTATTCCTCCGCCCGCTGCCTTATCCACCTATCATGTCATCGCCCCGACAGCCGTCCGATCTGATCTAGAGCATCCAACGGCTCTTATCACATCGGAGCGGCTCCGACGTCCACCGTTTACCCGCCGTATATACCGGTCACGTCACTCCCCCGATAGCCGTTGGATCGAGCCCTCCAGATCCAACGGTCAGCATTGATATCGGAGCGGGTCTCACGTTCGACGGATATCGTCCGATATCCGCAAAATGGTTACGTCACTCGGCAGCCACGCGTCCTCGCCACAGCTCGTCGGAGGTACGTCTGACAGATTCCCCTCCGTACCATAAGCGGTGCGATATGAAACTGCTGCCTGTTTCCGGTTTCGGCTTTTCCGCCTATGCTACGTCACCTCCGCATCATCACACGTCATTGCCACCATGCCGCCACATCAACCCCTGCGCCCGACCACGTGCCGACCTGTCCTGCCACTTCACCATCCCCATGGACCAATCAGAGCCCGCCACCTCACCTATGACGTCAGCTAGTCCTGACCCCACCTATGACGTCATGCTGACATCAGCAGAAAAACGCGCCAAAAGTCCAAAAAGCCAATAATATGGTGAAATCTCGCGTTTTTTCACATTTTTCTCACAAAAGACATTGTTGCTCCTGCATGCGATTTTTACGTCCAAAGTCCACCAACCTGCAGAACCCGACCAGGAGACCGGAGGAGCACCATTTCCACAATCATCCGTGACCATTGCCTACTCCTCACCAGGTATTTTCCGCCATAAATCCTTCACGTACCTGCTTTATCTGTTTTGTCCCTCGAAAGAGCTTAGAACAGAGAAAACGCTTGAATTCACCGGCATAAATCCCTGCACCTGCCCCTTTGACAGTTGTGGACTCGAAAACTACTAGCCGAGCCTTGTTTTACCTGTATTTTCATTGAAAAACTAAGCTCTGACTGCGCAATCACGGCAGACTCATTCAAACCAAAGTTAACTACTGAGAGAGACAAAGAGAGGCCAAGCATTGGTCCTAGTTGCACTATAAATAGTATTTCAATTGCTATTTACTAGAACCACTCTCTGTTCCTGATAATTTCACCTCCCTGGTACAGAGGCATTCCTCTGTACTGTCCTGCTCAATCAAAATCACTTTGCACTTAATTCAAAATCCTCCTGTGCAATGGAGACACCTGTAGTACTAAATGTTCAACCTCTGAATGCCCCTCAAAAGAACTTGAAATGGCAAACCTTGGCAGATATGGATTACCAAATTACAGAAGAGAAGCTTATGAGCAGCAAATTCCACATTCATCTGTTGAATGAGTTGAAAGCCAAGCATGAAAATGGGACAGATATATTGGGCTTATGGGACTCTTTCCTCCCTATTTTCAAGCTCCCTCAGGTCAACCAGTTCCCTGAACTAATCCACCTCTGTGCTGAACAATATGATGTTTCTCAGAGAGCTGTTGTTGACCCATCTGGTTCAGTACTTTTCTATGTTACCCCTCAAGCTATCAGAGACATGCTTTGCTTCAACCCTCAGAAGAAGTTGGTTCCTTTGTCACTGATAAACCTGATAAAACAAGGGGATAAACTCACAGATGCTCAAATTATCAAATTTAATCAACTATACATTAAAACTAACATTGTGATGTACCCTCCAATTCTTCATGTATATCTCAATGAGCTGGGCAGAGACCTTGCAGATATGATTTCTCCCATCTTGGGATATAGTTCAATTGAGCATATTGATGCAACTGTGCTGGTAATGATGCTTATGTTTGCTCCTGGCAAGTCACCAATCTGCTATGACTATGCCACCTACATATCAAACAAGATTCATGAGCAATTAATGAATTTGAGGAGAGATAGGATGTTCAGATACACCTCCTACATTTACCATTTGATCTTGTACCATCAACATGAGAAGTTTCACTTTTCAATCAAAAGAATGGATGCCCAAGGCAATCCCAGATCAGTGGTCTACTGGTCATCTGTCTTCCACATTAGACCTGAGTCTCCATACACTTACTGTGAATTCATGGATCTGTTCATCCATCCAGCTATGGCAATGCTGATGAGCTCACCTCCTCCAAGACTCACTGATGACATGCAGAGAATTCTTCAGCTGTCCAAAGCTTACAGCATTGGGGATTGGTACTTCTACCAAAACCACACTGTCATCAGGATATATGGGTGTGATCTACCTCCATTCAAACTACCTAAGTATGTGCCTATGAGGCTATTTTCCCTAGAGTACTTTAGGCAGTTTGGCAGAGTTGATGTGCTTCATTTTTCAGGAAAAGGCAAAAAAGCACAGTTGAAGGTCAAAAGCCAACTTGGCCATTTCATCTATAACGAGAGGGAGCAAGGATGGAGGGAAGCAGAGAGAATGCTTGAGGCCCTTGGCCTGCAAACCAGTTTCCTATGGGTTCCCTATGACCCTAATAATTTCATATCTATGAGGAGGCTCAAATATAAGTTATCTGCCTATGATCACCATAATATCCCTCACATTGAAAAGTATGCAAACCAAGAAAAATGGAGGAGAGGGACCTTAGAAGAGCCCTTGTCACAAGAAGAGCTGAACAAGAGGGCACTAAGGAATCTAAAGAAGATGGCTGACCTTGAGCTTTGTTCACAGGTATTCACACTTCCAAGCACACAAACGGGAGCAGCTGAATCCTCCTCAACTGCCAAGCAGCAAACTACCAAGGCCACTGAGAATATATCCAGCAAAGGCAAAGAAAAGGAAATGGAGACAGAGCAACCACATCAAGAGAAGGAGCAGTCACCTCCAGTGACTCAAGAGCAGACAGATAAAGAAGAGCAGCAGCAGGCAGAGCAACAACAACAACAAGATTTGCAGCAAGAAGAAGGGCAACATGACAGACAGCAGCCCTTACAGCAGGAGAGAGTAATTGATACTCCAACTTCCACTGAGCAACAGGCTCAGAACATAGTGCCTCCTAGGCCAGAAGTCACCACTGATGCCTCGGTCCTCCAAACTCCTCAAAAGGAGGACTTAAGCAGAAAAAGGGATAGAGAAACCCCCCTGACTTCATCTATCAACCAGGGAGAAAAAAGACAAAGATTAAATGATTTTTCAGAAGATGACATAGCAATAAGACAGGCATTGGGCATGGGCCCACCCAGCAGAGAAGCTTCAGCAAGTTCCTTCCAGCAGGAACAGGACAAGACTATGGGAGGGGAGGTCAGCTCCTCTAGCCAACAAAAAGAAGGACAAGTAAGCATCAAACAGCAATTTATAGACATCAAAAGGAGGAATGAGCCTATCAAAATACAGCTGTACAATCATCTGCTAAACATGGCTCCTACTAATCAGCAAAGACTTATGTCTGCCTTTGATATAGGTGAAGGCAAAATGATCATGAGTCATTTTATGCCCACAGCACTGCAGCCCCAATCTGCCTCAGATTACCTCAGGACCAACCTGGAGGTCATGGCCAAGGACATACACCCAATGGACAAAATTGAACTGCACAAACAAACTGGTGAGATGGTGTATGCCTCCTTAGCAGATGAAACATTAGAAAACTATAAGCTAAAGAGCAGCCTCAATGCCACAGCCTCTCAACTGGAATTGGATAAGGCATCATCCCAGGCGAAGGACAACAGAATAAGGTCCCTGGAAGACATAATCATTGAAATTGGGCATGATCCTAAAGATATTTCAGGGATACAGGAAATCTTGAAGTTGAGGGATGCTGACATGGCTGCCATGAGAAAGAAAATCAAGATCCCAGCTACCATTCACCCTCAGACAGATGAGGTAGCCCAACAAAGGCATGAGAAGGACACCACAGATTTGTTGATCTCCATTTATAAACAGCTGGTTCAAGCACAAGAGAAGTTGGGAGAATCAGAGGCTGCAAAGGCAGCATTACAGGCATCTCTGAAACAAAGAGAAGAAGGGCAGACTTCTCAGCCTCCTCCTCAGATCATCAATCTTGAGGAAACTACTCCTATCACTGCCCCTCTTCCTCAACAGACCGAACAAACAGCAACATCTACTTCAGCAGCGCCAACAACTACAGAGCAGGCCCAAAGCCTAGATATGCAAAAGCTGAAGAACGAAATCCAAGTCCTGGAAGCTCAAATGTTGGAGCTCAATTCAGCCAAAGAATCTTTGGCTAAAATCAATGATAGATATGATAAATCCAAACAAACTGTGGCAAAGAAAGACAGGGAGGTGAAAGCCCTCAAAAACAAAATAAAAGAGCTAGAGAATGAGCTCAAGTTAGATAAAGTGGTGGCCGAATTGAAAATAGTGCTATGGGCTAACATTGGTCAATCTATCAATGAGCAATGGCCATACATTGAAACTATCCATGAGCAACTAGAGCTCATCCCAAAGGCACAGAGGGAGATTCACAGATCAAGAGCTCAATTGAGCAATATGCCTGGAGTGGCCACCAGAATGATCAATGTACTTAACCATAGAACAAGTTCTCAGTTAGCTACCATGGGAATTGCAAACAGAACTGAGACTATTCAAATGGTCAAAAGGGTTCTCACACTGAGAAACTTAGTGCAGACATTCGAAAGAAGAACCCAGGATATGCAGACTGAGGTGAACAAGTTTCTAGAAAAATTTCAAGTGTTAGAAAGCAGAGGACTCCCTGGCTTACTGAACAACGCAGGGAGATTATTCACACATGACCAATATGCTAAAAGGGTCAATACATTTGCCACTAGCCAGATCAATGATAAGCCCAGCACCTCAGAGGAAACAGGGCCAGCCACAGGACAGTCTCTTTACAACAGAGTCGAGAATCTGTTTTTTATAATGAATGAGATCAATCACCTATTTGGGGTGGCTCCCAATTTCTTCAAGTACACAGAGGCAGAGGAGACAATGGATGCTATTCTCAGGCATCAACTTCCTATGCAAGAATGATGGACAAATGCAATACAAAAGATTTTGTAAACAGGGAGCCACTTAACAATTTTGTTTCTTAAAAATATCAGTTGTCATGCAAAGCACAGTTTAACAAAATCAGCATGCACGGTGGATTAAAGCTGAGTCAACTCAGCAGATGGATCGGCCAACAAAGCAGAAATAGAAGACTACAGGTGGTAGGGCTGAGAAAATACAGCGCAGCAAGAAATAAAGACGTATTATTCAGCGTTAAAGCAAAACGGCTCAACCGACTCAATGACCTCCAAAGGTCAAATTACCCTCTGACAGACATAAAGAGCATTTATGCTGCATTCAAAGTTGCAATGAATTCTTTTCCTACTTTCTGTACGCATTTATGAAGATATTTTCTCTCTCAGATGACTCAATACCTGAGATATTTTGTATAAGCATTGCTATAAAGTCCCCTTCGCATGAGCTTGCAAGGGTTGTTGTTGATTTCTCCTGAAGAAATTCTTATGTTGTAATCCTTTCAGAAGTTTAATAAAGAAAGTGATGGAATTTCTTGGATTTCTGAAGTGTTGAATGCGGTCTGGTGTCTGTTGATAACTGCTGGATTCCTGTGTATTTCACCATACAATAAGTCTCTGTAACTCTCTCTGTTATTTGTTTGTTTTGATAAATTCCATATATGTTATCTGGTTTTCAATACTAAGCAACAAGGAAAAAGAATAACTTTCAGGATTTATTCACTGAGTACCCTGAGTTCAATCTATGTTGTTTATGAATGTTTTCTTCAGCTGTAATCTAGATAAGTGTAATTCTTAATTGCTGCACTTTCAGAATACACCTTTCACAGTGGCCTTTGTCACAGGAATTCAAGTTTGCTCCTGTGCAGCGTGTTCACTTTCACCTCACCAACTTAATAGAAAATTCTTAATTGCTTTCTATTGGTTGACATACATCACCATTTAAGCTAATTTTGTTTGTCTAAGATACACAATAGGCCCTGCAGTTTGAACACCACCAATCCTGCATATCAAATCATTTCACAACTCCAGACTCCATTGCCCAATGGTATTTCACTATCTAAACACTATATCATAAGACCTGAAATAAATCCTTCAACCAAAACATAAACCAAAACCTGAGCATAATAGCTAGCCTAAAAACACCATCATAATAGAGACAAATCATAAAGAGAGAGCCCTCTCTGATTACAGTTTGGCTAGAAACTGTAATTCAAAGATTGGTTAGTGGTTACCCCGGCCGTATTCCCTTGGGATTCATAGGGAACAACCTGGGTGTTAACAGAGTCCACTTGGAGGTTCTTACTTCCACTTGGAGATTTGGAACCTCTTACTCATCACCAGTCGAATTCCCTGATCCAAGTGTCATTTTGGAAGCTTCCTAGGCATTGACACCTTGAGGAATGAGTCTAACACTTGTCCAGTTACGCTCAGCGCAGGTGGCCTTCTTTGCAGTTGAAATTCAGCGTAGGTACACAGTGGAGCACTTGACATTCAGCGTAGATGCTCAGTGGAGCACTTGACATGATCCAGAAATTGCTTGTTTTTGAGTGTTTTCAGGTGGAGAACTTTTGTAAACTGCCGTGGTTTGCTGGCCTTGTTCCTCTAGGGGTAGGAACAACATGTTTAGGGACTTTATAAATACATTTTGGTACATAGAACAGACGATTTTCTGATGGTAGACTGATAGTTCTGGCGAAACTATCATCCTTTGAGAAGGATGATCATCTGCTGCAATGATGTACATGTTAAATGTCTTTATTTTCCTAAATATATTATCGCAGCCCGGATGGATGAAACTAGATCCAGGGTCTTCAAACTCGTTCGATCTTCACTCTAAGTACAATTCGATCCATGTGAGAATTGTGCTGAAGTCGAACATGGAAAGACATCGCTTGATTACCGGTCAATGATGTAAACCGTTAACAAGCGCGAGAGGAATCACCGATAATGATAATGACCCTCAAGGTACTGCAGTACAATTCAGGTGGTGTGAATAAAGGATGTGGTGTCGAACACCACGCAAAATCTTCTAGTCGAAGGTCATTGATGTATACCTGTCGCCAGAAGTGAGAAACTTGCCATTGAGGCATGCAAGCTTCAAAGTACTGAAGGGGTTGTTCCTAGATCAACTTCTTGGATAATGAGCTGATGTCGACAAGAAGCAATCCGTCAAAGGAGGGCCTTAATGAATCCCACATCAGTGACACGGAATGGAGCTAATGATTTTAGTGGAGGTGAAAACAATCTGTGACATATGATTCAGGGTGGCGGTCATGAATGGATGAAGGATAATGTATGGCAGTGGATGGGACCCGATTGACTCTTTCTGAACGACTTCTCTTGAACATATGGCGACACTGATGCGATGGATCAGTAGCATTACCCCAATTATGGATGGTGTGGCAAAGACCATGGTGATGTGACCGGTGAATGAAACAACCCAACCCGATGTGATATGGAGGAAAAGTGTCATGTTCAAGAGCGACCTGCTACCATCAAAGACTTCTCGATTTTTTCCCAATTTTTCCCCAGTCTTTGCTGACCAGTACCTCTTTATTTTTGTCAAGCTTGAGGAGGATAACATATGCTCGTTCTATAACCTGCCCTTCGGGCAAGCCCATCGCTATGTTTTAACGAGCCTAACGATAGGGAAACTCGTTCTCGTCTAAAGACAAGTTTGTCGCTATTTAGTGATTTTAACGAGTCTAACGACAAGGAAAACTTGGCCCTTTTCATTTTTAGAGAGTCTGAAAAGGTACATAAAGTTAAATCCAAAATTCCTTTTTCTTCATCTAATCCCTTAAGTCCGAAAAAGTATAAAACAATACAGAAGGGATGAGTTTTCAGTACTTTTAACGAGCCGAACAAAACAAGCGCTCGATCTTTTTGTGCAATAATCCCTCAGGTCCAAAAAGATTAAAATCTAGAGGAGGGATAGCTCTTCCGGTCGTTTAACGAGCTGGGAGGCCAAAACTCGGCAATCTTTTCATCTTTTACGAGTCATTTGAAAATAGCTTAAAGAAGACTCGTCTTTTGAGGAACGAGTGATGAACAGGGATAGCAGCTGATTCCAGGTACAGGTTGGAATTTTCCAATCACGGCAGTGTCACAAGGATGGCTAGGTGAAATCACTCTTCACAGCTGTTCCTCAAAATGGGTAAACAATCATATGGAGGTAAACGATCGGCCAAATGAACGGTGGAGGTGATGGTGCACAAAACACGACCAAGGTCTTTTTACGGTTGATCAGGTTACATACTCAATAGTTATTTACCGGTATGGGTTCATTTTTTAACGAGCTTGAATGCCCAAAACACTGCTCAAAGCTTATGTTTATTTTTTAACGAGCATGAATTCCGCGTTAAAACTGCTCGGATCTTGCGTTTATTTTTTAACGAGCATGAACTTTATGCCAAAACTGCTCGGTTATATGGTCAAATTTTGATTTTTTACCATTACTAGCTTTTCTCTTTTCAAGGATAGTACTGCATTTTCAATTGCTGCATCAAACTTAGATAGAAATACATAATTATGAGATGAAAACCCTAATATTTTGCTTTGAACTACGTAAAAAGCCATTAAAAAATGTTTTTACCTCTCATTTTACCATTTCATTTGCATTTGGTTTGTTGGAGCTTTGGAGGTGCCTCTTCCCCCTTGATTTTCACCAGCTGATTTCGGGAGATTCTGTGGACGATTCTCGGCGCCGTCTGGACCAGGTAGGAGCTAAACCCTAGCTCTTTCTTTTCATGGTTTCCTTTTTCTATTATGTGCCTGTTTTCCAGCTTTTCTGAGCCTCAGGGGTTTTGCCAGGGCGCCCTAACTTCAGCGCAGGTTGCCCATTCGAAACCTGCGTTGAATGTCAAGCTGCCTTAAGGCAGCCTGACCTTCAACACAGGTAGGACACTGCCTGCCTGCGTTGATCTCAAAAAACTGAGTTTCCAGCACATTTTTAATGAAATTTCGCTAGTTTCTCATCAAATTCAGGATCTTACTCATTCTCTTGTTTGTTTTGCAGGAACTTTTGAACAAAATGTCCCTTACATGGCGAGAACGAGAACATGAAGAAGAAGATATGATTGCTCTCCATGACCCTATGACGGTAAACGCACTGCGGAACTGTGGCCTGCTGAAGTTCTTTCATATCTCTAGTATGAGAGCACATATTACTTTGCTGCAGTATATGCTTGATGCTTGGGACCCCATCAACCAAGTATTCCAGATTAGGGGAAAATCCATCCCCTTGACCATAGTAGACATTTACTTCTTGACTGGATTGTCAAGGCGGGGTGCCCCCATTTCTTTGTCAGGTCCGGCCCGGGGGAATGACTCCGTGAGAGACTATGTTCCCCAGTACTGTAGGGAAGGTTCCCAGCCAAGCAGAGACGGCAAGGTTGTTATCCGTGAGATTGCTGATAGGTCTCTCAGGTCCATTCTGTATACTATTGGTAGGATGGCCGGTAGCGCATCTTTACATGTTGCCAACAGGTCTTATGTGCAGCACGCCTTGGAGTGTCTCCAACCGAAAGTATTCAACTGGTGTGATGCAGTACTTTTTCAGATGAAAAGTCAATTGAGCAAGGTAAAGGACGGGAAGCTGAAGAACTTTGGATTTGGTTCTATTCTGACTGCCTTCGCCTTGGAGAAAATTCCACTGATGCAGCCTCAGTATATTGTACTCGACTTGCCTTCTCCGACCGAGCCACGCATGCAGAGGTGGGTCGATCACATGTCTAGGCATGCTGGTCAACCTCAGATTACTTTCACTGATGCCTTCTTCAGGTGGTTCGAGCGCCAGGAGATGGTCTTTTCCGAGTATCCATATGTGGGTATGGATTTCCGAGGTGATCCGGATTTGGTGCTACCGGATGGCGAACAGTGGGGCCCTATTGGTAGACTCTTTGACCATATCACTGTTTACTGTTTTTATTCATAATGTTACTGTGCTTTATTCTGTCAAGACTTTTAATCAAACCCTTGGTTGCATGCAGATGTTGGTCCTGTCCGTCCAGCAGTTCGTCCGAGACCGCCAGTTGCTGTCCCGGCAGTGGAGCCTGCTAGGAGAGTTATCCTTCGTGACCTTGACGACACTGAGACCCTTACAGTTGTGCAGGAGCAGGTTGAGAGCCTTACTCTCAGTATTCCGGATGTACGAATCGATGAGTTACCTTTACAGTTGCAGCGGCAAACTACAGGTGTGCCTAGACAATGGACTCGTCTCTTGAGCATGATTGCACAGGCCGTGACGTGCTATCCTGAGCACCACTAGGCTAGGGTGCCCCCTAGCACTTTTGAGCTTTTGGGTCACATGACCAATTTTTGTCTTGGTTACAGAACATTATGTATAAACGATAAACAACTTTTATATATTTTGATTTTCGAGGTTTATTCTGGTTGATTTACGTGACCCACTTGCATAACACTGATGCATTTCTTTTTATAAATGTCATAAATGTCTATCTAATACATAGTTTGCTAATGAATCGGTTAATGTGCTTAAGTTCCTGGAAATGTGCTGGTATTGAATTGAATCAAACTGTCTTTCCAAAATCTTAACCCTTAGAAACATTCGATAAATAGCTGGATTGCGGACCGAATATATACCATTGAGTTGTAGTATAACAAGTTGTGAGTCTAGCCTGACGATTAGTCGGCGTATACCATGGGCGATGGTATCAGAGAGGAGTTCTATCAACGTGCTATACTCAACGATGTTATTCGTTGATTTCCCAATACACACACCTCTAAAACTCACTAACTCGCCGCTTGGATCAAAAATGGCCCAGGCTGCAGAGGATAGATTCCGCGAACTACGACTCGCTCCGTCGGCATATCCCACATATGTCTCAGAAAATTTCGACATCTGCAACAAATGAAAAAAGGTGGATTACTTGACCGAAACAAACACTTTAGCGAAAACAAAATACAACAAAAGCACTCAGGTTACTACTTAGGCATAGTAACGCTTGAGGTACAACCCGTTGTGGGGTTGCGCCAGTGGTATTCCGTCATAATCAATTAACTTGTAGGCTCCTTTTGCTAACACTCATTTAACAATATAGGGACCCATCCATAAAGAATTAAATTTTCCTGCTCCCAATTTGTCGGATTCTTGGTCGTAAAGCAAGACCAAGTCACCTTCAGAGAAGACACGGGGTTTGACATTTTTGTCGAATTGTGCCTTGACTTGTTTCTTATGGGCTTCGTTAGCCATAGCGGCATCACGATGGGTTTCATCCAACTGGATTAATTCCAAGAAATGGGCATCTTCTTCTGAAGTTCCGGGGAGGAGGTAAATTGCGAGTTTAAGAGACGAAATTTCACACTGGATTGGTAAGACTGCCTCCAGGCCGTACACCAGTTGGAACGGTGTGAACCCAGTGGCATTTTTTACCGATGTTCAGTAAGCCCACAAGGCTGAGTACAGGATTAGGTGCCACCTTCTTTTGTGAACCCCGACCATCCTTTGCAACATACGCTTTAGGACCTTGTTGATTGCTTCAACTTGTCCGTTGGCTTGCGGATAATACGGGGTAGAGCTGTTGTGAGATAGCCCTAGCTTGGCAGCTAATTCAACCATCATGTGATTGCGAAAATGCGATCCATGATCTGTAACTATAGCCTGCGGTACGCCGAACCTGGCGACTACATGATTGAAAAAGAAAAGGGCAGTTGTTTCACCAGTGTTATCCAATGTAGGCATCGCCTCGGCCCATTTGGTAAAATAGTCAACGGCGACTATAATATACCCATGCCCCCCGGTCGAGCTGGGGTTACATTGCATGAAATCGATGCCCCATTTGGCGAAAGGCCCAACAGCAACTATTGGCTGTAAAGGTGCGGGTGGTCTTCTGGTTTTGCTATCAAAAATCTGACATGCATGGCAACTTCTGACTGCGATTATGCAATCTTTGAACATGGTTGGCCAGAAATATACTGCTCGTAAGATTTTTTGTGTTGTTGCATATCCAGATTGATGTCCCCCACACGCGCCTGAATGACAATCAATCAGGGCTTTCTCGGCCTCTTCATGGGTAAGGCACCTCCTCAGAACTGTATCGATACCACGACGGTAAAATGTATCACCGATGATCATGTAGTCTTTAGCTTGGTATCGTATACGTTTCTATTCAGAGTGAGAGGTGTTAGGCCTGAACTTTTGGGTTTGGAGATAAAATATGATATCTCCATACCACTCATCGCTTGTAGATATCAGAAACAAATTTTCATCCACGATTGACTCTTCCGATGTTTCATCGTTGGACGACGATGGGAGGTCGCACAATAATTCTGCAAAAACTAGAGCTTTCTTTGATTTGGATTTTACAAATTCCAGATCAAACTCTTGAAGGATCGCTATCCATTTTGAATATTTGCCCCCCAGCAACTGTCGCAACAGTATATAAGTCATGGGGTTGCAATCTGATAAAATGGTAGTTTTCCGAAAGAGGACATAATGTCGAAATCTTTGAATCGCTCGAACAGCTGCAAGCGCTAGTTTTTCAACATAAGAATATTTTCTCTCTGTATCATTTAAGTTTTTACTTAAATAATATATAGGATGTTCAATTCCATCGACTTCTTGTACTAAAACCATCGTAATGGTCGTATCCGCTGCAGCCAAATACAGGTTAAAATCTCTTTGATAGTCCGGGGCATACATTAATGATTCTTTTACTAGAGAATCTTTCAGAGCATCAAAGGAAGCTTGCGCGACCTGATCCCAGACAAAAGGTACATCCTTTTTTAAAAGACGAGTGTAACCTTTAGCAAGTTCTGCGTAATTTGGAATGAACCTCCTCAGAAAGTTTGCTTTCCCTTGGAGTTTCTGAATCTGAAGCACATTTGAAGGTGGAGGCAAATTAATGATTGCCTGAACCTTGTAAGGGTCAAGACGAATCCCATCCTTAGAGACCACAAAGCCAAGTAAACGACTAGAACCGACGCAAAACACACATTTGTGTGGATTGAGTCTTATCTTGTAGTGTCGGCAACGTAGAAATATCGCTCTTAAATGCTGCGGATGATCAATCCGCTTTCGCGAATGAGCCAGAAGGTCGTCGAGATATGGTTGAACGATGTTCTTGATGTCATGGAAGGCATAATTCATTGACCTTTGAAACGTCGCCCCTGCGTTCTTTAAACCAAAGGGTAATTTTCAATAAGCGAATGTGCCCCATGGACAAATAAATGCAGTCTTTGACTGGTCCTGTGGGCAGATATTTATTTGATTATACCGGAAAATCCATCCATAAATGAAAAGATTTCACATCCGGCGCATTCATCAATTATCTGGTCGATGAAGGGTGTAGGGTAGTTGTCCTTTAGACAAACTTGGTTTACATCCCTATAGTCGACACACACTCTTATCGTCCCTTGTTTCTTCATAACAGGGACAATATTCGATACCCAATCGGTTAGAGGAACCGGGTAGATGAAACCAGCATGGAGAAGTTTCTCAAATTCTGCCTTAATGGCAGCGACTTTCTTAGGGTGTACCTATCGAAGCCGTTGTCTTACTGGTTTGACATCAGGATACATTTTAATTTCATGTTCAACAATACTCGAGTCAATGCCTGGCATTTCATCATATGACCAAGCAAAGACATCTCTGAACTCGTGAAAAAGAGCGTTATATATTTACAGTTCTGAAGGGGAACAACTTTTGCCGACATAAATATTCTCTACAACATTTGGTTTAGTCGAGATATTTATGGCTATAGTCTCTTCAATATTGGATAAGTTTCGCTCAGAATCCACCGTATTTATAGTATTTGTTAGGAATTCAAAAACTGAAGGGTGGTAAAGGTTGTGTTGAGTATCTTCTTCACATTCCGGAAGAAGGGAACGATGGTGGTGATCAATCCATGGTGCCCCCTCAATCAACATTGATTTTAAGATTCCTTCGTCAGTCCCATGCACTTTCGACCAAGGATCTAATGGGGTACCATATTCTCCAGACCTATCTACCCAAACGCTTGACGAGCGTTGACTTGGGTTCGCCTACCATGCCCGAAACATTGATTGCTACAATATTTCTATAGGGCTTGGGGGCAGAACCATTGTATGATCCATGACGACTTTGTCTTCTGCGACCTTCAAGGAAGATATCATGTTGCATGTTGCTACAAACGGAATATTTTCTACGTAGATAGGAGGTGGTAGCGCGAACGTTCCCATCATTGTGGGGTCTTTCAATAGCCCTACTCCGATATCTTGAATTGAATGGTCGCTCCCATGGATCATGGGAATGCTTCCTGTAACTTGTGAACCATTAGGGAGGAAGTTCTGTTGGTCGACGACCGTAATCCCTCCTTCAAACGGGAATGTGATCTTCCTAGAATAAGTTGACACTACAGCTGCCATGGCATATATCCATGGTCTTCCCAGTAGGATGTTATAGTCAAGATTGCCATCAATGACTTCAACATCAATTTCCACTATTTTTCGTCCTAGTTCAACCTTCAAGTTATTTAGGATGTCGTACGGGGTGTACGTCCTTCCGTCGAATGCTTTTAGTGTCGTTGAAGATCGCGACAAGGTTGGAGATCCGAGAGTTCTCTAGCAACTCATCGACATGATACATGTCGATGCCCCCTCATCAATAATTGTTCTGTGAACAGTTTTGTTGAGTGCTTTCACTTGAATAAGGAAAGCTAGTTGAGCTGGTAACTGAGGATCATATCCTTTGTGATCAAAGGATACAAGATTGGAATCCTTAGGATCCACTCCACCAATAGCCGATAACAACGCCTGCCTTTGGGATGGGCAATTTTGCAGTACCTCAAGAGTCGACATAGCAGATGGCGATTGGGCCAAATCTTCCACTATGTTATAATGCTGCGCCGCCCTGGCACGAGGATTAAATGTCGACCTGTGTACTACTCCCTTTGGCGGTTTTATTGTTAACTCATGCGTGATGGGGGGTACAACTTCTGTCGAAGTTGTTTTCGAACCACTAGGTTGATCTTTACCTTTGTCGTTTGACACCTGTGGATTCCCATAATCTTTGCTCCTTGTCGAAATCAAAGCATCATTTTGTTGCTTAGAGATCGATAACATTAGCACTTGCGACGGGGAAGCATTTCCACTATCAACCATATTTTGACCTGGATTAGGAAATGGATCAGTCAACACAACTGAGGTGTGTGAACTTTTGAAAATTTTCTTAAGTTAAGCTTTATATGGACAATTTTTCGTCCAATGATCCTCCTCATCACATATCATGCATTAACTGTTTGGTTTCCCTCTTCCAGGAGGGTTTGAAGAAGTTTTTTGAGGGGATGACTCACCCTATTTCTTCTTCTTCCCTTTGTTTTGCTTCTTCTTACTTCCTGGTTGATTGGAATTTTTGCCTTTATCCGCAGATATGGCATTTATTTCCGAAGCAAGAATTTCTTGATTTGCCTTTTGATTCGAAGTCTTATGGTTTTTCTTATTCGAATCCCTTGTCGACTTTGCGTTTGCAGTGCCAATCACACCGTCGCCGGCATGAGAGTCACTATTTGATCCAGGAGGAGGAGGAATTTAAAATTTCGGTCTGGGGGCGTCAGGTATCTTGTCATAGAGTGTGCCAGACTGAGTATATACTAAGTCTAAATACTGGGCACGAGCAATAACCTGCTCCTCTGTTACGACCCCTCCCTTGGCCACATCTTCTGTTATAGCAGGAAGAAGCGACTTTATAAACCACTCAGCTAATAGATGATCTGGAACATAAGTCTTTACCATTCTGCGACGACGACGCCACTCATGTATATGATCGAATATATGTGTGGCCGTTGTCTGCTTGAAATTGGTTAAGATCTCTGTTCCAGTTTCGTACCTTATTGGTAACTGAAAGTGGGTTAAGAAAGTCGTGGCTAGGCAACTAAAATTGTCGAATGAGGCTCTAGGTAATTCAATATACCATTTAGCCGTTGGACCTATCAATTTCCTCTGAAAAAGGCGAAGCCTTATTGAATCATCATTCAAGGTGTTCGACGAACACCACAGATGAGAAGTCATCACATGATTCAACGGGTCTTCGCCAGGATTTCCATTGAATTTAGGAATGTCCGACGGAAGCTTGTGAGGAATCGCTGGCCACCAATGGGCATAAGCAATTGGATCGTTCGTCAATCGGTGTAAATCTGGTAATTCTAAAGTTGCCACGAATGGTAACTGTTGATTCAGGTTTGGCGAGGCGTACCCAGGATACGATGGAATCGCCTGAGCAGTAGGCCTTTGCATACTAGCATAATGCAATTGATGCTGGTATGACTGATACGGCTGGTGGACTTGACCACTGTAAAGCGGTTGATTTAACCCGTTTTGAATATAGGGTTGTCCACTATTCGCAAAGATCTGTTGCTCAGATCCTTGGTACACCTGCTAGAATTGTGGTTGTTGGTATTGCACCATCCACGGCTGTGAAGCCATGTTCTGTTGTGCTATACCAACCGACGGACCAAGATGTGGGGTAATTGTACCCGTTTGGACCTGTGTCGTCCCAGCAGTTGGCGATTGTGGTTGTGTCGCAGGGTCAAGGGGCTGTTGTATTACAACCTGAGGTTGACACACAACAGGCATCGTTTGAACTTGCGACACGGTTACAATAGCTGGCATCGTTGGGATGCTGGACATGGGTATACATTGTTGCATAGAATACACAACTCTTGGCTGTTGGGGTAACATAGGTACCCAACCACTTGTCGTAACTCCTGAATATGGTTGAGAACTGCCGTATGGGTATCCTCCCGAAGGGGGTAATGAAAGGGCATACTGCCCCCCATACGGTAGCAATCCGAAACTCAAGGGTATGGTTGGCCCTTGGGTACTGGATGGCCCAAATTGACCTCCATAGGAATCAATTTGTCTAGTTTCAACATAAGAATTACCGGATATTATCCCGGAAGAACAAACTGGAATAGACCACACTGTCGAAATAGTCCCTGGGTGGACTCCTTCTAGCTGTTGAGAGCTAGTTGGGACTGATGGTACGCCGGCAAACATCGTCGGAATGGCGGCAGGGAGTTCTACCGTCGCTGTGTCGTTCGACACAGTCCTAGATGTCGACGGTTGCTCAGACATTTTAAGTCTATCCAATAAATTGCCTAGCAATTCTACAGGAACTTCCACTGGTGATGGACAAACTTCTGATGTAGAAGGAAAAAGAGTGACACCTGCTCCAAAATGAGTTGCAGTACTTGCTTGCGGGTCCTCTACGATTTCCTCTATCGCAATCAAACCAGGTGGAAGAGGAAGACCGTCAGGTCCGTAAAAGATTTCTGGTGCCGAAGAAGGGGTTGTTTCGATAGCGACAGTTGTTTGATGAACAATACTCTTTGGACCGGTTACAGATGGAACTGGTTCAGTAATGCAAGTACTTGTTCTCAGACCAGGATCAGTGTTACTGTCCCTCTGTGGCTGTTGAACTTATTCAATAGAGGCAGGGTTTCCAAAAATACTTGGAGTAACCGGAATCTCAGATGTTGTTGGAACGGTTGTTCTAACTTTGATGGGAGATTTTGAACCGGTTAAGCGAGTTCGCTTTGTCCGTACTACTTTCGATTCCGGAGACAAAGACGGTTGACTCGCAAGCCTCCGCGAATGACGGGGTTTCAATTGACTTTCTTCCACGGTTGCGGATTACTCGATCAACTAAAATACAAAAGGGGAATTATGTTTCCGAATTGAATGAATTTTATTAGACGCTTTTAGACACAACTTTATTTTTCAGTTTTAAAGAGTCGAGAAAAAGCTAAAGATGACTCTAGTCTCCTTCGATGTTTTAACGAGCCCAAAGTGACAAATGCTCGGTTGGACTTTTTCTGTTATAGATTCTGGAAAAGGCCAAAAGAAACTTCTCTGGAGATCTAGGCAGAGGGTGTGCCAAACCTTTCGCAAAACCACAGAATACGTTTTACGGTACGGGTGGTCGATCTTCGTGAATGCTGTCTTCACTGCATTGCGATCAGTAGGGTGGCCGACATGGCTTCCTAAGGATAAAGGAAATATGCCTATAGGGGTCTCCAAATATATACGCGACGGTACGTGGGAGCACAAGTCCGTATTAGTGTTATCGTCTCTCAGGAGGAATCACCCACCTTCGTAGAGATCGACAGTCACTACGTTTAACGACGCCGGAACACGTCTCTACCTAGACCTCTACTGTGAGCGTTATGTTGCAAAGCATTGTTAGGTTCATTCAATATATTTTAAGTTGATCTTTCTAAAGTTTGTCTTTCAGGATCACCACGAGATGTATTGGTACAAATTCCTAAATTCAGTCTAAGATGATAAGCAAGCTTTATAATCTTTCAACTTTGAAAATCCTAGCTACTAAGGGAAAAGAGAGCGACTATCTTTTCTCAAAGAGCAATCAGCACACTCTAATGCACTCTTCCTAAATCCAACATGCAAACTTATCAAAATGCAAATGCACAATGCAGGTGTTTGTTTTCACTGTCTTAGTATAAATGCCTACAAATAAAGCTTTTTGCACAACTTCGAATTTGCTTTTAAATGACTGAAAACAAACAAGTTTACTTTTTCCCAAATCAGCAAGGGTAGAAGAGATTACAATCACTTTGCGACTTTTCGAAAGAAATACTTGTTTCCACACTTAAAAGTGACAAATTCAAACCAATAAGAAAAAGCGAATGATGAATCAAACTGCAAACAGCCAATGAACTCTCTTCTAAGATCACAATCAATCACTCAATCAAATCTGAATCACGGCTACAGGATGACTATTTCGCTCATGCAAAGGAAAACTGTAAATGATGCCACAAACACATAAAAACACTTACAGTCTTTTTGTACAAAAATGAGGCGGAATACAAGCAAAGAAAAGGGGTACCAGAGGTGGTACCTATGCTGGTTACAGGCAGGAAAAACAGAGATCAAAACAGGGCAAAAGACAACAAGGAACCCCAGCTGCACAAGGCCACACTGGTTCAGCGCAGGTACAACACTGTCAGTTTGACATTCAGCGCAGGTAGCCTTCACGGGACCTGCGTTGAAATGCAGACTGCCTTCACAGTGCCTGCACTGAAAGGAGAAACTCTCGTTTCTCTTGGTTTCCGGGTCATAAAATGCTCAAAAATCAACTGTTTCAGGCCAAATCAAAAACACAAGCAAGGTATAAACAGAGGGATACTTTGAAAGGGTACTAAAGACTATCACAAAGGATCATCAAGTCATTTATGAGTCCATTGTTAAAATCATAGACAAAAACCCAGTAAAGGATCAAAGCAGCAACATTCTACTTTGCAAAGCAGTTCGATTGTTGCTGTTGAGTCTATGAAGTAAACAATGATGCAAGCTCAAACAAAATGACTAAAACAAAGTTCTTCCCTAGCGGAGTCGCCAATTTGTTGTGGGGAAAAATGCCTATGCAGGACGATCCTATCCACCTAAGGCGTGATAGTGCCTTCGCAACAAACGAATGCAGCTACTTCGGTTTCTTCCTTTATGAAAATGAAAGAGATGAGATTGGTAGACTTACCGTTATCTTTCGGTTGTCCCTCGATCTAGATCCTCTCCCCTTTGTGTGTCCACAACTACTTGCCTCCTTGCTTTTGCTCCCACGAGATCACAAGAGAACAACTACCTGTGACAAGAGAACAACTACATGCAACAAGAGAAGGACACAATACAAAGGCAAATATACATATTCATAAATGATTCAGGATTAGAAGTAAATCAAATACACTAGTGCAAATCATACAATAAACACCAGCATATAGGAAAGAACCAAGAAGCTTTATTGATTGATAAACAGGGTTCAGGAAGAGATACAACCCATAGGGTTCCAACCCAGCATCTCCTTCCCAGCAGAATGGAATTCCTTCTTCAGCCCCTTTCAAAGCATAAACACCCAATGATCCAACCACAAACCAACAGCAATTCTTTGCAATACAATCCAACCTCCTTAGACCTCATGAGAGAGCTCTATATATAGGAGTTTTGGAGAAAGGATGAGTCAGCTTGAGGCTTGCATGAAGCTGACTAGTGTCCTCTCCCACTTCAGTTCTTGAGTCCACTTGGAGGTTCTTACTTCCACTTGGAGATTTGGAACCTCTTACTCATCACCAGTCGAATTCCCTGATCCAAGTGTCATTTTGGAAGCTTCCTGGGCATTGACACCTTGAGGAATGAGTCTGCCACTTGTCCAGTTACGCTCAGCGCAGGTGGCCTTCTTTGCAGTTGACATTCAGCGCAGGTACACAGTGGAGCACTTAACATTCAACGCAGATTCTCAGTGGAGCACTTGACATGATCCAAAAATTGCTTGTTTTTGAGTGTTTTCAGGTGAAGAACTTTTGTAAACTGCTGTGGTTTGCTGGCCTTGTTCCTCTAGGGGTAGGAACAACATGTTTAGGGACTTTGGATCCCTTAAATATTGAAATTTCATGCTCAGTGATGCAAGGCACAAAAATGTCTATAACAGTTTTCCTCCATATTCTTGTATATCTCTGGATCTTGTGTTGATATATGCATTTGTATGGTTAATATATATCTGATCCTATATTGTTTATGGTTATAGATCTCTATGCTTTGATGGTATTATGCTGCTTTGACTCTACAGGTGTTCTTTGAAGCGAGACAACTAAGGAAAGAGTAGAAAAGCTCTGTCAAAGGGGAGAGGAAACAAGCAAGGAGCCAAGCGAAAGACTGAGGTTGGTACTCTCTGCTTCTCTCTCATCTATTTCTCATAAAGGAAAACACAAATGACTTTAGTTTGTTTGTTTCTAAGATAGCTACCCATCTTAGTGGGACTAGCAGCTCTGCATGGACACTAGTTTTCCTGATAACAAAATGGCGACTCCACTGGGGAGCGAATAGCTTGTTTTCTTGTTTCTATTTGTTTGCTTTATAAACTACGGATGAAGCCTTAAGTTAAGCCAGCTAGCCTTCGAACTTCTTTTGCTATGCAACTACAAAGTAGATCAACATTGCTTCAGTCAATCTCTGGGTTAGTTTATGAATTGAACATCTGACTTGAAAACATCCTAAGTGCCCTGGTGGTAGCTCAAGTAACCTCATTAGATCAGCCCCTATGCTCTGTGTTTACTGCCTATCATTAGCTCAGCATAAATCCCTGAAATAAGCTACAAACTGTGAGCAAAAACCAAGCCCAGTCTCGTCTCCGGACCATCGCACTGTCTCTCATTGGTAGTCTAGATGCATCGCACCTCCCGTGTGCTGCAGGTGAGATGCATCCCTGTTTCCCTGTGTTATAGGTGCGATGATTAGGTAAGACTGTTTCTGCCTCTAGATTTTGGTTTTCTCTTCCTTGTCTTCAGCTTTATTTAGTATTTTTACTATCTATGATCAGTATATCACTGTTGAAACTCCCTTCCTTTGCATTATTCAGCCTCCATTGTTCAAAGAATTGTGAATGTTTTTATGTATTTTTCGCCATTTACAGTTCTCCTTTGCAAATAGTAGCTTAATTGATCTGTCATCTTTTAATTTGAAAGTGTCGCAAGTGTCATTTTCAGTCAAAGAAAAGAATCTTCCTTTTTTTGATAGTCGATTACACTTTTGCCATTGTATTTGATTTGAATTAATAGTATTTCAAGTGTCGAAAGAAATTTTCAAAATTCGAAATCGCAAAGTGTCGTCCTAGTCTTCCGTTCGTTTTTTGAAAAGAAAATTGTTAGTACTGTCGCTTTGAAAGAAAATAGTACAGATCTGTACTTATCATTCTTTTTGTCATTCACACATTAAGGAAGTGGAAAACAAATACATGCATGTGCATTTGCATTTAGACTTCTTGTGGAGATTGATTTAGGACAGTGCATCTTAGTGTGTGCTCTCTACTCTATGTTGAAAGAATCCTGCTTCTCTTTCCTTAGTAGCTAGGATTTTCATTGCAAAAAGAAAATAAATGACTCTTTATCATCTTAGGTTGCATATTTAGGAATTGTGTATCTACATCACGCGGTGAACCTTAAAGGAAAACTTTTTAAGAAAGATCAACTGTAAAATAAATTTCAATGAACATAAAAACACTTTGGAACCTAATGCACAAAATTTAGAAGTCTAGGCTAGAGACATATTCCAGTTTCATAAAGCCTGGTAACTATCACTTTCATCGTAGGTTGGGTGATTCCTCCTCTTTGAGATGGCAAGTGCCAGTATAGACTTGTCCTCCCACGTACCGTCGAGTATATATTGGGAGGCCACAATAGGCTATATCCTTTATCCTTAGGAAGCCATGTCTACCGCCCTATCGATTGCAATGCACTGAACACAACATTTGGGAAGATTGACTGTTGTACCGTAAAAAGCATTCTGCAGTTTTGCGATTGGTTTGGTAATCCCTCTATCTAGATTTCCAGAGTAGTCACTTTCGTTCCTTTTCAGACTCAAAAGAAAAGGTCCATCTGAGCACTTGTCACTTCAGGCTCATTAAAAATCGAAGGTGACTAGAGTAATCTTTAGCTTTTTTTCGACTCTTAAAAATTGAAAAAGCAAGTTGTGTCAAAGCGTCATAAAATTCATTTAATTCAGAATCACATTTTCCCCTTTGTTATTTTGAGTTGATCAAGTAATCTGCAATTGTGTAAGAAAGTAAATCAAAACCCCATTGTTCACGGAGACTAACGAGTCAACCATCTTTTACTCCAGAAACAAAACCATTCCGGGCCAAGTGATCTCATTTAACTGGGTCGAAGTCTCCTGGTTTATTCAAAACTTGTGTTTCAATGTCCTCAGAGACTCCGGTCACTCCAACCATTTCTGGTATCCCTGCCTCTACAGAAGAGTTCCGCAACTACAAGAGGACACTAGAACTGATCCTAGTGTAGTGACAAACACTTCTATTTCTAAACCAGCTCCATCTAGGGTTGATTCGGAAGGTGTTACCCCTCCAGCATCTGTCGCTGCAAAGTCTATATCTTCGGCACCAAATATATTTTACGGACCTGACGATCTACCTCTTCCACCTGCGTTGATTTCTATAGAAGAGATTGTGGAGGATCTTCCATCCAATACTCTGTTGCATTTTGGAATTGGGATCCACCTATATCCTTCTACTACAGAAGTTAGTCACCCTTCATCGCAAGTTCCTGTAGAATCGCTAGGAAATCTTTTGGATAGACTCGATATGTCTAAACAACCATCGACATCTAGGACTGTGTCATCCGATATAGTAGCAACAGAACCTCCTGTCGCCACTCCGACAATGTTCGCTGGTGTACCATCTGTCCCAACTAGTTCTCAACCACTAGATGGAGTCCACCCAGGGACTGTTTCGACAGTATGGTCTGTTCCTATTTGTTCATCCGGAACCTTATCTGGAATTTCTTATGTTGACTCTCAACAAATTGATCCTTCGCAACAGTGTCAATTTGGGCAGTCCAGTCTCCAAAGGCCAATTTTCCCTTTGAACACTGGATTGCCACCATATGGGGGGTAGTATGCCTTTTCATTATTCCCTCTAGGAGAACAACCATATGAGAGTTCACAACATAATTCGGGTCAGGTTGGAATCACATCCAGTGGTTGGATACCAATACTGCCTCAATAGCCAAGAGTTGTATATTCTATACAATCAAATCAACATGTCTCGAATATTCCCACTACACCATCTACTGTGACGGTGTCACAAGTACAACCGTTGCCTGTTGTATGTCAACCTCCAGTCTCTCAGGTTGTAATACAATAGCCTCTAATCTCTGCGACTCAATCATAGCCGCTGATTAGTGGTTCCTTAACTGAAGTGACTCAGGCTCAAACAGGTACCATAACCCCTCATCTTGGTCAAACATCCAATATTGGGCAATAGCAAATGGTCTCACAAACATGGTTGGTGCAATATCAACAACCACAATTCCAACAAGCTTACCAAGGACCTGAGCAACAAAGCTTTGTAGGTAATGGGCAGCTGTATATTCAAAATGGTTACCAACAATGATATCATATTGGTTACACCCATCAGCCTTATCCAAGTTATCAGCATCAAATCCACTATGCTAGTATGCAAAGACCCATAGCTCAGGTGATCCCATATTATCTAGGGTATGCTTCGCTAAACCTGAATCAACAGTTGCCTTTCGTAGAAACTTTAGAACTACCAGATCTGAATCGGTTAACGAATGATCCAATTGCTTATGCCCCTTGATGGCCAGCGATTCCTCATAAAAATCCATCAGATATCCCTAAATTCAATGGAAATTCGGGTGAAGATCCATCGAATCATGTGATGACCTTTCATCTATGGTGTTCGTCCAACACTCTCAATGATGATTCGATTAGACTTTGCCTTTTTCAGTGAACGTTAACTGGTCTGGCAACAAAATGGTACATCGAATTGCCTAGAGCTTCATTCAACAACTTCAGCACCCTCGCCACAATCTTTTTAACCCATTTTTAGTTACCCATAAGGTATGAACAGGAACAGAGCTTCTTACCAATTTTAACCAGACGACAGCCACTCACATATTTGATCATATTCATGAGTGGCGGTGTCATCGTCGAATGGTAAAGGCATATGTGCCTGATAAGTTGTTAGTTGAATGGTTTATTAAGTCACTGTTACTTTCTATAATAGAAGATGTGGCCAAGGGAGGAGTTGTCACTGAAGAGTAAGTCATTGCTCATGTGGAATATCTAGACTTGATCTATACTCAGTCTTGCACGCTCTATGACAAAATCTCTGATGCTCCTAGACCAGAGTTTTCCATTCCTCCTCCTCCTAAATCAAACAAAGTCTCTCATGCCGACGATGGCGTGATAGGTATGACTAGCACGAAAACCACAAAGGCTACATCTAAGAAAGGCCGTATGGTTTCTGGTCAAAATTCAAATGAAGAACTTCTTGCCTCAGAGGTTAATGCCGTGTCAACCGACAAGGGCAAAGAACCAAAGCAACCAGGGGGCAAGAAGAAAGGGAAAAGCAAAAAGAAGAAATAAGATGATTTGTCTCCTAAAAAATATTTAGTGAACCCTTCTAGGAAAAGGAAATCTCCTTCGGGATGTCACATATGCGATGAGGATCATTGGACGAGAGATTGTCCACATAAAGCTGAGATTAAGAAATTCTTCAAGAACTCAAAAACCTCAGCAGTATTGACTGATTCGTTTCCAAACCCAGAAACCAATCTGGTTGCTAGCGACAATGCTTCCCCATCCCAAGTGCTTATGTTGTCCAGTTCAAAGTAAAATGATGCTTTGATATCGACAAGGAATAAAGATTATGGGAATCCACAACTGTCGAACAACAAGGCTACTAATCAACCTAGTAGTTCGAAAACAACTTTGACCGAATTTGTGCCACCCAACATTACTTAGCTAACAATAAAGCCACCAAAGCGAGTAGTACACAAATCAACATTTAATCCTTGTGCCCAAGTAGCACAGAATTAATATAGTGGAGGATCTGGCCCAATCGCCATCTGCTATGTCGACACTTGAAGTACGGCAAAATTTCTGCTCCCAAAAATAGGCTCTATTATTAGCAATAGGTGGGATTGACCCAGCGGATACCAATCTTGTGGCCTATAATCATAAAGGATATGAACCCCAGTTACCAGCTCAACTTGCTTTCTTCATCCAAGTGAAAGCCCTCAACAAAATTGTTCATCGAACAATTATTGATGAGGGGGCATCTACGTGTATTATGTCAATGAGTTGCTGGAAAACATTAGGCTCACCACCCTTGTCACGGTCATTGATGACAATAAAAGCATTCGATGGATGAACATACACCCCATACAGTATTTTATGTAACTTGCAAGTTGAACTGGGGGAAAAATAGTAGAAATTGATGTTGAAGTTATCGATGGAAACCTCGATTACAACATCCTACTGGGAAGGCCCTGGATTTATGTTATGGCCGATGTTGTGTCAACATACTTTAGAAAGATTGCGTTTCCTTTTCAAGGAGGAAGTACAATCGTTGACCAACAAACCTTCCTCCCCAATAGTTCACAAGTTACAGGAAGCATCCCAATGATCCATGGAAGCTCTCAATCGCTTCAAAATATCAGAGTAGGCCTCCTAAAAGACCCTACATTGATGGGTACTTTTGCTCTACCGCCTTCAAGTAATTTGGTGGAAGTAGCCATGGTGGAGACCTACAATATGGTATCTTCTATATCCACAAAGATTCAGAAGATTTCCAAACATGATGTTAGCATGGATCATCACCAGGTATTGCCTCCAAGCCCAATAGAAATATTGTAGCAATCAATTTTCTTGGCCTGGGCGGCAAACCCAAATCAATGCTCATCGAGTGTTTGGATAGATAGGTCTAAAGAATATGGCACCTCTTCATATCCTTGGTCACATATACATTCTACAGACGAAGGAATCATTCAATCAATGATGATAGAAGAGGCACCATGGGAAGATTACCACCATCGTTCCCATCTTCCAAATTACCATGAAGATTGTTCCCACGACCATGATCATCCTTTAGTTTTTTATTTTCTATCAAATACTGTAAATACGGTGGATTCTGAGCAAAATCTGTCCAATATCAAAGAAGCTATCGCCATAAATATCTCGACCAAGCCAGATGTTGTAGAGAATATTCATGTCGGAAAATGTCGTTCTTCTTCAAAACCGAAAATATATTGCGCTCTCTTTCGCGAGTTCAAAGATGTCTTTGCATGGTCATATGAAGAAATGCCAGGCATTGACTCGAGCATGGTTGAACATGAAATTAATATGTATCCAGATGTCAATCTGGTATGACAACGGCTTCGACAAGTGCACCCAAAGAAAGCCACTACCATTAAGGCAGAAGTTGAAAAACTTTTACATGCTGGTTTCATTTACCCAGTTCCTCTAACTAATTGGGTATCAAATGTTGTTCCTATGATGAAAAGGCAAGGAATTATTAGAGTGTGCATCGATTACAGGGATGTGAACCAAGCTTGTCTGAAGGATAACTATCCTACACCCTTCATCGACTAGATAATTGATGAATGCACCAAATGCGAAATCTTTTCATTTATGGATGGATTTTCTGGCTATAATAAAATAAATATCCACCCATAGGACCAGTCAAAGGCTGCATTTATTTATCCGTGGGGCACATTCACGTACCGCAAGTTACCTTTTGGTTTAAAGAATGCAGGGGCAACCTTTCAGAGGGCTATGAATTATGCCTTCCATGACATCAAGAACATCGTTCAACCATATCTTGACGATATTCCATCTCATTCGCGAGAGCGAACTGATCATCCGCAACATTTGAGAGCTATATTTGTACATTGTCGATACTACAAGATATGACTCAATCCGCACAAATGTGTGTTTTGTGTCAGTTCTGGTCGTTTACTTGGCTTTGTGGTTTCAAAGGACGGGATTCGTCTCGACCCATGTAAGGTTTAGGAAATCATTGATATTCCTCCACCTTCAAATTTGCTTCAAATTCAGAAACTCCAAGGGAAGGCAAACTTTCTAAGGAGGTTCATTCCAAATTACGCTGAACTTGCTAAAGGTTATATGGGTATTTTGAAAAAAGAAGTGCCCTTCAACTGGGATCAGGTTGCGCGAGCTTCCTTTGATGCTCTAAAGGAATCCCTAGTAAAAGCATTATTAATGTATGCTCTTGACTATCAAAAGGACTTTAACCTGTATCTAGCTACGATAGATACGACCATAGCAATGGTTTTAGTTTAAGAAGGTGATGGAATCGAACATCTTGTCTATTATTTAAGTCGAAAATTAAATGATACAAAAAAAAAGTACTCCTATGTTGAAAAGCTGGTCCTAGCAGTTGTTCAAGCAGTACAAAGATTTCAACACTATATCCTCTTTCACAAAACTAACATTTTGTCAGATTGCAACCCTATGACTTACATCTTGTCGCATCAGTTACTTGGGGGCAAATATTCAAAATGGATAGCCATTTTCCAAGAGTTTGATATAGAATTCCTAAAATCCAAATCAAATAAATCTCTGGTTTTCGCAGAGTTACTATGCGACTCCCATCGTCGTCCAACGATTCAACATCCAGAGCATCAATCGTGGATGAATCTTTCTTTCTGATATCGTCAAGTGATTCATGGTACAGAGATATAATCGTCTATATCCAAACCCAAACATATAGGCCTAATACCTCTCACTTAGAACAACGACGTACTCGATACCAAGCAAAACACTACATAATCATCAGTGATACACTTTACCTTCATGGTATCGATAAAGTTCTGCGAAGGTGCCTCACCCATGAGGAGGCCGAAAAAATCCTGAATGATTGTCATTCAGGCGCATGTGGGGGGCATGAATCTGGTTATGCTACGACACAAAATATTTTACGAGCAGGTTACTTCTGGCCAACAATGTTCAAAGATTGCATAACCATAGTCAAACGTTGCCAAGCTTGTCAAATCTTCGATCGCAGAACCAGAACACCACCTGCACCTTTGCATCCAATAGTTTTTGTTGGGCCATTCACCAAATGGGGCATAGATTTCATGACATGTAACCCCACCTCAGCCAGGGGGCATGGGTATATCATAGTCACAGTCGACTATTTTACGAAATGGGCTGAGGCGATGCCTACATTAAACAACAGTGGTGAAACGTCTGCTCTTTTCTTTTTCAATAATGTAGTCTCTAGATTCGGTGTTCCACAAGCTATAGTCATAGATCATGGATCTCATTTCCGTAATCACATGATGGTTGAATTGGCTGCCAAATTAGGACTATCCCACGACAGCTCTACTCTGTATTATCCCTGAGCTAACAGGCAAGTTGAGGCGATCAACAAAGTCCTAAAGCGGATGCTGCAAAGGATGATTGGAGTCCATAAATGGAGTTGGCACCTAATATTGTACTCAACCTTGTGGGCATACCGGACATCGGTGAGAAATGTGATTGGATTTACACCCTTTCAGCTGGTGTATGGCCTGGAAGTGATCTTACCAATTCAGTGTGAAATTTCATCTTTCAAGCTCGTAATCGACCTTCTCCCCAAAACTTGAGAGGAAGAGGCTCATTTCTTGGAATTAATCCAACTGGATGAAACCCGTCATGATGTCACCTTGGCTAACGAGGCGCATAAGAAACGAGTCAAGGCACATTTTGACAAGAATGTCAAACCCCGTGTCTTCTTAGAAGGTGACCTAGTCTTACTTTATGATTAAGAATTCGATAAATTGGGAGCAGGTAAATTCCAGTCTTTGTGGATGGGTCCCTACATTGTTAAGCATGTATTAGCAAAAGGATCCTACAAGCTAGTAGATTACGATGGGATTCCACTGTCGCAACCCCGAAACGGGTTGTACCTTAAGTGTTATTATTCTTGACTAAGCGTAGTAATCTCTTCATATGCTTTTGTTACATTTTTGTTTTCGTTAAGAGTAATCATTTTGGTTAAGTAATCCACTTTTTCATTTGTTGCAGATTTCAAACCTATTGGAATCATTTGTTGGATATGCCGACAGAGCTAGTCGTAGTACGCAGAACCTATCTTCTGCAACTTGGGCCATCTTTGATCCAAGCGCCGAGTTAGTGAGTTTCAGAGGGGTATGTATTGGTCGGTCAACGAATAGCATCGCTGAATATAGCGCGTTGATAGAGCTCCTCTCTGATGCCATTGCACATGGCATACACTGACTTGTCTTTAGGCTAGATTCACAACTCATCATTCTACACCTTACCGGCATCTATTCCGTTTAGAATCCAACTATCTATCGTATGTTCCTAAGGGTCAGGATTTTGGAAAGGCAGTTTGATTCTATTCAATATCAACACATTTCAAGAAACTTAAACACATTAACTGATTCATTAGCAAATTATGTGTTAGATAAACATTTTCAACATTCGTAAAAGAAAATCATTTCATCAACATTTGCATCAGGATCATATAACTTAACCAAAATAAAGCTCTGAAAATAAAAAATATATATAACTATTTATAGTTTTTACATAATGTTCTATGTCCAAGACAAAATCGGTCATACGACCCAAAAACTCAAAAATGCAGGAAAGCACCCTAGACTAATGGTGCTGGTGATAACAAGTCACCGCCTATGTGATCATGCGTAGGAGCCTAGTCCATCAACTCGGCACGCCAGTGGTATGGCGATGTAATCTTAGAGGCAACTCATCGGTCCTCACATCTAGAATACTAAGGGAGAGGCCCTCGATCTGATCCTGCAATACTGCAAGGGTCTCGGCTACATCCAGATCGTGAAGGAAAACCCTCCCTATAGCCTCTCCTGCTGGAACGGCAGTGGCTACCCTTGGGTGCACTGGTCCAATATCTGCACAAATACATGAGTGTGATTAGTCTTGATAACATTTAAAAAACACAAGAACATTATAAAAGCAATAAACAAAGACATGGTCAGAGACTTTTTTACCTATGACAACCCACTGCTCGCCAACCAGCAGCATCAAATCTGGGTCTCCCTAGAAATCCATCCCAACATAGGGATACTCGGCATACACCATCTACTGATGGTTGAACCACTCGAAGAAGGCATCAGAGAATGAAGTTTACGATTGACCAGCATGTCTAGCCATAAGTTCAACCCATCTCTGCATCCGTGGCTCTGTCGGTACTGGTAGTCCGAGTGAAATATACTGTGGTTGCATCAGTGGGATCCTATCCAAGGCGAAAGCGGTCAGAATAGAACCATAACCAAAGTTCTTGGATCTTCCGTTCTTCACCTTGGTAAGTTGTTCTTTTATCACCGCAAGTACTGCATCACACCGGTTTAATACCTTTGGTTCAAGGCATTCCAAGGCATACTACATATAGGACCTATTGGCCAAGTGAAGAGCTGCGCTGCCATCCAATCTAGCAAAGGTGAATAAGATAGTCCTCAAGGACCGTTTAGTGACATCTCTAATACTGATCTTGTCGTCCCTGCTCGGTTGAGATCCATCTCTACAGTATCGGCAAATGTAATCCCTCACGGATTTGCCCCCATGGGCAGAATCTGATAGTGAGAGACAAAACGTAGACATCCTCAACAGTCAAAGGGATGGATTTACCTCTAATCTAGAACACTTGGTTGGTAGGATCCTAGGCATTGAGAAGATATTGCAACAAGTTGATTTGTCGCCTCATGTTAGATATGCGAAAGAACTTGAGAAAGCCACAGTTCCACAATGCAGTTACCGTACCCAGATCATGTAAAGCAATCATATCCTTCTCTTCATGCTTGCGTTCATGCCATGTAACGACCATCTTGCTCCGATGAATCTATAAAAAACAAATAAGAGAAGAATTAGGATCCTGATTTGGGAAAAAACAGGCAAAAATTCCATAAAAAATCAGTGCATAAAGTTTCCTCCTTACGCCCATGGCACCCTCGCTGTGTATTGGGTGGGATGCATACTGACTGGCCAATGGCTAGCTCAGTATCCATCGCACCTTTCGATGTATACTAGGTGCGATGGGGAGAGAACGAAATGTTCAAACCTAAGAGGCTCATAAAAGCAGGAAAATATGCTCAGAATCATAAAAGGAAAGAATGCAATTGAAGAGCTCAGGGTTAGCTCCTACCTGATCCAGACGGCACCGAAAATCGTCCACAAAATCTCTCAAAATCAGCTAATGAAATTGAGGGGGAAACACACCTCCAGAGCTCCAACAATCCCAAATTTGAATGAAATGGTAAAATGAGGGGTAAAAACTACTTTTATGTTATTACTCACGTAATTCAAGTAAGGTATTAGTTTTTAACTCATTTTTCGAGCATGTATGTATATTTCCAATCAGTTTGATGGAGCAATTGAACAGGTAGTATGACCGCCAAGAGAACATAGTGTTAATGGTGAATCAAACATCTTTGACTATTATCACGAGAAGTTTTACGCGAAGTTCAAGCTCGTTGAAAAATAAAACTAACAATGAGCATATTTTCCCCCAGAGTTTAAGCTCATTAAAAAATGAACCCATCCATCAGTAAATAACCATTGCGATTGCATAATCATCAACTTTTGAGCCTTGGTCGTGTTCTTACCATCACCTCCACTCTTTCTAGCTGATCATACGCCTCCATTTGATTGTTTACCCCTTTTGAGGAATAGTTGCGACGGGTGATTCTATTGACCATCTTATTTACACTACTGTGATTGAAAATGTTACAAACCTTACCTGGAACTAGCTGCTATCCGAAAACATCACTCGTTCCTCATAAAACGAGTCTCCTTTAAGCTCTTTTCATCTAACTCGTAAAATATGAAAAGATTGTCGAGCAATTAGCCTCTCTAGCTCGTTAAAGTGATTGGAAGTGCCATCCTTCCTCTAGATTTTAATATTTTTGGGCCTGAGGGATCATTACACAAAAAGATCGAGCGCTTGTCTTGTTCGGCTCATTAAAACTATCGAAAAGTCATCCCTTTCATATTATTTAATACTTTTTCGAACTTAAGGGATTATACCACGAAAAAGGATTACTGGAGTTTCCTTTCCATCTCTTTTCAGACTCTCTAAAATTGAAAAGGACCGAGTTATCTTTGTTGTTAAACTCGTTAAAACAATAGCGACAAACTTGTCCATGCAGACAAGAGCGAGTTTCACTATCGCTAGACTCGTTAAAACATAGCGACGGGTTTGCCCGGAGGGAAAATTATAGAAAAAGCATATGTTATCCTCCTCAAGCTTAACAAAAATAAAGAGGTACTAGTTAGCAATGACTGGGGAAAAATTGGGAAGAAAACTTGAAGAAACTTTATTGGTAGCAAGTCGCTCTTGAACATGACACTTTCACTCCATCACCATGATTGAGTCAGGTTGGGTTATTTCATTCACTCGTCATATCACCATTGGTCCTCCATACCATCCATTTTTGGGGTTAACACTACCAATCCATCTCAGTGTCGCCGATATGTTCAAGAGAAGTCGCTCAGAGAAATAACCAACCCAGCTTACATCTCATCCGCTGGAATACCTTCATGCTTCATTCCTTCATGACCACCACCCTGAACCTTGTATCATCAGATCGTTTTCACCTCCACAAAATCATTTGCTCCGTTTCGTGTCATAGATGTGGGATTCATTAAGGCCCTCCTACGACGAGTCACTTCTTGTCGACATTAGCTCATTATCCAAGAGGTTGACTTAGGAACAACCCTTTCAGTACTTTGAAGCTTGCATGCCTCAATGGAAAATTTCTCACTTTCAGCAATGGCCTTGGACTGGAAGATTTTGCTTGGTGTTCGACATCAACTCATGTATTCACACCACATGAATTGTATTGTCATTCCTTGAGGGTCATTATCATTATCGGTGATTCCTCTTGGGCTTGTTAACAGGTTACATCATTGGCTGGTAATCAGGCGATGTCTTTCCATGTTCGACATCAAAACATCCTTTCACATGGATCGACTTGTACTTTGGGCAAAGATTGAACGAGTTTGAATATCCCGGATCTAGTTTCATCCATCCAGGCTGCAATATATTCAGAAAAATAAAGACATCAAATGTACATCATAGCTGCACAGATGATCATCCAAGCTAAGGAATTATGGCTCTACGAGAATCATCAGTCTGCCACATAGACAGTTGTCTGTCCTATGTACATGAAAATGAATTTATAAAGCTGAGCATATGAATGCGCACCTCAGCTAGATCATGAAAATGTTATGAAGATAATGTATTGTATTGTGTCTTATCACAGGTCACCTTCCAGTTTTAAAAACCTCGGATCCTCATGATAAAGCATTTCACCCGACATTAGAAGATTCATGACCTCATCCTTTAGGGGGTAGTTGTTATAGACATATTTTGGCACTGCAACCCCAATCTCATATGTCCATAAACCAAGGGCTTCTAAGCCCCTAAAAGTGTTGTTTCATAGCCTAAAAGAACAAGGTCAGCTGATTACATCATCTCCCAGAGGTTCTCCCTGAAAAACTACTCAGAACTGGTCAAAACTGGACCATACCGACTACTCAATACTAAGGGTGTGATACATCTCACCTACTACATGCAGAAAGTGCGATGCATACTGAAAATCCCTTATGTAGGGTGCGATGACGGAGAGCAAACAAATGGCAGAGGCAGTTGGCTAACTGGAAACCCAGAGAATCTTTTAGAAACTGCTCATTTGACACTTGCCTCTCTGAATTCACCCAGGGATGAGTAAGAGATCATGAAATCTCCAAGTGGAACCAAGAACTATCAAAGAAATGACACTAAGTGAAATCCCAGAAGCTGACTCACCCACCTCCAGATATCTATATATGGATCCCTCATCCTAGATATCCAGAAGCTGGAATTTTGTATCTTGTAAGCAAGTGTCATTGGTTTCTTTGTGGAACATCATAGTGTTGGGTGATCTAGCTTTTCATGCGGTGAAGAGGGCTTTCATGCTGGGAGGATGGCACTGGGTCAGATCAATGGGTTGTAATCCTCTCTTCTACTACTTCTATTAATAAAGTTATTTGATTTTTCCTCCATATTCTTGTATATCTCTGAATCTTGTGTTGATATATGCATTTGTATGGTTAATAGATATCCGATCCTATATTGTTAATGGTTATAGATATCTATGCTTTGATGGTATTATGCTGCTTTGACTCTAAAGGTGTTCTTTGAAGCGAGACTAGTAAGGAAAGAGTGGCAAAGCTCTGTCAAAGGGGAGAGGAAACAAGCAAGGAGCTAAGAAAAAGACTGAGGTTGGTACTCTCTGCTTCTCTCTCATCTATTTCTCATAAAGGAAAACACAAATGACTTCAGTTTGTTTTTTTCTAAGATAGCTACCCGTCTTAGTGGGAATAACAACTCTGCATGGACACTAGTTTTCCCGATAACACATATTGCCATAGGTTGATGGTGAGTTGTTCCCATCATCCTCTTTCCTCGACAGTTTCAACAATGTTGTGGAAGCTTCATACATATTTGATTATTGTCCTTCAGTGCACCCTAACCTTGCTAATTGAGGTCTTTACTCAACTTGAAATGGTTGAGTTATGCCTTTGATATTAACACCAAGTCCTTCTTCTTCCTTGTACCTCTTCTTGGTAAGGAGTCTCATGTTTGTCCCTGTAATGGGTACTTCCATAGTTCCAATAAAAATTATACTATGTGAAGATGAAATTGAAGAGAAATCAACATCTTTTACCTCCACTATTGATTTGGAAAGAACTGATGAGGGTTTATCATCATTTGTCATTGGTAGTTGTTTTGGCGCATTCCCAAAATTCTTTCCTGACATACCCAAGTCATGCCCGATGGGGTAATTCTTCTACTTTGATGGGTTTTCTGATGCCCTGGCCATTAATGTCGAGGCCCTTCCCATCAACCCCATTCTCCTTAATAGTTTGGAGCTGATTCTTGTGGTATGATTTCCAAAAATGGTGAAATCGACATCAGGAAAAATACTTGGAGTCAAAGAATTAATTTTACCTCACGGAGGTCACGCTACAACATTTCCAAGGCCTCGTCCCTGGCTTGAAACTAACATAAAAACCTCTATTTCACCTTTTTCTCTTCTTGTGGTATCATTCTGAATTCAAAGTTTTCTTCTTGAAGTCTTTGGTTAATCTCCCCATTCGAGGAAGGCAATAAATAAGATGCATAAGCACCAAAAGATGTGGATGACGCATTGATCACCGATCTCTCTATCTCCTCCTCTCTTCTTTTCTCACATGCTTCATACATTATTTCCACCACTTTGGACATTCGTAGGAATGTCTCATGTATTTATTTATCATTCTCCACGGCTACGCACTTGGTCATTCATGCTCGCAATTCTTAACAGAAACAAGACCGCTTCTCTTCCCAATGAGCTTCAACATCCGCCATGTCTCCTCTTCATAAAGCACATCCTCTGAGTCTTATTTCTGGCTAGCGTGCTCATGCAATTTGCATGAAATAAGCCCTACTCTAATACCACTTGATCCAGGATTTTTTTGCTTATAGATGCATCAGAATTACATGTAATGGAGCACATAAAAACCATGGAACATAAGCATATAAAAAGACATATCAAAAGACATAATCATGCATGAGATCAAAACACAAAGATTTCATTATGGAGTTCATTCAAACTGGACTACATATTCGGGCCCTGCTCAATAGTGGGGAGGCCTTCATTCATTTAATGGCATGAAAAGAGAAGAAGTACAAGCATATTTTATGTAAACGCCCTTGTCGAGTCCTAGTTTTTCTCAATTTTGACAACCTTCCAAGACCCTGTTTTCCCATTTTCGAACTCTATTTGACCCCTAGCTATACTTATTTCGATCATATTATCTAGATTTTGGCCAAAAGCGTACTATGTGCTTAAGGTATGCAAACTAACTTAAAAAGTGTCATTTTATCTTACTCATAAGTATTTCCTTAAGCTAATTGTTTCCTTATTGAAGTTATAAAGTCAAATGATCGAAGTATTATGTAGATTTGAAGCAGCTCTGCCATTTCCTGTAGACAGCTTGTGGTCACCATTTTCCTGCAGACACTTCGCAATTTCCTGTAGGTGCTAATTTCATGCAACTGTCCAGATTTCCTACAATCATCTAGATTTCTTAGAACAGAATCAGTTGTTTTCTATGTTCCAATTAATTTCAGAATGAATGGGAACATGGGTTTCGTGGGGAAATCCACCTACATGGATGTTGTCCTATAGGTTTCTTTATATTTATCATCAAAGCTACCCAGATCTCCAATCTCCTTCTGGTTTCCCACATGAGGAAAAGCTCTAGTAGATGTAACAAATTAGTCTGATCCATGATTTTAGTCATGGATCAGACTCAGAAGAGCTATTTTTGATATTTTGTACCTGTAATAATAGTAAGTAGTTCAACAAGTAGTGTTTCCTTATTTGATCAAATCATATGCCTACAAACTTGTATAAATACTATTGTATTGTATGTGTAAGGGGGTTGGTTGGTTGCCTAATTAGCACATCCGATTGTAAAAGACTATGATATTTTTCAGATTAATATCAGTTATATGTTTTTTCCATTCTATTGAGTAAACCCTTTTTTATTGAAGGGGTTATGAAGTAAGGGAGGGCCCCCTTTACTCACAACTCCATTAGTAGTATTAGCGTATTCCTGTAGTTATGTTTATGCAGTGGTATTGTTGTTGCATAGCTAGTGTTCTCTTTTCTAATTCAACAACATATATCAATTGATTTATGGTTAAGATTTATGTGACTCATTTAATTAGTTTCAACTTTCCATTGTCAAATTGATTTCTTCTGGATGTGTGTTTGATCTCTTATCTTTTCTGATCAACATCAGCAATAACAAAGCTCTAGAGGGAGGTGAATCCACTCTATAGCGTTTGCTATCAAGTGTTGATGCAAAAAAGAGACATTAGTATTGTGTATATGTAACTGATTTGATTAGAAAGCACTTGAGGTATCAAGCCTACATATATTTTTCAGGACATCTTGCAAATTTACTTACCCTTGGTTGATGATTTATGTTGGTAAATTATAAGTCTATAATTTAATTCAACAACCCTTATACCTCCAATCTGGAAGATAGATGACAAATGGAGAGGCCAGCTCTAGAGACAGACAACACCACTAACTTCCTGGTGGAAAGTTGTGCAAAATCACCTATCTGAACACCTAATTCGGATAGTCAAGCTTTCTTCACCTACTCGGAACCTTTTGATTTTTTGAAGCAAGGTTTTGGCCACCTTACAGAAGCAGGAGTCGTTGCTTTGTTCTGTAAATTATGCTTCTCTCATCTTCTCCCGCCTCTCGTTGTGCAGATAGCCCAATTTATATTCTCGTGGGAAAATTCCTTGACAAACCAGGAAGTTTCAACAAATGACAAGTTTAATAAGTGGTTCATTTCAACAACTGGCATATTAGTCCGAAGATAGCTCGTAGTTTTTTCAAACATAGGGTCTTTGGCATGGAATAGTATGCGGGTAAGAAGCCTATCGTACATATAAAAACTGCCAGAGAACAGTGCAAACATATTGTTCTGCTTTACTCCTTGACCGAAGAAATAATCTAGAGATTATCAAGTCCCACATAATATGAGGCAACAAACCTTTCAAATATGGAAAAAACTCTTTAACCACACATTTAACCTAACAACCCTTTCAACATCGGGGTTTTTCCATCGGCATTTCTAGTTGGCGGAGAGACCCAAGCCCTTACAAAAAGTTCCCTACAATAACCGTGGACTTGATGAGCTATTATCTAAAACCCATAGCTTTATCGCATCTGAGATCCATCACATATCGCAATTGGCAAAGCCAATGGTAATGCTTTGTAACGGGGCTCTATTTCTTGTGATGTGCGATTGCAATAACATATCACACTCCGACTCTTCTCTGGGGCTGATTCCTTTACCGCTTATGATCTATCATTGTGATTATCACATCTCACTCTGATCCTATTGGGGTCAATTCTGTTAAGCATTTCCTTTGCGATTTACGATGTGTGATATCACAATCCAAAGCTTTCCTGCTCAGGGCCGATTTCTTAACACTGCCACCTATGACCCGTGATATGAGATATTGTAATCGCAACTCGGTGACTATTGGGTGGTCGATTTCTTTAACGACGAACTTCTGTGATTAGTGATATGCGGCAACAATGGTAGCCTGCCGCTTGGAACTTCCCCATTCATTGATAGTGTCTTCCATGTCATCTCCTCGTGCCACCTGTCCAAGTCAAACATAAACTTTGACTTGATCTTGTTGAAGATAATGGAGAATATCCTAGAATAGGTAGAGTTGGTTCACGTAACCTTAGGATAGGAATTAGTTTCTATTTCTTAGGATGATGTTCTAACTTCCCTAAAAACATGTTTTCTATTTAATGTGTAATGTGCATGAATGATGTAGAGCATTCTACAGAGCCAGACTCTCTTGGTTCAGACTCTCTTTCGTAGAGCTGACAAGTGGATTTTATTTTATTAATACAAACATTTCCATTTTTATCATGGCATCAGAGCATCAGGGCTGAGGAACCTATACGCTCGCTGGTGGGTGTCTTTGAACTAAAATCATCACAGGTTTTTAGTGGATAGGTGTGATGATAGCACTATTACACTTCTCGCGATTTTTATTTTTCAATCGTCACAAGTTTTCAGTGTAAATCTGCGACAGTCTTAGAAAATTGATGTATATCGGTTACAGTCTCAAATGTTGGGTGTACATCTACAATGACGTGTCAGAACATTGATGTATATCTATGACAATCTTGGATATTGGGCGTATATCTGTGACAATCACGTAAATGAAATAAGTTGTGTGGGGAAGCCAAGAACACGGCTGTAGCTGTTAGAGAAGCTACGCGGGGAAGCCAAGAACAAGGTTGTAGCTGACAATAGAAGGTTGTTTGGAGGCTGAGAAGAAAGCCATGGTGATCAGTAGGTGTGCTCTGAGATCAAACAACGTTGAAGAATAGTGATCTATCTCTGTCATAGATCTAGGGTAAATTTAACAGCTTTTACTTGTCAATTTTTTTATTTTTTTTGTAAGTTGCAAGATGAATAACAATATGTTTGAAGCATGCTTGAATGAGCATACAAGCTCAAAGGTTCCAATTATGCAAATTTGAAATTCAAGATGCAAACTCTGTTAGAGGTGCAGAGTGCTTGGATGATTACGAATGGGGATGAACCGAGGCCCACGACTAGATCAACATTGATCCCAGATTGGGAAAAGAGAGAAGGTAAAGCAAGGACACTGTTGAAGATGTCAGTGAAAGACTTCATCATACCTCACATTAGAGAATGTAAGACATCTAATGAGATCTGGGGAATTCTGAATGAATTCTATGAGCAGACATTGGTCATACAGTTGACGATACAGATCTTGTAACCATTACAATGAATGGTGTCACTGATGATTACCAAATGTTCATCACTGGGATAAATGCCAGAGAGAAGATCCCGAAATTTTAAGAGTTGTCACGAATACTGATGCAGGAAGAAGAAATAAGATCGACTCTGGATCCCCAGAGTGCCGATCTTGCATTGATGGCAAAGAAAAACTTCTACAAAGGGAAAGGAGGTCCACAACAACAAAACGGAGCAAGTTCACAGAAATGGCCAAATCAGACTCAAGGTATGCATCCCAATAAAAACTAGTCTGAAACTAAATGTTTTTATTGTGGAAAATTGAGTCATATTGCCAGGGAGTGTAAGGAAAAGAAATATCATCAAGAACAACAGAAGCCAAAAAGACATGCAAGTCATCTCGCGAATGGTGATCAGGTGCAGAATTTCAAATTGGTCATGGAAGATCATGATGAAAATGTTGATGTAGACATCTCGTATGTAGATTCAGGAGCGTCAACACACATGACAGGGAATAAGCACTAGCTCAAGGATTTTAAAGGAATCCACGAAGGTGCACAAATTTACCTAGGTGATGATAGAAGTCATCAAATCAAAGGGTGTGGGAAAGTTTCTGTCATTCTACCTAATGGTAATATCAAACAAATTTATAATGTTATGTAAGTGCCTGGTATAACAAACAACTTGATTTCTGTATCCATGATTATAGATCAAGATTTGAAAGTTGAATTTTTAAAATCTAACTATTATGTTAAAGATCTGCTAGATGGCATGAAGGAAATTGCTATAAGGATCCGAACAGGAGGTCTATACAAGTTGGATGTGAGACCTGCACCAGTTCAAGCATTGACAACAGCAAGCCTGACTACATAAGAGCTTTGGCATCAGAGATTCGGCCACATCAACTACAATGATTTGTTGTTACTACAAAAGAAGGAAATGGTAACAGATCTTCCTATGCTAAAGAAAGTTCATAATGATTGTAATGCCTGTACATTAAGAAAAGTGCATAGAGAAGAATTCCTTGTTCGAGTAGAAAATAAACAGAGGGATATACTGGAATTAGTGCACATAGACCTTTGTGGACCCATGCAGACAAAATCATTAGGAGGTGCACTATATTTTCTACTATTTATTGATTACTGTACGAATTTTTCTTGGGTGTATTTCTTAAGTAAGAAGAGTCATGCATTCAAATACTTTAAGCAGTTTAAAAATATGATTGAAAAACAAGTAGGGAAACAGATAAAAATTATCCATTCTGATCAAGGGGGAGAATACAAGAAGGATGAGCTTATCAGATATTGTAAAGATCATGGAGTTTTGCAGTAGCTCATAGTACCCCATAATCCACAGCAGAATGGAGTAATAGAAAGAAAGAACAGAATACTGGTGGAATGTGCTAGAAGTATGTTGAAAGGTAAGAATCTGTGGAACGGTTTTTGGGCTGAAGCAGTGAATACTGTCGTTTATTGAAAAGTAGGAGTCCTACAAAACATCTTGAGTCTAAAACTCCTTTTGAAGCATTATATGGATATAATCCTATAGTAAAACACTTAAGAATATTTGGATCTAAAGCATTTTCCCACATTCCAAAGGAAGATAGAAGAAAATTAGATTCAAAAGCCATCAGATGTACTTTTATAGGGTATTGTTCATCATATAAAGCATACAGATTATTTAATCCCTCTACTCACAAGATTTTTGTTAGTAGAGATGTTAAATTCCATGAGCAGGATCATGAAGAACCTGATGAGCACTATGAGGAATGGGACATTTTGTACTTTGTGGAAGAAGAAGCAGAGAACAATCAGGGTCAGCAGCAGACAAAGGCAGAGGATGAACAATAGCAGCAGCAACAACAACAGTAGTAGCAGCAAGAAGAAATAAATGATGATCAAATAAGGTTTGAAACCACCACCCCACCACTCAGGAGATTAGGTAGGAAAGCTCAAATGCCTGCAAGATATAGGGAAAATGCTTTTATAACTAGTATGATGAATGTGGTTGAACCATCTAGCTATAAGAAGCAAATGAATGTAGTGAATGGAAAACAACCATGGAATAGGAATATAATTCAATAATCATACATAACACCTAAGAATTGGTTAAACTTCCTAGAGGAAAACAAACCATAGGTTGCAAATGGTTATATAAACCAAAAATTAATGTAGATGGAACTATAGAAAAACTAAAAGCTAGGTTGGTTGCAAAGTGGTACACATAAAAACAAGGGATAGAATATGAGGAAACCTTCGCCCTTGTAGCTAAATTGAACACCATCAGAATGTTAATCACTTTAGCTACTAAGAAACATTGGATGATGCACCAACTAGATGTAAAGTTTGCATTTTTGAATGGAGAACTAAAAGAAGAGGTTTATCTAGAGCAACCGGAAGGGTTTGTCCATAGAGGAAAAGAACATTTAGTCTGTAGGTTGAAGAAAGCACTTTATGGACTAAAACAAGCTCCCAGGTCGTGGTTTAAGAAAATTGATTCATTTTTTCTACAAGCTGGCTATAATAGAAGTAAGAATGACCCTAATCTTTACACCATGAAAGATGAACAAGGGTGCATAGTGTTGATTTCATTATATGTAGATGATTTGATAATTACAGGTGATACTACATATCTAATTGATGAAATCAAGCAACAGATGTCATAGATGTTTGAGATGAAGCACCTTGGTGAACTCAGATATTGTTTACGTCTCAAGATCTGGAGAGATTTAGGTCAAACATTTATGTCTCAGGAAAAATATGTCAAAGGCCTATTAGAAAAGTTGAGAATGGATTAGTGTAAGCCTGCACCGGTACCATTACAGCAGAACATCAAATTGCAGTGTGAGGATGGCTCAAACGCGACAAATGCAACACTTTACAGACAGCTGGTTGGGAGTCTAATCTACCTAACCACCACTAGACTGGATTTGGCTTATGCAGTGAGTATGCGAAGCCAACTTATGTCTAAACCACTTGAAAGCCATTGGATTGTAGCGAAAAGCGTTTTGAGGTATCTACAAGGTACTATAGATTACGGTATTATTTACACTGACTCTTCTGATGTTAGATTGGTAGGATTTGCATATTCAGATTAGGCTAGAAATGTAGATGATCATAGATCTATATCAGGTTATGCATTCAGTCTTGGATCCGGAGTGATCACATGGAGCAACAAGAAGTAGAACACAGTCTCCTTGTCCTCAGAGGAAGCAAAGTATCAAACCATGTGTGCAGCAATGTGTGAGGCAGTTTGGTTGTGGAGACTTCTCTAGGATGTTGGGGAAGAATAGATAGACGCAACAAAAATCAAATGCAACAATCAGAGTTCAATCAAACTTGCCAACAATCCGTTGTTTCACAAAAAACTAAACATATTGATACAGAATTCCACTTTGTCAGGGAGAAAGTGCAATCTAAAGAAATCCATTTGGAATATTGTAATACATGTGATAATGTTGCAAACATTTTCACGAAGCCTCTTGGAAAAGTTAAGTTTAAAATGTTTAGGGAGATGTTAGGCATATTTGTGAACCCATTCTCCACTAAGGGGGAATGTTGAAGATAATGGAGAATGTCCTAGAATAGGTAGAGTTGGTTCACGTAACCTCGGGATGGGAATTAGTTTCTATTTCTTAGGATGTTGTTCTAACTTCCCTAAAACCATGTTTTCTATTTAATGTGTAATGTGAATGAACAATGTAGAGAATTCTTCAGAGCCAGACTCTCCTGGTTTAGACTCTCTTTCATAGAGCTGACCAGTGGGTTTTATTTTATTAATACAAACATTGTCATTTTTATCAGTTCTAACTTCTTCATATGAAGTTGGATTTGAGTATTGTTTGCACCATTGGAATCAAAATGACAAGCACTTCAATCCAATGCTAAGTTTATCCAAATTCTGTCACTTTGAGGTTTGAGCCTTCTTACCATGCCACTGGTACTTTTTAAAGATCCACCTGGATCTTCCTCAATCAATCCTCTTGGATAGTCCTAGATCAATCCTCCTGGATCAACTTCGATTCTTCTGATTTCTTCCAGTGAGAAATTGTCTTCTTATCATTTAAGGCACTTGCTAGATTTGTAGTTATTTGCTCAGGTTTGGTTCATTCAATAGTGTTTTTTGAGGATCCACCTTTAATTCTAGTTGTCTTTGGCCCAAAAGGATTCACATAAATATTCCTTGATGCCATTTTCCTGCAAAAAATATATACATATATATAAATCAATAAGTTACAAGAAAAAAAATAGCTTAAGTAAAGAAATTTAACGAAACAAAATCTAAAAATGATGAATAATCATAAATGATAAATGATTTTTAAAAAATAACCTTAAAAAAAAATGGCCTGCCACCCCCACAGGGTCATTGGGCCACTGGGGTGGAGAGAGAGGAGTTGGGTGCAACCTACTCTCAGCCCAACCCCGCAACCCAAAGGCTTGTGCCAGTGGAGGCTCGATTGTCTGAATCGTGCCCGTTGGACCTCTGGGGGTGGACACATGACCCCACAATCCAATGGGCCCATGGGGGTGGAGGCTCAGTTATGAGAAACAAGCCTCCACCCCCACGGGCCCATTGGGCCACAATGTGGGGCCAGGAGGGAGCTTCATCTCTCCTGCCCAATGCCCCCTGCCCAACAAGCCTATGGGGGTGGATGCCCTATTCTGAGAATCAGGCCTCTACCCTGATTGGCCCATTGGGTTGCGATGGTGGGGTTGGAGGGGCTGTACCTACTCCCACAGACCCGTTGGGATGTTAGGGTGAGGCGGGAGGGATCTGGGACACTCCCGCCCCACCCTTGTGGCCCAACAGGCCCGTGGGGGTGGAGGCCTGATTCTCAGAATCGGGCCTCCACCCCCTGTTGGAAAAAATACTGGGGGGGGTGAATCAGTATTTGCAAATCAATAAATTTTTCCATTTCATAAGAAGATTTATATATGAGATTTTTCTTAATTGAACCTGCATGTGCATGTGACTGTTCTTAAGGAAACTAGTGTATATCCATTGAAATTATAATTTAGTTAATCCATCATATGTTTATCTTCAACCAGTGCATTAGTACTTTATTAACCATTATATAAGCAATAACCAGGTGCAGCAGTAATATAATAAACCATCAAACATAAGAAACACACATGAACACTAATATTTAATGTGGAAACCCAATGTGGGAGAAAAACCACCCGCTGCTTTGTCTTTATTTTAATATAATAAAAACTTCTTTACAATCTTGTACTGGCGCAAACTCATACCAGTACGCAGGCACCCACCTATAGAAGGCTACAACCTTCTCTCATTCTCCAGCTGCTAATGGAAGGGAGCTACAACCTCCTAGCTTTTGTACTAGCCAGTATGTTTATGAGTACATAGGCATCGGCCTACAGAAGGATCCAACCTTCACTTGTTCTCCAGCTACTACTTAAAGGGAGCAACAACACCCTAACTCTTGTACTAGAAAATATGTTTACCAGTACATAGGAACCAACCTACAAAAGGCTTCAACCTTCACTCGTTCTCCAGCTATTACTAGAAGGGAGCTCGAACCCCCTAGCTCTTGTACTAGTGGATATATTTACTAGTATGAAGGTGCTGGACTATAGAAGGCTCAAACCTTCACTCGTTATCCAGCCGCTACTGGAAGGGATCCCCAACCCCTTAGCTCTTGTACTAGCCAATATGTTTACCAGTACGTAAACGTCAACCTACAGAAGGCTACCACCTTCACTCTTCCTCCATGGACCATGTTTCATAAATTTTCAGACTGGATCCATCAGTAACATTGAAGATCAAAATAAATCACTATTGTAATAATTGCATCTACCAACAATCAGTCAATCTAAATAGTCATATCATTGTCACCAGAACACAAAGCTAAACCCAAAACTCTACACCAACTACAACTTCAAAAATAATATGTCAGAATGTATACCCTACATAGAAGTGCCGAACCAGCATGTATAGTCACGTTCAGCAAGGTGAACCAACGTATAGATATGTAGATAATAACTTATAACTTCGTAGCTCTTCCAGACTTTTGATATACCCGGATCATAACATTTAAACGATAAAACATTTGTTAGCACTTAGATATAGCCTATCCATTATAAGATCTCATAATTATAAGTCATTTAAGGTCATATGATTTTGATCCATCATTAGATCTCACCCATCATCAAACGCAAAGCATCAGAAACCCGTAACATGCATATTTTCTTTTGATATCACCCTTCATAAGATATTCATTACTTGCACCCTTGGCCCTTTGATATTCTCCTTCTTATATAGCCTTTTTCAATACCCTAGACCAAAACCATAGTTATGTTGTTGGTATTTTTTGGTGGTATCAATATTCTTTGTCACGCTCATTACCATGGGTAAATACCATGGTAGGAACCCCTGACATTCTTTAAGTTTATTTTTTCGATCCCTTACGTGATTTTCCTCTTGTGAAAGTGTGTGAAAACTTATACACTCCTTCTATTCTGTGTACCCGTGTGTATATGCGACTTGGACTAGGATAAACATTGTATACTTCTTAAAACATTCTCTTTCTTCAATCTCTAGAGTCTGATCTATAATACTTTGATGTTACCTCTAAATTGACTTGTTGCATTGTGAACTGCTATCATACGTCATTGATTCATTTCTTGGTATCATATATGTGAGTTTCCATCAAGGACAACCCCCGTATCATAATTCTAAAACCCCCACAAGCCTTTGGGTTGCGAGGGTGGGACACACCACTCCCGCCCCATGGGCCTGTTGGGCCTCGAGGGTGCGCATGCCCCTCCCAGCACACCCCCATATTCCTGTTGGACCAAAGGGATGGGGCGGGAGGGGCTACGTGAAGCCCCCTCCTGCCCTGCCCCTGCAGACCAAGGGGTCGTTGGGGTGTGGTAGGAGGGGGCTGAATGCCCCCTCCCACCACACACCAATGACCCAATGGGCCCATGGGGTACAAGCCTGATTCTAAGAATCAGACCTCATCCTTGGCGAGTTGGGTTGTGGTAGTGGATGTCGTCGATTGGCACGATCAGGACCACCACACCCACTGCGAACTTAGTGGCCTTTTGCACGCCATGAGCCTGTCGGGTAAGCCTGACTCATCTAAATTTTTAATTTCTAAAAGAAATCTAAATTTCATTAATAAAAGGTTCAATATTATTTTACTGGAATATGTTTCTGGTCTGATATTTTATATGAAGATAACAACCCATCTGACACATAACTACTAGTAAACATATGGGAGTTTAAGACTTCCACACAGAAAAATGGAAACTAACCTTTCAAATGCGATAATGTTTCATTGAATATGTTGTCGATAACAATGTAGCTGCTCCAAAAAATCAGTCCAAATCTTTTAATGAACCTCGAAAAGCCTTGATGTGATGTGAGGAATAGTGATAATGAAATTTATGATATAGCGGAAATTACAGAATTTTTTTATCACACGGTGAATGTGGTGTTAATTTGTTTTTACAAAAACATTAACATATATATCTTGTTATGGAAATATAGTAATTTATGATAAAATGAACATTACAGAATTGATTTACCACATGGTGAATGTGGTATTAATTTTTTTAATAAAAATGTAACATATAAATCATGTTATGGCAATATAGCAATTTATTTTAAACAAGTGATAGACGATATAGTAAAAATCAAGAGAAATATTCAATTTTCTAGCAAATGCTATATAGTTTAAGTAAAAAAATAATTTATCTAAAAGATTTAGTTTAAAAGATTAATTTCATAAGAAAATTTTAATTAAAAATTTTCAATAAATTGTAGAAGAAAATTTTGGAGGGAAATACAAATGAAATTTTTGGAGGGAAACTTTGGAGGGCAATTTTAATTATTTAAGCTGTATATTATCATTAGGAGAAAGTGCATTTTTATCATTCAACATATTCTATATGAAAGGCATGGATTCTTCTGATACTGAAGTTTCACTTCGTGAAGCATCAATATCTTCGTCGCGTAACAACTCTATTCATATTAAAGAAGATAACGGAAATTCTTTCACTATGAATAGAGAGTTAAATTTTCCACATAGTCCTAATCCTAAGGATGATGAGAACAACACTGATGAAGGATAGGATGAAGAATTTCAAATAAACAAAGAGTCATGGTTTCCACTTAGTCTTAATCCTATGGACTATGAGAGTAGTAGTGATGAAGTGCATGATGAATATTTTCAAATGAATAGAGAGTCATGGTGTCCACTTAGTCCTAATCCTATGGACTATGTGAGTAGTAGTGATGAAGATCGTGATGAATAATTTTAAATAAATAGAGAGTCATGGTGTCCTATTAGTCCTAATCCTATGGACTATGAGAACATTGCAGATGAAGAGAATGATGTATAATTTCAAATGAATAAAGAGTCACGGTTCCCACTTAGTCCTAATGCTATGGACTATGAGATCAGAAGTGATGAAGAGCACGATGAAAAATTTTGAATGAATAGAGAGTCACGATTTCCACTTAGTCCTAATCCTATGGACTATGAGAGTAGTAGTGATGAAGGTCAGGATGAAGAATTTCCAATAAATTGAGAGTCACAGTTTGCACTTAGTCCTAATCCTATGGACTATGAGAGAAACAGTGATGAAAGCCAGGATGAATAATTTCCAATAAATCGAGAGTCACATTTTCCTCCTAGTCCTAATCCTAATCCTAAGGACTATGAGAGCACTAGTCATGAATGGCAGGATGATGAATTTCCAGTCAATAGAGAGTCACATTTTCTAGCTAGTCCTAATCTTAAGGACTATGAGAGAAGTAGTGACGAAGGGCAGGATGAATCACTTAGTCCTAATCCTAAGGACTATGAGAACAACATAGAAAAAGGGAAAGATGAAGCACTTAGTCATAATCCTAAGGACTATGAGAGAAACAGTGACGAACAACATAATGAAGAATTTCCAGTAAGTAAATCATCACATTTTCCATGTAGTCCTAATCCTATGGATTATGAGAGCAACACTAGCAATGAACATGATGAAGAATTTCCAATAAACATCGAGTCAAAATTTCCATTTATTCCTAATTCTAACGACTATGAGGGTAGCACAGAAGAAGGGAAAGATGAAGAGTATCCTCCAAATAAGTATTTCAAAAGCACAGATGATCATAGTGAGGATAATATTCCTCATAATGATGATGAAAATTCTTATACAGATGATGATCGAATGATGGAGATGTTTCCAGCAAATATTTTATCGAAGACTAGGAGTAGACCTTTTTGTATCAATTGAAAATGTTCTAGTTATACAAGGGGTAGAGAAGAATGTTGGTTGTGGAGCCTAATTATCTTCTTTCTTCAAGGGTATCGCCACATTGGACCCCAGTTCATAATGGGGTGGAAATGCCACCCATTTTTGCGCGCCGCCAGGGGGGGGTGATACCTTGTAAAATGCTGTAATTTCGTGGTCAGTCTAGGTTGTTCACTAGGCGGAAATATGCTGGTAGAATTTATGTTTAATTTAGGGTTTTTTTCCCTAGAAGGAAACCCCTCACTATAAATGAGGGAATTGTATTGCGGTTATCTAGATGTGTATTTTGAGCGAGAAAGAGAGAGGAGATTGTGTGAGAGTGAAGAAGGAATTACAATGGATCTATTGTAGGTTGTATCTATTCATTTTGTTGGATAATACAAAAGGAAGGATTGGTTGTTTCTTCATGGACGTAGCCCGAATTGGGTGAAATGCATATATCTATGTCTCTCTTGTTTTATGAATTTTTTGTGTTTATGTTTCTGCAATGTTTTTTTGTGTTCCATTTCTCTGTAATATATAATTTTCTAACACAAAATATCTCACGAGAATAAGTTCTATCAGTGCTCTTATTTCAAGTGAATGTTGTCAAAAAGATTTTCTGAAACATATGGATTTCAAGTTTGCATTGGAGAAAAGGAAGAGATATTTGTCAATGAATAAAAGCATGCAAAATTCATATTTAGTGGGGTGCACGCAATCTACATTGTCAGGTTATGATTATGATATTGGGTCTTTATTTATCTGTAGAAAGGCTTTCAAAATGTTTCATTCAATGGGTAATTTTCGTTTATCAAGAATCCAAGGAAATTTGGAAAAGGAGCCCACATTTTATTTAGAAGTACACCATAAATGACAGTTTGGGCCATTATCAAATACTGCAATGTCATGGATGAAAGAATTATTTTCAAAGCATGGAGAGTGTATGCCAAATAGAGAGACAATACATTTTCCAGATAATTTCTCAAGACGAGAAATCTACAATTTATACAAAGAATGTGCAGAAGGTGCTGGAGGAAATGGTCGATTTATTACATATCAATATTTTGTAAAGATATGGAAGAAAGAATTCAATAATGTTTGTATTCCTAAGAAGACAAGGATGGGGATTTGTGATACATGTGCTTCTCTTAAGTCAAAAAGGGATAAATTTGAAGGTGTAGAAAGAGGTAAGCATTCATAACATTAATTTTTAAAATTGTATAGTCATCAACTATGAAAACGTATTTATTAATGATTTTTTCTTATGTTATGCAGATTCCATTGTCAAAGCGCTTCAAGAGCATCATGAACAACAAACAAGTGAAAGGAAAAATTTGTACAAGCATCGAAAGAAGTTTTATGATAATCCAAATAAATATTTGGGTTTGATAATTAATGTTATGGACCAGAAGAAAACCCTTCTAACACATTTTTTTTGCACACCCAAAAATTTACAGGAGGAAAATTTTATTCAGTATCACTTGGTCAGTTGTATGGTCTTCAATGGGAAAATGTTACAAATGGTATACTTCAAAGCTCCAAATATTCATAATGATGCAAATTTTATAATAACCATATTAAATTCATGATGTTCTTTCTAATTTGTTTGGTAATCTTCATAAATTTTTGTATCTACAATTGGAAAACAGTTGTCGTGAAAACAAAAATCAGATTGTTTTTTGATATCTAAACATGCTTGTTGAATTCAGATTTTTTCAAAAGATAAAGGTTGGTTTCCTTCTTGTTGGGAACACTCATGACCATACTGAAAATATGTTCAATCATTTTTCAGTCACATCAAGGAGGAAGGATGTTGGGAGCTTGACATCATTAATTGAATGTATTAAGAAATCATACATGCTAGAGCCTATTTTTGATGTGTTGGAAGAAACTATTGACATGTGAAGGTTTATTCTAGGATTGCATGGTGGGGAGAAATGTATTGAACAACTTAATGATATTAGCTTCCAACATCAATTTCGTATCAAAAAAATTGATGGGAAAACACTAATATGGGGGAAGTATTGAACTACTGCAGAATGGGCATTGCCATCAGGTTTGGAATTTTGAAGTTCATTCTAGATCATTCAATATTTGCGTCAAATATATTGTTATTACAATTAGTTGTTGAAGTTCATAATGCATGCATGCATAATAGAGATATAAACTATTATGATTGCATGGAAGAAATTAAAATATGTATTAGATATACATATGAGTACTTTGATAATGCTAATTCAGTTTGGTGGGGGTGTTTTTTCAATAATCAAAGTGATATCATTTCAAGAAACATTGTTGAACAACAAAAATCTCAAGGTATTATTAATTCTTCATAGGTATAGGAAACATAAATGTATATTGGTTCTAGAAGATCTCATACACAACTTGAACCCATGGAAGACCTTTATAGGGGCTCGGTACATGATATCAAAGAGGGTTGCATGATCACAGTGCTAGAAGATGGAGATCCCAATGGCTATCCATTCTGGGTTGCTAAGGTTATAAAGTTCATTACATAAAATGAAGATGTTGTAGGTGTTGAAGTACATTAGTAGCCACAAATACACACCCATTCAATGGTGTGTACAAGACATAGATGGTAGTTGATAAAAAAAATTGTGGAAAGAGAAAAAGAAAGGGTACAAATATAAATCATCACCGCACAAACCTCTTAAAATTGGAGGATGTTGACATATTATTTTGTGACTTCAATTTGAAAACGAGAGGAACTCTTTGCTTCAAGATGATAGAGATTCTGAAGAGGTTGTTACCAGAAGAAACAGTGTTGAGATGTGAGTCTGTTGAAACTAGTCGTAGATCCAGAAGAGTTTTGAAACCTGAAATGGTGGGCATGCATGTGGACTCAAATGGGGCACTAGTTGATGCAAGAGAAGATCATGGAACGTCTTCATCTGCATCCAGTCATTCATCCGAATATTTGAATTCTAATGTTATGCAAGAAAATATGAGTGATTTTGAATAATTGTCTAAGATAGTTTATATAACTGATTTTTGCATTGTATCTTGAAATACAAAATTTAATTTCCATATGGTGTTAAATGAAGTTATGAGTCATTTTTATGTTTGTTGGATTATATGTTTTAATTATGACGATTTTTATTGTTTATAATATCTACAATGCAACAATAAATTAGATATATAATTTATGTTTCATTCAATCTACAAGTATTGACATTTTGATTAATTTAGTCATGTAATTTGTTCAGAATGTCATGGTTTAACTGTGTTGAAAACTTAGAATTTTTTCATTTCTATGGTTGAAAATTTTCCAATTTTTTTTTTTGTTATCTTTAATGTTATGGTTGAAAACAATTAGAATTTTAGTAATATTTAGTGTCATGTTATTATATGTTTAACAACATGGATGAAAAGTGATGCAATTTTAATATGTTTTGGATCCCATTATTTTATTTTTATCGTCGTTAGTAAAAAAAATTGAAATTATACCTAAGAAAAAAATGTTATTCTACCAAAAACATTACTGTGTTTTTTTCCTCCAAAACCTTTTTTTTTTGCACAAAACAAATGGGTTTTACTGTCATTTTTTAAATATGTTGAAAATTAACCTTAAAAAAAAAAACATCGTTCTAGTATACACACTTTTCGTTTTTAGCATTGTCTTTCATGTTGTTTTGGGGTTTTTTGGCTAGAGTTTCCATTTCAAAGTTTACATTGTTAATATCTCTCATATTGTTTATTTCAATCAATTGTAAGCTAAGGAAGGGTAGCAATTCTTTCTTGTTTGTTACTAGATTTTCTAAGGTCTAGGGAGATCCATCTTTTTCATAAGATGGATTAGTTCGCTTAACAAATTGGCAACCATACCCGAGAATGTCTCCATCTCCATCATTCTCTTTGTTTTGACCTTTGATCTATTAGCCATAGCCCTCTCTGAGTGTTTGGAATTATTGAAAATATGGATTTTGTGATTAACTTGACTTGCTTTTATTTTTTCTAAAAATTTCTTGTTATGCACACTTTAGCTTTAGGCACAGAGCATAATTTTGCACACTTTTACCTTTGAAACAATGTGTATGTGCACTTGTTTGTTCTATGACCTACACACATACCTCTAATTTTTGAAAATTTCATATTTATGTTCATCAAGTCTAGAGATTTTGATTTTTTCTGTTTAGTTACACTATATACCTTCCTTGAGTCTCTATCAGTCTGTCTAAGTGTTGTGAAAGGATTTTCTTGTAGTCTTCTTGTTTTCACAAATTAGGGTAAACATTCATCCCATGAGTGGTCGATATATCAAAAGAAAGATAAGTTGGTCTTGATTTGCTGTCTTTTTGTCTCTCTTCTTTCGATCAGATCAGGTCTTGTGTTTACTTTGATCTCTTGTGAAAGATTGTTTTGTGAGTGAAAAGCAATGATTTACAAGAATGAGTATTGTTCATGAGAAATGATTATTATCCTAGTTTTGAAATGAAAGGTCATTTTTCTTCTGTTGTTCCAGTGCTTCTAAATTGTACTCTTGAATTCATTTAAATCATAGCATTCAATAAGGAAAATTAATTTTAGTGTTGATAGGTTTCTTCTTGCATTTTGCAAATTTTCAACTGATTATATGTCAAAGAGAAAAGTTTCTTCATTTTTTGAGTTATTGGGAAAAATGAAATTTTAAAACTTAATTTCAGTATTTGGGTACTTGAAATTGGACATCTACATATAGGAAAAAGGATATAGTGGGAATTTAAGAGTTTTCTACATTTTCGGTGAAAATTTGAAACGTCTCTTTCCTTACTTCAGTTAGAAATTCATTGAAAAGAAAATATTACTATTTCATTCCCGATTGCATTAGGATTTGTGGCAATTCATAATTCCATTAGTTTCACATCTATTACCTTTAAGTAACAACTCTTAAAATCAGCGCTACTAAAATCAGTCTAGAATTTTTTATTATTTACGGGATTTTTCCACCTACATTAGATCAGGTTGTAGGGCTTTGGAATAAGGAAGTGAGTTAATATTCCAAAGTTGCAAACAAACATTAGCATCTTGCAATAGGGAGAATTTTTTTTTACTACAATTTGGCTTTGGGAAGCTCCCATTACAAAGGAGTTAAGCATGAGATCATGTCAGACCCAGTGGAGTGATCGATCCCACTTAATTGGTTATGGTAAAGTAATTTACACATAATAAAAATGGTGTTGAAAGGTACTTGGGAGTCACTTGGAAGTAAAACTCAAATTAACCATGTTGAGGAACTTTCAAGGGGTTTGAGCTTTGTTACCCTGCCCTTGCATTTACGTTTGATCTGCAACTATCCCCACAAGTAAAATTGTTTTGCATGGTAACCTTAGAGACCGTAATCTTAGGGATATTACCTCAGGTGATGGATGAGGGGAAGTCTCTGTTGTACCTGGAACAAATGTTGGCTTGGCCCACTTGGACCTTTTTTGAGGGTATTCTTCATTCGAGCTGGCAGAAATGAAGTTTTCTTGCACTATATCGTGTACATTAAGTAGGTTGTTAGTGCAACTAGTTCCACCCGCTCTTTGTTTAGCCACTTTTCACTTTAATCTTTGCGATGTTGGATTTCATCAGAAAATAGTGATTTCGTTGTGAAAATATTTTTTTCATGTTTTGAATCCTTAGATTTACTACAACATGTTATTTATTTTATTTACTTTTTAGATACATTAGGATTGGATTGTGAATATTATTTGGTTTTTTTATAAAATTTCATCATGGTTGATATACCAAGGCATTTGCGTAGAATGCAGGGTAAACCCCTTGAATTTACACCTGCTCAATTGGAAAATATTAAAATTTAAAGGTAAAAATCAATAAGATCTGGAACGTCAGAACAACCCAAAACATCTACAGTTCTACAATTTGAGACAGTAGAAACCAAAGTGAATCCAACTCAAGAAGTAGAATTTGGCTTAGTTCATTCTAACCCAAAAATTACGAAGTTGTTCGAACTAAATATGATACTAGTGAAGTGTCAGACATAGGAATAACTGAACTAGAAGTAGAAGAACTTAAGTATGATATTTCTCAACCTAAATCACGTTCGGCTGTTATAGCTCCTACTCCTACTCCACCTTCACCTCGAAGGAAGCTGACCATTATGACTACATTACCTCCGTCTTTAATTAGCATTAAAGGTATTACTGGGAATGAGGAGGAAGAATCACCTCATACTCCAGTTTCCACTGGTGAACCTTTTGATCCAAGAGTTTTTCCAAGAGTTCCTTTTGATCATTTCCAACCTTATCCTTGATATTCTACACCTTTGAAATTTTTAGGTCCTAGTTTCCACTTCGCTACATTCTTTTTTATTCACCCGAGAAGAACCATGTCAAAAATTCCTGATGGGAGCTAACCTATTGATTCATCTATGTTTACAAGCTCTCTAGAGTAACTATTGTATGGTGGTTTGTTAGTTCGTCTTGGATACAAGTCACTTACTGGTAATTTTTCAACGGCTACTCCTTCTCCTCAACCCTCTACTTGGTCATCTGGTTTATCGACATCTATTGTTCATTGCATGAAATCCATGCCTAAAGCACCTATGGCATCTGATCAAAATTCTCACATGGAATTCAGTAACTTAGTTAATCCTCAAGTACCCTAACTGGTGTTTATTACCTACCTTGGGGGAAACCACCTTATCCTCCACTTGGAGGACAACTTGTTGTCATATATTATCCTATGGTTAGAAGACAAGCTTTTACTAGAACTTATGTTCAGATACCTTAGCCCAGACTAGGTCAACCTATTGTGGTTGAACCTTTTATTGGTACTCCTTACCCTGGAAGGGATACTATTTTGAACCCTGCTTTTGCTCAGCAGTTTTCTCCAGGTGCTCAACAAGTGCTAATATATCATCATGTTTAGCCTACTCCAATACCTAATCCAATTATTGTTGTACCTGTTCAGTAGCTTGTTCATCGAATTCTAAAAACACATGTCCAAGTAATTCCTCAAAAACCTGTTTAGAAACCAACTCAACAACCTATTCAGAAACCAATTCAACAACCTATTTAGAGTGCACCTCAAACACCTATTCCACAAATGGTTCTAATTTCACCTAAGACACCTATCACAAGAGTATCACAAATGATCATTCAAGTTACCCCTTAAATACCTATTCCACATACTACACAGGCCATCTGTCACGCATCTTCATATAAAATTGGTCCTATTGTCTAGTCTACACCATAGATTCTGATTGGAAAAACTGGTATAGGGACAATGAAAACACCCTTTTGAGGCCAAGCTTTCCAAAGCCCACCTTTTAAGGGTCAAGCTTATCAGGTTCCACATTTTAAAATTCAATTTATCTAAATTCAACCTGTTCAAAGTCAATTTGTTCAAGGTCAATCTTTGCAAGCTCATCCTGTACTGGGGAAATATTAATTGGGTCAAATGGGTCATACTTATCAAGACACTGTTCAAACTCAACCTGGTATGATTCACCCTAGTTACCTTGGTGGAATGAAAATTCCAATGCATGAGCTATTCAAGGATATGTCGGGTATCCTCCTCCAGGAGTTCGACTTAATCCCCAAGGTTATTAACCTCTACAATAAGAGCCTAATTGGTAGTTACCATTCATTACAACCCTAAATTTACCTGATTTATCTCAACTAATGAACAATCCTATTTATTATTATCCTTCTTGGTCGATGATTCCCACCAAGTTATGAAGTGACATACAAAATTTTGAAGGCAAATCGAGAGAAGACCCATCCAATCACATGATGCCATATCATATTTGGTGTGCATCGAATTCCCTAATTGAGGATTCTATCAGAATTCACCTTTACCAACGAACTTTAACGAGTTCAGTAGCCAAATGGTAAATTGAGTTACCTCGTGCTTCTTTCCATAACTTTTAATCTCTAGCTACAACATTTTTGACCCATTTCCAGCTACTAATTTTATATGAAACTAGTACCAAGCTACTAAATTCCTTAAAAGAATCAAAAAACACTTATGTTTATGATCATATACATGAATAGAGATGTAGGTGTGGGTTAGTCAAAGTTTTTATTGCAGATCAAATTTTAGTTGAATGGTTTACGAATTCATTGATTCCCATTATTACCAAGGATGTTTCTAAGAGAGGTTTTTTTATGGAAGAGTAGGTTATTTATCATGCCCAATACTTAGACTTATACTATATCCAATCTAGCACCTTCTACGAGAAAATCCAGAATCTACCTCACCCAACAATTTTGAATGATCAAACAGGTTCAACTCCTACAAGATCTAATGTTGTTGATAGTATAATAGGTTTTGTTAGCCGTAAAAAGAAAAATTATAAAAGTACTCAAACTTTGGCCATATAAGATTCGCCCACTGAAAGTCTTTCTCCGAAATCTATTTCTGAAATTAATGTTGTAGAATCATCTACTGACAAGAGTCAATCGACTGGAGGTAAAAATAAGGGGAAAGGTAAAACAAAACAAAATGATTCTCCAAAAGGGAAACCCACCAAAAATTAACCTACTGGCGATAAAAGGAAACCTCATTATCCTTAACTTATATGCAATGAAGATCATTATAGATAGGAATGCCCACATCGGGCAGAGGTTGCAAAATTCATAAAAGGTTCTCCAACACTCATTGTTTTGAATGATACCTTTAATTCTCAAGACACCAAAATGGTTTCACATAACACATCTTCTTCTTCCACATCGCAACATATCATGATGATTTCTTCACAACAAGTTATGGTAGAAACAAGATGAAAATATTGCAAATATAAGGGGCGTGTAGTCAATGGGAATGAGACTAGTTCATTTGGTCAACCTTCCAATTTAATTCCTCCTCCTCCTTCTAAAGCATTACAAATTCATAAACTGAAACATGCCATGATGATTCGACCACCTCCAAAAGGTGTTCTTCGAAAATTAGCTTTCAACCCACATATTAAAGATGCTCAGAATTACAACATTGTTGACAACCCTGCTATGTCTCCTTCAGCAATGTCAGCTCTAGAAGTGCTTCAAACATGTCCAACACAAAGAAAGTTACTATTCTTAGCTATTGGAATGATTGATCTGAAGATTCTAATCTTATTATCTTTGATCTTGAAATTTATATACCTAGTCGCCCACATCAATTGACATTCAAGATTCTAGTTTTTGTCAAAACAATACTATTGTTTCACATAGTTATTCACAAAGGACCTTCTACGTGTATGATTTCTATTGCTTGTTGGAGAGATTTAGGTTCTCCAACTATCAATCAATCACCTACCACTCTGATAGCCTTTGATGGAAGAGATATGGAATCCTAAATGATCTTCCCATAGATATAGAAGATAGAGAGGTCACGATCAAAGTTGTATTTGTTGATGCTCATCTTGATTAAAACTTTTTGCTTGGTTGAAATTGGACCTATGCTATGTCTATAGTGGTCTTATCACTTTTTCGTATGATAGAATTTCCTCATAAATGGAAAATTGTCAAAGTAAACCACTTGTCTTACTACAATTCTAACCTAACTCTACGGATATCATACCTTTCGTTGGAAAAATGAGTACTCCTTATGAGGATATTGGTGTTGGTTTACTCAAAGACTCATCGCTATTAGGAACCTTTTCACTCCCTCCACCAAACTTTCCTTCTAATTTTTCCAAGGTTAACATGATTACATCAAGCACTATGAAATATTTTGATCCATGGATAGTGCCTTCAAAGTCTGAATTGACCTCCTATGGAACCAAGATGCCTTTGAGCTCACTTGAATTGGCGTACCAGGAAACTAAATCATTTTCCAACCCACCATCTTCTGAGATTGATTGGGTGAATGTGGTCAATGATGATTATTCTCCTTTACCTTGGTTAGAACCAATTTCATTTCCTTATCATTTTGAAAATACAATTTTGAATGATGGAAGTATTGTGGAGGTCATGACCTCATATGAAATGCCATGGGATGATTATCAGCATGGTCCATATCTTCTCCCTAACCCTTATAAAATCAAGAATGATTTTTCAACTATGTTTTCGCTTGAGATCATAGATAGTCTTGAATGGACCATGTCAATTTCTCGAGCTGAATCTGAAAGGAATTTTGGAAACATATATATAACGCTTGTCATTGATATCTCATTGAAAATAGGGATTATTGAAAATATTCACATAGCTGCTTCATGCTCACTTGAAGAGATTCAAACGTACAAAGCCATATTTCAAGAATTCCCTGACATTTTTGCCTGGTCCTATGAGGAAATGCTAGGAATTGACCCAAGCATTATTGTGTGTGAGAATAAGACCTACCCAGATGAAAAACCTATTAGATAGCAATTATGTCTAGTGCATACATGAAAGGTTGCTTCTATTAAAGCTAAGGTCGAGATACTGCTCAAAGCAAGTTTCATCTACCTAGTTCCCTTAACTGATTGGGTGTCCAATATTGTACACGTTAACAAGAAGTAGGGAACCATCAAAGTATGTGTCGATTATAGGGGTATCAGTAAGGATTTTCTAAAGGATAACTATCCTACCCCTTATATTGATCAAACCATTGATGATTGTGCTAGAAACAAATTTGTTTCATTTATGGACAGATTTTTTGGCTACAACCAAATCAACATACTCCTAGTTGATCAGCATAAAACCGTGTTCATTTGTCCATGGGGGATTTTTCTTATCGAAAACACCCATTTTGATTTAAGAATGTCGGTGCAAATTTCCAATGGGCTATGCCTTATGCATTTCACGGTATCAAAGATATTGTGTAACCTTATTTGGATGACTTACTGGCCTGTCCTTGGGATGAGAAGATCATCAGACGCATTTGACAGTTATCTTTATCAGATGTCGTCACTACAATATAGGCTTGAAATCTCACAAATGTGTTTTCTGTGTGCAATCCGATATATTTCTAGGATTTTTCATTTCAAAGGAAGGCATTTGTGTCAATCTACTCAAGGTTGAGGCTATTCTAAATTTGCCTCCTCGTTCTAACCTCCACAAAATCCAAAGTTTGCAAGGGGAAGAAATATTTCTACATTGATTGATCCAGAACTACACCAAGCTAACTAAAGGTTTTTTCTCAAATGTTGAAATATGACATCTCATTTACTTGGGATGAAGTGGCTCAAAAAGACTTTGATGCACTTAAACATGCGTTAACCCATACACTATTGTTGCATCCTCCCGATTATCATCATGACTACTTTTCATATTTAGATGCATTTGATGTCACTATTGGCATGGTTTTAGTTTAGGAAGATGAATTGAATGATGAGCATGTCATATATTACTTGAGCATAAATCTTACGAAAACTGAATCAAAATATCCACATGAGGAGAAATTGGCCTTGGCGGCCATTCAAGTTGTCCAAAGATTTTTTCACTACATTCTATTATGCAAAGTAATAGTGATTTCCGATTGAAAATCGATGGTTTAAATTCTTACGAGAAATTTTTTATGGGGAAATTATTCCAAACGGATAGTTATCCTACAAGAATTCAATTTTAAATTCATCAAATCTAAATCTAATAAATCGTTAGTGTTTGCTGAATTATTGGTGTGACTTTCCCTATACTGAGATGAAAATTGTGGCAGAGGATTCTATTCCATATGAATATTTCTTTCTTATATTTACTTTATACCCCATCTATGGAGATATCATCATTGATATTCAAACCCGGACATTTTAGCTAGAATTGTGTCAGACCAATTGTCATCATATCGGAAACTGTTGGGTAGCGGAGGTCCCGCGTAACGGTTTTGGGGTAGAAAACCCAAAAAGTAGGATTAAATTATTGTAAAAACTCCGAAGTATGCGGAGTGCAAAGTATAATAGGAATGAGTCAAAGGGTTGTCCACCCATAAGTAAGGTAAAGAAATATAAATAAAGTCATCCCACATAGGGATCATAGGCCAAGGAAGGGTATAAATAGAGCGCAGCTCTAGGAAGGAAAGGGAGTTCTTTTTGGAAAAGTGTGGAATGTAATGGGTTTTTGAGGAAGATAGTCTGAAGCGTCTGTAAGTTAGAGTAAGGGTTGGGGTAGTAGGTAGAGGCTCTACAGCTATGTGTGCAGAGGCCTGGAAAGTCCGCTACTGTGTGTGTAGACCCCTGCAGCTGAGTACGTAGGGCAGATTTGAATGTATTGAGGATAAGTGGAAATAAAGATAAGTTTCTTCTGAAATTCTTTCGTGAATCTGACTTTCATAATATTTGTTTAATTTAGTCTACTTATTGTACGAATGAATGTGAATCTGGTTTCATTTTAATGCGCGAATCAGTTGTGTTGGTTAAATGGTTGCTTAAAGATCCTATTAAGTTGTAACTGCCTCCTCCAATAGAATAGCGCCCTAATAAGAATGATATAATCCATCTGGATCTCTGTGAATACCGAACAACGTGGAGCATTAAACCAGTGCGTGAAACCTCTAGACCACACCAAGACATCCCTAGTGTAACGCCCTGCAGTTGGCTCACCAACTGGGCGCGCCCTCCCACAATGCGAAGAAGCCAAAGTCACGAAATATGCAAAGGAGCCACTAAGGATGAGGCACTATGTTATATGTGTGGGTAGGTTGGCGTTCCACACTTATATGGTGAGTTGGGGGAGCTCGTCCTGTAAGCCAACCGAGGAGCAAAGGAAAAAATGGAGCGATGTTGGGGGGAGGTCCTGCACCATGGGCGGGCCGACCCACACAAGGCGTTGTATTGTTTGATGGGTGCGTGGTTGGAGGTTTAGTTGAAGGGTCAGCCAAAGGACGTAATGCTACACGGAGGTAGCATATATATGCACGGTGGAGGCTTGAAATTTCACCATCGATCATTTGGTCTTCTGTCATCAGCGTAGGTGCAAGCGAGGAAGGGATAATCACAGCGAGGCGTAGGCTATGCGCTCGCCTGCCAGGCATGGTTATACAAGTATTGGCACGAAGGTTGAAGGTGCAGCTGGTGGGTGTGTGAGGGCACTTGCCCACCGAAGTTTTGAACGAGTTTGGTTGTATCTCGGGTGAGGGTCATGCACGGGCGTGCCCGCCTGCCTTGGAAAGAACTTGTGTGTTGTGCATTGTTGAATGGTTAGAGGGTGAGACCACCGTGCGGTCGTGCATGGGTGGGCGCCTGACTTTGTAACGTCGGTGGAGCATAGCTCCGGGTCAATTGTAAATCTTCTCATATATAATAAAAGATTGTTCTTACATGTGATGTGTTCTCCCGCTGTTCTATATTGTTGTTGTTATGATGTTAATGGAATATGCACTTTAATGTTATGTTATTCATGAATGAAGAGGAATGTTAAGGCATAGTTCGTAAAGTAAGATAACAATGGAACATGTTAATTACTTAGGAAGTGTCACACCTAGCCAATTTAATGAAAAAAGAATTAGGGGCGTGATAGGTCATATCAAATCAGGTTCACAAATAGTGAAGCCGGTGTATGATGACGAATGTAAAGAACAGACATGTATGCAGGGAAACGTTATGGAGAAATCGTGGATGAACAGTCTGGGTTTCGTGGACTTGATGGTTCATGGCAAGACCATTCAAGCTCTGGTGGAAACAAGGGCCACTCATAACTTCATGACGACACAGTTGGAAAAAGAGGTTGGACTGATGGTCTTCCCATCGAATGTGGAAGTCAAGGCAGTGAACTCTAGAGCTCAAGTGGCGGGTTTGGCACACGAAGTGTCTATGCAGATAAAATACTGGAAGGGTCAGTTGGACTTCACAATGATGGAGATGAACGACTTCGATATGATATTGGGACAAGATTTCTTAAAGGGCAATAGGGATATTGTTGTCCCCTTCTATGATGAGGTGGTGCTGGTTGGACAGTCACAAACTTGGACTTTTCCCAGTCATAGGCAAAGGAGGGAAGTCAAGGTGCAACATGTTTCTGCACTGAGTTTGGAGAAGGTTATGAAGGAGTCAGATATGGAGACATATGCGGTGATGTTCAAGGGAGTCGAAGGTGATGGAGTGGGGATGCCTGTTCCAGCCGAGATTTCTGAGGTACTGACCAAATATGCAGGTTTGATGCCTGATGAGCTACCAAAGAAACTTCCACCAAGGCGTGCAATGGACCATAGCATTGAGCTTGAGCCAGGGAAACAACCTCCAGCTAAAGCACCTTATCGGTTGTCAGGACCTGGGTTAGAGGAATTGAAACAACAGCTAAAGGAGTTAGATGATGCAGGTTTCATCAAATCTTCAAGGTCCCCTTATGGAGCTCCAGTATTGTTCCAGCGAAGAAGGACTCCAATGAGCTATGGATGTGCTGTGATTACCGTGCATTGAACAAGCAGACGGTAAGGAACAGGTATCCTTTGCCATTAGCTGTTGATTGCTTTGACAAGCTTGCAAAAGCCCGAGTGTTTTCCAAGCTAGACTTGAGGCATGGGTATTATCAGGTGCGGATAGCTAAAGGAGACGAGAAGAAGACTGCGATAGTAACAAGGTATGGTAGCTTTGAGTTCCTTGTTATGCCATTTGGGTTGTGTAATGCTCCTGCTACATTTAGCACTTTGATGAATGATGTCCTACAACCATACTTGGATTCGTTTGTAGTAGTGTACTTGGACGATATAGTGGTGTGCAGTGACAACATGGAGGATCATAAGAAGTACTTGGCAATGGTGTTCAAGGCACTGAGGGAAAATCAGTTGTTCTTGAAGAAGTCTAAGTGTGTGTTCGCTCAGACCGGGATTCCATTGCTTGGGCATATAGTTGGTCAAGGGTACATACGGATGGAGCCGAGCAGAGTGAAGGCAATCGAGGACTCAATTGAACTGAAGAATTTCCATGAGATGAGGATGTTTTTGGGCATGACCAACTACCAACAGAAGTTCCTAGAGGGGTACTCCAAGATAACATCATCACTGACAGACCTATTGAAGAAAGACAAGAGATGGAGTTGGACGGATAAATGTCAGAAGGCATTTGATGACTTGAATAAGAGTATGGTTACATCACCGATACTGAAGTTGCCTGACTTCGAGGGACCATTTGAGGTACACACTGATACATTGGGTTTTGCCATAGGAGGGGTTCTTATGCAGGATGGGCATCCGATGGCATACGAGAGTAGGAAGTTGCAGGATAGAGAACGAAGGTATCCAGTTCATGAGAAGGAGATGACTGCAATCATTCACTGTCTTCATTTGTGGAGGCATTACCTGATTGGGAAGACATTTGTTTTCAAGACTGACAACATTGCAACAAGTTATTTTGCATCACAACCGAAGCTTTTTGTGAAGAAAGCTAGTTGGCAGGACTTCTTGGCAGAATTCGACATGACTATCGAGTATAGACTGGGAAGACACAATGTGGTAGCAAATGCCCTTAGCAGGAAGGGACAACTTGCAGCATCGGAAGGAGAAGACCAGGCAAAAAGGAGTAGGATTCAAGTTCAGATGTCAGAAGAGATGCAGAATAAGCTCAAGGAAAGTGTTGAGATCGATACTTTGGTGCAGAATATAGTGAAGTAGCTAAAGGAGGGGAAGACACAAAAGTTCTTTCTACGAGACGGGTTCTTGTTCTTTGGAAACTGACTCTATGTTCCAAAGTCATCTAGAATCAGGGGACACCATTTAAAGGAGTGCCACGACTCACCGTGGGCTGGCCACCCAGGGCAGCGTCGTTCTTCGGCATTGTTGGAGAGAGGATTCTTTTGGGAGAAGATGTGTGAGGATGTAGAGGAGTATGCACATATGTGCATCATTTGTCAGTAGGACAAATCAGATAATCAGAGGCAAGGAGGACTGTTGCAGCCTTTACTTATTCCTGAGAGACCATGGACGAGTGTCTCGATGGAATTCATCACTCAGTTGCCACAGGTTCAGGGGTATAATGGGATTATGGTCGTGGTTGATCGTTTTTCCAAGTATGCTATCTTTTTTCCAACAAAGATTCCTTGTGGAGCCGAGTGGACTGCGGAGTTGTTCTTTAAGAACATAGTGAAGTATTGGGGGATGCCATTAAGCATCATGTCGGATAGAGATCCGCGTTTCACAGGTAGATTTTGGACCACATTGTTCAAGTTAGTTGGGACAGAGTTGTTGATGAGTTCGAGTTACCATCCACAGACAGATGGACAGATCGAGAGGATCAACGCATTGCTGGAGGATTACTTGAGACATTATGTGACGACTGATCAGAAGAATTAGCCTGAACTCATAGATGTTGCTCAATTTAGCTACAACATTCAAAAGAGTTCTGCGATGGGGTACAGTCCATTTGAGTTGGTGAATGGGCAAATACCAGTCACACTGCATACCATAGTGACAGGAGGTTTTTTGAGGAGTCCTCATGCGAAGAAGTTCATGAAGGCTTGGGATGAGACCTTGGAGCTGGCACGGTTATGCTTGCACGAAGCTGCAAGGAGAATGAAGAAATGGGTTAATAGAGGAAGACGGGATGTACACTTCAATGTGGAAGATATGGTGTTTCTCAAGATTACCGAGGAGCAGTTTCAGCCAGCGAAGGGGACTACAAGCAAATTGACACGGAAGTATGAGGGACAATTTCGAGTAAAGAAGAGAGTGGGGGAAGTTGCTTATGAGTTGGAGCTTCCACACCATATGCACATGAAGCATTCGGTTTTTCACATGAGTTAGCTGAAGAGATGCAGACTTGACGCTGATCATCCAGAGAGAGTTGAACCACTGAGAGGACCAGTCGGTTTTGTGGACAATCCAGATTTGGAGATGGAGACGATTTTGAGCTTTAGAACTATAGGGATTGGATGCCACATGAAATGGGAATTTCTTGTCAGATGGAAGAATGCACCGGAGGAGGAAAGCTAGGAATCGGAGGACTCACTTTGGAGATGGACGAAGAAGATTGAGAAGTATGACAGGAAGCTATTGAGGAGGTTGGGATTGTCTAGGGTGAAAATGATTTCGAGTGGGAGAGGATGTAATGCCCTACAGTCGGCTCACCAACTAGGCGTGCCCTCCCACCGTGCGAAGTAGCCAAAGTCACGAAATATGTGAAGGAGTGACCAAGGATGAGGCGTTGTGTTATACGCGTGGGCAAGTTGGCGTTCCACACTTATATGGCAAGTTGGGGGAGCTCGTATTGTAAGCCGACCAAGGAGCGAAGCCAAACATGGAGCGATGTTGGGGGCCGGTCCCGCGCCATGGGCGGGCCGACCCACACAAAGCGTTGTATTGTTTGATGGGTGTGCAGTTGGAGGCTTAGTTGAAGGGTCGGCCAAAGGGCGTAACGCTACACAGAGGTAGCATATTTATGCATGGTGGAGGCTTGACATTTCACCATTGATCATTCGGTCATCAACGGAGGTGCAAGCGAGGAAGGGATAACTGCAGCGAGGTGCAGGTTATGCGCTCGCCCGCCGGGCACGGTTATACAAGTCTTAGCATGAAGGTTGATGGCATGGGTGGTGGGTGTGTGAGGGAACCCACCCGCCGAAGTTTTGAATGAGTTTGGTTGTATCTCGGGTGAGGGTCATGCACGAGCGTGCCCGCCCGCCTTGGCAAGAACTTGTGTGTTGTGTATTGTTGAATAGTTGGAGGGTGAGACCATCGTGCGGTCGTGCACGGGTGGGCGCCCGACTTTATAATGCCGGTGGAGCGTAGCTCCCGATCAGTTGTAAATCTTATCATATATAATAAAAGATTGTTCTTACATGTGATGTGTTCTCCCGCTGTTCTATATTGTTGATGTTATAATGTTAATGGATTCTGCACATTAATGTTATGTTATTCATGAATGAAGATGAATGTTAAGGCATAGTTCGTAAAGTAAGATAACAATCGAACATGTTAATTACTTAGGTGGTGCCACACCCAGCCAATTTAATGAAAAAAGAATTGGGGGCGTGACACCTAGGGTGCGGAAGCTTGGTTGTAGCACCCTCATCTACTACCTTGGGTGAGACTTCAGTCCACGCTTCGTGGGCTATTGCCAAGAGGGCCGGTAGCTGCATGATTCGTTTGGCTAAATAATTCTTCCGAACCTGGTTAGGCCCATATAAGCCAACAAATGGTTCCATTGCCGGGACCGAGATCTGCATAAGGGGTGTCTGGTGTGAAACACGGGGACTCTATGGAAAAGAACATTGAAAAATCAAAAGGATCATGGATGGTAGTAGAGCAAGGGTAACTATGGAAAACACGATCCAGTTACCAGTATTCAAAGGAGCAAGAAGCGAAGACCCAGAACAATTTTGGTTTGTGCTAACATTAGTATGGAATGTGCAGCAAGTCGTGGATGATAATATCAAGAAATCCATCCTAGTCAGCGCACTACAGGATCAAGCATTAGAATGGTACATGAAGTATTCCAGCGTCAACCCAACGGCAGGGATAGCAGACATCCATATTGATTGACAAAGGAGTTTAGTCAACCAAAGTCAAAAGCGCAGATGGTTGTAAGATTCAAAGAGATCGCAATGATTCTTGGTGAGACCCTGTGGGACTTGGCTCAGAGGTTGAAAAGCACCATTCGTGAGGCCAACATGACCGTAACAGATGCACATTACCATGCTTGGTTCATCACATCATTAACGCCATATTTGAAGTCGACTTTGTCACAACAAAAAATCTCAACCCAGGTGGAAACACTAGAGGCAGCAATGCGGCTACATGAAAACCCGATACAAGACCCACGGTTGGGAGTTCAACAAATCCAAGCGTAGGTCCAAATCTGTGTTTAGAAATATAGAAGTTAAAACAGGAACAAAAACCATGTTCGGAAGTCCCAGAGGAAGTATGGTGTATAAAGTGCAGGAGCAAGGGACACGATAAAGATCACTGTCTGGTCTCGGTAAATTTTATGGTCATGGGGGGACCGAAACCCTTGTGACCAGAGGCACAAGTAGGGTCGAGCGCGACCACCCTGCTCTGGTGTGCAATCTATCAGGTAGGATGAAAGCACAACACTGATAACTGTCATCTATTGCCAAAATACAACCAGACTCCCCAACAACTCTTTTGCAACTTTTGTAGATCAATGGGTCACGAAGAAAGGGATTTCTGTAGCCATTGAATGTTGATGGACCAAGCACCTAGCTCCATAGTGCAGACTGAGGTGTGAGGTTAGGATCCAGCCGTGGCAATGGTGCATGGTGGGTTCCCAGGATGGGGTCCATGATGGGGCGGAATGGGATTCAGAAGGGGTTGTGAGTAGCTAATTTGTTACAACTGTGGAGGACCAGGACATTATGCATGGGATTGTACCAATCTAACTAGAATATCATGTCCTTGTTGTGAGCAATTCTATCATGAGTTGCTAGACTGCCCCATGCTGATAGCACAGATTCACGACAAGAAGGTAGTGCCTCCTACAACAACGCAAAACATGCAGATGATGAGATCTGAACCATGTGACGACGAACCCAAAATAAACATGGTAGTGCGGAACGGTGCAGCCATAGGAGCGGTCAATAGGGAGAACAATGTGCAAGCTAGGGAAAGCTTCACGGGCATCTCTACTCGACGTAGTAGGGATTGACCTGAGATAGCTAGGAATCCCTCGATGTTGACTACCTTCTTAGTGACATGCATAAAACTGCTTCGCGACAACAGGGCAGTTAAATGGTTACAGGATGTGATTAATAGATACGCGGGATGGGGTGAACCTCGCGCAGTCCGGAAGTTAGGAAGACATGCATCACAAAAAGGTCGGGAGATGCGGTTAACAACGCAGATTGGAAACTAAGAGATGGATCAGGTCATTCTGGACCTAGGTTCGGATGCAAACGTATTGCCTAAACAGACTTGGGAATGCATGGGTAAGCCTACACTACAATGGTCTCCTATCCAATTACGGATGGCCAATCAACAGAAGATCTTGCCCATGGGAAGACTGCAAGGAATTACAATAGATATTGATGGTGTAAGTACCTGGATGGATTTCAAAGTTATTGAAATCATGGACGAAAGTAGCTCGTACCCTGTGTTGCTAGGGATAGACTAGGCCACTGACATGAATGGGGTTATTGACCTCAAACAGAGGAAGATGATATTTGAGAAGAAGTCGCTCCATGTAGTCATTCTACTAGATCCAACAGACGGACCGCGCTACACAGAACCTGTGCACAATGAAGAAAGGGATGATGCATTGGATTGTATCTACAAAATTGCTGCAAATAGGCCGAAGGAGGAGTAGAGACTCTCGTGGGGCTATGCCGACTCATGCACTAGTGATTCAGATGAAGAGGACGAGCGATGGCGAAACAGGGTGAATGGGGTAACCATGTTACATTGTAATATGATGACGAAATCCATGTATTGCGTTAAAGCTCAGAACTGCGAGTTATTGATGTATGATGGGCTAATAGTATTGGATGAATTCTTGGTTAAACTCGAAAGCACAGTACCAAACTACCAACAGTTTGATACACTGAAATGGACATTGTGTGTGACACCAGTGCGATGGTGGGATACCCATGAAGGAACCTTCGAATATTGGCGAAGCTGCAAGCGCATGAGGCAGATAAGATTTGGGAAGCCAGAGCTACGAATAACAGAGAAATATGATGGACGAGATGATCCGCGCATGCACCTGACCAAATGGACCAAAGCGTATGGTGCAGAGCCTCAACTAGAATGGGTGCACTTATTTTATCATACCCTGGATGTCATTCCAAGAAACTGGCATACGGAAACAGAGCTCTGACATGGCATCGTCGAGTGGGATATCCTGCGCGAAGGGTTTTTGTCGAAATTTCTCTTCGAAGACCAATGGATGGATACCATGGACGACACATTACAACTAGTAAAGACCGTCATATTCAGAACATCGTCGGTACCATAAGAATTCATGCCGTCAGACTGGTCACGACAGTTGAGCCAGGCCTTAGCATGTTACAATGTACAAGTAGAAGATGATGAGGATGACCCACGTAACATTGATATACCAGAATTTGAAGGAAGTTGGGAGGTGCACAACCCTGAGATAGAAGATCCAAACATCACGATGCCATTGAAAAGAAAGCAATTGAATATCAGAATAGAGGAAGAGATGAAGTATGCTATGCTTAGGGACTACTGGGATGACACCACGGTGGAAAAGGTCATCGAGCTACTCCGAGAATACCAAGATGTATTCCCTACAAAAATTACGGAGCTGAAAGGGATTCTAGGGGACCTAGGAATGATGAAGATAACTTTGAAGCTAGACACGAAGCCAGTGAAGCAGCGAACCTACCGGTTGAATCCAAAATACAAAGCAAAGGTCCACAAAGAATTGGACAAGATGCTGGCAGCAGGAATTATTGAACCAGTCGAGGAGTTCGATTGGGTAAGCCCTATGGTTGTGTAGGCAAAGAAATAGAAGGGTGAGATCTGCATCTACGTATATCTGTGGAAGCTCATTGATGCTTGTGTTAATGATCCATTTCCAACACCCTTTATAGATGAGGTACTAGAAAATGTGGGTGGGCAGGAAGCATACTCCTTCATAGATGTGCTCTCTGGGTACCATCAGATCAATATCATGCCAGAGGATCTGAGCAAGACAATGTTTGCTACCAAATGGGGTTGTTTTCAATATATAGTCATGCCCTTTAGTCTAAAGAATGCGCCGACGATATTTTCCCGTATTGTGGTAGCCACATTCAAGGAATTTATCCACAAGTTCTTAGAAGTCTACCTGGATGACTGGACCGTATTTGGCTTGGTTAAGAAACATGTCATGAGCTTACGATTGATGCTAGATACTTGTCCTCAACACTAGATTGCGCTCAACCTAAAGAAGTGTACTTTTCTCGTCCCTTTTAGGAACTTGCTAGGCCATGTGGTTTGTAAGCAAGGACTGATGGTGGATCCGGCAAAGATCATTTTCATACTAAAACTGTAAGCATTGTGAAGTGTAAAGTAGCTACATGCTACATTAGGACACACAAGCTACTACCAAAAGTTTATAAAAAGCTATGCCCAGATCACGGCCCCAATGGAACAGTTACTCAAGAAGGATGCTACGTATTGCTGGAACAAGGAATGTAACAAAAGCTTGGAAACACTTAAGGAAAAGATGTCATTTGCCCCTACCTTGTTCTTTCCAAAACGGGACGTTGAATTTCATGTACATGTCGACGCCTCATGTCTCGCGTTGGGTACGGTACTCACTTAAGAATGAGCGGAGGGGATTGATCACCCGATTGCGTTCGCAAGTCGCAGGTTGTCCAAAGAAGAAAAGAATTACTCTACTACTGAGCGAGAGGGATTGGCGATGGTATACACACTCCAAAATTTCCACCACTATCTGCTCAGAGGACATTTTAAGATGTATATTGATCACTCTGCGCTCAAGTACCTAGTGAATAAGCCTGTTTGCAGGGGCCACATCTATCGATGGTTGCTGTTGTTTCAAGAATATGACTTTGAGGTTGTTGTAAAGCCGTGACATCTGAATGAAGTTCTGGATCACCTGTCCCGAATCGAGACTGGCGAAGAATCAACAAATCTAGAGGAGGGACTCTCGGATGTCGAATTATATGCCATGCACATTGCAGATGGCCACTTTGAAGATATAATCCATTTTTTAACTATGGGCACTGTGCCACAGGGGTATTCTGTCCAGCATAAGAAGGAATTAGTGATACGTGCAGTAGATTTCAACGTAATTGTAGGCCACCTCTACAAGATGGGAAATGAAGAAATATTGTGCAGATATGTACCAAAATTCAAGTGTAGATAGATCTTGGTCGAAGCACATGGAGGGGTTGCTAGCAGACATTATGCAGGCTGCGCCATAGTTCAGAAGGTTCTGCGTGTCAGATTCTAGTGGCCCACTCTACATCAAGATTCGAAAGCATACTGTGAGGCTTGCGATGTATGTCAACGGATGGGCAAACCATCGCGGAGGGACGTAATGCCACTTCAGCTGCAGATGACGCTACAACCATTTGAGAAATGGGTGATCGACTTCATCGGGCCTATTGAACTACGAGGAAAGACAGGTGTGTGCTATATCATCATTGCGACTGAGTATTTGACCCGATGGGCTGAGGGACAGTCGATTAAGGATTGTACGGCTCTGACAGTAGTATAATTATTGTTTGAGAATGTACTAACCAGGTTTGGTTGCCCCAAAATTCTCATCAGTGAAAAGGGAATGCATTTTCTGAATGAAACAATCATCACACTCACTGAATAATTCCAGATATATCACCAATAGAGTACGCCCTACCATCTGCAAGCAAATGGGATCGTTGAGGCATTCAACAAAATTTTGGAGACCGTGTTGACTAAGGTTTGTAATGCACGATGAAATGACTGGGACTTGCACATCCCTGTGGTGCTATGGGCATACCGAACTAAGTGCAAGAAACTGACAGGCCAGATGCCATTTCACTTAGTCTATGGCAAGGAGGTCATTATGCCTATGGAATATATTGTGCCTAGTCTACAGATCGTGGCAATCACAGGTATGGCAGACTGCGGGGCATTGGAAGAGAGGCTCGCACAACTAGAAGAATTGGAGGAGGAACGATTTCTAGCTAGATTCCGTCAGTAGGTACAGAAACAGTGTGAGAAATCATGGCGCGATCACCATATCAAGATGTGCACCTTCAAGGAGAATGATCTAGTATTGACTTATGACAATAAGTTCAAAAAATTCCCAAGTAAACTCTGCATCCACTGGTTGGGACCCTATGTCATCAAAGAAGTTACCGATGGGGGCACGATTCAACTGGCTAAACTCAATGGAGACCCCTTCCCAGGAAGATTGAATGGCAGTCACCTAAAGCTCTACACGGGTGGGCCGACTGCCTAACTAGCCATTCTGAGGAAAGTCTCACCACTCCAAGTAGTTGAAAGAGAGTGGGGGACAATAAAGCAGTCTGGAGGACAAATGTGCAAGTACCACGATGTTCATACATTTGACCAAACACAAGGGTCGTGGTTGTGCGAGAAGGATCACATGGATACGCTGATAAAAGGAATGATGACCGTTGATATCACTATTCATGACAAGATGTCTGTAGTATGGAAAAAAGGAGGGTGTGGTGAGCAATTAAGAGAAACAGTACGAGCCAGATATGGAACGTGTTGCCACACGTTTTACATGAGAAGTTTACATGAACTGGAACAGGCAGAAATTAGTGCATTTGAAATTCGTATGGCTTATAAATCACCGAGGGGAATCCACTGGGTGGCCTACACTTTGGAAACACATATGGAGCTGTTCATTACCTCTGCACAAGGCATGCACCCGAAGGTAGTAATCTGGCCGATGGAGATGTAGGACTCTCTAAGGAGTATGTTGTTGAGAACTATAGGCATTCCACAGGCTGCAGCATCACCAGTAAGGGATGTATCGGAAAAGAGGGAACATGAAGCAGAATTGGTCTGGATGTCATTGCCTCACCCTGGGGTAGCTCGGCAGACCACGGGTAGGTATGCTATTAATAAGTCGTCTCTAATATCCCTCAAAGGTTGGGATCTTGCAGACAGTAGCCAGGGTCTTACAAAATTGCAACACAAGCTACAGTAGACGGTGCGAAGAGAAGATACGAAGGTCGGAAGTCGCTGTGGTGGTACCAGGAAGTCCCGTATGTGGCTCCCTTGCTCACGATAAAATCCTATGAGGGGGTGTTCTTTGTTAATTGAGTAGAGCAGAATGTGCATCATCGGTTGTGAGACGTGGAAGAAACATTGAAGCAAGAGCTGGACAAAGCATTGTAGGAGACAATGAAGGGGCAGCAGGATGACGAGTGTCACTCAAAGGGAGGAGAACCGTGAAGCCAAGGAAGAGTGTCTAGCTGCACTGGTGCGTGACTTAGGATGAGTCACAATGATTGTGTTGGGGGACTAGTGGATAGCGGAGGTCTCGCGTAACGGTTTTGGGGCAGAAAAGCCAAAAAATAGGATTAAATTACTGTAAAAACTCTGAAGTATGTGGAGCCAAGTATAATAGGATTGAGTCAAAGGGTAGTCCACCCGTAAATAAGGTAAAGGAATATAAATAGAGTCGGCCCACGCAGGGATCGTGGGCCAGGGAGGGGTATAAATAGAGCACAGCTCTAGGAAGGAAAGGTAGTTCTATTTGGAAAACTATGGAATGTAATGGGTTTTTGAGGAAGATAGTCTGAAGCATCTGTAAGTCCAAGTCAAGGGTTGGGGTAGTAGGTAGAGGCTCTACAGCTATGTGTGCAAAGGCTTGGAAAGTCCATAGTTGTGTGCGCAGACGCCTGCAGCTGAATGCGTAGGACGGATCTGAATATATTGAGGATAAATGGAAATAAAGATAAGTTTCTTCTGAAATTTTGTCATGAATCTGACTTTCATAATATCTGTTTAATTTACTCTGCTTATTGTATGAATGAATGTAAATCTGGGTTCATTTTAATGTGCAAATCAGTTGTGTTGGTTAAATGGTTGCTTAAAGATCATGATAAGTTGTAACTTCCTCCTCCAATAGAATAGTTCCCTAATAAGAAAGATATAATCAATATAGATCTGTGTGAATACCGCACAACGTGGAGCATTGAACCAGTGCACGAAACCTCCAGACCACACCAAGACATCCCTAGGGTGCGGAAACCTAGTTCCAGCACCCTCCCCTGCTACCTTGGGTGAGACTTTAGTCCGCACTCCATGGGCTATTGCCGAAAGGGCCAATAGCTGTGGGATTTGTTTGGCTAAATAATTCATCCGAACCTGGGTCAGTCCCATATAAGCCAACAGGTACCAATCCCAACAATGCACTATTGTTGGTGATACAGTTTATCATCGTGGTGGTGATTCCATCTTCAGATGATGTTTGACTCATGAGAAAGATGAAAAGGCATTGAATGACTATGATTCTAGAGTTCGTGTCATTCATATATCAGGGTTTGCCACTGCTCAAAATATTTTGTATGTTGGGTATTTCTAGCCTTCTATGGTCAATGATTATAAAACAGTGGTCCATAAATCCCAGAATTGTCAAATCTATGATTGAAAAATGCATGCATACCTAGCTACTCTTCACTCAATCATTGTTGTCAATCCTTTTTCTAAATGGAGCATTGATTTCCTTACATGTAACCCTCACTTGTTTGGGGGAAGGGGTACATTATCCTTGCAGTAGATTATTTTACGAAATGGGCCGAGGATATGGCTACAGATAAGGATGATGGTGAAACAATATCCATTTTCATATTCAATCATGTGATTTCTAGGTTCGAAGTTCCACAATCCATCGTCATGGACCATGGTAGCCATTTTTGAAACTTATTGATGATAGATCTTACTGCAAAGCTAGGTTTGCATCATGACAGTTATACTTCATATTACCTGTAGGAAAATGGCTAAGTAAAGGTCGTTAAAATGTTTTTGACCACCATGATTAAATAGATTATCAGGATTCATAAATGAAATTGGCATCTAATTCTTTTTCCAGCCTTGTGGGCATATCACACCTCCGCAAAAACTTCAATTGGTTTTACTCCCTTCCAGCTAGTTTATGGTGTGGAAGAAATTTTACATATTGAATGTGAAATATTGTCTTTGAAACTAGCAACTAAATTATTAGCAGCCACTTCTACGACTGAAGAATGTTTTATTTACTTAGCGCGACTAGGTGACACTCATTGTGATGCTGCATTAGTTAGCGAGACCCAAAAGAAATCAGTCAAGGCACAATATGATTACAATGTAAAACCTCACTCATATTTAGAAGGGGATTTAGTCTTGGTCTATGACAAAGAGCATGATTAGTTAGGCGCTAGTCAATTCAAGAAAATGTGGCATGGCCCTTATATTGTAAATTTTTCATTGGCAAAAGGGGCCTATCAATGAGTTGATTATGACAACATTCATGTAGGAAAGCCCAGAAATGGTCTTTACCTGAATAAATATTATTCTTAGATTTCTTAGTGAAGAATTTGTATATTATTGTATCATATTTTATGTGTGGAAATTTTTAGCAATTTTTTACGATTTTCGGCTACTTCTCCTACTTATCTTATGTTACACTTGATTTGAAAATGTTGAGGCTCCCTTAAACTTATATTGACTTTACTGATAGTGCTAGGTGTAGTACTCATAATTTTTCTTCTGCAGCCTAATTCATTTATTCACCCACATGTGCGTTAGTTTCTATTCATGGGATATGACTTAGTCGAACAACGAATAACATCGCAGAGTATAATGCAGTGATTGAGTTATTATCTGATGCCATTTCATTTGGCATTCATCGATTGATCCTTACGTTAGATTCTCAACTCATAGTATTACATTTAAACAATGTCTATTTAGTTAGAAGTGCTTCAATGTTAAGAATTTTTTTGTGGGTTTGTCTCTTGAAGAGGGGTTTGATTACATCGAATATAAGAATATTCCAATAATTTTAAACACATTAACTAATGCATTGGCTAATTATGTGTTAAAATGGCTTTTGTAAAACATATATAAAAAACAAAAGAAATATTCATCCATATATTTTACAAGATAAATTGAAATAGAAGTAGTAGTTTTCGTTAGTCAAATGTTTGTAAAAAGTGTGGTTTTTACAGAAATGTCACCCAAAGGCATGAGGCCCAATGGCCTTTATTATCTAAAAATGTCAATACATCATCAAAAAGAAAAATATAGCTCTAAGACTAGCAGCTACACATGATCATCATGGTAGAAGATAATAACATGTGCTAATCATCGTAGAGGGTGACTAATAGGTCTAGGAACCCCCACTGTGTGACTTTGATAGTGGAGAGGTAAGTCATCCATCCTGACATTTGGGATGTTTAGGGTCAACCTCTCAAGGTTGTACTCCAACTCAGTCAATGCCTCTGTTGCGTCTAGATTTTACCCTACAGGAGTTATTGGTCGCTCACTGTCCTATCATATCTGCATAACCCTGTCGGTCTCACTGGGCCCACATTTGCATGATCATTTCAGATAATTAGTTTTGGATTCCAAAAAAAATGCACAAAATTCAAAAATTCAAAAACAACCAAATTGTGAAGTTCTTACCTAGATCGGCCTACTTCATTCCAGCTGTTAGTGGCATATCTCAACCATATGTGTAATCCATGTTTGTATATGGAAAATATTCAATCATGATGATTTGATTTTGTAGCCATCTGAAGAAATCAGGATTATATTATATCGTTGGGCCTTCACCACCTCCGTGGTGTGCCATTCATGTGACCCACTTCAACATGCGAGGATCTTGAAGCCCTCCTCTATCTATGGCTACTTATGCAGTGAGAATGGAAATTCTCTCTAGAGAAAATGAGATGACAAAAGAACCATACCCAAAATTCTTGAGTTTGTCAGTTTTGACTCTAGTTAGTTGCCCTTTCAAGTTGGTAAACTACCCCTTTGAACCAGTTGAATATTGTACGTTGCAGGTAATTTACGGCGATCTGCATATGAGCATTTGTAAGTAAGTTAAGAGCTTCACTTCTGCATATTCGTGCAATAGTGAACCAAATATCTCTCAAAAGAAACCTATCTATGGTTTTAATACCAATTCACCCATCCATGAGGGAAACTCCTCAGAAGCAATGATGCACTAGTTAAGTGGCATTTATTTCACCACCTCATCTATGTCCATACGAAGAAATGTCCACCCCATGGCATGGGAGCACAGATAACAGGTAAATTTCATCGACATAAATAGTGAGTCTATGGTCTCCAATCACGAAGCATTCTTCTTGTACATTCCACTTTTTCACTATACACTCCAACAAGTTTAGTTGGGCCTTCATGCCTGGGATAATGAAAAGCTTTTACAGGCCACATCTTGTGAATGCATGTATTGTCTCTTGATGGTTCAATGAAGCTATATCTTTTTCTTCATGTTCACACTCTCTCCACTCCATTTTTGTAGCTCAAACCCCTGCAAACAAACATGGAGGATCATTAGAAAAAATTGTGGTAATTTTTTGCAAAAAAATTGGGTGTTTTCAATTAAATTTTTAATTCCCTCGGCAATATAATTTATCGCATGAGGAAATCAGTGTTGATGTGTGCAGTTCTAGGCCTAGAAACTATGCACATCCCATTTTTTTAATGTAAAAAACTTGGTCGGTGTGCGCAGGCCCGATAAGGGTGAACTACGCACACTGACGACGATTTTTCATTTGAAAACCCTCCCCAAAAAACTAAAATACACAGTCAAATGCAAAATAAAACAATGAAAATGAAGATATTTGAGATATTATTTACCAAGAGAATATGGCTCACAATTTGGTCCAAAGGTTTGTTTAAAATCTACCTCTAAAGTTCTTGGTGAAGAATGTACTTTATCACTCTCAAAGGGTAAAAAACATAAATAGTAATTTTTTTTACCTTTTTTGGTATTGATAAGTTTTTAGGCCTATTAAAATATTATTTTTTTCCTATTAGCCTCTAAAACCCAAGTTTATAATGCTTTTTAATATATTTTTGAGTTGTGATGATAATTTTCTAGTTTAAGTGCAGATCACAAGTTACTTACAAATATGAATCATTTTGGAATTGAGTATATTTTTATCGATTTTTTGAACTCGTTAAAAAATTACAAAAAAGTGAAACAAGGAGTTATATTTACGCCATTTTTAGAATCCCTAAACATGTAAAGATCATCTAAAACTTGATTATTCGAACTCATAAAAGTAAATGAACAATCATCTATTTAGTGCAAGTTTACCCCTTTTACGGAGTGAACTAGATTATTTAAGAAAAAGTTATATGTTGATTAATCATGGTCAATATAGTTCTCTCCTACATTATTTTACCCTTTTTCGAGCTTGAGGGACTCAATTCATGAAAAAGGACAGTGTGGAGTTTACGTTTTTTTCTTTTCTTTTTTCTGCTGACCCCTTAAAACTAAAAAACAACGAGATTTACTTTCTCTCGGCTCGATAAAATTTCCATTGAAAGAACTGAATGAGTTTTATTTTCATGTCATTTCAAACTCTTTAAAAATGAATATGACATCGAGTTACCCCTTCACTGGACTCGTAAAATTTACACAGTACAGGACTTGTTAAGCATGACAAAACCAAACCACTCCTTCCTAGGGTTTTTTAAAAATATTTCGAAGGACTCATCCGAAGGATGAGCTTAGAGGAAAAGCATATGTTATCCTCCTCAACTTTTCCAAAAATAAACAGGTACTTGCTAGTAATGGTGGGGGAAAAGTGGGAAAGAACCTTTGTTTTTTTATTGTAAAAGGTAGTATTTCACTCTTGAACATGACACTCTGTCACTTTTTGTGTCTAGGTTGGGAAATCCATTTTCCTCTTAGTTGACCATACCTCATTGAAAGTCTTCAGTTGGTTTGGGTACAATTTTTTGAGTCAATTGTTTCCAAGTTAGAATGTCGTGTCACTGATATTTTCAAGAGGATTCCAACCTCAGTTAAATTAATTTTCCATTCATAGCCTTCATTCGCATCGACCATCCCTAAGTTAGTCTTGGATTATTCCAAATTTATTTTCTTCAAAAACTTAACATGATTTTCATTTCGTAGGCCCTCCTACAATAGGTCACTTCCTATCGACTTCATCTCACTATCTAGGAAATTAATCTAGAAACCTTCAGTACCTTGAGGCCTACATGCCTTAACGGTAGATTTCTTGCCTTTGATGATAGGTTCTAATCATTGACCTTCAATCAATTGATTCTCTGAGTGTTTGACATGATCACATCTATTCACACTTCATAGATTGTACTAGAAGTACCTTGAGATACATTGTCATTATTGGTGGCTTCTTTCACGCTTGTTAACGATTCACATCATTGATTGGTAATTAAGTGGTTTCTACCATGTTTGACTATAAGACATTCACTCGTGTGGCTAGATTTGTATTACGGATCGAGATGGAGATCAAGACCCTAGATCTATTTTCATCCATCGAAGCTGCATGGAGTTATTAAATATTCATGATGATAAATATAGATCCAATGATGGTTGCGTCCATACTATATCGTATGTTGACATGGATCATTAAATGTATTTTCGTACTGGTTCTTTGGGATATTTATATTATGAGTATGGGAATTCATACCTCAACGATGATTATACATTGCATTCTAACATTTGATTTATTTTTTCAGGTCTCTGACTACAGTCTCTAACCCAAACCTTGGCATGATAAAGCACTTCAGTCATAAAACATCTTTTCTGACTTTCCACTTTTGGGGCAATCTGTTACATGTCATTTTGTCGCATTAGGAAAATGGCCGCCAGTTTGGATCTTTCGTTATCCATCAATGTGTTCTAAGGCATCCCCTTTCAAGGTTAGAACCCAAAAAATCCCAAAGAGAATGAAATCCTAGATATCAAGGCTCAAAAACCTATTTTTGGCTTCCTAGCAGTTCCCCAGTCCATTTTTCTGCATACATAGAAGAGACCATTAGAAGTTGCACAAAAGTGCGCTCTCTATGACACTATGGCATGCACCCATGACTTAAACCATGTAAAAATAAAAAATAAAGTCTAGAAGAATTGTTAGTCAAATATTTCCCCATTGATAAGCTTGTAATGGATGCATGATCCCTCCCATCATGGAGCTACTTCCCTCTCTTTGTGGAACCCCGATCCCACCATGTGTGGATCTCATCCCTTGGGAAATGGATCCCAAACTCCCCCCTCTTGGCCTATAAAGCTAACACATGCCTGAGGATTGAAGAGGACTATTGAAGGTAGGATTATGCTACAAAAATATGGCTAAGACACTATTCATCCAAGGAAAGGGTTGGAGATTGTGAGAAGAGTCTTGTAACATCAAGGCTTTAAGGTTGTAACTTTTTTATCCATTTTATTAATGTAAAATATATTTCTATTTCCTAAATATTTATTTCCTGATATCATTTGTGGGATTCCTTGATCACTCACATAGGTTATGATTGATTTTTTATTCAATTTATGATATATGTTGAGTTAATTAGTTCATTTATATTTCATTCTATCTAATAGATGCTTTGATCCTTTGTGTGTTTTTGTCTATGAAGATCTCCTTCAAGACATCATGGAGAAGGTATGGGGAGCATTGGAATGGTATTTAAAGCATCAAGGAGAAGCTAAGTATCAAAGGCACTGAAAGGGACTTCGACAGGTATTTCGATTAAACAGAAAGTAATCTCTCTCATATTGCTTGTTTCAGTCATGCTATAGTGCTTTGAACCAAGAGGGTCCTTGATATACGAATGCCATTCATACCATAAAATTATCAGCCATATACAATAATATTCTTTTATTACTACTACCATAAGTGATTCTATGGGGAATCAATATAATTATATTAGTACCAGTCATATACTAGTAGCCCGAGGCCAAAAGGAGGAAATAGCGACACTACCCTTTCTCTAGATCTCAACATCACACATTGATATATGACCTTGCATGGGGAATTTGAACTTGTCCATTGTATGTAAAGTGTCTACTCAATGAGGACTAAGTATGCATGAAACTAATCCCCCTATGATTTATAGGTGATTGATTCACCATATGTTGGTACTTCTCCGTTAGTGCCTATGGAAAACTATAATTCATTCTAATTCTAATACAACAATGGGAAGAGTTTGTTCTCCATTCATAAGAACTTATTTCCGCATAATTTCCATTGTTCAGCAGATACAAGTTGTCTTCCCAACAACCCATGTGTTATGCAACCAGCTCACAAAATAGAAGAAAATATAGAGAAGCGACTTCAAAATTACCCTCTTCGAGGGGGGAACCTCCTTTACATTAGATAAATGAACTATTCTTGGATTATACAAATGACAAGACCTCCTTTCTATATATATAATTCTAAGGGTCACAATATAGCCAAAGTCGACATAACAATAATAATGTAAGGGCACAACAATAACAATAGTGGGCTTCTATGGGGAACAATAATAACAATATGGGGACAACATGGGCACATCAATAACAATAATAATAAGGGAATACCCTAGTATTGTAGGGACCTAACATTCCCCTCTCCTTCAGAAAAGTGGTGTCCTCAACACTTCAGTAGTTCTGGATGCTTCTGCATAAAATTCTCATCCTCCCATGTGGAATCTTCAGTGGATAAGTTCTTCCACCTGACGAGATACTCTGAAATTGATCAATTTTGTAGGTGTCGAGTTATTCTTTTTATGACTGCTTCAATTCCAATATGATTTTTCCTTCCTCTTCAAGTTATGGAAATATTTTTTGAACTAGGAGCTTGTCACCTATGACATTCTTTAACCATGAACAATAGAAAACTAGGTGCACTTGGGAAGCTGTAGGAAGCTCCAATTTGTATCTTTTACAACACCCTGTACAGACCATAATACTATGGTGATAATTTAATTATCCTTCTTAGCTTGTTTTAGGGACATTTTTTTGTATGGTTGTAGATGTAGAAATACCCAGTCACCTACATCAAAACTTCTTTCGCTATGATGTTGATTTTTCTGTTGTTTCATTCTATTATGTGCCAAAGTGAGGTTATCCTTTAAGGGTTGGAGAGATTGTTTTTGATGCTCGATGTGAACTTCCACTACTTGAACCATAGAATTTCCTCTTAAATATGATATGATGGACGATGGATGATATCCATAAAGTTCCATAAATGGGGTCATTTTTTCTGCAGTATGGAAGGAAGTGTTATACCACCATTCAGCCAGAGGCAACCATTTGATCCATTGTGTCTGTTTATCAGATACAAAGAAACGAAGATATCCTTCCAAACATTTGCTCACTATCTCAGTTTCCCCATTATATTGAGGATGATAAGATGAGCTATGAGCTAACTGAGTACCCATACAAGAAAATAATTATGTCCAAAAATTTCCAGTGAAAATGGGATCTCTATCACTTACAATAATATTTGAGTTTTAATGTAGCTTTTGAAATTTTTCCATAAATGCAGTAGCAACTGTATTGACTTTAAAGGGATGAGATAATGCAAAAAAGTGTGCATACTTGGTAAGTCTATCAAATACCACCATGATGACACTCTTCCCCTTGGACTTGGGTAAACCTATGTTAAAATCCATTGAAACGTCCTCCCAACATTGACCTGGAACGGATAAAGTTTGTAATAGACCTGGGATCTTAATTTTTTCAACTTTATGTTGTTGGAAAACCAAAAATTCCACCAAAACTTTTGAATATCATATTTAAGGCCATCCCAAAAAAATTCCTTCTTAACCCTATGGTAAGTTTTTAAAAATATTGAGTGCCCTCCTAAGGGAGAGGTGTGCAATTTCATAAGAATCTTTTGTTTGAGTTGGGAATTCTTATAGATGTATAAGAGATCTTTGTACCATAAGTAATCATTTTTCCAGCTAAATTTTTCAGATGTACTAGGGTCTTTTTGTAACTTTTGAATGAGTTCCCATACATCTTCATCATTCTTCCATTCATCCCTTTCTTCTTTTATCCTATCTGGTTGGATAATAGAAATGGCATAAAGAAATGCTTCCACATTCTCATCCTTTCTTGAGAGTGCATCTGCAAAAACATTTTTCTTCTCTTTTTTGTACATGATTTCAAAGTCATAACCCAACATATTTGTGACCCATTTTTGCTACTCTTCTAAAGATATTCTTTGGTATAAAAAGTATTTAAGGCTATCATAATCTTTTTTACCTTGAAGTGTCTTCCCATTAGGTAAGGTCGTTATTTCTTGAGTGCATGTAGTATTGCCAACATTTCCTTCTCATAAATAGCTTTGTGTAAATACTTTCCTTTGATTGGATGACTTTTGAAAGAAATGGGTCTTTTATCTTGCATTAAAATGACACCAGTTCCATTTCCTAAGGAATGAAATTCCACAATAAAAGTTTTTTTGCAGTCTGGCGTAACTAAGACCGATGCCTGGCACATTTCCTCTTTAAGATGTTAAAAAGCTTTCATTCCTTCTAGAGTCCAAGAAAATGCATATTTCTTCAGTAATGTTGTTAGAGGTGTTGCTATTCTCCCATAATTCTTAACTAAATTGTGATAATACCCTGTCAACCCGAGAAATCCTCATAGTTGCTTTATGGCTGTGGGGATTTTTCATTCCTTAATGGATTTAATTTTGCTAGGGTCTACCTTAACACCTTCATGAGATACAATATGACCCAAATATTTCACCTCTTGCAGTCCAAAGAAACATTAGGATCTTTTTGCATATAATTGTTTCTCCTCCAATAGTTTGAGCACTCTATCAGCATGTCGAACATGATCCTTCCAAGACTTTTTGTAGATTAGTATATCATAAAAAAAATACGAACACAAATTTTCTAAGGAAGGGTTTGAAAATGGAATTCATCAAACCTTGAAATGTAGAAGGTGCATTGGTAAGGCCAAAAGGCATGACCAAAAATTAATAATGACCCTCATGAGTTATAAATGTTGTTTTCAGAATGTCTTCAGTCTTCATTCTGATTTGATGATATCCTGAATGAAGGTACAACTTGGTGAAGTAAATTTCTCCATGCAATTCATTCAATAATTCATTAATGACAGGAATGGGAATTTTATCTTTAATAGTGAGCTTATTAAGCTCCCTATAATCTAGACACATGTGCCATGATCTATCCTTCTTGTGCACCAATACTATTGGAGTAGAGAAAGAACTCTGACTATGTTGAATTATACTAGCCTCTAGCATTCCTGCAACCATATGTTCAATTTCACCCTTTTGGGCATAAGGATATCTGTAAGGCATGATGTTTGGAGGAAAACTTCTTGGAATCAAATGAATAGCATGCTCATGATCATGGAAAGGTGGGAGGCCTTTGGGAGTCTCAAATACCTTGGAATGAGTGTCCAAGACTTTTTGCAGATATGGAGAAATATATGATTTCGACACAGGAACCTCTAGAAAACATAATTGTGAAATAACACCACATTGCTCTTTATTTAGAAGACTTTGCATGTCGTTAGAGATAATTATACTTCCCGGTTTCCCTGTGATACCCCTTAATTCAACTTCCCTAGTACAACATCAACACCACCCATTGGAATGGAAATCATTGGACTATTCAACAAACATTCTCCCATGGATAGCTTGATATTATGGCACCTTCTAGAGCAATTAATGGTTCTTCCATTTTCAACCATCACTTGGCACTCTAGTGTTGGATATAGGAAGCAATTCAATTCCTTCTCTATCTTACAATGAATAAAATTATTGGTATTTCCTGAATCAAAACTATTACCTTTTTCTTCTTGATATGTCCTTCTATCTTGATAGTTTGAGGAGTGGTTATCCCCCAATGCATTGCAAGATATGGTTCGATTCATTTCTTCGTTCTCTAGGTTTTGTTCTTGGTGTGTATATTCTTCTTTTGATGTTTCTTGTTTCCTTTCTTCTTCCTCTTCACAATCTATGTAAAATAATTTCTTCTTGGCACACTTATGACCTTTAGTGAATTTGCTATTGTAACAAAACCCTTTTTCTCTTTTTTCTTCCAATTTTTATGATGTCCGTTGAGTTCCAAAACTGCCTCTTTCTTAAGCAATTTCTTCATCCTTCTTCCTTTGTTTTCTCATGACAATGCACCTAAACCATCAAAATCCATTGCATGTTTCCTTTAGGAGTATATTTCAGTGATTTTCAAATTATATTGTTATGTGTGTTATTTGGATAGGTTTTTGTTTTTCAACTAAGGAACGTAGCTACATTCCGCAACTAACTGGCTATTCCGCAGCCATCTCCATACTTTTGTAGGTCACAGGTGTTGAGAGAAGAAACGAACCATATGCATAGCTGGGAAAATGTCAGTACATGGATGGTGTCCTATCCATTTCATCAAAGTCGATGAGAAAGACCCTGGTCAAAGGGGAGTCCATGGAAGAGACCTACAGCAACTAGAACTCTGTTTTTGCACGTTTATTAGTAAATGAATCCGAGGTAGGATCCTGAAGCCAAGGATGTCTCTTGCGACTTGCATAACCAATATCCAACAGCCAGTATTTGGAGATTTAATTTTCAAGCCAATCGAAGACTAAATTTCTGGATATACCACCTGTTTACATGTTTGTTGTAGAAGATTTCTCTCTTAAAAACAGTTATGTATTTTTATAAATATCAGAGTTTCGAACACAGAACTAGTTAATGTTTTTGGGGCTGATGTAATAGTGCAATTTTTGTTTGTAGTTTGAGACATTCAGTGCTCTATTTTTAAATATAAAAACTCTATTTTATTATGGATATCTGAAGCATGTGAAGTAATTCTGTGTTTCTAGTCCTGGACCTTGCAGAGGGCCCCTGCATGGTCAAGGTTACATTTATGTACATTTTCATTTGTTATCTTTCTTTGTTCAGTTGTACATTTACTGTGCTTTTATTATGTTCATAATTGTTTCTAACACTATGTTCATTGCAGCTTGTGGCATTTTTTTCCACTAACTCAGATAGTTGCATTCCAGCGTAGAAGTAGTTCTTTGGTTTCTAGCTTCTTAACTGTAGTTTTAAATTGTTGACAGTAGCATCATTAGACTTATTTCTTCTACTGTTCCTTGGTTCTTAGTTTTTAAATTTAAGTTGTTTCATGATTTTGCTTATTAGAATAGTCACTCATTACATAAATGGATGTTTCCAAAGCCTTTCATTGATGGATTATCCTCAAACTAAATGGTGAAATGTTGAGTTTATGAATGAGATTTCTTGTTGTTTAATGCCTTCTTCTTCTTAGTATAGTCACTCATGATATAAACAAATATTTCCAAATCTATTCGTTGATGATCAATCTTCAAATTAAAGGGCGAAATTTTATGTTTATGAATGAGGTTTCTTGTTGTTCATCAGTTTAGAGTTAGATAGCTTAATGCCATTTTCTTATCAATTCAGTCACTCATGATTTAAATAGATATTTCCAAAAGCCCTTCATTGATGGTTGAACCTAAAACTAAGTGGTGAAATGCTTTACTAATGACTGAGTTTTACCTTGCATTTTCATGTTTACTTCTTTTAGAATGATGAAGAATGGAATCTCTCAAATATTTCTACCATAAGGATCCAATTCCCCCTAAATTATATAGCAGAGTGATAACAATACTTCATTTAGTTTTTCTTTCATAACTAGAGTAGTTGCAGTTTCATTTTTGTTTATTTTCCTTAGTATAGTTGCAGTCCCATATTTAGTAGTTCACTAAACTTTAAATTTGTAAGTAGATTATACAACAGAAATAGTTTTGTTTCCAGTATTTCATTCTCAATTTGTTATAGATAGCTGCAATTCCATTTTCTCACTTAAGTTTTGGTTTTATAATTAAGTAGACAGTAGTTTTAAGAGTCCTTTCAGCTCATGTTTTGGAAACCATTACAATAGCAAGAAGATAAGCTTTGTTCTTCACTTTCTTGTTTTGAAAACCTCACTTCCAAACTTGGCCTAAAAAGCACTTTTAGACTCTCACTTCATTTTTCTAGGTTCTTAGCAACAATAGATTAAGATTTTAACTACATTGCAGAACTTTCGGAATCAAAAGATCAAAACCCCAAAAGCAAACATAAACTTGAAAATAGTGAAGTAAGAAAGGGTTATTTAGAACATATCGTGCACTACACTTCATTAGTTTACGGCACCTGGATTGATAATTTATGTAGAAATTTAGAACACTAAATTGACCAAACAGTGTCAAACTTGTACTTTGTGGATGGCTTGGGGAAACAACACTTCCATATTTATAGTTGTCATTGTTAGGCTTCCTTGTTGCCATAATTTTTCTTTCAATTTTTCTTTCCAAACTGAATGCATTCTCCAATGAATCAGGTTCCCAAAGATGAACCTCATATTGGATGTTATCCTTTAATATCCCTATGAACATATCAATCCTATGCTCCTCTGCAATATCTTTTACCCTTATATTCAATTTTTCGAAGTCCTTAAAGTGCTCCACCATTGAACCTTTCCATTTGAGATTTATCAATTGGCTAAAAAAGGTGTTGCTTTTTGTATCCTCATAATATGCTATCATTTCTTTCGTAAAAATTTCCCAAGTCAAATTGTTTTTACGAGATCAAATCCATCGATACCATACAAACTAATTGGGTTCCAAATATAAAGTCGCAATGCATACCTTTTTTGTGCTTTTCACATTATGGAGATTGAAATATTGCTCCATCTGTAGTATACATGTTACAGGATCTTTTCCATCAAACTTCCTCATATCGATCTTTGGAACATGGTGGGTCTTCAATCCAACATTAGATTCTATGAAATCATGACTAACATTTCTTTTGTTCTCATCATGAGTTTCCTCTACTACCTTTTCACCGTTAGGAAACATTTCTTGTAGCAACTTTGCCAAACCTTCCATGTCTTTCGTCAAATCTTCAATGTTTGCTTCTAAACCATCCATAGTAGCTTCTGCACCATCCATCTTAGCTTCCACTCCATTATTTAAACCATTCATCATAGCTTCCATGCATTTCTTTAAACCATCTATCTTAGCTTCTATTACTTTTTGTGAGATTGAAATTTGTTGCACTTGGTCTCATCATTTTTATATATCATGTTGCATTTCTTGCTCTTCTTCATGAGTCATGCTAGAGATTTCAAGTTGCTTACTAGTTGTTTCCATTTTCTTTCTTCAAGGAATTAATTAATGATAATTATGCTTCACTATGTCCTTTGAATTCCTTCAAACTAATTTTCTAACCAAACTTATGCAAAATTTTAAAAAGACTACACACCTTTTTTGGCTTTGTAGGATCTCGATATTGAGCCTCTTATATCTCTAGAATTTTAGATCTCCAAGGTCTAAAATTGCATCGCGTGGTATCCCTCTGATTCCTCATTCCAATCCCACAAATCTAATCAATATTGGATTCTCCAAGAAATCATTATTCCAAATATCCCACGATGCCCTGATTATAGACTAGTTCAGCATAGTGAACTTGTACAAAGTTCCATGTGTCACTGTTTCAACCATTGAACCTGAAACCTATACACAAAAAACCACATTCTGTCCTCTTTCTATAAATTTTTATGAAATTACAATCTAGTTCTTAGAGAGAACGTTATGATGATTTTACCCAAGTCATCTATTTGAGATATAATTCGGGAGCCTACAAAAACCTTAACTTCCTTGGATGATATCGCTAAATATATAGCGATACAATATCAGAAATTCGTACCCAAGGTTCATCAATATTTCGACTCAAATGGGGTTTTATTTTAGCTTCTGAAACGTCATAGAAAAATTTTATTGCGAAAATGTCACGATGACCTGTTTGAAGCAACGAAACCCTAGAATCTAGAGCTCTACTACCAATTGTTATGCAACCAGATCACAAAATAGAAGAAGAGATAGAGAAACGACTTCAAAATCAGCCTCTTTGAGGGGGAAACCTCTTTTACATTACACAAATGAGCAATTATTGGATGATACAAATGACAAGATGTCCTCTCTATATAGGAGTCTAAGGGGTCACAATATAGTCAAAGCCGACATAACAATAATAATGTAAGGGCACAACAATAATAATAGTGGGATTCTATGGGGCACAATAATAACAATATGGGGACAACATGGGTACAAAAATAACAATAAGGGGCTACAATGACAATAATAATAAGGGAATACATTATTATTATAGGGACCTAACACCATGAGCCAGAGACAGAAGGTGTGGTTAGTGCTGACTAATATTGAAATGGAACCTCTATGGAACCTATATAAGTGGCATGAAAAATACTTCCCCACAATAGTTATAGTAGTTGTGTCCATAATCTTTTTTTAACTACCCACTAGCCGATTTATCATCCACATTGTCAGAGGTTCCTTGCAATACGACTGCCAATCATACATATATTATACCACCATAGATAAGTTTCAATGTGTCATTTAATAGGTCCTTAGTACCATTCCCTAATCCCTACCTAAATAGTACACAACAATTTGAACTGAATCCATCCATGTTTGGTTGGGACATATTTGCAAAACGTCCTCCCCCTTTTGGTTCTGCACCCTCTAGGTCCTAATTTCACATTCCTAAGTCCATGGTATATATCCATCAGGAACTTCCAACATAAGGTTGTGGGTTAGTTAGTGGAGGTCACATCTGCATGATCCCCTCTATGGTTGAATAAAATAAAAACAAGTGGTTCCGCTCTCTCATCGAAAGCAACGAAGATCATGAAGAGATTCAAGCAAGTGAAATTTCATGTAGTAGCCATGGTAGGATGTTCAATACTCGACCCTAATATGTGAATGAATTCTAAGGATCCGGACCCTTAAAACAAAGGTTATATAAGATTATATATTGCATAATTAGAGTTCCTCCAGCTGTTATAAGCACTTGACCAAATATTCTTCAGATAAATATGTTCAACCGAGGATCCGATATGCTCAACTGGGGAGGGAATCTAAGGTTGAGTGTCAGGCGTACTCCTAGGTAAGCGAGTGAGTGCTTTCTTATCTAAAATCTATCAAAAGGATTCGTTCTAAAGGGTATAATTTCTTTCTTGTTTGTTACTATATTTCTCTAAGGTATAGGGAGATCCATCTTGTCTGTGAGAGGGATTTGTCTGCCTAACAGTGCTCCTTGAGATTTTCTTTTCTGCTGATGGTTTTTCTTATCTTTGTATTGTTAGTACTTTTGAATGCTAACTGACTACTAGATCCACTTCTTATTGGTTGAGGGGAAAGTACCCCTAGGGTCCTTTGGGTTAAGACTCTACCAGACTGAAAATTTCTTATTCAAAGAAACACACACACAGCCATTATCTTTACTGTAAGCAAATTCTAATGTTGAGGGTACGTACCTAAGGTCCTACGTTCGAGAAGGCCTTTAGGGTCCAAACCCTTCTTGGAGTTCCCTTCTTCTCCTTTGACCTGTAAAACCAACAAATCAAAGAACACAGCAGTACATGGACAAATACTTATACATAAACCATCTTCATGCTATAAAGTTAGTTATAAAAATCTTTAAGTAACTACTTGCATAAGAATTCAAGACAAGAATCTCATAAGCATAAAGAAAGATTGTTTCGGGAACCAAGACGTGTTTCTTTATATAAAGGCAAGTAAAGTACATATAACGGAAAGATTTCACCTGAAACACCTTCAGCAGGCTCCAAGCAAAGCTTCCTCCCGGATTCGTTCCAGCCTCAAGCCTCCAACAAGAGCTCCTTCCAAGTCTTACTCAATGGTGATATAAAGGATGAATGATCACCAATACACATGGAAACAAGGGTTTCCTATGCAAAGTGGGGGAAGTGCAGAAAGCACCAAGGACTTCAGACCTGGTCTAAGGGGAAAATCTCAGCATAATAATCTTGCTCTCTTTTCTCTCTCTCCTAGGCCTTCCCTTTGATGTCTTTTTATACCATCTCCAAAGTAGTTTTTTAGTTAGGATTTGGTTGGGAACAGTTGGGCCACGGCCACTAATAGGTGATCAGTAGGTAAAACCCATGATCTCCGCCTGAAAATAAGGAATTATTTTTTTTTTTAAGTGTTTTAATACATACACGCGGGTTGGGTATACACAGACCCGCGTGTACACACGTTTAACTCAGGGCAATGTCGCGTATAAGGGATAAAACACTGTTTTTTAAATTTTAGGACCAGGTCTGGAAGGAGGGGTTGCCCTAGGCCATGAGTGTAGCATCACAAACCATAAGAGTGAGATTTGGAGCTATAACAGATGCCCCCTAGTATATGAGGTCAGAAGGGGAACATGATGGCCGAAATATATTATGTAAGTACATGGAAAGGAAGTCTGTCGAGAGACCGAGGAGGACTTCACCAGAATTCAGCCTACCAAGCCACCAAAAGGAGATCAGAAAGAAACATTGTCTGAGGCGGGCATACCCATGCTCAGAAAAAGTAAAGCATGTCCGCATATCAATTACAAGCGGATCCACTAAGTATACAAGTATAAATGACTGGAAGATACATAATGTATCATCTGATCATAATGAGCAAGTACATGTCTTAATATCACATATAAAACTGTCAATGATGCTAAAAGATGCAACGGATCACTGATATCAAAGACTGATCCCAAAAGGTACCAACTGAACATGATGGAATAGGATGGTACTACACTACAAACTCAGGTGCCAGAATATAGAATGTCGCCATGACTGACTGCAACATATAAGGTGGAATGGTATCAACTAGCAGCAACAGGAGCAACTGTCAAGTGAACCAATGAATGCTGATACAACCTGAGGTCTTCACCGACCGTCGTGGTACATTTCTACACCATGGGAATAAATGATCTGAAGTCGACCATGTGAGAAACCGTTTTATTACCGGTCATTGATGTATACCGTTAAAAAACGCGAGACTACTCACCGATAATGATAATGAGCATCAAGGTACCCAGTACAATCTAATAAGTGTGAATAGATGAGCTGAAGTCGAACACCTGTAAGAATCTATCGATCAGGAGATAATGATGGTTTCCCACTATCGATAGTGAGGAATCTGCCACTAATGACTGCAAACCCCAAGGTACTGCCAAATGGACTCTATATCTTTGCCCCAGAGCAATGAGTCGGAGTCGATAGGGAAAGATCCACTAGAAGGAAGGCATTAAGGCATCCTCCATCAATCTAGTGCGAGTGTAATCCGTAGGCCAATAATGTGGAAGGAATCAGACGAAAAAGATGTAGTAACCCAACCGAGGTACGTTTCCGATGTACACAAGATGTGGCTAGCGCACGACAGAAACCCTCTGAACCAACCAATAATGAAAGCTGACACAGAGGCGAGGTATCCACCAATAGGGTCAAATGGAAACCAAGGTACTGCACGAATCCCAATGTGTGATAATGTATGCTGATTTCGAACACAAGGGAAACCACTCAGTCAAAGACCCATGATACTAATCGATGCTGAGCACAAGGTGACCTATCAATAATGAAAATAGGGCCAGGGTGCGGCTCTAGGCCTGTCCTCAGAGCAAGGTGTCGTCGTCGATAAGGACAAGACCCGCTAGCAAGAAGTCAATGGGGACCTTCTCAAATCGGCACGAGTAAAGGACCAATATAACTGATGTGATGATAGACATGATACGGACAACCAGGGATGGCCGACTGAAAAATGAGTCAAGAGACACCGCAGAGAGGCCGACTCATGCTAACTTCCATTGAACAAAAGCACGACTCAACGTGACTATGTGGTAGCATATAATGACTCTGTATAAGTTTGCCATGCAGGAGGCACGAACGAACCCTCAATATGATTAGAAGAGATAACCAATCAGGGAGAACTAACTCAATAACAAGGTTATGGCGTACCTAAGTCAAACTAAATCCCACCCATGCGGAGGAGACTTTGTTTTGAGTGCTTTGTTCAAGGGTGACACGACTGACTCTAGCTGCCAACAATAAATGGAAATAACGTCCCTGTTCCCGCTCTTTTTTGGAATATTAAATTTTTTTGTCTTTTTATGTTAAGCCAGAAAAAGAATAAAAGAATGCTATAGTACAATGGAAAGAACGAGTGTCAGTGAAACAAATGATCTAGTTCCTGGGAAAGGAACGTTCCTATGCTCAATGCAGGGAGGTGAAAATTGGTCAGTGACACTCAGAGGTATGTTCCTTCCACGGATCTGGGTATTTCAAGCTGCAGAAGCCAAAGGTATGCAAGGTTGATTTTGCAGATGTCATGGTAAAAATTTGGCTTAAACACGAGTCCAAGTGAAGTCAGCTTTAGGCCAAAAGGTGCAAGTGGTCAACATGCAATGCAGTCGTACAACTCAACACAAAGGAGCCTCTAGGGTATAAGGCCAGAACAAAGTGAAGAAGCAAAGATGAATGAGTCTTCAACGCATAAGTCATGGCGGGACTAAAGAGGACTCCCGAGCCTAGGGATGAAAAATCAACATGAGTGCCAAGCGACAAAAAGGTACTAACTAGGGAACCCATGATAAGGTAGGCTCTACCACACAAGTCATGATACCTCTAAGTAATGAGAAGGTTCCGCACCATAACTTGGCGGGGTTGATCCAAAGGCAAAATGGGAAAGGAAACTGATAAATGCACAATGCAAGTGGAAAAACCTAACCTATATGCCAGTTTTGAGAACCAATACCTGTCAGAATGGACCAACCATAAACTTCCAAAGGAGAAATCTTTCAAGTTCTGTAAACATAAATAAGAACACTAGACGAGAAGTTAATGCATCCCACATATAAACTTCATGTAAAATCTTTGTGTTATAGAATACAAAACTTGAAAATGCGTACCTCATATATACAATATGGTACAGGGAACCACGCAGCCTTGCGGCTTACGCATAATAGTTCTGTTGAACAAACCCCTTGCAGGGCTCAGGCCAAGGGCTCCTTTGGTAGTCATAACTCATGGCTTCAAAGAGTTCCTCCTGTGAAGGCAAAGCAAGATCTGAGAAATAATGAGAACTACAAGGATCAAAAGAGGGAATTAAAGGGTCCCATGTCCCTATAGGAAGAATCTCTCGGTCAACTGTCGGGAGCAAGTCCCAAGAAGGAGAATAATAAGTCAAAGGATCCTTCTTAGAAGCGATTGAATATTGAGGATTCAATGCTACATAATTGACCCGTGTCAGGGTAGAGTCTACTTGAACACTTGGAACAAACCAAGGGGCATTCTGCAGTAAAGTCTAATTAGGGTGGTGATTATCAGATGCAAGCTGATCAATAGTGACAATATTCCCGTTATGAGGAAAGCACATTACTCGAAAGAGTGAAGACACCACAGCATTCATAGCATAGACATAATCACGCCCAAGTAGCATATTAAAGTCTAAAGGGCTATCAACCACCATCATATCGATTAAGATAGTCTTCCCACCTAAAGTGATAGGAAATTGAGGAAGAACACCCATAGATTCACCAGGCCTTCTATCATAGGCTAACAACTGACTCTGAGCTGTCAACAACTTTGGGGAACCCAAAGCTTTCCAAGTCAAAGAGGATATAATACTTGTAGAGGATCCTTCATCCACCATACATCGATAGACATTTGTGGAGTTAACTCTGACCTTTATTTGGAAAGGTGCAGCGGAAGGAAGACGAGGCTCAACAAGACTATCCCAATCAAAGGAAACACTCCTAGAACTTGGAGGGGGAACATTCGAAGTAACCGGAATGCCCCCTATACTAGAAGACTCTGTACTAGAGACCAAACAGACTCTTTTGTTAGGCACTTCACCCCCCAAAAGAGGAGTTTAATCGGCCAGCGATTGCACTGGCTCTACCACATTATCAACCAATGGTTGATGGGATTGATGAGAAACCATATCAGACCTAGGAGTAGAAGTACTTTCAGACTCGGACCATATCCTTTGAACCTCTGGAATACCAGGGCATAAATGAGTAAGATGGTCTCCCTTGCATATCTTACAAGGGAACTTAGGTTTAAAAGTTCTACGTCCAGGTTTCTTATCAACCTCCATTCTGCCAACATGACTAGCAGTGGTTTGTGGAGAGTCCGGAACATGACTTGCAGAGGTCGGTGACTCTTTGCTAGTATGACTCGCATTGACTAGACTCATGCCCCCAGCATGACTAGCAGCGGCTGAAGACTCATCTCCAACATGACTCACAGAGGTTGAAGATGAAATGCTAGTGTGACTTACAGTGACTAGACTTGTGCCCCCAGCATCACTTGCAGTGGCTGAAGACGAAAGGATAGACTTATTCTTCTTCTTTGACTTCCTTTTTCCCCTTTTTTTAGATTTCTTGTTACAAGAAGGAGGAGAAGAAGGAATCCCAGATTTCTCTTTGAAAGAAGATGAACAATTAGCACCCATGTGATGCCCCTGAAATAAAGCATTCAACTGAGAAGCTTCAAGAGCATTTGGAATATTCGGAGTGGACCACAGCCAAACGGGTAGTCAACCATTCAACCCAGGAATATTCAAAGTGGCGATCAAGGGAGTACCAACGTTTCCAAAGAAAGGAAAAGCACAAGGATACCCTTTTGGAAGGGTACCTTGGTTGGTTTCCACAGGAATATTAGCCATATTAAACTGATCCAAAGACCCTTTCCCTTGCGGGAATATAGAAATAACTCTTCAAGGAATATGGATAAGCAATCAAAACCTTTTCCCTTGAGGAGGCAACTCCACAACTTCTGAAAGAACGACCAAAAGCCTTTCAAGATTGGTAGAGTGGTAAGCCAGTCACTCAGAACACAAAGTCCAAATGTGACTAGACAAAAATACCTAAAGCCAACTATATACAAGGAACAAAGAGCACACACTATAAAGTCCCTAAAGATACAGCCAGTCAAACAACTTCCAAGTATTTCCGCTCCGGGTGATGGGGACCGGACACCAAAATACAAGAAAGTGGAGTCAGGGGCCTTCCGAAGATAGTCTGGGATAATGACGGCCCAGTCCTATCAACGAAGGTAACAGAGGAAGTTACGCTGACCTCCTAACAACGGCCTGTGCCGGTCCAAGCCCCCAAGCTTCACAAGGGTGCCCTCCAGTAGTACTGTCGAGAGTGATGCAACGTCAACCTCAGGTGCCACGGGATTCCCCTCCGCAGCCACCTGTGTAGATCCCTAGGAGAGGCAACTATGGGTACCAACTCGTCGCAGAAGCCAGGCGGAACAGTCGTGAGGTAAGTTCGGACAAGTAGGAGAGGGGGTATCTCTCTTCCCTGTCTTCACAGACCCTCGTGCTTAACTCCCAGATCCGGAGCTTTCCTGGTCTTCCTAACGCTATTGGATTTTATCTCGTTATTCAGACTCTTATGTTTGATGTTTTATGTGGCCTTGGAGAGTTAACTCTCCACTCGCCTAATACAAGGCCCTAAAAATCCTAAACTTGTTGGTGTAACTGACTAAAACAAAAAGTTCTAATGGATTTTAATTAGCGCTTGATTTTATTAGGCTGTTCTTTAAGTCACAAGGTAATGGTGATGAAACTTGTGGTGTTTTTATGGACGCAAAAAATAAATTATCCTAACCACATTCACATGCACTTTCTGTTTTCGATGAAGAGAAATTTCTATAGGGTTCAGAGGTACTTCAAATTAAACAAAGTTTTTCTCATTCTGTTCAAACTCCACACTCACAAAAGCTAGCAAAACTATGTATGCCTAAAAGGGGATGCAAAGCTATGCTAATGCAAGAACTATATGTGAATGCAAGATTTTAAGACCACTCTAAAAACAAAGAAGGAAAGTTGCTCACTTATCAAATTTGTCTTGCCACTAAAATGCTTAGATAGAAGATGATGTGTTACCAATCATTTCGTCCAAACAATAAAAACAAGCTCTAAGATAAACACAAAGCACTTTCACTTCGCAAAAAAGGAAATCAAATGAAAAGCAAGTTTAAGAAAGCGAAACTTAAAACTTTCAAAAGATTTTCTTTCAATCAAGTCAAGAAGTCTTTTTCAAAGAATGCTCTCAAAAATACTGACACCAATGATTGATGAATAGGAAACCAAACACTTTTGTGAATTGACACCTTTCAAATGATGAAAACCCAGCAAAAATAAATGCGTTTGAAATCGCTAATGACAATCAAAAGCAGCAATGAAAGTCCAAAAGGTCAAAAGACAAGTTTCAAGAAAATGGTAACAAACAACTTTCCGAAACGAAGGAGCAAATGGTCACAAAAATGATTTCGTTAAGCAAGCAAAAGGGTCATCAAAACAAAATGAACACAAAGATTGAATCCAATCTTCCTACTCTGCCAAAACAGAGCAGTCAAGATTCTTAACCAGAAATCTTGTGTGTCAAAGAACAATGACGCTCGAAATCAACAAAAACAAGACTAATACTCCTTATAACTAGAGAGAGTTCAGAACAAGATGCCCCCTGCTAAACAGAGGACTGTTACTAGAAAATGACTGCTTCAAACTGACCCAAACCACCAGACAAACATTCAGCAAGAAGAAAATTTACAAATCTTGAAAATTATATAATATACGCGCCTGAAGTGATGTGCAGAATGCGTGTACATGCTACTGTAACTGAGGAAACGTGCATATACGCGGGTTAACTTAGTTCAACTTGCGTATATACGCTTCTGTAATCCAGAAAAACAACGTATCTGAAGATTTTCAAGAAAAATAAAAAATACAGACTGAAAAAACTGGAAAAGCTTAGAGTTCAAGAACAGATCAGACAGTCAGAGCCAGCAAACAGAGGGGCTGAGCCTTGATTGGCTTGAATACTACCCAAACTAGGAACAATAAGAGTGTTTTTCCCCTGTGGAGTCGCCAATTCTGGTTGAGGGGAAAGTACCCCTAGGGTCCTTTGGGTTAAGACTCTACCAGACTGAAAATTGCTTATTCAAAGAAACACACACACATCCATTATCTTTACTGTAAGCAAATTCTAATGTTGAGGGTACGTAGCTAAGGTCCTACATTCGAGAAGGCCTTTAGGGTCCAAAACCTTCTTGGAGTTCCCTTCTTCTCCTTTGACCTGTAAAACTAAAAAATCAAAGAACACAGCAGTACATGGAAAAATACTTATACATAAACCATCTTCATGCTATAAAGTTAGTTATAAAAATCTTTAAGTAACTACTTGCATAAGAATTCAAGACAAGAATCTCATAAGCATAAAGAAAGATTGTTTCGGGAACCAAGACGTGTTTCTTTATATAAAGGCAAGTAAAGTACATATAATGGAAAGATTTCACCTGAAACACCTTCAGCAGGCTCCAAGCAAAGCTTCCAACCGGATTCGTTCCAGCCTCAAGCCTCCAACAAGAGCTCCTTCCAAGTCTTACTCAATGGTGATATAAAGGATGAATGATCACCAATACACATGGAAACAAGGGTTTCCTATGCAAAGTGGGGGAAGTGCAGAAAGCACCAAGGACTTCAGACCTGGTCTAAGGGGAAAATCTCAGCATAATAATCTTGCTCTCTTTTCTCTCTCTCCTAGGCCTTCCCTTTGATGTCTTTTTATACCATCTCCAAAGTAGTTTTTTAGTTAGGATTTGGTTGGGAACAGTTGGGCCACGGGCACTAACAGGTGATCAGTAGGTAAAACCCGCGATCTCTGCCTGAAAATAAGGAATTATTTATTTTTTTAAGTGTTTTAATACATACACGCGGGTTGGGTATACACAGACCCGCGTGTACACGCGTTTAACTCAGGGCAATGTCGCGTATAAGGGATAAAACACTGTTTTTTAAATTTTAGGACCAGGTCTGGAAGGAGGGGTTGCCCTAGGCCATGAGTGCAGCATCACAAACCATAAGAGTGATATTTGGAGCTATAACACTTATTTCCTTAGATCTCACTTTTGATGTTGGTATTTTTTGCTATAGGTTTCTTGGGTTCTTCTTTGATATTTTCCCCTGCATGCAAACTAGACTCACCCTTTTGAAATCCAAGACCAGATTTATCCAATGGTGATCTTTGGATCTCAATCGAATTTTCCAAGGCTGCAGTACTCTTCTCCATCTTTTGCTTCTTTCTCAAAGAAACCACTTCATTTTCTAGCTTCTCAACTTCTTCTACCTTCGCTTAATATGTCTTCCTCATGCCTTCGTCAACTTTCTCAAATTTTTCCAATTTAACCTTTAAGCTCACTATCTCTTCCTTCAACTTGGCCTCCTTATCATCACATATCTGCAACAAATTTCCTTGATATTTTTATGCATCTGTTAGTCTAGAAATCTTAGCTCTGAGATTCTATTGTGACCACAACCACCACCCTATTAAAAGCTGCTCTAGTGGAAAATTTGAATGGGTCCCCTAGACATTTGACCTTTTGCTTCTTAGTGGAGTTGTCATATGGAATTATGTCTTCAAAGCTGCATGGTTAAGGCCCCTTTCATACATCTCTGCAGAATGATTTTTTTATAACCCAGTCTAGCCCCTCATTCATATCCTTCCATCGGGACTTATTAAACCCTCATAAACCTTCATGATGCTCCACATCCAAACATATAACCAACCCCCACTCTCTATTATGGTTGTATTTAGATTCAACCCACAAAACCTTCTATCGCATCTTTATTTCTATTATAAATTTTTATAATAGAAATACTTTACAAGCATGCATAACTTAACATCTCCGTGCTTCCTCGGTCTTTACACATCCTCATTGCATACCTTTATCGCAGGTTGCATTGATCAAGGGCAAAGGCCTATCTGTCATGAATAATTGCGATGTGATCAGGCCTCCAATCGATCAAATATCACAATCACACTTCATTAAGACCCAAAGCCCAAGCTTCAACGTTCCATGAATGGTGGACCCGTAGGGATTATTAAGTGCAACACATTTGATTTTGGGTCTGGAGCCCATTGCAAATCGCATCAGCGAAATTCAACGCTATTACATAAGGAGCGATGCGAAACAGCAGACCCGTCAGGATTATTAAGCATAACACATATGATTTCAGGTCTGCTCCCCCAATTGCAAATCGTAATTGGCAGAATTCTACATCATACATAAGGCGTGATGTGATACAATGGACCTACCAGGATTATCAAGCATAATACATATATTTTTGGGTCCGCTTCCCCAATCGCAAATTGCAATCAGAAAAATCCAACGTTTATACATAAAGCACAATGCAATATGGTGGACCCGCCAAGATTATGAAATGCAACACATATATTTTCGGGTCCGGCCAATCACAAATCGCAATCGGCGGAACCAGGGGTGATGTTGCAAGGTGATTGCCCACTGAGATTTTCGATTATGACTTGATCGCATCGCGACTTTGGCTGAGCTAGGGGCCAATTCTTTCACACTCGCTCCTTTTGATTTCAATACGCCTTTATCATTTTTTAAAGTTTTAATGAGGGCAATATTTGTTCTTAGGAATTTCTATCATATTTTTCATAATCATAAGCTAATGTTAATTATCTCTGTAGGTGAGGATTAAAAGATGCATGAGTGGATCTAAAGAGTTTATATATGTGGGTGTGTTCTATTTAAGATTCGGCTTTAGGCGTTCACAGTCGAGTTTCCATGTGTTGCTTGTGTATTCCGAAAGTTATGCGGTCGTGGGCCTTATCATGAATAAATGACATGCATACCTCCTCCTTTCAAGCAGTATCTATTCATTTCCCCAGGAAATGAAACACTCCAGTAGATGTTGCCTCTATGTGTCATCCATTTCACCGATTGATTCTACGTCTGTACATTTTAATTTTTATATTGAAAGAGGAGGAAGGTAGAAAGTCGGGGGAAGACGGAGGGTCAGTCTATTTTGTATAAGTATTACCTCCAGAGACGGATGGAGGACTTTTTTTTTGCCAAGAACAGGGTTGATTTATTTTGCTAATAAAGAAGATTGTTTGAATCAAGAAGAAGCCTTTGTAGATTCATTTCCATTTTGTTTTATTTTTAGAATCAGAGTGTTTTTGCTAACATATATATATATATATAGATATATATATGTTCTCCATAGTGATAACATAAAGCTCGTGACTAGTCTTGGTTGTTCGAATATAATTTATTATCATGGTTAACTCACGAGTGGTTGCTGATTCAAAACCTTGTTAAACATCAGTTGCAAGTTTTATTTGTATAAAAGGAATGTGTATTCCTGCATGAGTAATTAGATTGCAATTAAGCTTTAATACAACCTTTTTCATCGGTGAACTCTGTAATTGATTCATTGGGACTTGGAATATATACATGATGTTTAATCTCTTTTTGCTATGCTCCTACAGGATAGGTTAGAATGGTTAGGACTAGCTTAAGTAGGTAGAATCAGTGTAAATAAGACCTGATGCATATAGGTTGGTTATTTCTTTTGTTGATTTAATGGAAGTCCTCCTCCACGAAGGAATCTTTCAACACCTATAACAGTTTACTGGATCCTTTGAAACCCGTTGGAATTAGCCATTCCAAACGAAAGTAGATCTAATTAAGGTCTGCAATTGGGTTGGTTCCCCTTGTTGGCATAGCGAAAATTTGTCGCGTTAAAAAAATTGGCACTAGAAGGAGGGCCTGAACTGTCGTCCGCAACTTTTCAAGACTTCATCTATAAATTTTGTGCATGGATTCTAAAATATTATTATATGGATCGTAAAGGTTGAAAAGATCCTTTCGTGCATTTGGAAAAGCCTCATTTTGAAGGAGTAGAGGGCCACTTGCGAGACTGATGAAGCTTGTAGACCAAAAAAAGAAAGAAGTTTGCCCTTCGAAGGCATTCACTCCTAAGGTTCCTGTTGAGAAGGATAGACCTAGTGGTGATTCCAAGAGTACTCCAGTCGTAAACTATCTAGAGAAAGACAATACATCTCTGAATGCAATGAAGGTGACTCAAAATGGTAAACTTCCACCTAAGAATGGAAAAACCGGTATGTCTACTCTACCCTACCCTGTTTATAACATTGATTACAACATTGTGGATGATCTTAAGAAATCTCGAGCTAATATTACATATTTCGATTTTTTAAAGTTAACACAACAAAGAGATCTGCTCTTGAAAGCTATGGATGAACGGAATTGCAAATCCCCCACCATTCCGAGTAGCCAAACCAGGAAGTTGGCATCCAAACCTGTTAGTACCCCTAGTACAGCCCAAATGCTATCGGCAATGGAACCCACTCTATCAAAAATGAATCGAACCCCCCCAAGATGTCAGTGTAGCCATGATAGGAAGGGAATTAAAATTCATGTTTTCACCTTTCCTTATCACATTTGAAATCTTCAACATGAACGTACACAATTGCTTGGTAGATTTTAGTGCCTTAACCACTCTTATGCCTTATGTTGTTGCTACAAGACTTCATGCAATACCTGAGAAAATCGGAACTTGAATTATGCAACTGGATAGAACGAATGTAAAAGTAATTAGAGAATTGAAGGATGTGTTGATTTGGATGGATACCAAATCACAGTACACACAAGTCATTGACATAGTGGTAGTCAACATACCAAAGGCATATGGAATGCTACTTAGTAGGGACTAGTCAAAAAAATTAAATGGGTATTTCTCAACTGATTGGTCCCATCTTTTGTTGCCTCAGAAGGGAAAAGGTGATATGTTTAGAGTTGATCGAGAAAGGTACATGATATATGTGGTGACAGAACTAAACGACTCCAATGAACCTGTAATGTTTACCAACTCTATCCTTGGGAATTATATTTTTGACATTTGTGCCACCGAAACCTATTTTGGAGAATTCCATGCAGAGATAGTTGAAGAAACTGCAACAAACACACAATTGGAAGCTCTCACCCATAGTCCAACTGATGAGCCAACCCTATAATATAGTAGATAATAGAACTAATAAGTCATTTGATGTAACATTATATTCTATTTTCTGGACACTCTACTTTGATGGATCTAACTAGCTTGAAGGTGCAAGTGTTGGGAGCATTCTCATTGACCTGCAAGGGAACCAACATCTAATGGATAGCCGGTTGGAGTTCACATGCACCAACAACATGGCAGAATACGAAGGCTTGCTGCAGGGCCTGAAAAAAGCCATTAATATGAAGGTAAAAAATCTTAAAATTTTTGGGGACTCACAGATAATTGTGGACCATGTAAGGAAAAGGATACATTGTAATTCACCACACCTGGTAAGATACCAACATCAGGTATGGAGCTTAATTGATAGTTTTGATTCTTTTAATATCACATACATACCTCAAGGGAAAAAACAGGATGCCAATCTAATGGCTAGTATGGTTGCGAAACTTTTTCCTGATCTTAGATTAAACAAGAATAAATACTATGTTGAATTGATTTTCATACCATCTGTGTCTGATAACATCTTGAATTTGTAGGTGTTCGAAGGTGATGAGAAAATCCTTGAGTTCTTGCATTGCAAAAAAACATTCAAAAACACAGTCATTGATGAAAAAGAGCATGACAAGCTTATGAACGAGACTGAAGATGAAGAAAAGGATCAGCCCAATATAATTCCCAAGTCAATTGTCAAGATGGAGCACTTTTATGACCTGCATGATAAATTTAAGAAGCCAACTAAATACAAAATGCATAGCTCATCCGTGAAGTATGAGTCAGTCAAACTTGGAACCAAAGAAGACCCAAAAAATGTTAATTTGGGCTTGGGATGCTCTCCGCAAGAAAAGGCTGCATTTGTTAAGCTATTTAAAGAGTACAAGTACGTCTTTGCATGGACTTATGGCGACTTAAAAACCTTCGATACCAGTGATATGCAGCATGTAATTCCTTTGGAAAAGTATGTTAAGCCCTACCAACAAAAGCTTCGTAATATGCATCCAAGCTTGGAACCGTTGGTGAAGAGAGAATTAAACAAAATGTCGGACGCTAAAATCATTTCTTCTATCAAGCACACCCACTGGGTAGCTAATCTCGTGCCAGTAAGAAAGAAAAATGGAGACATTAGGTTATGTATTGATTTCAGAAACCTGAACAGAGCATCGCAGAAAGATAAATGCCCTGTTCCTTCTATGAAACACATTCTTCAATGTGTTTCTGGGTCTGAAATGTTGTCCCTATTGGATGGGTTTTCGGGATGCAATCAAGTGTTGGTATCGAACAGGGATCATCTTAATACAACCTTCTGTTGGCATTATGGCTAAAGTGTTGTCCTTGATGGCAACCCATTCAGGTGATAGATCACAGTACTTCAAGTCAGCAGTAGAGATTGATGATCAGCTATCAAATATTGAAGAAAATAAGGGGTACGCAAGTACACCTTACATAAGGTGCGTACACGCAGGTCAGTGTTACAAAAAGTGCGTACATACCCACAGTTATCCCGTTCAGGAGGTGCGTACCCCTAGTGCACACATTTCAAGGGAAAGAAATTCACATGTGGGGTTTTCTTATGTTTTACTCTTGGTATTTAGCCGACGGTATTGTGTTATTATGGTGTCGGCTCGTGGTATTGATCCATGATTTAAGGAAGAGCTTTCCTATATAAAGCAAAGGAGATCATTTGGCTTCAGCATGTTTTTGGTTGAATATCTTATGAGGGCTAGATCTGATCTAGATCTAAATAAGGCGAATCTACTAATGGACCGAGATCTCTTCGGCGCATGTTTAGATCTGTAGATCTGACTGTCTGGGTTATTTCTGAAGTCTTGAAATCATCTATGCCCGAAGGTACGCAGGTACAGTGAGAGAAAAGTGCGTACATACGCAGGAACGAAGCGTTTCAGGTGCACCGGTACGCAGGCACAGAAGGGTTTCAGGTGCGCCGGTACACAGGCACAGAAGGGTTTCAGGTGCGCCGGTACGCAGGCACAGAAGGGTTTCAGGTGCGCCGGTACGCAGGCACAGAAGGGTTTAAGGTGCGTCGGTACACAGGCACAGAAGGGTTTCAGGTGCGCCGGTATGCAGGCACAGAAGGGTTTCAGGTGCGCCGATACGCAGGCACAGAAGGGTTTCAGGTGCGCCGGTACGCAGGCACAGAAAGGTTGCAGGTGCGGAGGTCCGCAGGCAGTTCAATGGACCCAGAGCGAGGTACACAGGCTAGCAGTTGAGTAGGGTGCATACGTAAGCAGGCGGGCAGTTGAGCAGGGTGCGTACTATAAGCAGGCAAGCAGTTGAGGAGGGTGAGTACTGTAAGCAGGCAAGCAGTTGAGCAGGGTGCTTACGTAAGCAGGCGAGCAGTTGAGCAGGGTGCTTACTTCTCTTAAAATCCTTGTTTATCATTGTTGTGTTCTGGTTTTGGTCCTATTATTGTTGATCTGGTTACTACAGTTGACTGGGTGATTCTCTTATACTTGATGATCATTTGATGCTTATGGATCCAGTTTGAAAATTTATGAAAAGTGGTCCTTGTAAGAAAAGAAGTAGGGGGTTGTAGCTTCCTTCCAGGAGAGACTGGAAAACGAGAGAGAGAGTTGTAGCTCTCTGCAGGTTGCAGCCTGCGTACTGGTAAAGGACTGCACCAGTACAAAACCATTGTAAAAGGAGTTTCTAATTTGAAATAAGATAGAGACATATTGCAGCAGGTGGTTTTCACCCACATTGGGTTTCCACCTTACATCTTGTGTTCTTTGGTGTGACTATCTGTTTTCTTTTGTTCATGCTCATTATTTTATGGTACTGACATGCAAAAATAATTCAAAGAACAAATAAAGAAGATTTATTAAAAGAATTAGATAATACTGATTCACCCCCCCTCTCAGTATTATTTCCAACAATTGGTATCAGAGCCGGTCCTTCAGAGAAGCTTGATCGCTTGAAGGTAGATCGTTCATCATGAGCAACTACGAGAGAGGAGCATCAATCAGGCCACCGGTTTTTGATGGGACAAACTTCAATTATTGGAAGGTAAGAGTTACTGCCTATCTTCAATCTCTTGGTACAGAAGTTTGGGACATCGTAGAGACAGGCTACGCTTTTCCTTCAGCTACTCCTACAGATGCAGCCGAGAAAAATAAGTATGAAACAAATGCGAAAGCAGTCAGTACTCTATTAGGATGTATATCTCAATCAGAATTCATGAAGGTAATGCACTATAAATCCGCAAAAGAGATATGGGACAAAATTGTCACGAGCTATAAAGGAGATGAATAGGTAAAGCGTGCTAAACTTCAAACTCTCAGAATTCAGTATGAGACTCTCAAGATGTATAATGATGAAAGTGTGGCTAACTATTTTCTTCGGGTAGATGAGGTTGTTAACTGTATGAAAAATTTGGGTGAAGAAATAAAAGAGGCTATTGTGGTTGAAAAGGTTCTAAGATCATTGTCCCCCAAGTTTGAATCTAAAGTATCTGCAATAGAAGAAAAGGAAAATCTACGAATTCTTACTATGTCTCAGCTACATGGAATTCTAACTGCTTATGAAATGAGAAAGGGAGGTCCATCAAACAGAAGAGAAGCTGCTTTCAAGGCATCAGGCAAAGGAGATTATTATGAAGCGAGCCACGTCCCAGAAGAAGAGGAAGAAGAATCAAATTTTGTCAGAAATCTTCAAAGGGGTTCTGGAAGGTTCAGAGGTAAGTTACCTTTTAAATGCTTTGCTTGTGGAAGAGTAGGTCATTATGCTGCAAAATGTCCTTATAAGGATAAAGGAAAGGAACCTGCTAGATGGAACAAGAAATAGAATGCAAATAAGAAAAGCTACTACACTCATGAAGATAGTGATGGTCTATCAAACAGTGATGAAGATGAACAAGGTAATGAATATAAGTTGTTAATGGCATTTGAAGATGATGATTATATGGATGCTATAGATGTGGATAACCTTTATGATGAAATTACTAGACTCAAGAGATGTATAGAAGAAAAGAACATGATCATTGATACTCTACAATTTCAAATTGATGAAAAGGAAAAACATCTTGAAAAATTAGAAGGTGAAATTGTTGGTCTTAGAAAAGAGATTGAGAAAAAAAAAACTATTAATCTAAAGTTTGTCAAAGGATCTGAAACTTTGGATGAGATTATCAATGTGCAGCGGTCTCCACTAAACAAGACAGGTCTGGGTTATAATGGAGAAACTTCTCAAGCATCCACCTCAAAAAGTTATCTTGATGCAGCAAGAAGAAATGAGCAAAAGCACAATGAAGATCATCAGGTAAAGCAGGGACGAATTACAAACAGAAACTATCAGGGGCAATCCATCTTAAGGGTGAACAAAAGCTACAACCAGCCACAGGTAAAATCTTCTCAATTTGGTTCAAGAATAGATGACAATAGAAATTACAATCAATTGGCTGGTAGATTCGATAACCGCAGAAGTTTCTTCAATGGACAATGCTTTTCTTGCCATAACTTTGGTCACAAAGCAGCTCAATGTGTTGCATATAAAACGATCATGACTAGGGAAGCTCAAAAACAAAGAAGTATGACGGGGATTACAAAAAGGACCTATAACAACTTTTCGGTTCTTGAAAATGAAGTTGAATGTTCTATTTGCAATAACTTTGGTCATGAAGACTCTGAATGCAGGAGCAGGTTTCAGCAGAAAAAGGAACAAGCCTCAAGCACCAAAACATGGAGAATAAAGGAACCTCAAACAGAAAGATGTGGGATAGCATTTTATGCAGAGGGACAGGAAAATCTATGGTACATTGACAGTGGATGTTCGAAGCATATGACAGGTGATAAAGAAAAACTTGAGTCTTATTCTACTCTAGAAAAGGGAAAGAAAGTCTCTTTTGGAAATGATACTCCTGCAACTATAAAAGGAAAAGGCATTGCTCAGTTAAAAGAAAAGGTCAAGGCTGGAAATGTTTTGTATGTTGATGGATTGAAGCATAATCTTCTAAGTGTCAGCCAGATGTGTGATCAAAGAACCGAGGTTATATTCAGATCAAATGGATGTCTTGTTCGTGATCTTGATACAGGTAAAACAGTGATCAAAGGCAAAAGAACTCCAAATAATCTGTACATATTTGAAGAAGGACAACAACAATGCTATCTGAGCAAGGATGATGAGCACTGGTTATGGCATCGGAGGTTGGGACATCTAAGCTTTTCACAAATAAGGAAAGCATGCAAATATCAGGCAGTTCGCGATCTTCCAGATATCAAAATTCCTGACAACACCATATGCAAATCATGTCAGTTTGGAAAACAAACCAGAACTAACTTTCCAGAGAAAGAAGGATCAGCTAGCATGCCTCTTGAGCTAGTACATACAGATACATGCGGTCCTTTCAGGAAAAGAACACCTCAAGGAGAAGAATACTTGATATTATTCATTGACGATTTCTCCAGGTTTGTCTGGTTAGGACTTATGAAGCACAAAGATGAAGCATTCGAAAAATTCAAATCCTTCAAAGCCTTGGTTGAAAATGAATCAGGTCACAAAATTAAGTGCCTCAGATCCGACAGAGGTGGGGAATTTACTTCAAATGAATTTTTCGATTTCTGTGAAGAACATGGGATAAGAAGAGAATTCTCTACAGCAAGAACCCCTCAGCAAAATGGAGTTGTGGAAAGAATGAACAGAACAGTCCAACAAATGGCTCGTGCTATGCTTGATGAGTCAGGAACTCCCGCAACTTTCTGGGGTGAAGCTGCACATGCTGCGGTTGTTATTCTCAACAAAACAAATGTTCGGGTGAACAGCACTCAAACTCCTCATGAGCTCTGGAGTGGTAGGACTCCTTCGGTAAAGCACTTCAAAATCTTTGGGAGCAAATGCTATATCAAGAATACTGATGAGCAGCTTGGAAAACTTGAACCTAGAGCAGATGAAGGCATTCTTCTTGGTTACTCTCCACATAGCAAAGCATACAAATGCTACAATAAAAGACTTGGCAGAATTGTTGACAGCATTGATGTAGTGGTTGATGAGAAGGGATACATTCCTAGGCAAGTACATCATGAAGACATCGAAGAAGATGAAGGCTACCCCCAACGACAGAATGATGAAGAAGAAGAAACTCAAGAAGAACCAGAAGAGCAAACAAGAATAGAAGAAAAGACTCCATCCAGATATGTTCAGAAGAATCATCCAGAATCTCAGATTATGGGGCAGAAAGAAGCAGGTGTACAAACAAGAAGAACAGTTGCAGAAGCTTCAAGCTATTTGGCATTACTCTCCTCTACTGAACCACAAAATGTGAAAGAGGCATGCAAAGATGAATGTTGGGTGAAAGCAATGGATGAAGAACTTGAGCAGATCGAAAAGAACAACACTTGGGAGCTGGTTCCTAGACCAAAAGATAAGAATGTTATCGGAACAAAATGGGTCTTCAAAAATAAATTGAATGAAAATGGAGAAGTAATTAGAAACAAAGCCAGACTTGTTTGTAAAGGGTATGCGCAGCAAGAAGGAATAGACTTTGAAGAAACCTTTGCTCCTGTTGCAAGACTTGAGGCCATCCGAATGTTCCTTGCTCTCTCAAGTTTTCAAAACTTCAAAGTATTTCAAATGGACGTGAAATCAGCCTTTCTGAATGGAGACTTGGAAGAAGAAGTGTACATTGAACAGCCAGATGGGTTCATTCTTGGAAATGATCCAAATCTTGTATGCAGATTGAAAAAGGCTCTCTATGGTCTCAAACAAGCTCCAAGGGCTTGGTACTACCGTTTGGACAAATATCTTCATCAACAAGGCTTTTCAAAAGTATCAGCAGATAGCAATCTTTATATAAAAGTTGAAAATGACAAATTGCTAATACTTGTTGTGTATGTAGATGACATTATTTTTGGGAGCAATGAAGAAGCTATGAGTCAAAACTTTGCCTTGGTCATGCAGAAAGAATTTGAAATGTCCTTGCTAGGAGAACTGACATATTTCCTTGGTTTGCAAATCCAACAAAAAGAAGGAGGAATCTTTTTATCTCAAACCAAGTATCTCAAACAGATTTTGAAGAAATATGGTATGGAAGATGCAAAACCAGTATGTACACCCATGGTCACAGGATGTAGCCTCAGTGCAAATGATGAATCTGCAGCAGTACATCAACCAACCTACAGATCTATGATTGGAAGTTTACTTTATTTGACAGGTACCTGACCGGACATCATGCATGCAGTTGGAATAGTTGGAAGATTTCAGGCAAATCCGAAGGAGACTCATCTTCAGGCAGTGAAGAGAATTTTCAAATATCTTCAAGGGACTCAAAATTATGGCTTATGGTATCCTAGAGATACAGATCTTACACTTCATGCTTATACAGATGCAGATTGGGCCGGAAGCGTGGATGACAGGAAAAGCACAAGTGGTGGTGCGTTCTTTATGGGTTCCAGACTGGTATCTTGGTTCAGCAAGAAACAGAGTTCGATTGCCTTGTCTACAGCTGAAGCGGAATATGTTGTTGCTGCATCTTGTTGCACCCAACTCCTTTGGATGATGCAGACTTTGCAGGATTTTCAAATCACTTGTACACCACCAATCCCCATCTTATGTGATAACACAAGTGCAATCAGCATCTCAAAGAATCCTGTTATGCATTCAAAAACCAAGCACATACCAATCAAGTATCATTTTCTCCAGGAACAAGTGCTTGAACAGAAGGTCAAGTTGGAGTATGTTCCTTCTAAGGAACAAGTTGCTGATATTCTCACCAAACCATTGCCCAGGGACACTTTTGAATACCTCAGGCAAAAGCTGGGGGTTGTTGATGCATCATCTTATTGTTGAACCTCTTCTGATTGATGGTACAGGTTCAGGGGGAGCATATAATGCATTGTTGGCATTATGGAGGATGTGCAGGAGGAGATCTTGGAAGTAGCTGCAATATGTCTCTATCTCTTTCATGGTGGATTATGGTTCTTCGTTGCAGATCTGGTTCATATTCAGGGGGAGCATGCTCTTAGGGGGAGCATAACCCTTTGCCCTTGATGACAAAGGGGGAGAATGAAGCTAAAGTTTTGAGGTTGCCATCAAGTCCAAAGGGGGAGATTGTTGGCATTATGGCTAAAGTGTTGTCCTTGATGGCAACCCATTCAGGTGATAGATCACAGTACTTCAAGTCAGCAGCAGAGATTGATGATCAACTATCAAATATTGAAGAAAATAAGGGGTACGCAAGTACACCTTACATAAGGTGCGTACACGCAGGTCAGTGTTACAAAAAGTGCGTACATACCCACAGTTATCCCATTCAGGAGGTGCGTACCCCCAGTGCACACATTTCAAGGCAAAGAAATTCACATGTGGGGTTTTCTTATGTTTTACTCTTGGTATTTAGCCGACGGTATTGTGTTATTATGGTGTTGGCTCGTGGTATTGATCCATGATTTAAGGAAGTGATTTCCTATATAAAGCAAAGGAGATCATTTGGCTTGAGCATGTTTTTGGTTGAATATCTTATGAGGGCTAGATCTGGTCTAGATCTAAATAAGGCAAATCTACTGATGGACCGAGATCTCTTCGGCGCATGTTCAGATCTGTAGATCTGACTGTCTGGGTTATTTCTGAAGTCTTGAAACCATCTATGCCCGAAGGTACGCAGGTACAGTGAGAGAAAAGTGCGTACATACGTAGGAACGAAGCATTTCAGGTGCGCCGGTACGCAGGCACAGAAGGGTTTCAGGTGCGCCGGTACGCAGGCACAGAAGGGTTTCAGGTGCGCCGGTACGCAGGCACAGAAGGGTTTCAGGTGCGCCGGTACGCAGGCACAGAAGGGTTTAAGGTGCGCCGGTACGCAGGCACAGAAGGGTTTCAGGTGCACCGGTACGCAGGCACAGAAGGGTTTCAGGTGCGCTGATACGCAGGCACAGAATGGTTTCAGGTGCGCCGGTACGCAGGCACAGAAGGGTTGCAGGTGCGGAGGTCCGCAGGCAGTTCAATGGACCCAGAGCGAGGTACGCAGGCTAGCAGTTGAGCAAGGTGCGTACGTAAGCAGGCGAGCAGTTGAGCAGGGTGCGTACTGTAAGCAGGCAAGCAGTTGAGCAGGGTGAGTACTGTAAGCAGGCAAGCAGTTGAGCAGGGTGCTTACGTAAGCAGGCGAGCAGTTGAGCAAGGTGCTTACTTCTCTTAAAATCCTTGTTTATCATTGTTGTGTTCTGGTTTTGGTCCTATTATTGTTGATCTGGTTACTACAGCTGACTGGGTGATTCTCTTATACTTGATGATCATTTGATGCTTATGGATCCAGTTTGAAAATTTATGAAAAGTGGTCCTTGTAAGAAAAGAAGTAGGGGGTTGTAGCTTCCTTCCAGGAGAGACTGGAAAACGAGAGAGAGAGTTGTAGCTCTCTGCAGGTTGCAGCCTGCGTACTGGTAGAGGACTGCACCAGTACAAAACCATTGTAAAAGGAGTTTCTAATTTGAAAGAAGATAGAGACATATTGCAGCAGGTGGTTTTCACCCACATTGGGTTTCCACCTTACATCTTGTGTTCTTTGGTGTGACTACCTATTTTCTTTTGTTCATGCTCATTATTTTATGGTACTGACATGCAAAAATATTTCAAAGAACAAATAAAGAAGATTTATTAAAAGAATTAGATAATACTGATTCACCCCCCCTCTCAGTATTATTTCCAACACCTTCAACACTAAATGTGGCACTTACTCATATCGTAAAATTATGTTTAGACTTATTAATGCAGGCACCACATTTCAGAGAGCTATGGACATAGCTTTCCAAGGATTGATTAATAAATCAGTAGTGGTTTACATGGATGATATTACTGTGTATTTGTATTGCAAAAGGGATCATATTTATCACCTAAAAATATTTTCAAAAGATGCCAAAGGTACCGAATATCGTTGAATCTCAAGAAGAGTGTTTTTGCAGTCATAGAATGGAAACTACTGGATCATATCATCTCAAATGGAGGGATTATTATTGATCCCTAAAGAATAGAGACCATCATGAGAATACAACCCCCTGCAAATAAAAGGGCAATGCAATCTTTTTTCAGGAAAATTAATTTCGTTACGAAATTTGTTTCAGGTTTCACAGAAATAGTGTGTCCTATTCAGCTAATGATGAAGAAAGATGTTGCGTAAAGGTGGAGCAATGAAGCTAAGAATTCATTTCAGTGAATTAAGGAGGCCATCACAGAAGCTCTTGCATTGGTTAGCCCCAATTTTGATAAGGAATTCCTTCTGCACACTTTCGCTTCTGATGTTTCATATGTCACAATCCTCACCCATAAAAATGACAACAGCAATGAAGTCCCTATTTCTTATATGAGTTCTAATCTTTAGGGAGTAGAACTGAACTACCCAGATGTGGAGAAAGAAGGTTTTGTGGTTTTTAAAGCCGTAAAACATTTCCACCCTTATTTATTAAAAGCCAGCACTAAAGTAATCGTTCCCCACCCCACTGTAACAGCCCTCTTCATGCAGAAAGAAATGGGTGAACAAAGAGGGAATTGGATAACTACTCTTCAAGAATACGACCTCAATATTAAGCCGACAAAGATAGTTCGAGGGCAAGGATTGTGAAAGCTTGCGGCAGAAGCTTTGACAAATAAAGAAGGGGCATTGGAAGAACCAGAATCGTGGAGCACATGGGACGCACAAGTATAATTCAAGGAGGAGCCCGAATGGATTAACGAAATGTTGATGTATGAGCGCAAAACATTGGAAGTCCCTTTGGACCCTGAGTCATTGTATTACGACATACACTTTTATCTAACATGGGGATCATGTCCTGAGCACATGGATTCTTCACGAAGGAGAGTGCTCAAATTAAAGTTTAATCAGTATCACTTGGCTAATGACACATTATACAGAAAAATTATGATGGATTTTGGCTGAGATGTTTGGAAATGGATGATGCTGATACGGTCTTGAAAGAAATGCACGATGGCCAAACAGGTGGTTACTATGGTGGAGAGACTACTGCTCACGAAATATTAAGAGCTGGGTATTATTGGCCCACAATGTTCAAAGACTCACATGCTTACACAGGTAAGTGAAAGGTGTGTCAAACTATTGCAGGGCGAGAAAGAAAGACAACCATTCCCCCCACGCTTGTTATGATTTACTACCCATTCCAGCAATGGGGCCTAGATGTCATAGGTGAGATCACTCCGAACTCTTCATAGCAACATAAGTATATACTCACAACAACTGACTACTTCACCAAATGGACCGAAGCCATCCCACTTTGGAAGGTTACTGAAGATGAGGTAACATATTTTATTGAGAAATTTATTATCAACAAGTTTGGCATCCCTGAAGCTCTCATATTTGATCATGCTTCTTACTTTTCATCACTAAAATTGATATAATTTGCTATCGATAAATCAATTCGCATAAGGTATGAATCAAACTATTACCGTTAGGGAAATGGAGTTGCAGAGTCCACAAATAAAAACATCATCCACATAATCCATAAATCTGTCGCCGACAACCAGAGGAATTGGCACAACGTTCTAACAAATGCCCTTTGGGCTGATAGGGTCACCCCAAAGGTAGCACTAGGAAACTCCCCATACTTCCTCGTCTATGGACAGGAAGCCATCTTGCCTCCCAACGTTACCCTTCCCTCTTACAACTCTCCCAAGTTTCGAGAGGGACCCCTTTAGCCTTACTTCAAAAAAGGATCAACCAACTGGTGAGGTTGGAGGAATTGAGAGATAATGCCAGAAATAAATTTAGAAATCACCGAATGATTGTGAAGAGATGGTTTGATCGCCATCTGGCAGGAGATAAAGATTACCAAGTCAGAGAGCTTGTCCTGAAATGGGACAAGTTGAGTGAGCCCAAAGGTAAGCACACAAAATTCCAACACTTATGGCTGGGCTCGTTCCAAGTTGAGGAAAAGATTGGTCAGGGAACCTACATATTGAAAACTTTACAAGGAGAAACCAAAAAACTCTCTGTTAATGGCCAACATCTTAAGATATAGTTCCAGTAGCCACCGCATGGTGGTTACCTCCTGAGTAGGTTAGGATTCATTTTATTTTTCTGTTAGCTTAAGTTACATTCTCATCCTGTCCGTTCTTGTTTTTTCACCTTTTATAACTCTCTTCTGATTGCCCTCATTCACTACCTTCAGCTTTGTGGTTCCCTCATTAACCTGCTAGTGAGTCTGTAGATCCTAAATTCATTATAACCTTGCAAATCAAGTGAATCTTTGATGAGCCTGTGAGAACTAGAAAATTAACGGTAAAATTCAAGTTGAGGCCACTCATTGGCACCAGTTGGGAACTAGGAAGGCTCTTTTGATAACCTTGATACATGGACCATGTAAGGGAATCTTTATAAAACGAAAAATGTGTAACCATAGCTGGACTGCCATGGCAGAACGCGGCATTTTAAAATCCCACCCAGACCTAGCCTATACTTGTCTATGAGGTTTGTAGTCATCCCCCATTGGTTCCGTCCACCACACTAAAATTTCCAATATCTGTCATCTATAAGTAAACCTCCTTTCATGGGCTCAGCTCGCTATTGTATATCTCGTGGCCAATTTAATTGTTCTCTAGTCCTTGTGGCTGAAACTGGAAGGAATTATTTAAAAGAAAATGAAATTTTAAGTCCTTGTGCTAATCTGGAAGGACATGTTTCTTGGGAATCTGGTTGGAGTAGGGACAATACTCTTCTCCATCTTCTGCTTCTTTCTCAAAGAAACCACTTCATTTTATAGCTTTGCAACTTCTTCTATCTTCACTTAGTATTTCTTTCGCATACCTTCGTCAACTTTCTCAAATTCTGCCAATTTAACCTTTAAGCTCACTATCTCTTCCTTGAGCTTGGCCTCCTTATCATCACGTATCAGCAACAAATTTTCTTGATCTTTTTATGCAGTCGTTAGTCTAGAAATCTTAGCTCTGAGATTCTCTTGTGACCACAACAACCACCCTATTAAAACCTGCTCTAGTGGAAAATTTGAATGGGTCCCCTAGACGTTTTATCTTTCATTTCTTATTGGAGTTGTCATATGGAATTATGTCTTCAAAGCTGCATGGTTAAGGCCCCTTTCATAGATATCTGCGGAATGATTTTTTTATAACCCAGTCTAGCCCTGCATTCATATCCTTCCATAAGGACTTATTAAAACCTAATAAACCTTCATGATGCTCCATGCCCGCACATATAACCAACCCCCACTCTCTATTATGGTTGTATTTGGATTCGACCCAAAAAACCTTCTATCGCATATTTATTTCTATTATAACTCTTTTATAATAGAAATACTTTGCAAGGATGCATGACTTAACATCTTTATGCTTCCTCGGTCTTTACACATCCTCGTTGCATACCTTTATTGCATATCACAGGTTGCATTTCCATGTGTTTCCTATGTATTCCAAAAGTTATGTGGTCCTACGCCTTATCATGAATAAATGACATGCATACCTCCTCCTTTCAATCGACATCTATTCATTTCCCTAGGAAATGAAACGCTCCAGCAGATGTGGCCTCTACGTGCCATCCATTTCACCGATCGATTCTATGTACGTATTGTATTATTTGTATATTGAAAAGAGGAGGAAGGTAGAAAGTCATGGGGAAGACAGAGGGTCAATCTTTTCTATATAAGTATTACCTCTGGAGATGGGTGGAGGAATTTTTTTTGGCGAGAACAAGGTTGATTTATTTTGCTAATAAAGAAGATTGTTTGAATCAAGAAGAGGCCTTTGTAGATTCATTTCCCTTTTGTTTTATGTTTAGAATCAGAGTGTTGTTGCTAACATATAGATATATATCTATATATATATATATATATATGTTCTTCATAGTGATAACATACAGTTCGTGACTAGTCTTGGTTGTTAGAATATATATATATATATATATATATATATCTATATATATATATATATATATATATATATATATGTTCTTCATAGTGATAACATACAGTTCGTGACTAGTCTTGGTTGTTAGAATATAATTTGTTATCATGGTTAACTCACGAGTGGTTGTTGATTCAAAACCTTGTTAAACATCAGTTGCAAGTTTTATTGCAATTAAGCTTTAATACAACCTTGTTCATCGGTGAACTCTGTAGTTGATTCATTGGGACTTGGAATATATACATGATGTTTATTCTCTTTTTGCTATGCTCCTACAAGACAGGTTAGAATAGTTAGGACTAGCTTAAATAGGTAGAATTAGTGTAAATAAGACTTAATGCATATAGGTTAGCTGTTTCTTTTGATGATTTAATGGAGGTCTTCCTCTGGGAAGAAATCTTTCAACACTTATAACAGTTTACAGGATCCTTTGCAACTTGTTATCACTCAGGTTGTCCTTAAAGCTCCTTAAAGGATACGGCCGAGGTAACCACAAACCAATCTTTGGACTGCAGGTCCTAGCCTACTTGCAATCAGAGAGGGCTCTCTCTTCAAAATTTAGCTTTGTTGAAGATGATATTAGGCTAGCTAATGAGTTCAAGGGGGTTTTGTTTATGTTTGGTGGGATGGGGGATTCTTTCAAACAGAGTTGGGATGCATAGTGTGAGAAGTTCAAACCATTGGGCATGGAGTCATGGATTAGGCTTGTTGTTGCGTTTTCTTGGTCACAAGAGGAATACAGAGCAGGATAGCTCACATAAAACAATATCAAGCTAGAATAAGGATGGAATGAAGGTCAGTGAATGAAAGGAAACTAAGTATCTCTCATTATGCTAACAGAGGGAAGGTGAATGAACATTTATATAGGAGCAATCAAGGATTCCTAAACAACATTCATATATGAAGGAAATAGTGTAAATATGATCCAATCAGTATTCATATTCAGGACTAATTCAGAGGAAAACATAGATAAATAACAGAAATTGAGAACAGAATACAACTAAGTGAGCTCTGAACTATTCTTTCTTTCTGGTATTTAGATAGTGAAACAATGATGGCATAAAACATATAAACTGTAAACAGAGATAAGAAACACTTATTGGGCTATGTAGAAGCGTTAGGATTCCATAGTCACTCTTTAGTCATTAAAACACAACAGCAAGTTCATCTCCCAAACATTCCAGCGATCTTTGATTATAGAGACTCTCAGAAAATACAGTGCAAGTCTGGAGAGGAAGTTATTGACCAACCAACCCTTTACATAAATACAGAGGGTTGTTTAAATAGAAAATATTTACAAAAACCCCTTGAATAGGTGCCAAAGGAGAAAATATCTCAAAATATCTATAAAAACAGAGCCAAAAGAGATCTGTGCAATAACTGCTTCGAATACTAAGTTGTGCTGGAAATAAACGCAATAAAATATCTAAAACAGCTGCACATGAGGGAGCAGCCTCATCAAAATGGCTCTTTAGGGCTGCACAGGGTCCTGCAGCTTCAAAAATGGACTGAAAGAGTGCCTTGAGCCATGCGCTGTCCTTTGTGTGATAACTGCGCAATTAAGGAAGCAGCACTGCTTCAAAAATATGACTGGGAACAATGTCTCTACAATAACTCTGCCTTGAAAGCCTTCATGGTCAGCCTTAATGGTTGAATGATGCTTTGTTGACTTTGTTGGGCTTGCTTTGCTTTCATCTACTTTGAAAAACTGGACTGATACTCTTTGCCGCATCCTGATACACTTTGGCACTGAATCTGGGCCTTTTCTCACGACTGATACTTTTTAAACTGTCCCATCGCCCCCTTCTACCTTTTAATGCAAAAATAACTGCTGCTAATGTCCTCTATGGCCATTGGAATGCTATCGACGCTCTGGCCAATCAAAACTAGCTTTAAACTTTAAAAAATGGTGCAAACAGGAGGAAAAAGTGTTGCTGACTGTGCCGAGGCCGAAATTGGCTATCTGAAGCAAAATTGGGCCTTGGAGCGATCTCAGAAAGCTTAGGGATGCATGAATTCTCTTATCGGGAGTCGGGCGCGGGCATATATGTGAAAATATGAACAAATGCCGCCTTTTCTTTTACATAGAAAAAGACCAATTTGTTGGCATTATGATACATATGTTGTACTTGATGGCAACCCACTCTTCTCAGATAATAAGTTATAATGTAGAGAAAAGTTCACGCACTTATATGCAGAGAATATTTTATTTCATGTAGAGAAAAGTTCACACACTTTTATGCAGAGAAAAGTTTATTTCATGTAGAGAAAATTTCACGCACTTTTATGCAGAGAAAAGTTTATTTCATGTAGAGAAAAAGTTCACGCACTTTCATGCAAGGAAAAGCGCATATATGTTGGAGAACTTACCTTTGGTCCATGGTAGTTAGTCCTTGGTATTTGAACCTATGGTTTTGGACCATGGTACCTCGTCAGAAGTGTTGATACGAAGTATTGGGTTCGTGGTATTGGTTTATTATGGTTTTGGTCCGTGGTATTGCATGTAGAGAAAAAGTTCACGCACTTTCATGCAAGGAAAAGCGCGTATATGTTGGAGAACTTACCTTTGGTCCATGGTAGTTAGTCCTTGGTATTTCAGCCTATGGTTTTGGACCATGGTACCTCGCAGAAGTGTTGATCCAAAGTATTGGGTTCGTGGTATTGGTTTATTATGGTTTTGGTTCGTGGTATTGCATCCAAAAGTGTTGATCTCACGCACTTTCATGGTTGGTTCATGGTATTAGTCCAACAATTTTTTGATCCTATGGTTTTGGACCGTGGTATTTTGGAAGGCCTAAGATTATAAAAGAGGGAGGAGATCATTTAGCAAAGAATCATCAAATGAATTGAATATCTAATAAGTGTTAGATCTGAAATATTTGTGATTGGGTTATGGTGCAGATCTGGATCTGAATGAAGGAGGAACCTTAGCACATAAATAAGGATAAGTTCTATTGATGGGTCATAATCTTTATGCTTGAATAATAGTACCTTTGTATGATTTTGATCTATGAATCTGACAATCTGGGTAAATTAGTGTCTGAGTATTTGAAAGAAGGAATTATCCTTTATAGATCTGCACACAGGTTTCAGGTTGTTGAAGTAGCGTATATCTTTAAATTATGATCTAGTTGCCTCTATCTATTGCTGCAGTATTTTGGGTTCAGAATTTGGTGTGTGGTTACTGTTACTGTGTTCTGGGTACAACTGTCAGAGAAGTGTTTACTTGATTCAGTGCTAATTGGGAAAAGGAGATTGTTTGATGCAGATATACTTGATGATTGATTGATGTTCATGGATCCAGTTTGAAAATTTATGAGAAGTGGTCCTTGAAAGAAAATAAGTAGGGGGTTGTAACTCCCTTCCAGAAGAGAGAGTTGTAGCTCTCTGCAGGTTGCAGCCTGCGTACTGGTAAAGGACTGCACCAGTACAAAATCATTGTAAAAGGAATTTCTAATTGAAAGAAGATAGAGACATATTGCAGCAGGTGGTTTTCACCCACATTGGGTTTCCACCTTATATCTGGTGTTCTTTGGTGTGACTATCTGTTTTTCTTGTTCATGCTCATTATTTTATGGTACTGACATACAATAATTCAAAGTATAAATATATTGAAAAAGAATTAGATAATACTGATTCACCCCCCCTCTCAGTATTATTTCCAACAATTGGTATCAGAGCAGGTCCTTCTGAAGAAGCTTGATCGCTTGAAGGAAGATCTAACATCATGAGCAACTATGAGAGGGAAGCATCAATCAGGCCACCTATTTTTGATGGAACAAACTTCGTATATTGGAAGGTAAGAGTTACTGCCTATCTTCAATCTTTGTGTACAGAAGTATGGGACATTATAGAAACAAGGTATACTTTTCCATCAGCTACTCCTATAGATTCAGCTGAGAAGAAGAAATATGAAACAAATGCAAAGGCGGTTAATACTCTTCCAGGATGTCTATCTCAATCTGAATTCGTGAAGGTTATGCAATATAAATCCGCAAAAGAAATATGGGAAAAGATTGTTTTGAGATACGAAGGATATGAACATGTAAAACATGCAAAACTTCAAACCCTCAGGATTCAGTATGAGAATCTCAGAATGTATAATGATGAAAGTTTGGCTAACTATTTCCTTCGGGTAGATGAGATTGTTAATTGTATGAAAAACTTGGGTGAAGAAATAAAAGAGGCTGTTGTGGTTGAAAAAGTCCTAAGATCATTGTCCCCCAAGTTTGAATCTAAATTGTCTGCAATAGAAGAAAAGGAAAATCTACGAACTCTTACTATGTCTCAGCTACACGGAATTCTAACTGCTTATGAAATGAGAAAAGGAGGTCCATCAGACAGGAGAGAAGCTGCTTTTAAGGCTTCAGGCAAAGGAGACTACTATGAATCAAGTCACGTGCCAGAAGAAGAAGAAGAATCAAATTTTGTCAGAAATCTTCAACGGGGTACTGGAAGGTTCAGAGGTAAGCTACCTTTTAAATGTTTTGCTTGTGGAAGAGTAGGTCATTATGCTGCCAAATTTCCTCATAAGGATAAGATTGACAAAGGAAAGGAACCTGCCAGATGGAACAAGAAACAGAATGCAAATAAGAAAAGCTACTACACTCATGAAGACAGTGATGGTCTATCAAATAGTGATGAAGATGAACGAGGTAATGACTATAAACTTTTAATGGCATTTGAAGATGATGATTACATGGATGCTATAGATGTGGATAGTTTTTATGAAGAGATTTCTAGACTTAAGACATGTATAGAAGAAAATAATATGATCATTGATACTCTACAATTTCAAATTGATGAAAAAGAAAAATATCTCGAAAAGTTAGAAGGTGAAATTCTTGGCCTTAGAAAAGAAATTGAGAAAACAAAGGCTATTAATCTTAAGTTTGTCAAAGGATCTGAAACTCTGGATGAGATCATCAATGTAGAACGTTCTTCGTTAAACAAGACAGGTCTGGGGTATAATGGAGAAACATCTCAAGCATCCACCTCAAAGAGTTATCTTGATGCAGCAAGAAGGAATGAGCAAAAGCACAATGGAGATCACCAGGTAAAGCAGGGACAAATTACATCAAGAACTAACAAAGACTACCAGGTAAACCAGGGGCAATCTGTCTTAAGGGTGAACAAAAGCTACAACCAGCCACAGGTAAAATCTTCTCAATTTTCTTCAAGAATGGATGACAATAAGAATTACAATCATTTGGGTGGTAGATTTGATAACCGCGGAAGTTTCTTCAATGGCCAATGTTTCTCTTGCCATAAATTTGGTCACAAAGCAGTTCAATGTGTTGCATATAAAACAATCATGACTAGAGAAGCTCAAAAACAAAGAAGTATGACTGGGATTACGAAAAGGACCTATAACAACTTTTCGGCTCTTGAAAATGAAATTGAATGTTCTATTTGTAATAACTTCGGTCATGAAGATTCTGAATGCAGGAGCAGATTTCAACAGACAAAGGAACAAGCCTCAAGAACCAGAACATGGAGAATAAAGGAACCACAATCAGAAAGATGTGGGATAGCCTTTTATGCAGAGGGACAGGAAAATCTATGGTACATCGACAGTGGATGCTCGAAGCATATGACAGGTGATAAAGAAAAGCTTGAATCATATTCTGCTTTAGAAAAGGGAAAGAAAGTTTCTTTTGGAAATGATACTCCAGTAGCTATAAAAGGAAAAGGCACAGCTCAGTTAAAAGAAAAGGTCAAAGCTGGAAATGTTTTGTATGTTGATGGCTTGAAGCATAACCTTCTAAGTGTCAGTCAGATGTGCGATCAAGGAACCGAGGTAATATTTCGATCAAATGGATGTAGCGTTCGTGATCTTGATACAGGGAAAACAGTGATCAAAGGTAGAAGAAATCCAAATAATCTGTACATATTTGAAGAAGGACAACAACAATGTTATTTGAGCAAGGATGATGAACATTGGTTATGGCGCCAGAGGTTGGGGCGTCTAAGCTTTTCACAAATAAGGAAGGCATGCAAATATCAGGCAGTTCGTGGTCTTCCAGATATCAAAATTCCAGACAACACTATATGCAAATCATGTCAGTTTGGTAAGCAAACCAGAACCAAATTCCCGGAGAAGGAAGGATCAGCCAGCAGGCCTCTTGAACTAGTCCATATAGATGTATGTGGTCCTTTCAGGACGAGGTCACCTCGAGGAGAAGAATACTTGATATTATTCATTGAAGATTTCTCCAGGTTTGTTTGGTTAGGACTTTTGAAGCACAAAGACGAATCATTCGAAAAATTCAAATCCTTCAAAGCCTTGGTTGAAAATGAATCAGGTTTCAAAATTAAGTGCCTCAGGTCCGACAGAGGTGGGGAGTTTACCTCAAATGAATTTTTTCGATTTCTGTGAAGAACATGGGATAAGAAGGGAATTCTCTACAGCTAGAACTCCTCAGCAAAATGGAGTGGTGGAAAGGATGAACAGAACAGTCCAAAAAATGGCCCGTGCTATGCTTGATGCGTCCGGAACTCCCGCAACTTGCTGGGGTGAAGCTGCATATGCTATGGTTGTTATTCTCAATAAAACAAATGTCCGAGTGAACATCACTCAAACTCCTCATGAACTCTGGTATGGTGAGACTCCTTCGGTGAAACACTTCAAAATATTTGGGAGCAAATGCTATATTAAGAATACTGATGAGCAACTTGGCAAACATGAACCTAGAGCAGATGAAGGCATTCTTCTTGGTTATTCTCCACACAGCAAAGCATATAAGTGCTACAATAAAAGACTTGGAAGAATTTTTGACAGCATTGTTGTAGTGCCCGCAGGGGACCACGGATAGGATTGCGAGGATTCTGAGGAAGTACGATGTGCCCGCAACTTTTAGACCTCTCAACACTATCCGTGGCTCCCTCAGGTCTGTGAAAGACCCTATTGACCCTAAGGACATGAAGGGCGTCTATGTCATTCCTTGTTCCTGTGGGACCCCTTATATTGGTGAGACTAGTCGCTCTATCAATCAATGGATTAGCGAGCATTCGGCTGACTTAAGACATGGTAGGACCAAGTCCTCAGCCCTGGCTGAGCATGCGGGGAAGACTATGCATCATGTATGCACAGAAGAGGCTCAAGTCATTGCCAAAGTTGCGCAGTTTCACCATCACAAATTCAGAGAGGCCCTGGAGATTGAGAAAAGGCTGAACAATCTTAATAGGGATGATGGCTGGAAGATTAGCAGTTGCTGGGTCCCAGCCTTATCTTCCTATCCTCCTCATTCCCCTTTTGTTAGGTCTTAGGGTTTCTTCCTTCCCTCTCCTTAGGATTGGAATAATAATAAATATAGATTATTTAATAAATATGAATTATTATAATTTAATTTTAATGACCATTATAATTAAATAATAAATATGGATTATATAGATATTATATATTTTCATTCTTAGATATACATATACCTTTATTATTAAACGAATACATTTAGTTAAATTAACTAATGAATTCTTTTAATATATAAGTTACCTGATTTAGCTAATTTCTAAAAATAATAAATTATATATTATTTGTTTTTAGATATACATATACATTTATTTAAATTAACAAATGAATTCTTTTAATATATTTACCTTTTTTCTAAGAATAATAATAATTAAATATAACAAGATTATTAGTGGTTTGACTAGGGTCATTAGGTCAAAAATAGCCGTTGGCAATATAGCCGTTGGAGTCTCTGCACACTCTATTTAAACAAGCTAAGCCGGATTGGTTCTTCAACTTGTCCTGACGATGAACCACACTGGTTGGTTCGAAACACGTCGACAAAAGATTGGTTATGTGATTTCGCTGAAGATTATCTAAACATTGTTGTAGTGGTTGATGAAAAAGGATACATTCCTAGGCAAGTAAATCATGAAAATATCGAAGAAGATGAAGACTACCCTCAAAGACAGAATGATGAAGAAGAAGAACCTCAAGAAGCACTAGAGGAACAGATAAGGGTAGAAGAGAAGACTCCATCTAGGTATGTTCAGAAGAATCATCCAGAATCTCAGATTTTGGGGCAAAAAGAAGCAGGTGTGCAAACAAGAAGAACAATTGCAGAAGCTTCAAGCTATTTGGCATTACTCTGATCCACTGAACCACAAAATGTAAAAGAGGCATGCAAAGATGAATGTTGGGTCAAAGCAATGGATGAAGAACTTGAGCAGGTCGAAAAGAACAACACTTGGGATTTGGTTCATAGACCAAAGGATAAGAATGTTATAGGGACAAAATGGGTCTTCAAAAATAAGTTGAATGAAAATGGGGAAGTAATTACAAACAAGGCCAGACTTGTTTGTAAAGGGTATCCGCAGCAAGAAGGAATAGATTTTGAAGAAACTTTTGCTCCTGTTGCGAGACTTGAGGCCATCCGAATGTTCCTTGCTCTCTCAAGCTTTCAAAAGTTCAAAGTATTTCAAATGGACGTGAAATCAGCCTTTCTGAATGGAGACTTAGAAGAAGAAGTATACATTGAGCAGCCAGATGGTTTCATTCTTGGAAATGATCCAAATCTTGTATGCAGATTGAAAAAGGCTCTCTATGGTCTTAAACAAGCTTCAAGGGCTTGGTACTATCATTTGGACAAATATCTTCATCAACAAGGTTTTTCAAAAGGATCAGCAGATAGCAAACTTTATATAAAAATTGAAAATGACAAATTGCTAATACTTGTTGTGTATGTAGATGGCATTATCTTTGGAAGCAATGAAGAATCTATGAGTCAAAGCTTTGCCTTGGTGATGCAGAAAGAATTCGAAATGTCCTTGCTTGGAGAATTGACATATTTTCTTGGTTTGCAAATCCAACAAAATGAAGGAGTGATCTTCTTGTCTCAAACCCAGTATCTCAAGCATATTTTGAAGAAATATGGTATGGAAGCAGCAAAACCAGTATGTACACCCATGGTCACAGGATGTAACCTCAGTGCAAATGATGAATCAGCAGTAGTGCATCAACCAACTTACAGATCTATGATTGGAAGTCTACTTTATTTGACAGGTACCCGACCAGACATCATGCATGCAGTGGGAATAGTTGGAAGATTTTAGGCAAATCCAAAGGAAACTCATCTTCAGGAAGTGAAGAGAATATTCAAATATCTTCAAGGGACTCAAAACTATGGCTTATGGTATCCTAGAGTGTTGTTGGGAAAAGTATCCAATTCGGAATGCCCCTATCCCACTCTAAGGTGTGATAGTGCCTTAGCAACAAACAAGGAAAACTATCTGAGTATTCTTCTTTATGGAATGTAAATAGAGAAAGAAGGATGTAACTAACCGGTGTCTTCCGCTAGTTTGTCAATCCAACCACTCTCTCTTTTGTTCGCTTCCCGCTGCCTGCTCTTTCACTGGTCCAGCTTCATCCAGTTCCTGCAAGATCAAAAGAGAAGAAAACTACACAAAAGACATAGATTCACATTCATAACTAGTTTAGGATCAGATATAAACTAAATATGCAAATATAACAAAACATCATTTGATATACAAGCATATAGGAGAAACTCAAATAACTTTATTGATATGGTAATAAAGTTCAAGAGGAGATACAACCAAGTGAGTCCTGATCCAGCATCTACCTCCCAGCAAAGGAATCCCTTCCTCTCCTCCAACAAAGCATAAATCACCCAATGTACTAATCTCAATCTCAAACCAACAACAATTCTCTGCAAAGTACAAAATTCCAGCCTCCTTAACCTCTGGGTGAGAGATCCATATATAGATGTAAGCAGAGAGGATGAGTCAACTTATGTTTTGACTTGTGGCTTATCTTTGTCAGTTCTTGCTTCCACTTGGAGGTTGAGAGCCTCTTACTCATCACTAGTCGAATTCATTGAGGCAAGTGTCATTGGAGAAGATTCTGGAAGCTTCCAGGGTCTTTCCACCTCGTTGAATGAGCTTGCCATTTGTCATTTCCCGCTCAGTGCACCCTGGTAGTGCTTCCACCTGCGTTGCAGTGCACTTAGCCAGCGTAGGTTCTGCATTTCAACGCAGGCAGCTAGTGGAGCTCCTGAATTGATCCTGAATTGACTGTTTTTGAGTGGTTTTTGGTGGAGAACTTCTGGGAGAAGCTGTCTTTTGTTGACCTTGTTCCTTTAGGGGTAGGAACAACTCTTTTAGGGACTTTGGATCCCTTGGATTATGGACATTTCATGCTCAATGTTGTAAGGCACAAAAATGTCTATAACAGTTTCCCCCTAAAGTATGAGGCCGTTTATCGGGTGAAATGCTTTATTAGGAGGATCCAAAGTTCTTCCAATGCTGGGAGGAGACCTGTAATAAGATACAATACAATACATTATTTTTCATATTGCTTTCATGATCTAGTTGAGGCGAGCATTCCCAAGCTGAGCTTTATAAAATTCATTTTTCTGTACATAGAACAGACAATCGTCTGATGGTAGACTGATGATTTTGATGAAATCATCATCCTTTGGTAGGATGATTATCTGTTGTAATGTTGTACATGTCAATGTCTTTATTTTTCCTGAATATATATCACAGCCCAGATGGATGAAACTAGATCCGGGGTCTTCAATCTCGTTCGATCTTCACTCTAAGTACAAGTCGATCCATGTGAGAAATGTTCTGAAGTCGAACATGGAAAGACATCGCTTGATTACCAGTCAATGATGTAAACTGTTAAAAAGCGCGAGAGGAATCACCGATAATGATAATGACCCTCAAGGTACTGCAGTACGATTCAAGTGGTGTGAATAAAGGACTTGGCATCGAACACCACGCAAAATCTTTCGGTTGAAGGTCATTGATGTATACCTGTCGCCGGAAGTGAGAAACTTGCCATTGAGGCATGCAAGCTTCAAAGTACTGAAGGGGGTGTTCCTAGATCAACTTCTTGGATAGTGAGCTGATGTCGACAAGAAGCGATCCGTCAAAGGAGGGCCTTAATGTATCCCACATCAGTTACACGGAATGGAGCAAATGATTTTGATGGAGGTGAAAATGATCTGATGATATATGGTTCAGGGTGGCGGTCATGAAAGGATGAAGAATAATGTAGGGTAGTGGATGGGACACGGTTGACTTCTCTGGATGACTTCTCTTGAACATATCGGCGACACTTGTGTGATGGATCGGTAGCATTTACCCCAAAGATGGATGGTATTGGCGAGACCATGGTGATGTGACCGGTGAATGAAATAACCCAACCCGACTCAGGCACGGAGTGGAAGTGTCATGTTCAAGAGCGACTTGCTACCAATAAAAGTTATTTGAGTTTCTTACCAATTTTCCCCAGTCATTTCTAACCAGTACCTCTTTATTTTTGTCAAGCTTGAGGAGGATAACATATGCTTGTTCTATAATTTTCCCTTCGGGCAAACCCATCGCTATGTTTTAACGAGCCTAGCGATAGTGAAACTCGTTCTCGTCTAAAGACAAGTTTGTCACTATTAATGCTTTTAACGAGTCTAACGACAAAGATAACTCGGTCTTTTTCAATTTTAGAGAGTCTGAAAAGGTACTTAAAGATAACTCCAAAGTTCCTTTTTCGTCATCTAATCCCTTAAGTCCGAAAAAGTATAAAACAATACAGAAGGGATGGATTTTCGATAGTTTTAACGAGCCGAAAAAAACAAGCGCTCGATCTTTTTGTGCAATAATCCCTCAGGTCCAAAAATATTAAAATTTAGAGGAGGGATAGCACTTCCGGTCGCTTTAAGGAGCTGGAAGGCCAAAACTCGGCAATCTTTTCATATTTTACGAGTCAGATGAAAAGAGCTTAAAGAAGACTCGTCTTTTGAGGAACGAGTGATGAAACAGGTTAGCAGCTGATTCCAGGTAAGGGTTGGAATTTTCCAATCACGGCAGTGTCACAAGGATGGCTAGTGAAATCACTCTTCGCAGCTGTTCCTCAAAATGGGTAAACAATCAAATGGAGGTGAATAATCGGCCAATGAAAAGTGGAGGTGACGGTGCAAACACGACCAAGGCTTTAATGGCTGATAAATTTACATTCGCAGTGGTTATTTACCAGAGGATAGTTCATTTTTTAACGAGCTTAAACGCAAATTGAAACACTTGCTCGATCTTATGTTTATTTTTTAATGAGCATGAACTATGTGTTAAAACTGCTCAATCTTATGTTTATTTTTTAACGAGCATGAACTATGTGTTAAAACTGCTCAATCTTATGTTTATTTTTTAACGAGCATGAACTATGTGCTAAAACTGCTCGATTCCAGTCATATGATAAGAATGTCTCATTTAAGATGCCATTTTTTATGGGGCTTGCACCTCATAAAGCTTTGCCCTGGAATCCTTTCTTTATGCAAGTTCGGAAACGACTAATCCTACGAGTTTAAAGGGTTAGACCTACAGGTTTAAAGGGAGGACCTAAAAATTTAAAAAATAAATAGCCGCCCCTTGCTTGCACTCCAAAAGGTTTGCATGCCCCCAGGTATAAAGTACGATTTCAAGGTTACCTCTCAATTTGCAGATAAAACATTTGTTCTACCAGGAAAGGCCTACCTCTTTCAGGTTACCCAAAGATTGTCTCATTTGCGCAGCAAACAAAACACTTCTTCGACGATGTCTACCGAGATAAACAAAGGTGAATGACGACGCCCACCGATTCACATAACTTTGACAAAAGAATCTTATTCTAGAACAACCCCTCTTCCAATCACGGACGGGGTACGGACTAGTCATATTCTCCCGCGGAAACCTACCCTATACCCAAAGTTTTCCTACCGAAGCAGACCAGGACGCATGCCCCCTGGGTTCCAGTCATATGCTTCTGAATCACTCACGCTCATCGGGAGGACGGACCGTGGGTTGAGACATTTCTTGCGTGAAAAGACCATTTAGGGGTGGTATATGACTATTTGCGATGCGTGATCCGGGAAATGAAAGCTGGTCCACGAGCTTGACCACTCTTCCTTCGTGCGGAAAACACATTACTCTAAAGAGTGAGGAGACGATGGCTCCCATGCAATATATAGTCTCGTCCAAGGAGTATGTTATAATCCAAAGGTCCTTGAACAACCATCACGTTCATTTGAACGGTCTTCCCTTTCAATGTAATAGGCACATTGGAGAGGATCCCTAAAGGTCGATTGGTTCCTTTATCGAAGCCTGATAGATTTCTCATTTCAGGAAAAGCGCTGGTGAACCAAGCACTTTCCAAGCAATAGAGGAAAGGATACTCACAGATGCCCCCTCATCAATGATGGTGCCAGCCATTACCATTCTGTATATTTGAACGATAATTCTGAATGGTATGTTGGCTGGCAACCGGGGTCTGCCTAGTTGGTTCCAGTCGAAGGATACAACTAGGTTGCTTGGTGGTGGGACCGAATAGACGACCGGATATCGCTCTGACGAACTTACTTCCTGTGATAAAGGAATGGGTGCATTGCCCCCATGTTCGTCGGAGTCTGTGTTGATGAAAATAATCTGGATGGTGTCATCCTTATCCTCTTTAGTGACTGTATCATTCGAAGATAAATCCTCTGAAGGCAAGATCGGGTCAACTGCCGCCTCGACCTTTTGACTTTCGTCTGGTATGGATTTAGTCGGTTTATCCTCAATGATAAACGCTTCAGTTGACCACTTGAGTGGGCCAGCTGGATTTTCAACTAACGAAGGACTTGGCAAGAGTTTCTTATATCCAGGAGGAAGTCATAACGGTGAAACCGAGCGATCTTCCAAGACTCTTTTAGCCTCGTCTAAGAAGGGACAACGGTGGAGGGCATGGTTGCCTTCGCACAGTCTACAGGGAGGTCTAGCCCTCCCTTTCTATCCTGGAAATTCACTTTCACTAGTTGACGGTGTACTTTCAACATGGCTATCAGAGGTTGACGACACCGGATTGTGCAAACGGGGAGACCAATCCCTTAGTATCCGAGGGATGCAGGGACGATATTTGTGAAAGTGGTCTCCCTTGCAGATGACACATGGCGATTTAGGCCTGGTCAGTGTTGTGTGTGGATTTTCATCAGACGACACTTGTTTTCCCTTATTTGCCTTTGGCTCCTTCTTCTTTTTCTCTTTCTTCTTCTTTTCCTTCTTCTCCTTAGGAACTTGGTTTTTAACTTTGCCAGTTCCGTCACGCGAAGAGGAAGGAAGAGAGGAAGAGTTATAGGAAGTAGAAGGTTGGTGGAAAATTCTGGACTCGTCTAATTGTTGATTCGACTGTTCAAGAATAGTGGTGTTCTGAACGACATTGGTTGAGAAGAGCCAGACCGGCAGGCCAATTGTCAGTCCTGGAAGCGACAATGTGGCCATATAGGGTGCACCAACATCTCCCTAAGAGGAGAAGGGACTAGGATTTCCACCAAGGGGAATTCCTTGGTTGGTGGGCTCCATTTTATCAAACTAATGATCAACGCAGGAAGAAGGGGGTGATTGTTCCGTTTAAAATAAATTTTAACGATGCTTAGACACAACTTGCTTTTTCAATTTTAAAGAGTCGAGAAAAAGCTAAAGATGACTCTAGTCTCCTTCGATGTTTTAACGAGCCTGAAGTGACAAATGCTCGGATGGACTATTTCCATTATAGAGTCTAAAAAAGGCCAAAAGGAACTACTCTAGAGTTCTAGGTAGAGGGTGTGCCAAACTTTTCGCAAAACCGCAGAATACTTTTTAGGGTACGGGCGGTCAATCTTCCCGAATGCTGTGTTCAGTGCATTGCGATCAGTAGGGTGGTCGACACGGCTTCCTATGGATAAAGGTTTTATTCCTATAGGGGTCTCCCAATATATACGCGACGGTACGTGGGAGCACAATCCGTACTGGCACTTATCGTCTCTCAGGAGGAATCACCCAAACATCAGCAAGGCGACCAATGACCAGGTTTTATGACGCCGGAACACGTCTCTAGCCTAGACCTCTATGTTGTGCGTTAAGTTACAAAGCATTGTTAAGTTCATTCAATTTATTTTAGGTTGATCTTTCTTAGAAGTTTTCCTTTTTGGATCACCACGAGATGTATGATACAATTCCTAAATGCAGTCTAAAGATGATAAGCAAGCTTTTATATCTTTTCAACAATGAAAATCCTAGCTACAAGGGGAAAAGAAAGACACCATCTTTTCTCAAAGAGCATAGAGCACATTGTAATGCCCTTTTTCCTAAATCAACATACAAACTGTCAAAATGCAAATGCACATATGCATGTATTTGTTTTCACTTTCTTAATATTGATGCCTAAAAAGAAAGCTGTTGTACAAATTTGAATTCAATTTCAAGTGAAAAACACAAACAAGTTCCTTTTTCGAAATCAAAAAGACAATTATGACACTTTATGATTTACTTGTTTCGACACTTGAAATGCATAAATTCAAACCAAAAGACAAAAGTAAAAGCTAAATCAACTGTGAACAACAAACAAACTCACTTCTAAGATCAAAACGACACTCACGACAGGTCTAGATCTAAGGGCGACAGTATGACTAGTTTACTTTTGTAATGGGAAACTGCAACTGATGTAACAAATACACAAAGAACAAATACAATTTCTTTATACAACTGAGGCAGAATTTAGGCAAAGAAAATGGATTTCAAATAGGTACACTGACTGATAACAGGCTGCAAAAAACAGAGATAAAACTGAGCAAAAGGAAGCAGGGAACCACAGTTGCACAAGGCAAAGACTGATCAGCGCACCCTCAACACAGAGAAACTGAACTTCAGCATAGGTATCCTTCATGGGACCTGCATTGAAATGCAGAATGTCTTCACAGAGTCTGCGCTGAAGCAAAAACGAGAGTTGTTTCTGGGTTCTGGGTCACGGTTTGCAGTTTAATCTACGGTTTTTGGCCGGATAAAAGCTATCAATTAGGTACAATTAGAAGGATGATTTAAAGGAGGACTAAGATCTATCACAAAGGGCTGCTAGAGCACTTGTGGATCAGTTGTTCAGATCATAAAAAGGCCCAGCGAATGGACTAGAGTAGCAGATCTCTACTTTGCATTTGTAAATTGCAAATGCAGTTCGATTCGGCACTCTTGAGTTTATGAAATGAATAGCAATAGAAACACAAATAAACTAACAAGATACTCTCCCCAGTGGAGTCGCCAATTTTTTGTTGGGAAAAGTATCCAATTCGGAATGCCCCTATCCCACTCTAAGGTGTGATAGTGCCTTAGCAACAAACAAGGAAAACTATCTGAGTATTCTTCTTTATGGAATGTAAATAGAGAAAGAAGGATGTAACTAACCGGTGTCTTCTGCTAGTTTGTCGATCCAACCACTCTCTCTTTTGTTCTCTTCCCGCTGCTTGCTCTTTCACTGGTCCAGCTTCATCCAGTTCTTGCAAGATCACAAGAGAAGAAAACTACACAAAAGACATAGATTCAAATTCATAACTAGTTTAGGATCAGATATAAACTAAATATGCAAATATAACAAAACATCATTTGATATACAAGCATATAGGAGAAACTCAAATAGATTTATTGATATGGTAATAAAGTTCAAGAGGAGATACAACCAAGTGAGTCTCGATCCAGCATCTACCTCCCAGCAAAGGAATCCCTTCCTCTCCTCCAACAAAGCATAAATCCCCCAATGTACTAATCTCAATCTCAAACCAATAGCAATTCTCTGCAAAGTACAAAATTCTAGCCTGCTGAACCTCTGGGTGAGAGATCCATATATAGATGTAAGCAGAGAGGATGATTCAGCTTATGTTTTGACTTGTGGCTTCTCTCTGTCAGTTCTTGCTTCCACTTGGAGGTTGAGAGCCTCTTACTCATCACTAGTCGAATTCATTGAGGCAAGTGTCATTGGAGAAGATTCTGGAAGCTTCCAGGGTCTTTCCACCTCGTTCAATGAGCTTTCCATTTTTCGTTTCCCACTCAGCGCACCCTGGTAGTGCTTCCACCTGCGTTGCAGTTCACTTAGCCAATGTAGCTTCTGCATTTCAACGCAGGCAGCTAGTGGAGCTCCTGAATTGATCCTGAATTGATTGTTTTTGAGTGGTTTTTGGTGGAGAACTTCTGGGAGAAGCTGTCTTTTGTTGACCTTATTCCTTTAGGGGTAGGAACAACTCTTTTAGGGACTTTGGATCCCTTGGATTATGGAAATTTCATGCTCAATGCTGTAAGGCACAAAAATGTCTATAACATAGAGATATAGATCTCACACTTCATGCTTATACAGATGCAGATTGGGCCGGAAGCGTGGATGACAGGAAGAGCACAAGTGGTGGTGCATTCTTTATGGGTTCCAGATTAGTATCTTGGTTCAGCAAGAAACAGAGTTTGATTGCCTTGTCTACAGCTGAAGCAGAATATGTTGCTACTGCATCTTGCTGCACTCAACTCCTTTGGATGATGCAAACCTTGCAGGATTTTCAAATCACTTGTACACCACCCATCTCCATCTTATGTGATAATACAAGTGCAATCAGCATTTCAAAGAACCCAGTCATGCATTCAAAAACCAAGCACATACCAATCAAGTATCACTTTCTCCGGGAAAAAGTGCTTGAACAAAAGGTCAAGTTGGAGTATGTTCCTTCTAAGGAACAGGTTGCTGATATACTCACCAAACCATTGCCTAGGGAGACCTTTGAATACCTCAGGCAAAAGATGGGGGTTGTTGATGCATCATCTTGTTGTTGAATCTCTTCTGATTGTTGTTTGTACGCAAGGTTCATCTGAAGTATATGCGTACATGTGCTGGGTTGCGGATTGGTCCAAGATCGAATGGCACAGGTTCAGGGGGAGCATATCATGCATTGTTGGCATTATGGAGGAAGTACAGAAGGAGATCATGGAGGCTGGTCTGAATATTGCTGCAATACATCTCTATCTCTTTCATAGTCATGGATTATGGTTCTTCTTTGCAGATCTGGTTTATAGTTAGGGGGAGCATGTTCTTAGGGGGAGCATAACCCTTTGCCCTTGATGTCAAAGGGGGAGAATGATTGGTTGTTGTTGCCATCAAGTCCAAAGGGGGAGATTGTTGGCATTACGATACATATGTTGTACTTGATGGCAACCCACTCATCTCAGATAATAAATTATAATGTAGAGAAAATTTCATGCACTTATATGCAGAGAAAAGTTTATTTCATGTAGAGAAAAGTTCACGCACTTTTATGCAGAGAAAATTTTATTTCATGTAGAGAAACGTTCACGCACTTTTATGCAGAGAAAAGTTTATTTCATGTAGAGAAAAGTTCACGCACTTTTATGCAGAGAAAAGTTTATTTCATGTAGAGGAAAAGTTCACGCACTTTCATGCAAGGAAAAGCGCGTATATGTTGGAGAACTTACCTTTGGTCCATGGTAGTTAGTCCTTGGTATTTGAACCTATGGTTTTGGACCATGGTACCTTGTCAGAAGTGTTGATCCCAAGTATTGGGTTCGTGGTATTGGTTTATTATGGTTTTGGTCTGTGGTATTGCATGTAGAGAAAAAGTTCACGCACTTTCATGCAAGGAAAAGCGCGTATATGTTGGAGAACTTACCTTTGGTCCATGGTAGTTAGTCCTTGGTATTTGAACCTATGGTTTTGGGCCATGGTACCCCATCAGAAGTGTTGATCCAAATTATTGGGTTCATGGTATTGGTTTATTATGGTTTTGGTCCATGGTATTGCATCCAAAAGTGTTGATCTCACACACTTTCATGGTTGGTTCATGGTATTAGTCCAATAGTTTTTTGATCCTATGGTTTTTGACCGTGGTATTGTGGAAGGCCTATGACTATAAAAGAGGAAGGAGATCATTTTGCAAAGAATCATCGAATGAATTGAATATCTAATAAGTGCTAGATTTGAAATATTTGTGATTGGGTTATGGTGCAGATCTGGATCTGAATGAAGGGGGAACCTTAGCGCATAAAGAAGGATAAGTTCTATTGATGGGTCATAATTTTTATGCTTTAATAATAGTGTCTTTGTATGATTTTGATCTGTTATATAAGGTGCATGATTGATCTATAAATCTGACAATCTGGGTAAATTAGTGTCTGAGTATTTGAAAGAAGGAATTATCCTTTATAGATCTACACGCAGGTTTCAGGTTGTTGAAGTAGTGTATATCTTTAAATTATGATCTAGCTGCCTCTGTCTATTGCTGCAGTATTCTGGGTTCAGAATTTGGTGTGTGGTTACTGTTACTGTGTTCTGGGTACAGCTGTCAGAGAAGTGTTTACTTGATTCAGTTCTAATTGGGAAAAGGAGATTGTTTGATGCAGATATACTTGATGATTGATTTATGTTCATGGATCCAGTTTGAAAATTTATGAAAAGTGTTCCTTGAAAGAAAAGAAGTAGGGGGTTGTAACTCCCTTCCAGGAGAGAGAGTTATAGCTCTCTGCAAGTTGCAGCCCATGTACTGGTAAAGTACTGCACCAGTACAAAATCATTGTAAAAGGAATTTCTAATTGAAAGAAGATAGAGACATATTGTAGCAGGTGGTTTTCACCCACATTGGGTTTCCACCTTATATCTGGTGTTCTTTGGTGTGACTATCTGTTTTTCTTGTTCATGCTCATTATTTTATGGTACTGACATACAATAATTCAAAGTATAAATATATTGAAAAAGAATTAGATAATACTAATTCGCCCCCCCTCTCAGTATTATTTCCAACACAATTTCTATGTAAAATTCGTGAAAAACATAGGCGGGAGAGGCACTGTACCGGAGATTAAATCCTGGTCGTGGGATCGCGCGAAGGCAGATCCAACGGCTGGCGCTAACTCACATCGGGGCGGACCATTGGCCCCAACACATAAAACCTCCGAAATGTCGCGGACCCGAAATGCTTATATGCCCTTCCTTTATGGAGATCGGGTCCGGCCCATCGGCGATTTCATATCGGCGGTTTTTAACAAAATCAATACGCGGACCCAAAATCCTTTAAAACTGCCCTTTAATATTTTTCGGCTTTGGGATATAGGAGCACACAGTGCGGACCCTTTCGGACCCGATATGCCTTTATGTCGTGCTTTATTACTTTTCGGCTCTGCTGGTTGGAGCCATATAGGAGTGATGCGATTAAATATGGGCCGTTGATCTCTGGGCCTGAATGGGCGGCTGAGATTAACTTGGAAATTCGCTATTAGCGGGGTCATGGGGTTGCCACATAAAAACGCTGAAACCCATCAGACCCGATAAGTTATACAGACCCTCTTTATTTTATTTCGGGTCTAACCCATCGGTGGGACCCAAATCGGCGGTTTTAACAGTGGAATGGGTCTGCGGACCCGAAAACCCTTAACACTGCATTTGATAACTCATCGGCTCTGCCAAATCGGAGCAGTATATGGGGCGATGCGAAGTGGGGGACCGTGCGACAAGATCTGGGCCGTCAGATCTGGGGGCCAAAAATGGATGGCTGCGATTATATCGGGACTTCAGCAATCAGCGGGGCAGAGGGTTGACATATATGTGATCGTCGAACTGCGCGGACTCAATATACTATTACCGGTCCACTTTATATGTTTTCGGGTCCGGCCCATCGGCGCTATGCCCCATGCCTTGAGACTTAGCCATTTTCGCTTATATATGCCACTGCCCCCTCCCGATAGCGATATCGCATCGGAGGGGGATCAAACAGATCTTTATCTCATCGGAGCACACTTTTTATGAAAAGGCAAGGCAAATGAATTCGGAGGGGTTATATATGATGTTTTAAACATATGATTGTGCCCTCCCGATAGCGATATCGCATCGGAGGGGGTCCAAATGAAACTTTATTATATCGGACCCATGTTTTTGTGAACTGCCAAGCCTTTTGGGAAATCAGAAGGGTTCCTTTATAGTTTGGCATGGATTCTAATGCATCGGAAGGGGTCCGATAGCCAAAAAAGGGAGGATTTTATCCTTTTTTGAAGGTTTTTCATGGTTTTTGCATGGTTTTTGTATTCTTATGCCTTGGAAGGAGTCCAAAGGCACTTAGGGGGAAAGTGATGTGATTTTGAGAGGGGTTTAGTGGCCAAAGAGGGTTTCATGCCTTATAAAGGCAAACCAAGGCCAAAGAGATGATTTTTATACGTATGAAGGGAAACTATGCAAATGAATGAGTCCTTATGCATTTGGAAGATGGTCAGAGGGGTCAATGAGGGTTCTTGCGGAGTTTCAGATAAACTTAGCAATTCCCAAGGATGTATATGGTTATTTTTCAACCAAGGGGAGGGGATAAGTATATAGGGGAGTTATAGAGATAGTTGTAGTAGGGGAAGGGAAAAGAGATAGGGAGTTACATAATAAAGTTAGTAGTTAATATGATAATGATGAGAAAAAGCGCTAAGAATGAAGTCTTAGGCTATTAGTGGGGGAAAATGACTGATAGAAGAAGTGTGAACATTCCTTTAGTGAAGCAGATCTTCACCAAGGTAGATGATATGGAGAATGATTAATCTAAGAGGTATCAAGCAGATCTTTACCTCTTTAGGGGAAGTTAGTGAGTGATTTGGGGAAGAGGGAGAAGGGGGGAGTTAGACATGCATTTCTTGAAGTCCTCCAACTGAAAAATCACCTTCAACTTGTGATATGATAGATATAACACTTGACAATATGAAATGGATCACAAGCCATGATTCTGCAACCACAAAGCTACCTACCCGGCCTATTCACCTAGCTTTTTCTCTTCTTTTTGGTTTGGGTGCACTTGAACTAGCATACCCAGCTTTTTGTTCTTTTCTTCTTGCTGTCCTCCTATCTACAACTACACTTATTGCATCCAAGGGCTCAGATTAAGCTGTTGAGCACCCTTGTTTCTCTACCTATCTACAAATCTACCAAGATTAAGTTGTTTGGACAGACGTTCATTCTCTATATTCTACAACAGGAAATTGAAACCTAGGGAAGCCAAGATTAAGCTGTTTGGACCTCCCTTAGCTGAAAACTCATCAAAAATGGAACACAACAGTGGCATTTAGACTAGCACACTCTCATGGATACTTCTCTGGCCATCTGTAGCAAATATGGAGCATTGCAGCAAGCAAAGTATGACATATTTGGCATGCAAAAATTTCGATCATGACAGATGATTAACCTGCTGCAGCAGGAGGCTAACAGTGGCTCCACTTGGGGATGGCTTTTCCTTGTGACAAGCCAAGAACAGCAGGTCAGAATGCCTTGATCTTCTGTAGTTGCTGTTATTTGAAAGTTTCTTCTATGCTAACTGCTGAATGACTAGAACTTTAACTTCTGAATGCAACACTCCTCCTTATCTAAAACACTATGAAAAATAAAGAATCGCCTGCTTTCTTCTGTGTGCTTGATATTGCATACGCTTTTGCTTGAGCACTGCCTTGTGAAATAAACACAAAAAGGGAATAAAACTGGAGCTCTTCTTTTCTTGTCTTTGAGAGGGTGCTGAAGTAACTGAAAATCCTCCTTTCTTTTTGATACTGTTGACTTGAAGACTACAAGCTGCAAACAACTTCTCTTTAACATAAATCACTGTGATATGACAGCGCTGCTCTTGCTGTTTTGCTGAGATTACTACAGAGACAGAGATTTAAAAATAGCGGACTTTCATTGGCTATGTCTTCACAAACTTTGTTGCTGCTCCTCTAACAATCGGACTCTTTATAAAAATAAAGACAAAAGTGCTGATATATACAAATATCAATGTACAAAGAGATATATACAAAGCTACGTTATGTTCAACAAAAGGGATCATGATAATGCTTCAGCATACGGCCATTTACAGGGCCTTCTTCAGCAGTGCTGCCCTCTACAGATTTGAGGAAATATGTGTTATTTCCTTGAACAGCAGAAATAACAAATGGCCCTCTCCAAAGGAAATCGAATTTTGCATGTTTTCCCTTGTCTTCTCTTCGTGAGTCCCACCTTAGAACTTTGTTGCCAACACAGACATTCTCAGCCTTAGTTCTCTTATCAAACATCCTTTTGAGTTTTTCTTGCATAATTTGAGCTCTGTCATAGACCTGCTCTCTTGTCTACTGCAAATGGTTTGTTTGGTTTATCCTCCTTTGTATATCATTTGGCTCAGCTTGAATCTCTTGCAGCAGCTTGATTATATGAATGCCCAGTGATGAAGGAAATTTGGCCTCCATGCCATATACTAGCTCATAAGGGCTCATCCCAATGGATTTCTTGGTTGATAATCTATCTGCCCATAGGGCATTTGTGGGCTTTCTATGCCAGTTCTTCTTGCTTTCTTCCAAGGTCTTCTTGATGATATTGATCAGGCTCTTATTAGATGAATCGGCTAAGCCATTACCTTGAGGGTAATAGGCTGTGGAATGGCCTAAAGTGATATGGAATTTATGGCAAAAATTGATCATTTTTTGGATTTGAAAGCAGCGGCATTGTCAGTGATGATCTTCTCAGGGCAGCCAAATCTAGATAGGATATTGCACTCAAGGAATTGGATAATGGTGGTGTCATTGGCCTGCCTGCATGGAATGGCCTCAATCCACTTGGTGAAATAGTCGGTGGCTGTTAAAATCCACTTATGTTGGCCTGAGGAAGAGGGATGGATTTCTCCAATGAAGTGAAGACCCCATTGTTGAAAAGGCTTCTCAGTTGAAATGGGTTTAAGAGGCAAAGGGAGCAGCTTTCTCTTGCCTTCAAAGATTTGGCAATTGTGGCATGCGGTGGCAAACTTCTTTATATCTGCAAATAAAGTGGGCCAATAGAAACCAGCCCTTAAAATTTTATCAGCAGTGGACTTCCAATATAGATGTCCTCCACAGTCCCCTGCATGGAATTCTTTCATGACATTATTAGTTTCATTCATGGTCAAACAATTAAGAAATATGCCTTCATGATTCTTCCAAAATAAAGCACCATCTAAGATACAAAATTTCAAAGCCTTCATTCTTAAAAATCTCTTCTTGGTCCTGGACAATCCTGGGGGAGCAAACAGGTTTAACAATACAAAGCATATATCAGCATACCATGGGGATCGCAGAAAGGTGTCACTGATCTGTGGAGTCGCCAGCTCCTGTTCATTGTCCAGTTGGTTGATGTCTAAGGCATGAAAGTTTGTTTTGGACATCAGTTTGGCTAAACCTTGTCCCTTTATTAGCTTGGTTGGTTTTATTTGTATGTCATACTCAAGAATGTTAGCAATCCACTTGCCTATTTTGCCTTCTAATCCTTCATGGGTTAATATGTCTTTTACAACAGCATTTGGGACATAGGCAGTCACGTGTGAATATAAAATGTAAATTCTGAAGTCTTTGATTGCTTTAACAAGGGCATAGGCCTACTTCTCCATGATTTGGTACTTCAAAGGGGCATCTCTTAAGGCTCGGCTGAAAAAAGCAATTGGCTTTTCATTTCCTTGGTCATCCTTTTGCAATAGGATAGAAGCTATGGTATTATCAGATGCAAATGAAAATATGATAAAGCCCCTATCAAATTGAGGACTTGTGAGGACTGGGGCTTGAGTAAAGGCAACTTTGATACTCTCAAATGCTTGCTTGGTTTCAAGAGACCATTGTGGAGCACCTGGAAGGTATGCTTTTTGATAAGTAATCTAGTGGTTTTTCAATACTATTTCTAATCTTTTCTGCATATTGAGCCTAAAAACATAAGGGTTTTGGTAAATTGTGTGAAAATGGGCAAACGAAGCTCAATTACTAATAATCGATGTTTTCTATGCATAAGGACGCGGAAATAGGGGATTATCGAGTAAAAACGAGAAGCGCAAGGAAAGTAACTGCTGCCCCGTCGACAGGGAACCGGATGCGGACAAGATCAAGCAAAATTGGAGCCGAATAACCCAGGAAAAGGACGCAGGATATCGTGACGAAGAACGCAAGAAGGAAAGAGGAGACCCGAAGTTTATCTTTTGTATCTAGACATCTCTGTCATTTCTGTTATATAAAGGCACCACGCCACCGAGCGTGGGGGGACGACTGTTATTCAATTAAAAACTCAGAACGATTTTGATCACTGAGCTTTTGTAAGATCTGATTTTGTACACTTTTGTTAATGCAATCAATATAAAGGATTTGGTGTTCACTTCGTTTCTACATCTGAAGTAACTCTAAGCAGTGTACCATCATAGCCAAGGGCCCAGCTCCTACGGTCACTCGTTGTTGTATCATACGGTGATTTGTGTGGTTTGCATATTTCTTTCATTACAGTAATCCGATATCTCTTTGTTCTGATAGACTATGTTTCTTAATTAATATTTGAAATCTGAATAAGTTCTTTAATTCACGTCTCTGTATTACACAAACTGAATCTATTCGAATTGCATTTCTACAGCAAGATATTGGTATGAATGTTATCATTATTGGATTCATATGAAATAAGTATTTGTGAGGGTTGAAGATAACATTATCTTGTTCAGAAACACAGTCACATCACACATTACCCTCGGATCGCTGCAGTAGTATAGACCGTGTACATACTTCAGGATCTGTTGTTCCTTTTAGGTTTTTTGTTCCATTTGGATCTGCTGTTCCTTTTAGGTTTGCTGTTCCATTTGGATTTGTTGTTCTATTTGGGTTTGCTGTTCCATTTTATATGATTGACGTTTCCTGTTTATGATAGTTTGTTGTTCCATTTCTTTACTGAATTGTTGTTCCAGTTTACTTTCGCCAATCTGCCTTTATTGCTTTTGCGTGATAGCAGGCCTAAGGCTGTCGTGAGCCCAGCAAGACGCTGCCTAGCTCCTTGACCTATAAGCCCATGCTTTGGTTCTCTTTCTTTATCAGTTTCTAAAGGGAAGGGTTATTGGTTTCGTACCCTTGACTGATCATCCGCCTTGTGTGATTTCATTTCCTGAATTGGTTTAGTTACAGCTTAGTGTTTGTTTCCTTTCAAGTTATTAGAACGCTATACTGCCGAGCACTACTTGGACAAAACAGCCTCGGATTGAGTTACTCCTTGCAAGAACAAAACGATCCCGGATTGACTTAATAATGTGGAATAATTGGTGGTGTGAGAGACCCTAGTTATAGCTCTACATTTTGGCGCCGTTGCCGGGGAAGGAGTAATAGCCATTTGTCCTTTATAGAGTAGTGCGCAAATCTGCTAGGAGGGAGTTGGAGTTTAAAAACGGAAGGTAAGAACCTCCGTATGGAGCATGTAAAAGCCCTGCTCCACCGTCCGCTCTCTTAGTAGAATTGCCAGTTAAATAGGATTTAGTAGTTTAATTGGAGTGCATGACTGTTGTGGGGAAAAGTATCCGATGCGGATGACCCTATCCCTACTCTAAAGGTGACAGTCTTTAGCAACAACTGAAAGTAAAGCTTTGATGTTTTCCTTTATGAAAGTACAGAGAGGGGGAAGAAATGATCAACCAACCTGGTATCCTTCGCTTAGTCGATCTTGATCCTCTCTCTTTGTCTCTTGTTCCCAGCTCCTTGCTCTCTTTGCCGGTCCAGCTACACACAAGCCCTGCACAAAACGAGAGAGGAAACTACAAGATACAAGTACTCATAACTGATGCATGGATTAGAGTGAATCAAATATACATGTAAATACAATACATCAATGCAATACAAGTATATAGGAGAACATGCAAAACTTTATTGATAGAAGTAACAGGGTTCTGAGAAGGTTACAACCAATGATGGCTCCAATCCAGCAGCACCTCCCCAGCAGCAAGAACTCTCCTCTTCACCTCTAGTAAAACAATCACCCAATAGCTCTAACTGTGATCCAACAGCACCTCCTTGCTTTACACAAAATTCCAGCCTCCATAGACCTCATAGAAGAGCTCTATATATAGGAGAGAAGAAGAGAGGATGAGTCAGCTTGAGACTGACATAAAGCTGCCTTGTGTCCTCTCCCTCTTCAGTTAATCTTCAGTTCTTGAGTCCACTTGGAGATCCTTGCTTACACATGGTGATCAAGTACCTCTTACTCATCACAGGGCGAATCTCATGAACCAAGTGTCAGTTTGGAAGCTTCTTGGGCAATTGACACCTTGCAGAATGACTGTGCCACTTGGCCAATCTCGCCCAGCGCAGGTAGCCTTCATTGCTTTTGACTTTCAGCGCAGGTACAAGGAAGAGCAGTTGACATTCAGCGCAGTTGCTCAGTGGAGCAGCTGACATGATCCAAAATTAGCCTGTTTTGAAGTGTTTTCAGGTGGAGAACTGATTGGAAGTGCTGTTGTTTGATGACCTTGTTCTTTTGGGGGTAAGAACAACATGTTTAGGGACTGAGGATCCCTGTGATTATTGACATTTCATGCTCCATGATGCGAGGCACAAAAATGTCTATAATAGTTGCCCCCTAAAGTATGAGGCCGTTTATCGGGTGAAATGCTTTATCTAGAGGGTCCGAAGTTCATTCCAGTGCTGAGGAGGCGCCCTGTAATACAATACAATACAATACATTATTTTTCATTCTATTTTCATGATCTAGCTGAGGCGGGCATTCCCATGCTCAGCTTTATAAATACATTTTGGTACATAGAACAGATGATCGTCTGATGGTAGACCGATAATTCTCTGCTGAAATTATCATCCTTTGAGTAGGATGATCATCTGTTGCAATGATGTACATGACAAATGCTTTTATATTTCCTGAATATATATCGCAGCCCGGATGGATGAAACTAGATCCGGGGTCTTCAAACTCGTTCGATCTTCACTCTAAGTACAAGTCGATCCATGTGAGAATTGCGCTGAAGTCGAACATGGAAAGACATCGCTTGATTACCGGTCAATAATGAAAACCGTTAACAAGCGCGAGAGGAATCACCAATAATGACGATGACCCTCAAGGTACTGCAGTACAATTCACGTGGCATGAATAAAGGACTTGGCGTCGAACGTCACGCAAAATCTTCTGGTCGAAGGTCATTGATGTATACCTGTCGCCGGAAGTGAGAAACTTGCCATTGAGGCATGCAAGCTTCAAAGTACTGATGGGGGTGTTCCTAGATCAACTTCTTGGATAATGAGCTGAAGTCGACAAGAAGCGATCCGTCAAAGGAGGGCCTTAATGAATCCCACATCAATGACACGGAACGGAGCTAATGACTTTAGTGGAGGTGAAAACAAATTGTGACATATGATTCAGGGTGGCGATCATGAATGGATGAAGGATAATGTATGGCAGTGGATGGGACACGGTTGACACTTTCAGAATGACCCCTCTTGAACATATAACGACACTGATACGATGAATCGGTAGCATTACCCCAAATGTGGATGGTTTGGCGAGGACCATGGCGATGAGACCGGTGAATGAAACAACCCAACCTGATGTGGTACGGAGGAAAAGTGTCATGTTCAAGAGTGACTTGCTACCATTAAACTTTGATGTTCTCCCAATTTTTCCCCAGTCATTTCTGACCAGTACCTCTTTATTTTTGTCAAGCTTGAGGAGGATAACATATGCTTGTTCTATAACCTGCCCTTCGGGCAAGCCCATCGCTATGATTTAACGAGCCTAGCGATAGGGAAACTCGTTCTCGTCTAAAGACAAGTTTGTCGCTATTTAATCATTTTAACGAGTCTAACGACAAGGAAAACTCGGTCCTTTTCATTTTTAGAGAGTCTGAAAAGGTACAGAAAGTTAACTCCATAATTCCTTTTTCGTCAGCTAATCCCTTAAGTCCGAAAAAGTATAAAACGATACAGAAGGGATGGCTGTTCGGTACTTTTAACGAGCCGAGCAAGACAAGCGCTCGATCCTTTTGTGCAATAATCCCTCAGGTCCAAAAAGATTAAAATTTAGAGGAGGGATAGCGTTCCGGTCATTTAACGAGCTGGAAGGCCAAAACTCGGCAATCTTTTCATATTTTACGAGTCAGTGAAAGGAGCTTAAAGACGACTCGTCTTTCGAGGAACGAGTGATTAACAGGGCAGCAGCAGATTCCAGGTACAGGTTGGAATATTCCAATCACGGCAGTGTCACAAGGATGGCTTAGTGGCATCACTCTTCGCAATTGTTCCTCAAAATGGGTAAACAAACATATGGAGATGAACGATTGGCCAAATGAACGGATGGAGGTGAGACTGCAAGAACACGACCAAGGGCTTTAATATGGCTGTCAAAGGTTACATTTACCAAGGTTATTTACCGGTTCATTTTTTCTGGGTGAGCTTGAACTCTAAAGGGAAGATTGCTCACAACTTATGTTTATTTTTTAACGAGCATGAACTATGCGCTAAAACTGCTCGTTATGCCCCCAGCATAATAATGCAACCGAGGTGCATGCCCCCCAAGCTTCATTGCATTCAACTTTGTTGATTGGAATGAAGGTTTACCATTGAGATCTGGAAAGGGGATTGTTTCATTTTTTAATGAGGTTGACATAGTAAAAGAACTATCCTCGAAGCCGACCAAATATCTAGGAATCTTCCGAATCCAACCAGAAGATTGGATTAGATTTCATTTTGTAGGTTTCCACCGTGGCCACTCCCGCCAGATTAATTGGAGGCGGTAGGGCGAAAGTACCCATTAAGGCAGGGTCTTTTAGGAGACCTACTCCAATATTTTGAAACGAATGGTCGCTTCCATGGATCAGAGGAACGCTTCCTGTAACTTGTGAACCATTAGGGAGGAAATTTTGTTGGTCAATGATCGTAATCTCTCCTTGAAAGGGGAATGCGATTTTCCTAAAATAGGTCGACACAACAGCTTCCATGGCATAAATCCATGGTCTTCCCAGTAGGATGTTATAGTCAAGATTGCCATCGATGACTTCAACATCTATTTCTACTGTTTTGCCCCCTAGTTCAACTCTCAAGTTACTAAGGATACCGTAAGGGGTATATGTCCTTCCGTCGAATGCTTTTAATGTTGTTGATGATCGCGTCAAGGTTGGAGATCCTAAAGTTTTCCAGCAACTCATCGACATAATACATGTCGATGCCCCCTCATCAATAATTGTTCGATGAACAGTTTTGTTGAGGGCTTTCACTTGGATGAGGAAAGCTAGTTGAGCTGGTAACTGAGGATCATATCCTTTGTGATCAAAGGATACAAGATTGGAATCTTTAGGATCCACCCCACCAATTGTTGATAACAATGCCTGCCTTTGGGATGGGCAATGTTGTAGTACTTCAAGAGTCGACATAGCAGATGGCGATTGCACCAAATCTTCCACTATATTATAATGTTGTGCCGCTCTGGCACGAGGATTAAATGTCGACTTGTGTACTACTCCCTTTGGCGGTTTTATTGTTAATTCATGTGTGATGGGGGGTACAACTTCTTCCGAAGTTGTTGTCGAACTGCTAGGTTGATCTTTACCTTTATCGTTCGACACCTGTGGATTCCCGTAATCTTTGTTCCTTGTTGAAATTAAAGCATCATCCTGTTGCTTCGATATCGATAACATAAGCACTTGCGACGGTGAAGCATTTCCACTACCAACCAGATTTTTTCCTCGATCGGGAAACGGATCAGTTAACACAGCTGGAGTTTGCGAACTCTTTAAGAATCTTTTTAGATCAGCTTTGTATGGACATTCTCTCGTCCAGTGATCCTCATCACATATCTGACACCCATAAGGTGGTTTCCTATCTCGAGGAGGGCTTGAAGAAGTTTTTCGAGGAGATGACTCTCCTTGTTTCTTCTTCTTCCCTTTGTTTTGATTCTTCTTGCTTCCTGGTTGATTGGAGTTTTTGCCTTTATCCGTAGATACAGCATTTACCTCCGAAGCAAGAATCTCTTGATTTGCTTTTTGATTCGAAGTCTTACAGGCTTTCTTATCTGAATCCCTTGTCGACTTAGCGTTTGCAGTTCCAATCATGCCATCACCGGCATGAGAGTCACTATTTGATCCGGGAGGAGGAGGGATTGAAAATTCTGGTCTGGGGGCGTCAGGTATCTTATCATAGAGCGTGCCCGACTGAGTATATACTAAGTCTAAATATTGAGCACGAGCAATCACTTGCTCTTCTGTTACGACACCTCCTTTGGCCACATCTTCTGTTATTGCCGGCAGAAGCGACTTTATAAACCACTCAGCTAATAGCTAATCTGGAACATAGGTTTTAACCATTCTGCGACGACGACGCCACTCATGTATATGATCAGATATATGTGTGGCTGTTGTCTGCTTGAAATTGGTCAAGATCTCTGTCCCAGTTTCGTACCTTATAGGTAACTGAAAGTGTGTTAAGAAAGTCGTGGCTAGGGAACTAAAATTGTCGAAAGAGGCTCTAGGTAATTCAATATACCATTTAGCCGCCGGACCAGTCAATGTCCTCTGGAAAAGACGAAGCCTTATCGAATCATCATTCAAGGTATTCGACGAACACCACAGATGGAATGTCATCACATGATTCGACGGGTCTTCGCCCGGATTTCCATTGAATTTAGGAATGTCCGAAGGAAGTTTGTGAGGAATCGCTGGCCACCAATGGGCATAGGCGATTGGATCGTTCGTCAATCGATGTAAATCTGGTAATTCTAAGGTCGCCACGAATGGCAACTGCTGATTCAGGTTTGGCGAGGCGTACCCAGGATACGATGGAATCGCCTGAGCAGTAGGTCTTTGCACACCAGTATAATGCAACTGATGTTGATATGACTGATATGGTTGGTGGGCTTGGCCACTGTAAAGTGGTTGGTTTAACCCATTCTAAATATAGGGTTGCCCACTATTTGCAAAGATCTGTTGCTCAGACCCCTGGTACACCTGTTGAAACTGAGGTTGTTGGTATTGCACCATCCATGGTTGTGAAGCCATGTTTTGTTGTGCGACACTAACCGTCGGACCAAGATGCGGGGTTATGGTTCCCGTTTGTATCTGTATCGTCCTGGCAGTTGACGATTGTGGTTGTGTTGCAGGGTCAATAGGCTGTTGCATTACAACTTGGGGTTGACATACAACAGGCATCGATTGAACTTGCGACACGGTTACAATTGTTGGCGTCGTCGGGATACTAGACATAGGTACACATTGTTGCATGGAATATACAACTCTTGGTTGTTGGGGTAACATAGGTACCCAACCACTCGTCGTTACTTCAGTCAAACCTGAATGTGGTTGAAAACTGCCGTATGGGTATCCCCCCGAAAGGGGAAGTGAAAGGGCATATTGCCCCCCATACGGTAACAATCCGGAGCTCAAGGGTATAGATGGCCTTTGAGGACTGGATGGCCCAAAATGATTCCCAAAGGGATCAATTTGTCTAGTTTCAACATAAGAATTACCGGGTATTATACCGGAAGAACAAACTGGAACAGACCAAGTTGTCATAATAGTCCCTGGGTGGACTCCTTCTAGCTGATGAGAGCTAGTCGGGACGGCTGGTATGCCGGCAAACATCGTCGGATTGGCAGCAGGAACTTCTGCTGTCGCTGTGTCGTTTGGCACAGTTCTAGATGTCGACGGTTGTTCAGACATTTTAAGTCTATCCAATAAACTTCCTAACGATTCTTCAGGAACTTCTGGTGGCGATAGACAAACTTCTGATGCAGAAGGAAAAAGAGGGGTACCTACTCCAAAATGAATTGGAGTATTTGCTTGCTGGTCCTCTACGATTTCTTCTATTGCAATCAGACCAGGAGGAAGAGGCAGACCGTCAGGTCTGTAAAAGATTTCTGGTGCCGAAGAAGGGGTTGCTTCGACAGCGACAGTCGTTTGAAAAATAAGACTCTGTGGACCGGTTTCAGATGGAACTGGTTCAGTTATGCAAGTACTTGTCTTCAGACTAGGATCAGTACCACTGTCCTTCTGTTGCTGTTGAACTTCTTCAATAGAGGCAGGGATTCCAGAAATGTTGGGAGTGACCAGAATCTCAGATGTTGTTGGAACTTCCATTCTGACTTTAAAAGGAGATTTTGACCTGGTCAAGCGAGTTCGCTTCGTCCGTACTACTCTCGGTTCCGGAGACAAAGGCGGTTGACTCGCAAGCCTCCCTGAACGACGGGGTTTTAATTGACTTTCCTCCACGGTTGCGGATTACTTGATCAACTAAAATACAAAAAGGAGGATTATGTTTCCGTATTGAATGAATTTTATTAGACGCTTTTAGACACAACTTTGCTTTTTCAAGTTTTAAGAGTCGAGAAAAAGCTAAAGATGACTCTAGTCTCCTTCGATGTATTAACGAGCCCGAAGTGACAAATGCTCGGTTGGACTTTTTCAGTTATAGAGTTTGAAAAAGGCCAAAAGAAACTGCTCTGGAGATCTAGGCAGAGGGTGTGCCAAACCTTTCGCGAAACCACAGAATACGTTTTACGGTACGGGTGGTCGATCTTCGTGAATGCTGTGTTCACTGCATCGCGATCAGTAGGGCGGTCGACACAGCTTCCTAAGGATAAAGGATAAAAGCCTATAGGGGTCTCCCAATATACGCGACGGTACGCGAGAGCTCAAGTCCGTATTAGTGCTATCGTCCCTCAGGAGGAATCACCCACCTTCGTAGAGATCGACAGTCACTACGTTTAACGACGCCGGAACACGTCTCTACCTAGACCTCTACTATGAGCGTTATGTTACAATGCGTTTTTAGATTCATTCAATATATTTTAAGTTGATCTTGTTTATCAGTTTGTCTTTCAGGATCACCACGAGATGTATTGGTACAAATTCCTAAATGCAGCTAAAATGATAAGCAAGCTTTCACAATCTTTTTAGCTTTGAAAATCCTAACTACTGAGGGGAGAGAAAAACAATATCTTTCCACACAGAGCACAAAGCACAAACTAATGCACTTTCTCCTAGATCAGACACACAAACTTATCAAAAATGCAAATGCAAGATGCATGTATTTCTTTTCTTTTCTTTTAATGTTGATGTAGACAAAAAGAAAACTGTTGTATGACTTTCGAATTCAATTTGAAGCGTAAACAAACAAGCTTTGTCTAAATGAAAAGACGCTTTACAAGTACTTGTTTCAACACTCAAAATATATGAATTCAAACCATAAAGTGAAAAACAAACAAACTCAAACAGCCACGAACAGTAATAAAACTAGCTCATAAGATCACAAAGACACTTTTACAGTTCAGGATCTAAGAGGTCACAGCTATACTGGTTCGCTTTTCACAATGGAAACTGTAACTGAAACAAGAAATACTGAAAGAACATTCACAGTTTCATCACACAACTGAGGCGGAATAATGTCAAGGAGAAGTGGTTTACAGCAAGTACAATGACCAGCAAGCAATCAGCAAAAAATCAGTGAAAACAGGGCCAAGACACAAAGGGAAAACTGAGCAAGACAAAGGCTAACTGGACCAGCGCAGGTTCTAGTCTGCCAGTTTGACTCTCAGCGCAGTTCCCGAATGGAGTACCTGCGCTGTAATGCAGACTGCCTGTGGACAGCCTGCACTGACTCACGAGAGTTTCGTCTACAAAGAATTCCGGGTCATAAAAAGCTCAAAAATGCACTGTTTTTGCTGAAATAAAAAGCTATAGGTCAAGTACAGGCTAAGGGATGATCAAGAGGATGAAGATCTATCACAAAGAGTAAAGAGTCTTTTGTAGATAGGCTCTTCAAATCTTGAATTTGCTCAACAAATGAGCAAGAGTAGCAGTCCCTCTACTTCGCTTTTGATATAGTCAAAAGCTTTTCGATTTGGTACTCTTCTCTTCAAGAAATGAATAGCAAAATACTACAAACACCAACAAGATACTAGGCTCCCCAGCGGAGTCGCCAGTTTGTTGTGGGGAAAAGTATCCGATGCGGATGACCCTATCCCTACTCTAAAGGTGACAGTCTTTAGCAACAACTGAAAGTAAAGCTTTGATGTTTTCCTTTATGAAAGTACAGAGAGGGGGAAGAAATGATCAACCAACCTGGTATCCTTCGCTTAGTCGATCTTGATCCTCTCTCTTTGTCTCTTGTTCCCAGCTCCTTGCTCTCTTTGCCGGTCCAGCTACACACAAGCCCTGCACAAAACGAGAGAGGAAACTACAAGATACAAGTACTCATAACTGATGCATGGATTAGAGTGAATCAAATATACATGTAAATACAATACATCAATGCAATACAAGTATATAGGAGAACATGCAAAACTTTATTGATAGAAGTAACAGGGTTCTGAGAAGGTTACAACCAATGATGGCTCCAATCCAGCAGCACCTCCCCAGCAGCAAGAACTCTCCTCTTCACCTCTAGTAAAACAATCACCCAATAGCTCTAACTGTGATCCAACAGCACCTCCTTGCTTTACACAAAATTCCAGCCTCCATAGACCTCATAGAAGAGCTCTATATATAGGAGAGAAGAAGAGAGGATGAGTCAGCTTGAGACTGACATAAAGCTACCTTGTGTCCTCTCCCTCTTCAGTTAATCTTCAGTTCTTGAGTCCACTTGGAGATCCTTGCTTACACATGGTGATCAAGTACCTCTTACTCATCACAGGGCGAATCTCATGAACCAAGTGTCAGTTTGGAAGCTTCTTGGGCAATTGACACCTTGCAGAATGATTGTGCCACTTGGCCAATCTCGCCCAGCGCAGGTAGCCTTCATTGCTTTTGACTTTCAGCGCAGGTACAAGGAAGAGCAATTGACATTCAGCGCAGTTGCTCAGTGGAGCAGCTGACATGATCCAAAATTAGCCTGTTTTGAAGTGTTTTCAGGTGGAGAACTGATTGGAAGTGCTGTTGTTTGATGACCTTGTTCTTTTGGGGGTAAGAACAACATGTTTAGGGACTGAGGATCCCTGTGATTATTGACATTTCATGCTCCATGATGCGAGGCACAAAAATGTCTATAACAATGACTAAGCAGAAAAAATTAGAAAAAGATCAAAAGCCTCCATCCAAAGCCAAGGGGCCGGTGACCCTTGGACGAACGACCTTTATAGACGAAATCTACAAGAAAGCCGACTCTCAGCCATCAGTGGGATATAAGAAAGTTAATTCTAAACAGCCTACTAGTTCCCTTCAGGCCTCGGGATCACCATCCGAAGCTTTTGCTGAGGTGCATAGTCGAACAGAGGAGCAGGATTTCCAAGAAATTGAAAATTCGACTCCTGGACCACTGCACGAAGGGACCCAAAGTAACCTTTGTGAAGGAGAAGGAGAAACAGGGGAAATTGAGGAACCTAGATCTCCTATTGAATTAAACCAGCCTTTGAATAGCCCGGACAAGGGAAGCGCTGCGAAAATCCATGTTGAAGGAATTCATTCACCGGAGACAGTTGGGGCCATTATCATCCCTAATCAAGGGAGTGGTGTCAAGACAATCCATGTTAAGACTACCCCTCCTCAACCAAGGAACACTCTCTTGGAAATTCCTGAAGATTACTGGTATATATTTGATCCCATGGCGCAGAATCATCCAAACACCCAGACCTCCACATTGCAATATCCGATAGTAGATTCTGCAGCAAACGCACCCATGAAAGCCATCCCTCTCCAGCATATTCCCACATTTCATGGCCTCACATCAGAAGATCCGGACGCATTCTTGTTCGAATTTGATGTATTATGTAGAGGATACGACTACACCACCGATCCCCAGAAACTGAAACTGTTCCCCTCTACATTAAAAGGGGCTGCGTTGAGATGGTTTATGGGCTTAGGTGGTGGGGTTATTAACAATTGGGACCAATTGAAAGAAGCCTTTTTAAAGAAATACCAAGATTATTGTAGGTCAAGGGAGCTAAAAGATGAAATCTTTCAAATGTCAGCCAGACCAAACGAAACCTTAGAAGAATATGTGGAACGTTTCCAATATAACTTGCAAAGATCCCCTTATGCATCACTACCTCTGCCTGACAACGTGTTGAAAACTGCATTAATTAGAGGTATGAGAGAGCAATGGATTGAAATGTTAAACATCATGGGGAAAGGAGACATTTATCAGGAAAATTTTGCTGATATCATTGATCTGTGTATCAGGAGCTCAAGAGGCAGCACGAGGATAAAACCAGCGGAATATGATCGCTTCCCCAGAGATAACAGAACATTAACAGAGGGAGTAACACGGGTGGAACTTGGAAATTTGCTAGAAAATTTTAAAACTGATATCCTGGGAACACTAACTACACAACTTGACATTGTGCAGGCCAAACAAAAGCAAGCCGAGGCAGAGCAGAATCTAGCCATCTTTTGCCCACGATGCAGGAAAAAGCACAGCCACAAAGAATGCCCACTGGATACAGTCCAAATATGTGCTATCTGCACCAAGGACCACCTGACCGAAAGCTGCCCTTCACTTCCTGGTCTGAAGGCAGTATACAAAGAAGCAGAACAGGAGTCAGAACCAGCATATTTTGTTAACCAGCGTCGTCAATGGCAGCCTAGGCAACCAGGTATGTTTTCAGACCCCTCCTCTTCTTTTCAACCCCCGCAGTTCAACACTCAAAAACAGAACATGTGGCAAAATCAGTCCCAACCCCCGTTTTCAAATTGGTCACCTCAAATGTTTCCTACTCCGAATCCTTGGATGTCCCAATTTGGTTGGCCAAACTACCCTTATCCTCCACCATATTGGCAGAATAGTTCCTATCCTCCACAGTGGACCCCTTCCACTTCGCAAGGCTCATCCTGGTAGACAAGCTGGCCAAGACCGACATATCAACCAGCAGGATCAATTCCACTCCCTCAACCAACTCTGCCAGCCTTACCACAAAATTCCCAGTCTAATCTGAGACCGCAACTCCCAGCCCAACCCAACCCCAATCCTAATAATAGGCCAGTCCAATCCATTCAAATCATAGACACATCAGAGATTGAGTCTGACCTAAGGGAGTGCAACGATCTTCACTTAAGATCGGGACGAATAGTAGAAACAGAGGGAGACAAAATGGTTCATATTGAAAATCAGTTACCTGTAGAACAACCCCCACAACGGAAGGATGAAAACAAAGAGCAAAACAATAAACAAGCAAGCACATCCTCTCCTCCTTTCCCAGAACGATTAGTCATATCTCGACCTATACAACCTCCAGACTTTGACATTCTGGGAGAATTACAAAATTTGTATATAAAGATTCCATTCCTCCAAGTTATACAAGATATTCCTATATATGCGAAAACCATAAAGGAATTATGCATCAAAAAATCAAGGAGGAATACAAATACTAACCCTAGAGTCCAAGTAGTTGGTACTTTATCCGACCTATTATCAGGAAAGGAAACACCTATCAAATATGAAGATCCCGGGAACCCAATTGTAACCGTTCAAATCTATGGCCAAACCCTGACTAATGCTCTAGTCGACCTGGGAGCTGCAATCAACATTTTGACAACCTCCACCTGCCAAAAGCTTGGCATTACGTCAGTAGAACCTACCTCTACTCTGTTAGAATTGGCAGATCGATCTGTTGTTCGACCAGAAGGTACTCTGAATGATGTCATGGTTTCCGTAGATTCATGGGAGTATCCCACAGATTTCCTGGTAATTAATCCTAAAACCCGACTAGATGGACATCCGTTAATCCTAGGCAGACCCTGGCTTGCTACTGCCGATGCCTACATTAGCTGTGGGCAGGGAAACATGACTATAGCTAAAGGACCCGATGTCAAAAATTTAATTTTGTACCCTCCAACTCAGCCAAGCCTGCCAATGATTAAAACTAACCCTTATCCTGTATCATATCTCGCTAAAAACATCAGATCTCCATTAAACATACAGAAGGCGTTAGACTTCAAGGATCAAACAGAGGACGACGCCATTAACAATTTTATTAGTCAAACTGAAGCTAGAAAACATATGCAGTGTCTTATGATAGAGGCAGCATTTGACAACGAGCTAGAAGAAGATCCCTTAAAAGATCCGCATGATCAGACAATACCAGTAACTGTTGTTGCTAATACTAAAGTAGTGGAAATTGAACCTGGTAAAACTCTGAATATTAACGCCAATCTTACACCAGATCAAGAGATAAAACTTGTTAATCTGTTACAAACATACAAAGATGCATTTGTGTGGGATTACCCCGACATGAAGGGGATTGATCCTCAATTATGCACCCATCACATTTATATAGAGAAAGACGCAAGACCTGTCCGTCAGCCGCAAAGGAGACTTAACCCGCACCTAAAAGAGATAGTGAAAGATGAACTTCAGAAGCTCTTAGATGTTAACTTTATTTACCCTATCTCTGACAGTAAATGGGTCTCTCCCCTTGTGGTGGTACCAAAGAAAAATGGAAAATGGAGAATCTGCGTCGATTACAGGGAGTTAAACAAGGCTACACAAAAGGATCACTTTCCCCTCCCATTTATAGATCAAGTATTGGACACGTTAGCAGGGAAGAAATTTTTCTCCTTTTTGGATGGCTTCAGTGGATATAACCAAATCCAAATTGCCCCTGAAGACCAGGATAAAACTACCTTTACGTGCCCTTGGGGAACGTTTGCCTATCGTGTATTACCCTTCGGCCTATGTAACGCCCCTGCTACATTTCAAAGGGCTATTCTCAGTATTTTTGCAGATCTAATAAACAATGGACTTGAGGTGTATATGGACGACTTCACACCGTATGGGGATGAATTTGATCCAGCTCTGGATACCCTGGAAAAAGTTTTACAACGCTGCATTGCTACCAGACTCTGCCTGAGCCACGAGAAGTGCTACATGATGATGACGGAAGGAATCATCCTAGGGCACTACATTTCAGCAGCTGGCATCCATGTAGACCCTGCTAAAATTCAGATTCTTTTGCTCATCCCTACCCCCACTACTCAAACAGAGGTACGTAGTTTCCTTGGATTTTCCAGATATTACAGACGTTTTATAGAACATTATTCACGAATTGCAGCACCTCTGTATGCTCTGACAGGTAATGTCGATTTTTTGTGGACAGATAAATGCGACCAGGCTTTTAGAGAATTGAAAAAGTTGTTGTCAATTGCTCCAGTCCTTCGAGGACCAAACTGGAATCTTCCATTCCAGATCTCATCGGATGCCTCGGATACAGCAATCGGTGCAGTCCTAGGACAAGAAGAGGATAAGAAGCCATACGCTATTTACTATATTAGCAAGAATTTATCCTCTGCCGAACTCAATTATACTGTTACTGAAAAGGAATTTTTGGCCGTAAGCCATGCTGTTAATAAATTTAGGCATTATATTACAGGTTACCCTGTTATGTTATATACAGATCACTCTGCTATTAAATATCTAGCAAACAAACCTGTCACGAATGCTAGAGTAACTCGATGGTTGATCCTGTTGCAGGAGTTTGATATCACAATTAAGGATCGACCCGGCAAGGAGAACCCTGTAGCCGACTTCCTCTCAAGAATACCCAAATCAAGCGAAGCAGCAACCGTGGAAGATCAATTCCCTGACGAACATCTGTTTGCCATTGCCGTTCGCACACCCTGGTATGCTGACGTCGCCAATTACCTTGCAGTGGGTAAGTTACCCAAACACCTAACCCCTTAGGAACGAAAACAAATTGTTCAAAAAAGCACACGATTTTCGTGGATTGGAGACCATTTATTCCATACAGGGGCAGACATGCAAATCAGAAGGTGTATTCGAGAGGATGAGATCCTAGACATCTTAAAGGCTTGTCACAGTGGACCATGCAGGGGGCACTTTGCTGACAAGAGAACAACACATAAGATACTACAGGCAGGGTACTATTGGCCCACAATCTTTAAGGACGCGAAAAAATTTGTGCAGGCCTGTGATAGTTGCCAGCGAGCAGGAAAACCTGGTCAAGCTGATGAAATGCCTCTGAGACCACAACTGGTTATTGAGCCATTTGAACGATGGGCTCTCGATTTCGTCGGACCCATTAATCCACCCTCAAACCAAAGGACATACATCTTGGTAGCAACAGACTATGTTACTAAATGGGTAGAGGCTGAATCATTAACTAGGGCTACAGAAGATTCGGTAATACAATTTTTGTTCCATTTGTTTGTACGTTACGGACTTCCAAGAGAAGTGATTACAGATGGTGGACCACAATTTGTTGGAAACAAACTAGTTGCAACACTTAACAATTATCATATCCAACATAAGATTACTACCCCCTACCATCCGCAGGCAAATGGACAAGTAGAAAACAGTAACAAGATAATTGAGTCAATCTTAACAAAAACCATCGCATCACACAGGCGTGATTGGGCTGCTCGGCTACCTGAAGCTCTGTGGGCTTATAGAACCACATGGAGAAGTACGACAGGCTATTCACCTTATCAATTGGTGTTTGGGAAACAACCAATTTTTCCTATCGAATTTGAGATCCAAACACTACGAACTGCACAAGAGGTCGGCCTAGATCTGAATGAAGCACAGATCAATCGACTACGACAAATCAACGAATTGGATGAGGTTAGGCTCTCTGCATTACAAAACACAGCATTAATCCAACAGCAGGGAGCTAAATGGCACGATGCACTTATAAAGAATAAAGTCTTCCATGAAGGAGACTGGGCTCTGTTATACGATTCTCGGTTCCAGGACTTCCCGGGGAAACTCCAGACTCGCTGGCTAGGACCATATGAGATCCAGAAGGTGCACGACAATGGCACCCTCACTCTGACCACGATTGACGGTTCTGGACATACGTTCAAAGTAAATGGCCACCGAGTTCGTCTCTATCGAAGACCCCTTACTCGGGAATCCTTTTGTCAACAGCTTCAGCAAGATACTGATTTGGAGATCCTAGGAGAGGAAGTGAAATCTTCCTCACCCATAACTTAAGCAATTTGTTTTTCGTAATTTGTACATAACATCCTGTATATATGTTTTTTTTTCATCTTTTGTTTGCAGTATTTTGGTTACCTTACTTCGCACAGCACTGGTTTGATTTTGTTGTTCCTTTTTAAAAGGAACAGCACCCGTTTGATTTTGCTGTTCCTTTTTAAAAGGAACAACACTTTTGTTGTTTTGTTGTTCCTTTGTAAAAAAAGGAACAACACTTGTTGTTTTTGCTGTTCCTTTGCGAAAAGGAACAACACTTTTTGCTTTGCTGTTCCTTTGCGAAAAGGAACAACACTTTTTGCTTTATTGTTCCTTTGCGAAAAGGAACAACACTCTTTGTTTTGTTGTTCCTTTGCGAAAAGGAACAGCACTTTTTATTTCGCCGTTCCTTTGCGAAAAGGAATAGCACGTTTGTCTTTTGGAATTTTTGTTGTTCCTTTGCGAAAAGGAACAGCACGTTTGTGTTTTGGAATTTTTGTTGTTCCTTTGCAGAAAGGAACAGCACTTTGGCATTTTGGAATTTTTGTTGTTCCTTTGCGAAAAGGAACAACACTTTTTGTTCTGCTATTCCTTTGCGAAAAGGAACAGCACTTTTTGGTTTTTGCTGTTCCTTTACGAAAAGGAACAACACTTTTTGGGCTTTGCTGTTCCTTTGCAAAAAGGAACAGCCCGTGTGGATTTTTGCTATTCCTTTGCAAAAAGGAACAGCCCGTGTGGATTTTTGTTGTTCCTTTGCAAAAAGGAACAGCCCGTGTGGATTTTTGTTGTTCCTTTGCGAAAAGGAACAGCCCGTATGGATTTTTTTGTTGTTCCTTTGCGAAAAGGAACAGCACTCTTTGTGCTTTGTTGTTCCTTTGCAAAAAGGAACAGCACTCGCATATTCCTTTTTTTCAAAGATGCAGAATGTCGTTAATTCCGCTATTTTCCGCAAGACGAATCATCCACATGCTCAGACACCATCTATTTGGACGTCCTGCGATTATGCTCTCCTAAATCCTTTAGATATAGCAATGACATTATGCAATGAACTTAAAAGCATGTTATACCGAAACCTGCATATCATAAATCGCTATTGTTTTAACAGTCAGCAGATATAAGAAGATAAGAGGAGCGACACTAACTTTCATCTTTACTGTCATTATCTTGTTCCTGAACCATGGTTTGGAAATTTTTATCATGTCGATTTCCCTAAAAACTTCCTTGATCATCATTGAGGAATATGAGCAAACATTTATATCTGTCTGTTGGGATTGTAAGACTTCTTCCACCATTCCCCGCTCTTAAGGAGTGCGGAGCCACCCTTATGTGTAATTGAACAAAGAAAAAGAAGTGTGCTGCAAAAGAATAACAAAAGAAAAAATAAAAATAAAGATATGAAATCGTCAAATGCAGGATAGGGGGTCTCATTCAGAGCCAGCCTACCATGATCATAAGGATGGAAGCGAAGTGGCATTCCCATTACGGCCACCACACCAGGGATATGGTCCAAAGGAAAAATAACAAGCAAACCTTGGAATAGGAGGTCTCATCATGAGCCGGCCTGACCACGTTTCGTGCCTACCTTGTGAATGGCATTATGGTTATCTGGTCACCAAGCCAGCATAATGGCCTACATTTTGACGAAGCACTCTTCAGTACATACACAAAGGATAATGGTTCCGGAGGGTGAGATAAACAACTTTGCCAAGGTTATGAACACCTGTTGGCAGCAGAGCTCTGTTAATGGCATTGGAGTCGTAATATTTACACCAACAGGTATGATATTTAAGTCTGTTTGTCTTTTATTTCCTTTGCATGTATCATATGTCACACCCTGATATAATTATCGCATGAGTATTATCACCAATCATGGCAACAGAATTGACAATGACTACTGGAGACTTTGTACGGTTGACAGACGTCCAACCCTCGGTTCCTCATTATATCACACTGGCTTATCTTAAAAGCGATCCATTTTTCTGCCTCGATTTCGGTACTTCACTGTCTTTTTACAACATGGCATAATTTCCATCTGCTGTACTTTATGATTTGACTCCCAACTGGCTGCTGCTCCTCTCTTTAATGGTTGGGGGCAGCCTATCAGATCGCGGGGGGGGAAGTGACCTCATTACTCCAATGGTTACGTGGCTGCACATCATTCGGGCAAAATAACAACACGATTTAACGGTATGATGAACTCATTCTACGGACTGCCACCCACGATCTTTCTCTTTGATGCATGCTCTGCGAAAATCCTTCCTAAAATAGCATCGAGTATCCTCTCTGTTCGGTAAATACTGCGGACAGTTGCTGTTCCATTCCCGAGTTCATTTCTGAGAGTAAGCTATGGGCGGGAAAACAATCCAAAGAGAACCGCACAAGCTGATCGCGTCTGATGCTGCCCGCGAAATTCTGGAAAATGCAGGATAGTTGAATTACTTCAACCGCCTGCAATAATCGAACGAGGCTGTAGCATTGGAATTCCTGCAAAATCTGTAGGAAAACCACTCTATAGTCGGAGGAAAGCGGATAGAAGTCACGGAGGACATCATTGCAGAAACCTCAGGATTACCAGCTGTTGGACCCAGATGGGAGCTGAAGAAGGAAAGACTGCAGAAAGCAATGGAAATTTTCCAAAGCGAAGGCCAAAGTCTGACAGTCAAAGGGAAAGGAGTTCTGCCGACGACACTTGGGGAACCCTGGATCGAGCTGGCGAAAATAGTGCAGAGCTATATCACCTGCGAGGGGAGGAAAGATGTGGTAAGGGCTCGTCACTTAAAACTTCTAGCTGTTTTGAAGGGAAAATGCTCTGTAAATCTCCCTGCCTTTTTAAATTCATTATTACATGATGCGGCCCGAAGTTTGAAGAAAGCTCAGCACACAGAGACGATTGTTAGCCACCACGGACTGATTCGGCTCATAATAAGCCACAGTCTTGCCCAACAACAAGACACTTGGGAGGAATTGGTTGAAACAGTCAAAATGGGACTGGCTTTACCTCGAACCTCCAGCACACTGGAACGTTCAGAAGTACACAAGGAGCCAACAGCAGAAAAGCAGGTTGTTTCAAAACGAAAGTAGTCCTCTAGCACGCCGGAACAATCAGAGAAACGTAAGAAGTCGGCGGCAGAAAAACAAGCTGTGTCGAAACGGAAGCGATCCTCCGATACGCCGGAACGACCAGAGGAACCTAGAGAACCTGTTGGCACTCCCAACCTGCCTGAAAGACCCAGGAAGTCAGCTCGATTGGTTCGAATAAGGGGAAGGTTGGAAAAGATTCAGAAAACTGTGACCCAACCAATCGAAATCGAGGACGAACCTTCGGAGGAGGAAGGTGAATTACCTGAAGGAAATGCTGAGCAATTAGAGGCTGGAACTAACCAGCCAGGAGAAGGAATTGAGGAAGAAAATGCACAATCTATGGGTAGCCCGTTGCAAGACCATCCAGGAGAAGAGGAATTGGCAGCAGTTCTGGCCAACATGGGAGAATACGGCCAAGCCTCCAGTCCAGGAGGCATCCCAGACGGTCCCCAAGGAAAGATATGAGGAGCTCCAACAGCAACTTCGAAACATCAGTCAGTCTGAAAGCCAGGCCTTTGAAGGATGGCAGAAGGAGCAGGAAAAGGTTGCTAAGGTAACTCGTCTACTAGATAGTGTTGTTAAGCAGATGGACACCTTGTGTTCCTTGTATACTGATGTTTTGACTTGTAGAGCCCCTGCTAAAAATTATGCTTTATTTTTGCTTGAACGTTATTTGAGATTAAAAATAAAAGCTGTTAGGGCAGGAGCACCCATCCATATCAACACTGTTAATGATTTTATAGATTGTTGCAAGCACTATGGAGTTAAAGTTCAAAGATTGTTATGTGAATTCTACTTGCACAACCTTGTCTTAGACCAGGAAACTGATTTGAATCCTGGCCCTTTCATTGGCGATATACAATTTCAAGCCTTTATCTCATTTGGGGTGAATCAGTTAAAATGGTTTAAAGCTTACAACATCTTTCAGAGGCAAGAAAATAGTTTAGACCTTTGGGTACGAGCTGAACCTAGGGACCCAGCAGCATTATGGAGAGAGCATAGGAGTATGATGAGGATCCCAGGTGTCATGAAGATATTAGGTCCCATGCATGAAGACTTGATCCGAAATGGTCTGGAGTATTTCCTGACTATTAAAGACCAGGCCTTCCATGCTGCAAAGTTTCGATACCGAACCTCTAACCCAAACATCCAGCTCAGGGAACCCTTTAACTTTGAGAATTTTGAATTAGCTGCCAGTCGATTGAGTCTCTATGGGGAACGAATTCTGCGAGCAGGCCCATTTTGGTTGGGATATCGGTTTCGCAGCCCAATTGTTTGGCATCCTGCACCTGGATATCAGGCTCTATATGAGATGCCTGCAGATCAGTTAGACCAGTTCTTTGACCATCTAGTTGCTAATCATGGTTGTCGGCCTCTTCGAGAGATCCCCTCTCCGGCCTACTCTCTCACAGCCCTGCATGTCAATTACAACGTTTTCATGAGGACATAAAACAGGGTAAGCAGGGGGGTGTGTGGAGCACCTGGAAGGTATGCTTTTTGATAAGTAATCTAGTGGTTTTTCAATACTATTTCTAATCTTTTCTGCATATTGAGCCTAAAAACATAAGGGTTTTGGTAAATTGTGTGAAAATGGGCAAACGAAGCTCAATTACTAATAATCGATGTTTTCTATGCAGAAGGACGCGGAAATAGGGGATTATCGAGTAAAAACGAGAAGCGCAAGGAAAGTAACTGTTGCCCCGTCGACAGGGAACCAGATGCGGACAAGATCAAGCAAAATTGGAGCTGAATAACCCAGGAAAAGGATGCAGGATATCGTGACGGAGAACGCAAGAAGGAAAGAGGAGACCCGAACGAATAGCGAATCCCTCAGGATCTTCGATCCTGAGGGATCGCTGCTTTAAGTTTATCTTTTGTATCTAGACATCTAAGCAGTGTACCATCATAGCCAAGGGCCCAGCTCTGACGGTCACTCGCTGTTGTATCATACGGTGATTTGTGTGGTTTGCATATTTCTTTCATTACAGTAATCCGATATCTCTTTGTTCTGATAGACTATGTTTCTTAATTAATATTTGAAATCTGAATAAGTTCTTTAATTCACGTCTCTGTATTACACAAACTGAATCTATTCGAATTGCATTTCTACAGCAAGATATTGGTATGAATGTTATCATTATTGGATTCATATGAAATAAGTATTTGTGAGGCTTGAAGATAACATTATCTTGTTCAGAAACACAGTCACATCACACATTACCCTCGGATCGTTGCAGTAGTATAGACCGTGTACATACTTCGGGATCTGCTGTTCCTTTTAGGTTTGTTGTTCCATTTGGATCTGCTGTTCCTTTTAGGTTTGTTGTTCCATTTGGATTTGATGTTCTATTTGGGTTTGCTGTTCCATTTTATATGATTGACGTTTCCTGTTTATGATAGTTTGCTGTTCCATTTCTTTACTGTTGTTCCATTTCTTTACTGAATTGTTGTTCCAGTTTACTTTCGCCAATCTACCTTTATTGCTTTTGCGTGATAGCAGGCCTAAGGCTGTCGTGAGCCCAGCAAGACGCTGCCTAGCTCCCTGACCTATAAGCCCATGCTTTGGTTCTCTTTCTTTATCAGTTTCTAAAGGGAAGGGTTATTGGTTCCGTAGCCTTGACTGATTATCCACCTTGTGTGATTTCATTTCCTGAATTGGTTTAGTTACAGCTTAGTGTTTGTTTCCTTTCAAGTTATTAGAACTCTATACTGCCGAGCACTACTTGGACAAAACAGCCTCGGATTGAGTTACTCCTTGCAAGAACAAAACGATCCCGGATTGACTTAATAATGTGGAATAATTGGTGGTGTGAGAGACCCTAGTTATAGCTCTACAACCATATTACCTTGGCATCCTTCTTTAACATGTTGCTCAACAGTCTTATCAGCTCGGCTAGATTTGGGATAAATCTCCTTAGGAAATTGATCTTTCCTAGGAATGCTTGCAGCTATTTTATGTTTCTTGGATATGGGATTTGGAGAATGGCTTGGATCCTTTCCAGATCAATTCTAATCCTGTCTTTTGAAGTGATATGTCCAAGTAATTTGCCTTCTTCAAGGCCAAATAAAGACTTCTTGGGGTTCAAGGAAATGCCATATTTCCTACATGTTAGGAACACTTGTCTCAAATGTCTTAGGTGCTCTTGATCAGATTTGGAGAAAGGGGTAAGATCATCAAGATAGATAACCAAGAAATCATGGATCTCCTTGGCAAATGCAATGTCCATGGCCCTTTGAAAGGTGGCACCTGCGTTCTTTAGGCCGAAAGGCATTTTCACATATTTGAATGTTCCCCACGGTGTGGTAAAGGCTGTCTTGTCTTGATCATCTGGGTGAACCAGTATTTGATTAAAACCTGAAAAGCCATCTAGCAAAGAGATTCTAGATGACCCCACTACTCTTTGTAGGATGTGGTCCATTTTGGGCAATGGGTAGTGGTCTTTAAGGGAGACTTGGTTTAGGTTTCTCAAATCTACACAAAGCCTAATCTCACCTGTTTTCTTTCTTGTGGGAACAAGATTGGATACCCATTCAGAAAATCTAATGGGTGCTATGATACCTGCTTCAAACATTCTTTTCACTTCTTTCTCAATTAAAGGGAGAAGCACAGGATTGATTCTCCTCAGTTTCTGTTTGAAGGGCTTTTGATTTGGCTTTAAGGGAATGGTATGTTGAATAATTGAGGTGTCATAGGACTTCAAGTCCTCATAACTCCAAGAAAATACATCTTGGAATTCTTTGAACAAATCCACATACTTTGGTTTTTGATCAGGAGGCAAAGATTTAGACAGTTTGATCATTTTGGGCTTCTCTGCTGTTCCAATGTTGTATTCTTCTATGGCAGTGTTTATAGGCTGCATTTTTGGCTTTTTGGGCACATCATTTGCATCAAACATGTCTTCTAGTGGAGTGAGGCCAACCGGGAGAAACTTTTCCTTTAGATAAATGATTTCGGCCTCTGTTTTGGCTATTTCCTCCAAATGCATCTGTTTCAGCTCTTCTATGTTTTCTTAATCAAAGATGGTTGGCTGTAGCAATTTTCTAGCTGTTTCAGCTGTTACAGTTTGCTGGATTTGGTTTATTTCTTCCAGGGGATCATCCATGGCATCCATATCAATGTTTAGGCCTGAAAACTCATGTTGTAAGGTAAGAAAATTGTTTATTTGAGCATCATCCTCAAACACTTGCCAATCATTAACATTTTTAGGGACATCCAGCCTGCGCTTTATCTCAGCAGTAAAGTGGTGATTGGGCTCAAAAGGAAGCTTGCAAGTGCTAGCAAAAGTAGCTAGGCTGTGAGCATCAATGTTATGATTTCTTGAAATCTTGGCAAGCTTGGATTCAGTGAATGTATCAAGTATTGCAGTGGCAGCAGTCCTATAAGCTCTTAGCCTTCTATCATTGGTAACAAAGTTGCCTTTCATTTGTTGGATTACTAGGTCTGAGTCACCTAGAATGGAAACTTTGGCAGCTCCTAAAGCTTTGAGCAGCTTAAGGCCTAAGAGGAGTGCCTCATACTCAGCCATGTTGTTGGTGCATTTGAAATTCAGTCTATAAGCATGACCCTCTGCATGGTTGTTATGTGTATTGTGAATCCATATTCTTGCCCCTGCTCCTAACTTGTTAACAGAGCCATCAAACTCTAAATACCATGTGATTTCTTGCTTGTGGTTGACATTAAGAGTTTCAGTCATTTTAGGATTGGGTAGACCTAGGTTTTGTGCTTCATGTGGTTCTTCTTGTATGCTGGTTGTGCTGTCTGTTTTGACAGTTTCCTGGGTATGGGCAGCCGATTCTTGGTTGATGCATGTTTCTTGTTCTAAAGGCAAAGGCCTCCCATTAGTTGGAGGACTTGTTTTATCATTAAACAAAATAAAGGAATCCATATCAGAATGGATTGAATAGATAGGAAAATTCTGGGGCTTTTCCTCACTACTTACCACATACTTCATCAGTGTTTCTCTATACAGTCTCTTTGGTTACCCAAAGACTGAAATAGTGGCATAGGAGAGGTCTAATTGGAGAGATCCTTGGAGTTTTGCCCCCCAAGATCTTGACAAGAGCATGCCATACTTTGGTGGAATGTCGGCAACCACCACATCCATGAGGATTGTCTTGTTTTGGTATTGGACTAAGGAGACACATAAGTCTTTGATGAGGCCTAAACATTTGACTTGACTTGAGTCAAAGGAGAATAGATCTTTGTAGGGTCTTGTTACATCAAGGTTTAGCTTCTCCATTACAGCTTTGGGCATAAGGTTGTGTGAGGCACCTGAGTCAAACATTGAATTGTGTAAAACTTTATCATGTATGTGCAGACTGACATAAAAGGGTAGAACAACTCCATGTGTTGATTTGCCATCAACTTCTGGACCGAAAAACAGCTCAGGGGTATCATCTAACACATTTACATCATCCCTATTCTCTGGCATTTGCAGTGATCTTTGGATTTGTTGCCTATACACATCATGCTTTGCAAGTTCAGATAAGGGGATAGAAATCTTAAGTTTGCTTATTTCTTCTTCTAAGTTGAATGGTTTCTCCAATGGAGTCTTTGTGTTGGCAATAGCAGATTTCCCCTTTTCAAGTGTATTTTCTGAATTTTCCTCTTGATTATCAGTGTTATGGTGAGTGATACCTTGCGGTATTTCTATTTTGGGAAGGCTTTTAGGAGTTTTGTTCAAGTTCTCTTTCGAGGGAGAAGGTGGCAGAGGCTAATCAACAAAAAGTTGTATGTCTGTTATGTCCTCTACAATCACTTGGTGTGGGTTTGGGACAGTTATATCAGCTGTTTCTGTTATAATGGCCTTGCCTCTAATCTAGTTGGGCTGTTTGCGCTCCTTTGGTTTAACTTTTTTGGGCACATCTATGGTTCTTGTCCTCAGCTTATACTGTTTGTGGACTTCATAAATAGTTGAATCATAACCTTGTTTAAAGTCAAAAGACTCACCAGAGTTAGTCTGAAATTGACTTATCTCATGGTCATCTTGGTCCTCTTGAGTTATGAAAATTTGTTGCTCACCCTTCAAATCCACCAAGTTCATGTGAGTGTCCTCTATGGCATCACTAGATGTGGATGCTTCTGTATAATTTTCTTGGAAAGGAGGCCTTATATCACGGTCTGGGCTAGATCTACCAACGTTTGAGTTCTGAGTGTTCCTGAAATTTGGGTTCCTTATGGTATTGGGTTGTTGTCCTTCCCATGATGATTTCCTCTCAACACTCTCTACTCTGTGTCCCAGCCTATGCATGTCATTAATAATAGCATCTAGCTTTTGATCCAAGGCCGAGGGCTCTTCCTTGAAGGTGGTTCTTCTCTCAGTTCTAGCTCTGTTCCTTTTGGAAATTAAATTTTCCTCCACAGTGACAGCCACATTTTGCATGTCTGCAAGGCTGTTAGGGGCTCTTTCTTTTAATTGGTAGGCCATATCTAGGTCGAATCCATCAGGGAATTTATATAAGGAAAGGTCAGGTGGGGGCCTTAAGTTTTGTGGGATAGCATTATAAACGCTATTGAACCTTGCACAATAGTCCAAGACTGTTTCTTGTGGACCTCTTTTGATTGTATTGTATTCAGCTAGTATGTGCAAGGGATCTTTCTTTTTCTCCCATCTGTTGATAAAAGACTGGTATAAGGCTTTTGGGTCTGCTATGGAATTGGCTGGAAGTGCTCTAAACCAAGTCCTGACATCACCTGACAAGCTTTGGACAAAAATCTTCATTCTCACACCATCATCGTCAATCTCATAGCTTTCAAAGTAATCCTGCATTTTCTTTGTATGATGAAGGGTTGTGCAGGCACTTGTGCCATCAAAATAAGTTATTTTGGTCTGGTAATCCTGAGGCATAGCTCCAGGATTAGCAGGTAGCTGTAAAGGTGCATATCTATTCGCCATGTTGGCAGGGATAAGTGGAACAACAGGGATAAACGGAACAGCTAGAACAACTGGGATAATAGGAGTAGTAGTGGTAGTATGTGCAGTGAATGGAGGTGTGGAAGGAGTGCTTTGAGACGTGGATGATGAACAAGGGGGACTAGGGGTTGAACGAAATAGAACTTTGACAGGGGTTGGGCCATAGTTTGGCTGAACTATCACAGGAGTAGAATCAGCAAAATCCTCCTTTAGGTCTAATTTCCTGAGGTTTCTTTGGATCAAATTTGGATTTTCAAAGGCATTTGTAGGGTTTGGGTCTGAGTTTGACCTTGTATAACGTGAATTCTTTTTGGGAGCCAGCTTCTAGCTTGTTTTTTGGGGTTTTTTCTAAGAATATAAGGGTTAGAAAGAAACTTTTGAAGGTCTGGTTCCTTCCCAATGGAGCTTTCCAACTTGATTTGTGAAATTAACTGAGGATGTCCCTAGTTGAGTCGCCATTATGTTATCACTCAGGTTTTCCTTAAAGCTCCTTAAAGGATATGGCCAAGGTAACCACAAACCAATCTTTGGACTGCAGGTCCTAGCCTACCTGCAATCAGAGAGGGCTCTCTCTTTATAATTTAGCTTTGTTGAAGATGATATTAGGATAGCTAATGAGTTCAAGGGGGTTTTGTTTATGTTTGGTGGGATGGGGGATTCTTTCAAACAGAGTTGGGATGCATAGTGTGAGAAGTTCAAACCATTGGGCATGGAGTCGTGGATTAGGCTTGTTGTTGCGTTTTCTTGGTCACAAGAGGAATACAGAGCAGGATAGCTACACATAAAACAATATCAAGTTGGAATAAGGATGGAATGAAGGTCATTGAATGAAAGGCAACTAAGTAGCTCTCATTATGCTAATAGAGGGAAGATGAATGAACATTTATATAGGAGCAATCAAGGATTCCTAAACAACATTCATATATGAAGGAACTAGTGTAAATATGAGCCAATCAGTATTCATATTCAGGACTAATTCAGAGGAAAACATAGATAAATCAGAGAAATTGAGAACAGAATACAACTAAGTGAGCTCTGAACTATTCTTTCTTTCTGCTATTTAGATAGTGAAACAATGATGGCATAAAACATATAAACTGTAAACAGAGATAAGAAATACTTATTGGGCTATGTAGAAGCGTTAGGATTCCATAGTCACTCTTTAGTCATTAAAACACAACAACCAGTTCATCTCCCAAACATTCCAGCGATCTTTGATTATAGAGACTCTCAGAAAATACAGCGCAAGTCTAGAGAGGAAGTTATCGACCAACCAACCCTTTACATAAATACAGAGGGTTGTTTAAATAGAAAATATTTACAAACATCCCTTGAATAGGTGCCAAAGGAGAAAATATCTCAAAATATCTATCAAAACAGAGCCAAAAGATATATGTGCAATAACTGCTTCGAATGCTAAGTTGTGCTGGAAATAAATGCAATAAAATATCTAAAACAGCTGCACATGAGGGAGCAGCCTCATCAAAATGGCTCTTTAGGGTTGGACAGGGTCCTGCAGCTTCAAAAATGGACTGAAAGAGTGCCTTGAGCAACGCGCTGTCCTCTTTGTGATAACTGCGTAATTAAGGAAGCAGCACTACTCCAAAAATATGACTGGGAAGAATGTCTCTGCAATAACTCTGCCTTGAAATCCTTCATCTATGCCTTTAGGTGGCTTTAAGGCAACAAAAGAAGTGTTGGTGAGCCTTAATGGCTGAATGCTGCTTTGTTGACTTTGTTGGGCTTGCTTTGCTTTCATCTGCTTTGAAAAACTGGACTGATACTCTTTGTCGCATCCTGATACACTTTGGCACTGAATCTGGGCCTTTTCTCACCGCTGATACTTTTTAAATTGTCCCATCGCCCCCTTCTGCCTTTTAATGCAAAAATAACTAATGCTAATGTCCTCCGTGGCCATTGGAATGCTGTCGGCGCTCTGGCCGATCAAAACTAGCTTTAAACTTTAAAAAATGGTGCAAACAGGAGGAAAACGTGTTGCCGACTGTGCCGAGGCGGAAACTGGATATCTGAAGCAAAACTGGGCCTTGGAGCAATCTCAGAAAGCTTAGGGATGCATGAATTCCCTTATCGGGAGCCGGTCGTGGGCATATATGTGAAAATATGAACAAATGCCGCCTTTTCTTTTACACAGAAAAAGACCAATTTCTATGTAAAATTCGTGAAAAACATAGGCGGGAGTGGCACTATAGCGGAGATTAAATCTTGGCCGTGGGATCGCGCGAAGGCAGATCCAACGGCTGGTGCTAACTCGTATCGGGGCGGACCATTGGCCCCAACACATAAAACCTCCGAAATGTCGCGGACTCGAAATGCTTATATGCCCTTTCTTTATGGAGATCGGGTCCGGCCCATCGACGATTTCATATCGGCGATTTTTAACAAAATCAATATGCGGACCCAAAATCCTTTAAAACTACCCTTTAATATTTTTCGGCTTCGGGATATAGGAGCACACAGTGCGGACCCTTTCGGACCCGATATGCCTTTATGCCGCGCTTTATTACTTTTCAGCTCTGCTGGTCGAAGCCATATAGGAGTGATGCGATTAAATATGGGTCGTTGATCTCTGGGCCTGAATGGGTGGCTGAGATTAACTCGGCAATTCACTATCGGTGGGGTCATGGGGTTGCCACATAAAAACGTTGAAACCCATCAGACCCGATAAGTTATACAGGCCCTCTTTATTTTATTTTGGGTCTGACCCATCGGCGGGACCCAAATCAGCGGTTTTAACAGTGGAATGGGTCCGTGGACCCGAAAACCCTTAACACTGCATTTGATAACTCATCGGCTCCACCAAATCGGAGCAGTATATGGGGCGATGCGAAGTGGGGGACTGCGTGACAAGATCTGGGCCGTCAGATCTGGGGCCCAAAAATAGATGGCTGCGATTATATCGGGACTTCGGCAATCGGCGGGGCAGAGGGTTGACATATATGTGATCGTCGAACTGCGCAAACCCGATATACTATTACCGGTCCACTTTATATGTTTTCAGGTCCGGTCCATCGGCACTATGCCCCATGACTTGAGACTTAGCCATTTTCGCTTATATATGTCACTGCCTCCTCCCGATAGCGATATCGCATCGGAGGGGGATTAAACAGATCTTTATCTCATCGGAGCACGCTTTTTATGAAAAGGCAAGGCAAATGAATTCGGAGGGGTTATATATGATGTTTTAAACATATGATTTCCCCCTCCCGATAGCGATATCGCATCGGAGGGGTTCCAAATGAAACTTTATTATATCGGACCCATGTTTTTGTGAACTGCCAAGCCTTTTGGGAAATCGGAAGGGTTCCTTTATAGTTTGGCATGGATTCTAATGCATCGGAAGGGGTCCGATAGCCTAAAAAGGAAGGATTTTATCCTTTTTTGAAGGTTTTTCATGGTTTTTGCATGGTTGTTGTATTGTTATGCCTTGGAAGGAGTCCAAAGGCACTTAAGGGGAAAGTGATGTGATTTTGAGAGGGGTTTAGTGGCCAAAGAGGGTTTCATGCCTTATAAAGGCAAACCAAGGCCAAAGAGATGATTTTTATACATATGAAGGGAAACTATGCAAATGAATAAGTCCTTATGCATTTGGAAGATGGTCAGAGGGGTCAATGAGGGTTCTTGCTGAGTTTCAGATAAACTTAGCAATTCCCAAGGATGTATATGGTTATTTTTCAACCAAGGGGAGGGGATAAGTATATAGGGGAGTTATAGAGATAGTTTTAGTAGGGGAAGGGAAAAGAGATAAGGAGTTACATAATAAAGTTAGTAGTTAATATGATAATGATGAGAAAAAGCGCTAAGAATGAAGTCTTAGGCTATCAATGGGGGAAAATGACTGATAGAAGAAGTGTGAACATTCCTTTAGTGAAGAAGATCTTCACCAAGGCAGATGATATGGAGAATGATGAATCTAAGAGGTATCAAGCAGATCTTGACCTCTTTAGGGGAAGTTAGTGAGTGATTTGGGAAAGAGGGAGAAGGGGGAAGTTAGACATGCATTTCTTGAAGTCCTCCAACTGAAAAATCACCTTCAACTTGTGATATGATAGATATAACACTTGAAAATATGAAATGGATCACAAGCCATAATTCTACAACCACAAAGCTACCTACCCAGCCTATTCACCTAGCTTTTTCTCTTCTTTTTGGTTTGGGTGCACTTGAACTAGCATACCCAGCTTTTTGTTCTTTTCTTCTTGCTGTCCTCCTATCTACAACTACACTTATTGCATCCAGGGGCTCAGATTAAGCTGTTGAGCACCCTTGTTTCTCTACCTATCTACAAATCTGCCAAGATTAAGCTGTTTGGATAGACGTTCATTCTCTATATTCTACAACAGGAAATTGAAACCTAGGGAAGCCAAGATTAAGCTGTTTGGACCTCCCTTAGCTGAAAACTCATCAAAAATGGATCAACCCATCAAAAATGGAACACAACAGTGGCATTTAGACTAGCACACTCTCATGGATACTTCTTTGGCCATCTGTAGCAAATATGGAGCATTTCAGCAAGCAAAGTATGACATATTTGGCATGTAAAAATGTCGGTCATGAAAGATGATTAACCTGCTGCAGCAGGAGGCTAACAAAGCCCATTGGAACTAGCCATTCCAAACGAAAGAAGATCTAATCAGGGTCTGTGATCGGGTTGGTTCCCCTTATTGGCATAGCGAAAATTTGCCGCATCAACAGATTCTTAATAGCTTTCTCATATTAAATATGTACTTCAACATGATCAAAATTTGAATCACCGAAATTATAACTCAACAGAAAATAATTAAAATTTATACCTTTTCGGTTAAATATGTTTTTATCTCTTCTCATCATCTTCCAAATCATGTGCACTCGAAGAATGAGACTCTTGTGACTCTGATTCTTGTTTTTGGAGGTTCTTCTTCTTGTTCTTGTTCTTGTTCTTATTCTTTTTCTTCTCAATTTCATTTTTGTTGTTGGTGTCATCTCCAAAAATGGATTCAATATTGTCCCACATATCTTTGGCATGTTTTAAACCACTAGCCTCTTCATATCATCATTATGAATATTCTTGTAGATTATGCACCATGCTTGTGCATCTTACTGCAAAACCTTATTTGCAATTTTATATTTGCTACAACCTTCACATACTACTCTCTGAATGATATACCTACAAGACAATAATTGAGATTTTACATTTTTGTGCCATATCTTATAATTTGCAGTAGTGAAGATAACCATTCCAAAAAAAAATAAAAAAAATGAATTCTGCCAGCAAACCTCAGATATACTCTCCAGCGATCAAGTTGAAACTAAGAGCCTCTCTTTGATCCCAGTTGTTGGAAATGTGCTTGGATACCAATTGTTGGAAAGAACTGAGAACTACTCAGGGGGGGTGATTCAAAGTGTGATTTATATATGGTTTTTACCAATTTAAACTTAAATTAGTGAATCACATATAGTTAGCAACAATTCATTAACCATGATAGCATGTCTGTCACATAACATAACTAAAAACCATAAGTAGCTACAGAACAATAAACATGAACATCACATCAATCACACATGAGACATAATATTTTTGGTGGAAACCCTTCCAAGAGAAAAAACACCATTTTTTCTACTGCTCTTCTCTAAATTTTTATTATGTCAAGAAATAATCTTTTACATAGTTGTTTGACTACTACTTGCATGGAGACTTGACCTCACATACAAAATTCCAACATCGATTGGCTAGGAGACTAGATACTGCTGATCGTCTTGGAAGACTCTATTCTCGATGGATTTCTACAGACTACCATCCATGAAGGCCACCATGATTAATCGATCCTCACCCAACTACCATTGGACCATCCAAATACCATTTGATTGAGAAAAGTGTTCCTTTCGCTGAAGCTTCATTGTCCCTACTCCTCTCTCATGAGGACACTGCTCCTCTTCCACTATGCAGACCTCTGTTCATGTATTTTCAAAATGTATCCCAAGACAATATGATCAACAAGAAATAATCTTTGCATACGTGCTCTCAGCAGCATGATCTCATCATCAAGCAAAATATGAACACCACAAGAAGTGTGCTCTCCAAAATATCAAATATTGTGGCCACACAAATATGAATACAATCAAATCCTCACATCAAAATAATGTTTCATAATACACCTAGCAACAAAACACTATGGCTATGTGCCAAATGCATCAACAACTCCTACATAAAACAAGTGTGAGAATCACCATAAAAAACTCTACCTTGTAGCATACATAAACTCTCCAATCAATCACTACACCAGTAGTCCTAATGCTAATCTATACAAAAACATGCTTCGGATCTACACATTATTCAGTCATTAGCACTCATGGACTGAATAAATCTAAGCTCTTCAATAGGTTTGAAGCATCAACACACTATTCAACCTTCTTTCCACACATACACTCAACATCTTGCTCCATTAATAGCCACAAAGCTCACAATGAAAGAATATAAAACATGTAGGGCGAAATTGGGCTTAGTGCTAGGATCAAAAGTGTACAAATTGGACAAAATCAATCCACTAAGGTCACTGCTAGTGCACTAAATATATTCACATCATTGTAGGACATATTCATACAATTTTTTACTTTTTAAAACAATTTTGGAAGCCTCTAGGAATTTCCAACTTAATTTCCTTCCAAGCAGCACGACGAATGTGGAGGAAAAGTCATGAAATCTGTCAATCGCTCCCTTGAAACTGAATGAACTTGGATGGGGCTATAAACACCCCCTTGAGCTGGCCTCCATGTGACTGGAGCATTCCAACCGATCCCATAGTCCTCTACGCATGTGACTGGGGCTTAGGCTCAATAAAAACATCAATTCTTTAGTCCAGAACCTTTGCCACATATTGGATCACCTTCCCCTACATTTGTGCTAGCCTCCAGACATCTGACATGGCCTCTAGTACATGCTCATGTATATGAAACATGCCTCTCAAGTGTCACTACAAAGTTGATCTTGAAGGGCAAACAACCAAGGTTGGAAAGTGTGCCAACAAGTCCTCCACTCTCCATCAGAACTTTGAACAAATTGAAACTTATCTGACCAGACCTGCAAACCTATGCAGCACCTCTACAACATCAACATCATCATCATGAATTCATCACACTGCAACAATTCATCTCCATGAAGCATAATCATGAATACCTAGATAAATACCTATTTGACAACTCAACTATTGTGCCATCAACCATCTCTATCACATGTAGATATGCTCATCATCCTATAGCATCCTCCTCTACCTATAGTAGCATCATCAAAAAATCATGACATGTCCATCAATTCACATTCCAACTCCTCCAAGACCATCAAGCTCCATCGATGCTAACACATACAGACACACACCATGGTCGATCAATTTGCATCATCATGAGGTTGATATAAGTGTATGACCTTTAGAGTTGTATCAATGTCAACAAAAACATCTCACTTTCAATACATCATGCAAACCAATAGGACCACCAAGTCAACATCCATCACACATGATCATGACCAGTATGACTATAGCTATGACCTTGTTGAAATCAATGCTAACACAACAATGCCAACACCTCAGGTATGTGTGGGGCAGAGGCTACTATCCTTTTAAAATATGTTGTTAGAAATCTACAAACAATAGAGTTGAGTTCTTTGTATTATGCCTTCATCTGAAAATAGAAGAGAAACAATACTGAGAAAATGTTCAAAGACCAATAATTATAGACCTATGTAATTAAATATACTTGTGATATCACATGGGAAGTACATAAATACATGTGAATAAATTATTGATATTCAAATAATGTTACGATTCCATTTTATGTTCTTTAACATGTTTGATTGTGCATCCTTAGACATATTTACTTCTTGACTTTGAGTGGATTCATTCTTGATATCATGATCAAACTCATTATCATCTCTATGCGTGCAGTGGATGTTTGTATGACCCTTTTTGGTATAAAATGCATGTAATGTTTATTGTACATATTAATATAAACTAAAACATTTTATTAAAAAAATAAGGAAATAAAATAACTAATATTTATGCACAATATTTATATAAAACATAAGTTCAAAGTCTAGAAATTGAGGTATGAGAATTCATAACAAAGAAAAATTGCCAAAGAGAATCACAGTAATCTCCATTTCTCTCTGTGGATAGCTTTGGAAAAAATATTATTCATCAAATAGGTTGTTTGTATCATGCAAAAAGGATTTATTTTTACTTGTAAAATTAACCAATCCAACCACAATATTAGTCTTCAAGTAGATACACATATTCAAACAGGCTATAAGTCAAACAGATACAAGCCATTTCTAGGACATACGACTTGGATATAGGAAATCAATAGAGAAACAATATTAATTACAAGATAACTAATCAAAATAGAAATGGACTTGTTTTCAAGGACTTAAAATTGGAAACAATAATAAACTAAGCTATTATTATTGAACTCTAATGATATTTTTTTGAGACCTTGCATTTCTAGGTATCAATGACAAAATAAAAATATAGCTCAAGTACAACCTGCATGTTTATTGAATTGTCGAGGATGTGGCATTCACTGTGAGAAAGAGATTAAATAGAAATATATCAAACTAGAAAACCTCTAATGTCCATAGATAATTTTTTTAGCAAGTTCTTTTATAACTGAGAACATTATTATGTTAACTTACTCATTAGAAATCAAGATACATCTTCTCATATGACTACTTGAAATGTGCAAGATTTTACATTACATCATCAATTGTCAAATGTCCAATATATGTCTACTAAAAATAAGAGTTTGCATCTTCCTCGATATCAACTGCAAAATCCTCAAATGATCATTGTTATAAAGAACCAACAATGAATAAGTGGGAATTGACATGGAAAATTACATAATGTAATCATTTCATTTCCTCCACAAGATCTCGTGATGCTAATTGGCACACAATAGAACCCAATACCTACATAGTGAAATAATATATTGTAATTCGTTTTGAAACAAGTCCAGAAATCACCAAAAAAATACTTTGAAGAATATTACAGTTGTCTTCAAAGAAAGATTCACAATATGTCCAGAACAGTGGACCAGATTTCCTAATAAGTCATTTGATACTTCAAACAAATTCCTTTCCCTTAGAAATTTTAGAAATGCCTACAAAAGTAAATTTCCACTAATGAAAATATACAAAATTTAGTCATCAACAACTTTAGTAAAAATATAACCAATAAATCAACATCAACATTCCAAATTACCTCAAATTGAGCAGGGAATCACTGTCCACTAACTACCTAAGTGTGAAACGTTTAGTAATCAAGATTGATAACATGAAAGAATCTAATAAAATCAATTTATCTAGCAACATCATGGCCAGGGGTTAAATCACTCAACCAGGACCCAATTTAGGCAAGTTCTTCTATCTAAATTATTGTAAGTTGGCACTCTTAATATCTTAGTCACAAAGGAGTCTTTTATATCTTCACTACCACTAGGGGTAACAATCAGTAACTTGGTTTCTCTCGAATGACTAGAGCCTAGGATCTACTACAATAATAAATCAGTAGCTGAGAAAATCACAAATGAACATCATTCCCTTGTTTGGAAAGTAAGGATAAGGTTAATCCATCATTCCTATGGTAGGTCTCAGAAAACTAGAGATTCATTATAACTATGTCACTGAGTGGTCTAGCATAACCACATACATCGAAATTTTAGCTACTACCTTATTTATAATATCAAAACATATTTAAAATGAAGAATAATCATACATAAACAAATAAACATAAAAACTATATGTCTCTCTCAAGTCGAATTTAAACATTGTGTTTCAAACGCATGAATTCAATCATGTTCATAAATTTAAATAAATAATTTTATCTAGATAAATCCTCTCTGCTAACAGAGACGAGCCCTCTAGCCTAATGAGTGGGACAAGCAACCTACTTGCCAATCCACAAGACACTTCCCTACATTACAATTGAAGTGAGAGAAGAGGAAGATGGCCTACCTCGTTTTGATGCTATAATGCACTCCTTTGTTGAAGACCTCGAATCGTTTGCTCCTCAAGCTCAGCTCTACTGATCACATCGTTTGAATACCTGCACAAGAGATCAAAGAAAAAACAAAGAATACAAGTGAAACAAGCATAATCAAAAGTAATCTACTTAACAGATCAAGGAGCATTAAGATAAATGATGCATTAATACAAATATTTACAGAAAGTGAACCAACAATTGCATATATTAATCAAATAAAGGAGGAAGCATACAGCCAAGCCTTGATGCCAATAAGCTCTCTTTGAGTGAATGTTCAAGTCCAAGCTCAAGCTCTCCAAGCACTCCTTCTCCAATCGAAATGAGTAGCATGTAGGCACTATCTCAGCATAATGGTGCAAATAATCAGAGACTAACCACTTGGGAATGTGAGAGGCTGAATATACAAACATGGAAAGGGAGTTAGGATCTCTCCAAAGATAGGAGAAGGCTCTCATCTCAAGGAGGTAGCTCATAGGGATAAGATCAAAGGGAAATATTGGGAGAATTCAACCACATCCACACCGAACAACCTCCAGCTCATCATTATGGAAGCCTCTAGATCACAAAGCTTCTTGTCCTCTTTGGGAAAACTTTCCTTTTAGGGATCAGCATGAGTATCCAAGTAAAAAGCGTAGTGGCAGCATGAGGCTAGTATAGTGCAACTTATCATCAGCACTAGTTGCCAGTGTCACAGTCACGCTGGTCCTAAAATTAGGGTTTTAGAGCTTACTTCTTCAGGGAAGGCTCAAGGCATGTTTCCATCAGCGTTTTAGGGAGGATATGAACAACATATTAGGATGGGTAGACTGCATGATTTCCAAGTTTCAGGAACTTTGGGATATGACACAGGGAACTTCAAGAGGCATGACAAAATATTGTGTAACAGATGCCCCCTAAAGTATGAAATCATAACAGGGAGTGATGGCTGAGATGCTTTACGATCTTTTGCAAGGACGAGAACAAACACTGTCAGGAGACCTGTAAATCAAGGATGCATATACATATACATATATGATATCAAAAAATGAATCCACGGTATGGATGCAACCATCTAGATAGAAACGACTATATAAATATCCATGGCATGGGCACATCCATCTGAAGGAAAAGGATCATCTCTAAATGTAAGATCCAAGGTATGAACACAACCACCCAATATATAAGGATCATCATATTCATAAATATAAAGTCCCACGGTATGGTCACAACCATCTGTATAGAATAAACATGTGTACAATCATGAACAATACATAACTCCACGCAGTCTGAGTCATATCAGACAAAACTCAGGGTCTTGCACTCCATCTGTAACTCGGTCAAAGTACGAATTCTAACATGCAAATGAATGTGTTGAAGTTGAACATGCTAGAAAAATACCAATTATTGGTCAATGATGTGGATCGTTAATAGGCACAAGAGGAACCACCAATAATGAAAATGGATCTCAAGGTATGATAGTACAATCCATGAATTTGAAAATGAAGTTGAAGTCGAACACACATGGAATCATCTAGTCGAAGGCCAATGATGGAATCCTATTGTTAGATGCAAACAACTTGCTATTAAGGAATGCAATATCTAAGGTACTGAAAGGGAGTCTCTAAGTCATCCTCTTAGGTAATGAGCTGAAGTCAACACGAAGTGACCCGTCAAAGGAGGGCCATGATGATCGCCCCATCATCAACATGAAATGAGGAATAAAGTGGAATAAATGAGTATGATCCAAGACTATAGAAAAAGGTCAAACAATGTATAGGTAATAAACTACAGATAGGACTTCTCTTGAACATATTGGTGACACAACTCCGGAGTATGACAACATTTGACTCAACATAAGACCAAGGGTCATAATGACAAAATGGAATAGTCAAATGAGAGGGACAGTGGATCACCAAACCCAGAAAGACAAGTGACTGAGTGAGGATATCCCAAACACGACACGAGAAATAGATGAGTGCCATGTTTAAGAGTGACATGTTTCCTATACAGGAGATGATTCACTTTCATTTTCCCCACATTTATAGTGAGTACCCTAATTACTTTTTATCACAAGCTTGAAGGGGGTAGCATATGCTTGTCATATAAGTTCATTCTTCAAATGAATCCATCCTACTAAGTTTTACAAGTCCTAGGAAGGAGAAACTCGGTCTCATCATGGTGATGAGTCTTTTGTTGTTTATTTCTTTACGAGACTGATGGAAAAATAACTTGGCATATTTTTCATATTTAGAGAGTTTGAAAAAGAGATGAAAAAGAAAACTCCATCAGTCCCTTTTCGTAATTTGTCTCTTGAACCCAAGAAGGTAGATAATAATATTTGAGAGAACCTCTTCACCATGTCGACCAAGGTGTACCTTTCTCAGAAATAGTCAATCTCAGTGCGAAAAAGGGGTAAATGTATACTGAGACAACGTCTGTTCATTTATTTTAATGACTTGGAAAAGGCAAGTACTCGATGATCCTTTCATATTTTAAGAGTAAAAAAAAGAGCTTAAAGATGACTCCATGGGGGTTCCTTTTTCGTTTATTTTTAATGAGTCTGAAAAAGAGATAAAACAAAAGCTCATTGAATCAGTAAAAAATTATCACTGTAATCACCAAAAAGAGCCAGTAACTTCACAAAGACAACCACACATCATTGATATCGAGGAAAATAATAAAATATTAGAAAAAAATGTATTCAAAAACTTATAAATAGAAAAAATGTAAAATAAATTTTACCATTTCACTTGGAGTAAATTGGAGAGTGCATTTTACCCTCTTTTCCTTGATTCTTTAGGTAAGCAGTATGGGAGATCTAGGACACCATTTCATGAACCCTCAGCTGCAAGTAACATCTCTTCCATTTTCTTTTATTTTCATTCTTCTTTCATGCCATTTCGGAGGATTTTTTCTAATTAAAAGGGAGACTTTCAAATTTTAAATTCGGGGGTGATCATCGCGAGTCTGCTCATCGGATCTGCATTGATTTCCTTTGAGCCCAAAAGGCTCTCACACTGCTAGCGTAGAAACAACTAAAATAGACATCTTGGCCGTAAGGCGGAAAACATTAAAGAGAAACCCCCCCTTGATCGATTTTTTTGAGTTTTTGATAGATGGAAAGGCATTTAATCAATGTGAATTGTTGTTTTGCAGGAATTTTTGACAACATGGTCATCTAATGGAAGGAAAGGGGCCATGAGGTAAAATATCACCAGGCTGCCCAAAATGTTGAATGTGTCAACACTTTGAGGGACTATGGGTTATTGAAATTCTTCCGAATCCCATGACTCAGAGCTCAAAATAAGCTTCTACACTATCTGATTAGTCTATGAGATGTTGATCAGCATATCTTACTCATCGAAGACCAACAACTAATATCTACTTCTTTACTGGATTGTTTAGAAGAGAGGAAAGAATCCAACTCTTTGAATCCATTGTGGAGGTGATAACACCAATGCTTTAATAAAAAAGATTTGCCCAGGTGCAGAGACAACTGTGAGCGAGAAGGTGAAGATAATGACTATCGATAATCTTCCCTTGAGGAAAATTTTACACACCATGGCCCCCATAGCTGGGGCGCGAGCCTTGCGTGAGATATCAGAATCACAATTTCAGTAACAGTGGATTGACTTAGTCCAATAGTGTTCAACTGGTTCGAGGGACTACTGGTCAACATAACAAGGCAACTCACCAAAGGAAAGTTGGGAAACTTGATTCAGTTTGGCTTTGGTTCACTTTTTGTCACTTTATTTTTGGAGCACGTGCCCTTATTTCAGTACCATTGGGTAAAGGTGAAGGATCCTACTCGACAAGATCCGAGGTTGCTAAGATGGAGTGAGATCATGCCTCATGGAGGAGGGGGCCAACAAATGCATTTCCCGCCATCATTCTTTGGTTGGTTGTGCCAAAAACTAATCATTGTTGATCACTATGCCTATGTAGGCACGAACTTCAGAGGAGATTAAGATCTACCTCTACCACCAGGTGAAAAGTGGACCAATGCAGGTAAAACTTATTTCTGGAATTTTCAAGCTTTATGAGCTTTTTTGTTAAAGTGCTTCTGATATTTTACTTGCGATAAATGTGTAGATGTGAGACTAGAAAGGCCTGCTAGAATGTTTCCAATAGAACCGCGAGTAGCATGTCAAATAGAAGATGCTCCATATGAGGAAGGAACAAATCCTATGGTAGAGGTGGAATGAAATCTGGAAGTGATTACTCGATGGATTCAAGAATACATGACTATAGATGACATGCCACTGCGATACTAGAGACATATAGTAGGAGTATTTGCAAGACTGCATCGGTTGTTGGGTCGAGTGATTAGAGCGGTCTCATGCTATCACAAGCATCCTGTGGGCGAATAGCCTTTTCTAGTCGTGTTTTTTGAAATATTGTAGGATTTGAAAGCCATGTGTCCCAGAACACTTGTTTTTTGAAAATTTGTTGAAAAAAATTTGACACACGCAATATGTGTATGTATGTATATATATATATATATATATATATATATATCTATATATATATATATATATATATATATATATATATATATATATATATCTATATATATATATATATATATATATAGATATATATATATATATATATATATATATATATATATATATTTCTATCTTATACTTATGTGTTCATGTATCATGATGATATGATCAATTTTATAAGTTACGCAAATGTCTATCAAGAACATAATTTGCTAATGCATCTATTAGTGTATTCAAATTCCATGGAATGTGTTGATATGTGATATAATCAAATTTCTTTCCAGTAATTGAACACGTAGATACATATGAAAAATTTGTGGATTTCTTACTTAGAAATGACTATTCAATTGTAACACAACGAGTTTTGAATCTAACTTAACAACTAAATTTCTAATGTTAAGAGAAATTGCTTCAGATAGAAATTCAATAACTTCACTGTACTCGGAAATATTATTAGTTGTTCATCCCAAGAAAATACCTTGTAAATCGATCAACTCACCATCAAAGGCAAAAAGTGCCCAAGCTGCAGAGGATAAGTTCTATGTGCTAAGACAAGCACCGTCAGTAAAAACAACATAATGGTTTGACGACATCTGAAAACTGAGTGAAACACATGGTAAGAAGAGGAAACATGTCTGCAAAGAAAATAATCACACCAAAAAATAAAAACTACACACTAATCAATTCACACACTAATTTACAAAAGTAATTACAAACTCGCCCATAATACTTTTCCAGATAAAGCTCGTTGCAGGGCCATGATAACCCATTACCTTCGTATTCAACCAGCTCATAGGCACACTTTTGAAAAATCCATTTAATGATGTATGACCCATGCCACATAGGTTCGAACTTTACAGCTCCCAACTTATGGTTGGCTTGGTCATACAGCAAGACTAGGTCACCTTCAACAAAAATTCATGGAGAAACAGTTTGATAAAAATAATCTTTAACTTGTTTTTTATGTGCTTCAATCACCGTTGTAGAAATACAACGGGTCTCATCAAGCCTCTCAAGATAAAGTAACTGATCCTCTTCAGATGAGGTATCAAGGAATAGCTCGATAGCTAGGTTTAATGAACGAATTTTACACTCGATCAAGACTGTCACCTCTAGACCATAAACTAACTAGAATGGAGTGAAACTAATGGTTGTCTTAGCCAAAGTCCAGTAAGCCTAAAGATGTCGAGAATAGAATGAGATGCCAATCCTTCTGATGTTTCCCAATGGTTCATTGAAGCATAGTAACCAAGACTTTGTTAATTGCTTCAACTTGGCCATTGGCCTGTGGGTAGTAAGGATTTGAGCTATCATGGCGAAGACCCAACTTAGCAATCAACTTTGCCATCATGTACTGATAAAAATGTGATCTTTGATCAATGAAAATGGCTTGAGGGATGCCAAAACAGGCTATGAAATGGTTAAAGAGGAACTAAGCAGTAGGGATACTGTCAGCCTTATATGTGGGCATCGCCTTAGCCCATTTAGTAAAATAGTCAACGTCGTTGATGATATAGCCATGCCGCCCGGTCGAGTGAGGGTTACATGTCATGATATATATGCCCCATTTAGAAAATGGGCCAACAGTAACGACTGGGTGTAATAGTGTTGGCAGGAAGCGTTGTTTGCAGTTATAAATCTGACATTCATGGCACTTTTAAATTGCAAGAATACAATCTTTGAATATATGAAGCTATAAATAACTGACGTGAAGGATCTTATTAGCAGTGGCATAGCCTGACATGTGACCACCACATGACCGAGAGTGGTAGTCATTCAAGACTTGTTCAGCCTCTTCAAGTGTTAGACATATGCAAAGAGCAAAATCAATGCCGATTTAGTACAACGTATCACCAATAATCTGATAAGGTTGAGACTAATCCTAGATGCAGCATCAGTTGAATCGAGACAAATCAGATCATAAATTTTTTGTCTGAATATAAAAAATAATATCTCCGTACCACGGATCGAGAGTACTAATGAGAAGCAAAGTTTCATTAGGGATTTTCTTAGTAAAATTAGTGGAGGTGTTTGTAGAAGGGAGGGCACAGATTAATTCCACAAAATCAAGTGACTTCTTGGATTTGGCAGTAGGGAACTCCAAATCAAACCCTTGTAGGATAAAAATCCATTTAGATTATTTTCCCCCAAGTAATTGATGAGTCAGAATATAAATCATGGGGCTATAGTCATAAATCATTGTGGTCTTCCGTAGAATAATGTAATGGTTGTAGAAACTTTTTCTACAATTATCTACCTCTGATACCATGTAGAAATTTTGAATAATTTAACACATATTCAACAGAGATTATCCTGATCATACAATTTAAGCGGAACATGTATAATACATAATCTCCTCTATGTTGATCAAGAATATAGCAGCATCAATAACAATAAAACATCAAGAGCATTCACACATTAACACAGTATGTATCACGGGGAAAGCATCTCGCTAAAAACCCCACACTATCTGTATATTAATGATTGAGTCATGTAACATTACACAGCATAATACTTCTCACAAGTATCTCCACCTCTGTTACACACAATACAACTCAAATCTGATCTCCAAATCTCTTCCACTGCTTGCCTGCCTCCACTGCTCAATACCTGCTCAAGAACTGATGAGAATGGCTTCCCAAACTCGATTTTCACCTGCAAAATAGTCACTCACTCTTTGTGGACGTGAGAAAAGGCTAAAATGCGGGCCAAATACGTGAGCAAACTCATTGGCATACTCAATCCCTTGATTGTGCAAGATCTGGTGCACAACTATAGTCACAACTGATAGCAATCTGATTCTCTACCACCTGTCCCTGTTGAACTGAACATGCACTGACATGCAACTGAGTTAACTGATGTATTCTTTAGTTGTATTATGAGTTAATAATTAGTTTAACAACTCATCATTAGTCTATCTGCAGTTAGACTAACTATAACCAGTTTAACTAAGTTAAACTGAACACAACTCCATCAACTGTACCTCCAGTCCACTAAACTCAACTCACTTGAGTTCTAACTGAAGTCATGCATGCAACAACTCAACTGACTCATAAGAAAAACGAATTTCCTTCTGACAGCTGCATGTGCCACTTCCGTAGCTCAAACTGAAGTGCTCCAAGAGAATAAGATTAAGTTTATAGTCCAAATATTATTGTGAGATAATAATATTTGACTTTTCTATTTTTGACAGCCAGTCTAAAAATAGACTTGATCACTCACACTTTCATCAAAAATAGAATTCCATCTATTTTTCCCAACTTGATCAATCATCCATAAACATAGACATGATCCATATGTCTAAAAATAGACATAGTCTAAAAATAGACTTGCGCCAAAAATAGCCTGCGGGCCCACTTAGTGAAGGCGACTCTTTTCACTAAGCTCCATCATCTTGTTGCAATCTCAACACTCCCTCTCGACAAGATATGGATTATCAGCAACCCCTATCCTGCCTCGGTGGTACTCGAATTTGCTCCTGGTGAGAGCCTTCGTCAGAATATCAGCATCCTGATCCTCCGTTGGAATGTACGAAAGTAACAAGATCCTCCGCTGCACACAATCTCTGATATGATGGTACCTGATGTCAATATGTTTAGATCTATCATGAAATACAGGATTAGCTGAGAGTTTAATGCAACTTTGGTTATCACAGTAAATCACAGTAGGATCCAAATGAGAACCGAACAAACCAACCAGGATCTTCCTCATCCATATAGCCTCGCATGCAGCCAAACTTGCTGCCATATACTCAGCCTCCGCTGAACTGAGTGCCACAGATCTCTGCTTCCTACTGTACCAAGAAACTGTTGTCGATCCGATACTGAAGACCCCTCCTAATGTGCTATTTCTGTCTGTTGGGCTCCCTGCCCAATCTGCATCCGTGAAGCCACATAGCTTCACCTCATCCTCCTGTCTGTACCAAGATCCATATCCCGATGTGCCTCTCAAGTGGCTCAATACATGCTTGCCCGCCTTCCAGAAGAGCTTGGTAGGCTTAACCATAGCTTGTGAAAGCTGGTTAACTGCATAGCATATATCAGGTCGTGTATTGACCAAATACATCAGCGACCCCACCAACTGTCGATAAACAGTGGCATCCACTTCTTCTCCCGAAGTGGCATCCTCCTTCCTCCAACCTCCAGGAAGAGGAGTATCAACAGGCTTGCAGCCATGCATGTTGAACTTCTCCAGTATCTCCCGAGCATACTTGCCCTGAGAAACAAACAGTCCACCACTGCGCTGCCATATTTCCAATCCTAGGAAATAGTGAAGGAGGCCCAAGTCCTTCATCTCAAACTCTGTAGCAAGATCCTTCTTGCATGACAGTATCAACAGCTCATCACCCGTTAGAATCAAATCATCAACATACAGTACAATGATAAGCAACTTACCCTCCACCACAATCTGGTATAGGTTCGGATCCGCCTCGCTCTTGGAGAATCCAAGTCCTGTGAAATAGCTGTCTATCCGTGTGTACCAAGCACGTGGTGCTTGCTTTAACCCATACAGCGCTCTCTTGAGCCTGCACACATGCGACTCGCTGCTGAAGACTTCAAAGCCTTCGGGTTGCTCAATGTACACCTCCTCCTCAATGACTCCGTTGAGGAACGCAGTCTTCACATCCATCTGATGAATGTGCCATCCCATCTGCGCTGAGAGAGCAAGAATCGTCCGTATGGAAGAATACCTTGCGACAGGTGCAAAGGTCTCCTCATAATCGATCCCCTCAATATGTGAAAAGCCTCGGGCAACAAATCTTGCCTTGTACTTCTCCACACTCCCGTTAGCTGCCTGCTTAACTTTGTAGATCCATCTCGAACCCACCACTGATTTCCCTTCCGGTCTAGGAACAATCTCCCATGCACTGTTTCTGACAATAGAATCATACTCTTCCACCATGGTGTCTACCCATGCGGGATCCTCCACAACTTCCTCGAAAGAGGATGGCTCAGTCACAACACACTTGCTCATAAGAGCCATGTATCCAGTGTACTGATCAGGTGACTGTCTCTACCTGCGTTGGGCTGTAGGTGGTCCTACAACTTTCTCTGCATCTTGAGCCAGTCGCTCAGTTTCTGTCAAGCGCTTTCGCCCTCTGATGGTTGGCGCTGCATGAGTGGTCTCTTCCACTCCATGAACCTCGTCCTGTGGCTGATCCACGTCCTGAAGCTCATCCTTAGGAACTAATAGCTCCTCATCTTCATGCAAGTGTAGCTCCCTCTCAAGCGAACACTTCATGGCTTTCTCCTCCTGAAATTTTATATCCCGTCGCACAACAGTTTTACCACTGTCTGGCAAATACACACGATAGTTGTGGGGCGTATCAGTGTACCCCACAAATATCCCAACCTCTGCAGTCGGCTCCAACTTCTTTCTGGCATCCTTCGTCACATGCATGTAAACGTTAGCACCAAAAATCCTCAAATGAGAAAGATCAGGCTTCTTACCAGAATAAGCCTCCTCGGGTGTACTCATGCCAAGTATCCTATGAGGACAACGGTTCTGCACATAAACTGCTGTATTGCATGCTTCCGCCTACAAGTGAAGGGGTAGGCCCTGATCATGCAACATTGCCCGTGCAGCACCCACAATCGTTCTGTTCTTCCGCTCAGCTACCCCGTTCTGCTGTGGGTTATGGGGAGCTATGAGCTCTCTACGAATCCCTTCTGCCTTGCAGAAATCCTTGAACTCGTCCGAGATGTATTCACCACCATTATCGCTCCTAAGAGCCTTCACCTTCTTCCCTGACTCCTTCTCGACCAGTGCTTTGAATTCACAGAACTTTGAATATGTCTCGCTCTTCTTCTGCATGAAGATGATCCAGCACTTACGAGAGAAATCATCAACAAAAATCACATAATACCTGTGTTTTGCTGTCGAAGCAACTGAGAAAGGTCCACACACGTCTGTGTGAATTCTCTCAAGGATCGTCGTGGCGCGATTATCCTTCTCGTGAAAGGTGGCTTTCACAAACTTCCCCAAAGTACACCCCTTGCATTGATCTGACTGCGCAAGTGTGCCTTTAGGAAGCCCTGTAGTGATCTGCTGCAGTATCTTCAAGGCTCCATGGTGAAGGTGACCCAATCTCCTGTGCCACAACTCGCCATCATCCCGGCTCACCAATCCTTCTGCCTTGCCTACCATTGCTGCGCATCCATCTACATGCAACTGATAAAGGTTCCTCACTCGAACCCCTATCTTCCGGGTCTCACCAGTTGTCTTGCTGCGCAGGAAGGCCTTTCCCTCGCTGAAAACAACATCATACCCCTTGTCTTCTAACATCGCCACTGAGATGAGATTCTTCTTCAATCCTGGAACATGCATGACTTCCTTCAATACAAAGGGTTTACCAGACTCCCTCTCAAAGGAAATGGTACCGATACCGGTCGCACTGTATCTACCATCATCGCCCATCTCGATGTGCACTCCAAGATCTTTGTCCTCCAGATCAGAGAACAAATCTCTATCTCCCGTCATGTGAAAAGACGCACCACTGTCCAGGAACCACACTGATCCCATCACACTTGAAACCAAGCATGCGATCAATGAAAAATCAAGCTCAAACTGAGAAGCTAAAGCCTCTCCCCCTGCAGATCCAGCAGCTTGCTTGTTCTTCTTCTTCTGCGGACAATTTGTGGCATAGTGTCCATGCTGGTGACAGTGAAAACACTTCACTTTGGACATATCCTGCTTCTTGCCTTTCCCACCAGACTGAGAAGCTTTCTCGTTCTTCCCCTTCTTTGCTTGGGCAGCCAAAGCGCAATTCTCTTCATCAGATACCTTTGATGAAGATCCATTCTCACCTTTATTGTTACTGAGTTTATCCTTGAGCGCCAGGTCGCTCTTGCTTTGGAATAACATTTGCAATCCGTTGAAAGACATTTCAACAACACTGCTGCAAATTCGATTTTCCACCAGCTCCAAACTCAACTGCCTCCGATCTAGAATTCGTGAGAACACAATATTTCTCGTACAGAGATTGACTGTATGGGCATTCACCGGATATCTCACCTTCCAAAAGAAGGATGAATCCAGAGGCTACCTGGCCCGATTACAGACTCTGCCTGAAGAAATAGAATGTAAACACTTCCTGAATAGTAGATCTGATGATCAATACTCGCTTGATATCCTGTAAAAATCTCTTCTACAAATCAAGCTGCTCTGATACCATGTAGAAACTTTTTCTACAATTATCTACCTCTGATACCATGTAGAAATTTTGAATAATTTAACACATATTCAACAGAGATTATCCTGATCATACAATTTAAGCGGAACATGTATAATACATAATCTCCTCTACGTTGATCAAGAATATAGCAGCATCAATAACAATAAAACATCAAGAGCATTCACACATTAACACAGTATGTATCACGGGGAAAGCATCTCGCTAAAAACCCCAAACTATCTGTATATTAATGATTGAGTCATGTAACATTACACAGCATAATACTTCTCACAAGTATCTCCACCTCTGTTACACACAATACAGCTCAGATCTGATCTCCAAATCTCTTCCACTGCTTGCCTGCCTCCACTGCTCAATACCTGCTCAAGAACTGATGAGAATGGCTTCCCAAACTTGATTTTCACCTGCAAAATAGTCACTCGCTCTTTGTGGACGTGAGAAAAGGCTAAAATGTGGGCCAAATACGTGAGCAAACTCATTGGCATACTCAATCCCTTGATTGTGCAAGATCTGGTGCACAACTATAGTCACAACTGATAGCAATCTGATTCTCTACCACCTATCCCTGTTGAACTGAACATGCACTGACATGCAACTGAGTTAACTGATGTATTCTTTAGTTGTATTATGAGTTAATAATTAGTTTAACAACTCATCATTAGTCTATCTGCAGTTAGACTAACTACAACCAGTTTAACTAAGTTAAACTGAACACAACTCCATCAACTGTACCTCCAGTCCACTAAACTCAACTCACTTGAGTTCTAACTGAAGTCATGCATGCAACAACTCAACTGACTCATAAGAAAAACGAATTTCCTTCTGACAGCTGCATGTGCCACTTCCGTAGCTCAAACTGAAGTGCTCCAAGAGAATAAGATTAAGTTTATAGTCCAAATATTATTGTGAGATAATAATATTTGACTTTTCTATTTTTGACAGCCAGTCTAAAAATAGACTTGATCACTCACACTGTGATCACTCACACTTTCATCAAAAATAGAAGTCCATCTATTTTTCCCAACTTGATCAATCATCCATAAACATAGACATGATCCATATGTATAAAAATAGACATAGTCTAAAAATAGACTTGCGCCAAAAATAGCCTGCGGGCCCACTTAGTGAAGGCGACTCTTTTCACTAAGCTCCATCATCTTGTTGCAATCTCAACAATGGTGAAATCGTTGAAAAGCATGGACTGATACAAAGGAAAGTTTCTCGACATGAGCATATCAGTTTCAGTGTCAATAATATTTCAACTCAAATAATAAACCACGTGTTCATTGGCATCATCATCATCCTAGACCAGCACCATAGCAATGGTACTGTCAGTCGTGGCTAAGTATAGGAAATAATCATGGTGGTAGTCAAGGGGATGCAATAAAGGAGCACTGATGAGTGTTTTCTTTGGAGCATCAAAATATTTTTCGGTAGTTTCATCCCAAATTAATAGGATACCCCTTTTGAGCAAGCGAGTAAATCCCTTGGCAAGTTCAATGTAATTAGGGACAAAGTGACAGAGAAACTTATCCTTTCCTTGCAAACTCTACAATTGGTGCAGGGATGAAGGAGGGGGTAGATTGACAATAGCCTAAACTTTTAGAGGATCTATTCAGATGCCTTATTTGGACAAAAAAAAACCCAAGAGTCAACTAGATCCTATGCAGAAGATAATTTATAGGATCTATTCAGATGCCTTCTTTGGACAAAACAAAACCCAAGAGTCAACTAGATCCTATGCAGAAGATAATTTATAGAGATTAAGACAAATATTATATTGTCAAAAATGTAGAAATATTGCTCGAAGTTGGTCCGGATGGTCATGACACTTAGCATAATGAGCTGGTAAGTCATCTAGATAAGGTTGAACAATGTGTTTAATATCATGAAACGCGTCTAACATTTCTCTCTGAAAGGTAGCACCAGCGTTTTCAAGACCGAAAGGGAGCTTCTTATAAGAAAAAGTCTCCCATGGACAGATTCGTCTTGCATTGATCAGCAAGTAATATGTTAATCTTGTTGTAACCAAAAAAACCATCCATAAAAGAGAAGATTTCACTCCCAGCACACTCGTCAGTGATTTAGTCAATAAAGGGAGTGGGATAGTTATATTTAGAGCACGTATGATTTATATCATGGTGATAAACACAAACTTGGATTTATCCCTGATTTTTAGTAACAGGTACAATATTAGAGACCCAATCTGTCAATTGGATAGGGTAAATAAAACCAGCCTTTACAAGTTTTTCAACTTCTCCCTTAATAGTAGTGGCCTTCCTGGGATGCACGGGACGAAGTTGTTCATGAACAAGCTTTGCGTTGGGATACGTGGGTATTTCATGTACCACAATAGCTGGATCAATACCAGGAATTTCCTCATACAAGCAACCAAAGACATCACGAAATTCTTTGAAATGGTCAATGTAGACACTAATCTCATTCGAAGAATAGGAAACCCCAACGTGAATTTTCTCAACAATTCTAGGTTTAATGGAAATGTCAATTGGCATGGTTTTAGTAATATTTCCCATATTACCTTTGGAAAAAACTTCGTGCACCAGAACAGGTGTTTGAAGTGGATGCGTTGGGTTATGAGAAACAAAAGCCTCAAGACACAAGGGAATCTCACTTAGGCTTGGAAGAAACGAGGAATGATGATGGGAATCATTCCAAGGAGTTTTGTAAAGATACATAACCTCAACAATACTCTCATCTGTAGGGAATATATCATTCAAGGGATCCGGAGAATCCCAAGAACGAAGCCAAGGAGATTGCAAATAGGTATCCAGGTGCATGCTGAGAACATCATGACTTTATAAAGTGGTCACTAAAGCCGAGACAATTTCTTGATAACATTTTTCTAAATGACTTAGTGGCATAGTGTTACCAAACAAATCAACCTAATCTGGAGAAGGAATGGTCCACGGGTTAGTAGAGATAGAGATCATGCTCATTGAAGCGACATGTAGAGGTGGAAGAGAAAAAGTTCCCATTAAGGAAAAATATTTGAAAATACCTACCCCCACAATCTCATATGGAATTTTGGTATTTCCCACATATGGGACGTTACCATTTGAAGCATTGGAAGAGAAAAATGACAATTGATCGACGGTGACAATTTTCCCTTCATGGGGAAAACAGAGCACCTAGAAAAAAAGGAACCCACACAAAACATGGCATGGGTCCAACTTCACCCAAGTAGAAGGTTGTAATTCAAATTCACATCTACAACTTCTACTTCTAACTCGACAGTCTTCCCTTCCAAAGTGATGGGAAAACTTGTGAGAATACCATAAGGATAGGAGCCTCTGCCATCAAAGGACTCTAAGGTGTTTGGGGACTAGTTGAGAGGTGGAAAGACAATGGCTTTCTAGCATGAAACAGACATGATGTAGGTGGAAGAAGCTTCATCAATGACAATCTGATGAATCATCTTTCGTTTTATAATGACTTGAATAAAAAATGAATTTTGATGAGGAAGACAAGGAACATGGTTTTCTAGACCAAAAGTAATCAAATTTGAATTAGCATTATTGATGTTTCCTAGAGAATACAATAATTATTTCCACTGTGTTGGACAAGTTTGGAGAACTTCCAAAGTAGACATCGTCGAAGGCACTTGAGCTAAATCTTTGACAATAATGTAATGTTGAGCAACTCTAGTGTTCAGATTATAGGATGACTTCCAAAGCACAGCTTTGGGAGGAAGTCATATGATGGATCAATGTTAAGACTCTTGATATGGAGAGGACCAGAACTGGGTGGAGCAGAAGTGGAAGGTATATTAATGGCTTCCTCTTCCACCATCTGCTTTTGAGGGGTTTGATAATCTTGTTGAAAATAGCAACAATAAATGTTAAAAATAGAATTCAGAATATTTCAATTTTAATTTGTCCTTGAATTAAAATTGAGAATTAAAATTCGAGTTTAGTCTCACTAGCTGCTTGAAAAATAATTAATTAATTCATCTTGAGTTAATTAGTTGGAGAAATTCAAGCTAGAAGTCTTGTTGAAGTCATGCAGTAGTTATCCCTTAAATTAAGGAAGTTATCCCTCAATTAAGGAGATAAGGATGAGTTGTATTTGAGTTGTAATTAGTTAGCTTAGTTTACAGAGTTGAGTCAAGTTAAATTAGTTCCAAACTGTTTGTGGAATTAATAGAGAGTTATTAGTCAGTTGATGCATGCATGCATGAAACTAGTGCTACTCAGTTAACTGAAGATTCTCTCATAAATAACCCATGCATGTCAGTTCAGACAAAGACCCAGTTGAAATTAAAGATAGGCACAATGTACTATCAATTGCAGGAATTTGCCTCTAATGGAAACTCATTCATGCATTCAAGGCAAGGTTCCTTGAGGATTGCACAGTTTTACAGGGTGTGAGATCAGTGTGAGTGATCAATGTTACACTTGGTAATAGCAGGATCATCAAGGAGAAACTGCACAAGGAAATAGGAGGCTTGGAGGGCAGAGGAGAACATTTGTGAGAAGCCTTGATTGCCTGTGGGCATCCAAAAGGATTGTAATGAGAGATGGCTAGCTGTGAGAGCTAAATCTTTGTGTAATTCTATTGTATTTCGACCTTCTATGATAATACAAATAGCGGGGTTTTTAGCTGAGCCTTTCCCCTTAGTATGCTTTTGTGTTTCATTTGATTGATTCTTCTTATTATGGTTATATGTGTTCTGTTTGATCTTTCTCAAAATCGATTAAGCTTCTGCAAGTTTGATTGTAGAAGTAGATTAAGTATTTTGCTTTAGTATATTGCATAATTAGATTAATCTACAGTGCGAATTTCTACATGGTATCGAATCAAATCGGGGTTGCAGGTGAAAATCGAATTCATCTCATACTTCAGGTTGGTCAATGGCATTCTATGGCTTGAGACTCAAGTATGCCTTGGATGGTAGCTTGAATTACATAGCATGGAAAGATCGCATGGAGGTTGTAGTAGAAGACAATGGTTTGAAGTATTTCATTGATCAAGAAATCCCTAAGCCAGTTGCAGCTAATGCACAAGAATTGGCTAAATGGAAGAACTTTGTGGCAAGGGCGAGATGGATCATCCTTGAGGGAGTTCGAGACCATATTGTTTCGAGTCTCCATGGGAAGGATAATCCGTTTTCAATGTGGAAGAAATTGAAGGACCTATATTAGAACAGTAGCAAACAGAGGAAACTGGCGCTCAAGGATAAGCTTCGAAGAATAAAGATGGAGAACGGTGATACTATTTCCACATATCTAAACAAGCTCACCACCTGTATAGATGAGCTTGGAAGTGTGTGAATAACTACTACTGATGATGATATGGTAAGCCTTGCTCTCCTTGGCGTTCCAAAGAGATGGCATAGCTACCAGGACTCTATGAATGGAAGGGAGAAACTGCCGGATTGGGAACAACTGTGGTCAGATCTCAGGCAAGAGGAGATGAGGAGGATCACATGAGACGGTTCTTCATCTAAGGAGGATGAAGAAAATATGGCCTTAGCGAGTAAGGCAAGGAAAGGTAAGGAGAATGATTCTCATCCCAAATCGAATTCTTCTCATGGAAGGAAGAAGGTTGACAAGTCTAAAGTGAGACGCTTTAATTGTCATGGGATGGGACATTATTCAATTCATTTCCCATTAAAGATGTCCAAGAAGGGATCCTCAGTAGGATCTGAAGGTGAGGCACTAGCCTCTCAGTTTGAGATGGACTTCACCCTCATCGGATGCATGGTTTCATCGATGGTGGGTTATGCTTGTTATCTCGACAGTGGAGCCTCATTCCATATGACTGGCGACAAAAGTTTATTTAGTACCTTGGAGGAGAAAGACCTCAAGATTTGCATAGAGATGGGTGATGATGAAAGGTATAGTGTTTCAAGAGTGGGAACGATTGCTTTCAGAGGGAGAATGGAGCTCCTATCACCTTGAAATATGTGAAGTATGTGCCAGGATTGAGGAAGAACTTGGTATCAATCGCGATGTTGGAGGACAAAGGATACGATGTTGTCTTCAGTAAGGGAAAGGTTTTCCTTAGACACATCACCACGAGACAGGTGAAACAAATAAGTTCACGGGTTAAGAACCTATATGATTTTGAGGTTCAAGATGCATGCAAAGCCTTGATGAGCAAGGAAAATGTTAGAGACTTGGTGTTTGAGAGAGAGTGTAAATTACCTCTCATCACGCAACTGCAAAAGAAGTCTCAGACAGTTGTGGAGGAACCACAATTGGAGAAAAAAATTCAAGAAATTGTGGAGCAGCCACAACTAGAGAAGCTGAGAAGAGACCAGGTGGAGACATCCATTCATCTAGGGACCTCGAGTAAGGGGAAATTTTGAGCCAAGTTAGTAGAGGGATCACATGTAGCCATAGCTCTAGGTGTGAGGTGGGGCAATGTGAAGTGATAGTCTCAAGAAGGTTGAAATTGGGCAGGGTCCATTAAGAGGTTTTATCTCATGGATCGTACCTTGCTACGAGAGCCCAAACTACATAGTAGTAGGAGGAATTAGTGGGATTGATGCAGTCAGAGATCAAAGTGACAGAGGCTACAGCAGTCAAATACTAAAGACCGCAAAGGCGCAGAGTTTTCAGTTGACAGTGGCAATAGCAGTCAAAGACTTTGATGATAGAGGCATCATTTTGATTCAGGTTAGATGTTTCTTTTTTTATTTCTAGAGTTGCTGGAGCAATAATCTAGAGAGAAGTGTTGCATGCAGAACACTCCAAAGGTTTAGGATCAAGATCGAGTTGAATTCCTTTCTTGTTGAGAGGGAGTGTTGAAAATAGCAACAAGAAATGCTAAAAATAGTATTCAGAATATTCCAATTTTAATTTGCCCTTGAATTAAAATTGAGAATTAAAACTCGAGTTTACTCTCACCAGCTACTTGGAAAATAATTAATTAATTCATCTTGATTTAATTAGTTGGAGAAATTCAAGCTAGAATTCTTTGTGAAGTCATCCAGCAATTATCCCTTAAATTAAGGAAGTTATCCCTTAATTAAGGAGATAAGGGTGAGTTGTATTTGAGTTGTAATTAGTTAGCTAATTTTACTGAGTTAAGTCCAGTTAAATTAGTTCTAAATTGTTTGTGTAATTAATAGAGAGTTATTAGTCAGTTGATGCATGCATGCATGAAAATAGTTCTACTTAGTTAATTGAATATTCTCTCATAAATAACTAATGCATGTTAGTTCAGAAAAAGACCCAGTTGAGATTAAAGACAAGGTCAGTGTACTATCAGTTGGAGGAATTTTCCTATAAAGGAAATTCATTCATGCATTCAAGGCAAGGTCCCTTGAGGATTGCACAGTTTTATAGGGTGTGAGATCAGTGTGAGTGATCAATGTTACACTTGGTAACAACAGGATCACCCAGGAGAAATTGCACAAGGAAATAGGAGGCTTGGAGGGTAGAGGAGAAGGTTTGCGAGAAGCCTTGATTTCTTGTGAGCATCCACGAGGATTGTACTGAGACCTGGCTAGCTGTGAGAGCTAAAGATTTGTGTAATTCTGATGTATTTCCACCTTCTATGATAATTCATATAGTGGGGTTTTTAGCTGATGCTTTCCCCTGAGTATTCTTTTGTGTTTCATGTGATTGATTCTTCTTCTTATGGTTATATGTGCTCTATTTGATCTTTCTCAAAATTGATTAAGCTTCCGCAAGTTTTATTGTATAAGTAGATTAAGTTTTTTGCTTTAGTATATTGCATAATCAAATTAATCTACAGTGACAATTTTTGCATGGTATCATAGAAAAAGTTTATTGGAGCTGTGAATAGTAAACTGAGAAGAAAATTCAAAGTTTGAAGATAGGGGTTGCAGGTGCAAATCAAATTCATCTCATACTTTTGGTTCGTCAATGGCGTTCTATGGCTTGAGACACGAGTATGCCTTGGATGGTAGCTTGAATTACATAGCATGGAAATATCACATGGAGTTTGTATTAGAAGACAATGGTTTGAAGCATTTCATTGATCAAGAAATCCCCAAGCCACCTACAGCTAATGCACAAGAATTGGCTGAATGGAAGAAGTGTGTGGTGAGGGCAAGACGGATCATCCTTGAGGGAGTTCAACACCATATTATCTCGAGTCTCCATGGGAAGGATACTCCATTTTCAATGCGGAAGACATTGAAGGACCTATATCAGAATAGTAGCGACTAGAGGAAACTGGCACTCAAGGATTAGCTTCGAAGAATCAAGATGGAGAACGGTGATACTATTTCCACATATCTAAACAAGCTCACCACCTGTATAGATGAGTTTGGAATTGTGGGAATAACTAGTACCGATGATGATATGGTGAGCCTTGTTGTCCTTGGCGTTCCAAAGAGTTGGCATAGCTACTAGGACTCTATGAAAGGAAGCGAGAAATTTCTAGATTGGGAATGATTGTGGTCGTATCTCATGCAGGAGGAGATCAGGAGGAACACACGAGATTGTTCTTCCTGCAAGGAGGATGAATAAAATCTAGCCTTAGCGAGTAAGGCAAGGAAAGGGAAGGAGAAGGATTCTCTTCCCAAATCAAATTCTTCTCATGGAGCAAAGAAGATTGAAAAATCTAAAGTGAGATGCTTTAATTGTCATGAGATGGGACATTATGCAACTAATTTCCCATCAAAGAAGTCTAAGAAGGGATCCTCGGTAGGATCTGAAGGTGAGGCATTAGCCTCTTAGTTTGAGAGGGACTTCACCATCATCGCATGCATGGTTTCATCGATGGTGGGTTGTGTTTAGTATCTGGATAGTGGATCCTCATTCCACATGACCAGTGACAAAAGTTTCTTCAGTACCTCGGAGGAGAAAGACCTGAAGATTCACATATAGATGGGTGATAATGAAAGGTATAGTGTTTCAGGAGTAGGCACAGTTTCCTTTCAGAGGGAGCATGGAGCTCCTATCACCTTGATAGATGTGAAATATGTGCCAGGACTAAAGAAGAACTTGGTATCGATCGCGATGTTGGAGGAAAAAGGCTACGATGTTTTCTTCAGTAAGGCAAAGGTTTTCCTTATATACATCACCACGAGACAGGTGAAACAGATCGGTTCACGGGTTAAGAACCTGTATGCTCTTGAGGTTCAAGATGCATGCAAAGCCTTGAGGAGCAAGGCAAATGTTAGAGACTTGGTGGTTGAGAGGGAGAGTAAATTACCTCTCATCATGCAGTCGTTGAAGAATTCTCGGACAATTGTGGAGGAACCAAAATTGGAGAAGGAGCTTCAGGAATTTGTGGAGCCGCCAAAACTAGAGAAGCTGAGGGAGACCAGGTGGAGACATTCATTCATCCAGAGACCTCTAGTAGGGGGGGAATTTCGAGTCAAGTCAGCAAAGGGATCACATGCAGCCATACCTCCAAGTGTGAGGTGTAGCGACGTGAGGTGATAGTCTCAAGAAGGCTAAAATTGGCAGGGTCCATTGAGAGGTTTTATCTCTTGGATCGTACCTTGCTACCGGAGCCCAAAGTACATAGTAGTGAGAGGAATCAGTGGGATTGATGAAGTCATAGATCAAAGTGATAGAGGCTACAACAGTCAGATACTGAAGAGCAAGGAGGTGCAGAGTTTTTATTTAACAGAGGCAATAACAGTCAGAGACTTTAATGACATAGGCATCATTCTGATTCAGGTTGGATGTTTTTTTTTGTTTTTGGAGTTGCTGGAGAAACAACATTAGAGAGAAGTGTTGCATGCAAAACATTTCAAAGGTTCAGGATCGGGATCGAGTTGAATTCCTTTCTTGTTGAGAGGGAGTGTTGAAAATAGCAACAAGAAATGCTAAAAATAGTATTCAGAATATTCCAATTTTAATTTGTCCTTGAATTAAAATTCGAATTTAGTCTCACCAACTACTTGAAAATTAATTAATTAATTCATCTTGAGTTAATTAGTTGGAGAAATTCAAGCTAGAAGTCTTTGTGAAGGCATGCAGCAGTTATCCCTTAAATTAAGGATATTCTCCCTTAATTAAGGAGATAAGGATGAGTTGTATTTGAGTTGTAATTAGTTAGCTTAGTTTATAGAGTTAAGTCCAGTTAAATTAGTTCCAAACTGTTTGTGGAATTAATAGAGTTATTAGTCAGTTGATGCATGCATGCATGAAACTAGTGCTACTCAGTTAACTGAAGATACTCTCATAAATAACTCATGCATGTCAGTTCAGACAAAGACCCAATTGAGATTAAAGACAAGGACAATGTACTTCCAGTCAAAGGAATTTGCCTATAAAGGAAACTCATTCATGCAATCAAGGCAAGGTTCCTTGAGGATTGTGTAGTTTTATAGGGTGTGAGATCAGTGTGTGTGATCAATGTTACACTTGGTAACAGCAGGATCACCGAGGAGAAACTGCGCAAGGAAATAGGAGGCTTGGAGGGTAGAGGAGAAGGTTTGTGAGAAGCCTTGATTTCCTGTGAGCATCCAAGAGGATTGTAATGAGAGCTGGCTAGCTGTGAGAGCTAAAGCTTTATGTAATTCTAATGTATTTCCACCATCTATGATAATACAGATAGCGGGGTTTTTAGCTAAGTCTTTACCCTGAGTATTCTTCTATGTTTCATGTGATTGATTCTTCTTATTATGGTTATATGTGTTCGGTTTGATCTTTCTCAAAATCGATTAAGCTTCCACAAGTTTGATTATAGAAGTAGATTAAGTATTTTTCTTTAGTATATTGCATAGCAGATTAATCTACAGTGAGAATTTCTACAAATCTTTTGATCGAGTGGCTATAGAGAGGGGTAATGAAATCATCATCATGGAAAATTGAGAACTAGATGAGGCAAAGGATTTTGGTTGGTCTACCAACTGAGTTTGCTGATATGGAAATGGCTCTTTCAATATAGTCAAGATCCCTTTCAATAGATGACTAACTTCTACACATTTGGGAAAAGCCTTGGTGTAATGATCTTCCTCGCAAACGAGGCAAGTATATTTTGGCTTTCAATTGGAGACATCATGAGTAGATGACTTAGGAGGATGTTGCTTTGGGGTATTGGATTTTTCTTTACATTTACCCTTCTTCTTACCTTTTGAGGCTTTCTCTGTCAAGGTAGACTTGATGGCATTGACCTTGAAGGCTTACTAGGATTTGATGGGTTTTTCAAAGGAGGATTAGAATGAATGTTCAAAACAATTTTTTTCTTCGAAGAAGCTTTGGTAGAAGTTTAAGATACTAATACAATTATACCATCAATAGGTGGTACATCTGGAGACTTCGAATATGAAGGATCCTAAGATGGCCTTGGAGCATCAGGTAAAATTTCATATATCATGTTAAATTGGGAATAAACCAAATCCAAATACTGGGCATAGGAAATAACTTGATCCTCGGTAACACAACCTCCCATTGCTATATCTTCAACGATTTTTTTTATGAATGACTTGGTGAACAATTCGGTCAACAACTCATCAGAGATTTCAAATTTTATGAGGCGATGCCAACTTCTCCATTCATGGATATTATCGGAGATATGGGTCACTATATCCTGTTTTAGAGATGTGAGAAAGTGGTTTCCAGTTTCATAGCGAAATGGTAACTGGAAGTGAGTGAGGAAGGCCATGGCCAATGAATTGAAGTCTGCATAGGTACCTTGAGGCAACTCGATGTACCACTTTGTTGCAACACCTGTCAAGGTTTGCTGAAAGAGGCGGAGATGAACATAATCATCAATGTAGGAATTGGAAGAACAACATAAGTGATGTCATCACATGGGCCTAAGGGTCCTCTTTAACTTTTCCTTCAAATTTGGGGCAATCGCTCAGAATTTTAGTGGGAACTGGAGGCCAATAAGGTGAATGAAGAATTCGATCATTAGTAAGCCTCGAGACAATGAGAAGTTCCAAGGTCACTAAAAATGGCAATCGTGGGTTAAAAGGCATATAAGGCCTTTGATGAGGCCCAGTCTGAGGGTTCCAACCTTATGGGTAAGGATTCTGCCCCCAAAGTAGAGGATTTTTTCCATAAGGGGTTTGATTTTTGCCCCACTAAGGGGTACCTTAAACATAAGGTGGATTTTTTCCACGGTACAGTTCATATTGACCTGCCATATGCTATTGATAACCATAAGGAGGATAAATATTAAGTGCAACATATGGATTGTAAAGGTTGTTGCACCTGTTGAACCTGGTAATAAAGTTGTTGGCCCTGCTTCTACAGGGGTTGGCCTTGTGTATACAAGGTTTGACCTTGTTGATATACAGGTTGGGCTTGTTGCTACAAGGGTTGACCTTGTTTCTGCAATGGTTGACCTTGCAGACACAAGGGTTGGTTGGGTTTCTAGACAAATTGTGTTTGTTGTTACAAAGGTTGTTGAAACTGTTGCAAGGGTTTCCCCTATTGCTGTAAATGTTGTTGAACAGTTCCTTAAGGAATTCCCTATTAGTATTGATAAGTCTTAGTTGGGATTTCACCATATGCACCGGGAATAGGATTTTGACCAGGTTGCATATAAGAACCATCTTATGGAATGTAAGGTGGATTTTGCAGTGGTTGTGAACCATATGGAACATAAGACTATTGGAGAGATATCTAGTTTGTGTAAGGCTATTGATAATGGATATTACCTACCCTAAATGGAACAACATGATTAGTAATACCACTAATATTGAGTTGACTCACTCCAACCATGTGAGGTTGTGATCCACTCACATGGGTTCCACCTGACAAAAGAGGAAAGTTGGGATTTTTCCCCCAGGCTCTAAATGAGGAGGTGGTACATTCTATCCACTTGATGGAGGGACTGAGGAACTTACATACATATAAACTGAAACTGTAAGTTGCACTAGAATGGAAGGTTGAAACAACGGTAATGTTCGTGAGGGAATCCTCAATTGAATTGGAACTAAAGTAATGACAGTTTGCACAGGGATATGAGAGGTCATGTTAGGAATAAACGAACCATAAGTAGGCATAGCATTTGATGACCAAATCGGATTTTTGTACAATAAAGAAGCATTGGGAGTTCCTGAAACTAATTGAGCCAAGGTTGTATAACCATGTGGAAGCATAGACCCACTATTTTTAGGAGGCGGTAGAGATGGAACTCTTCCTACACAAGGAAATCCTTCTAGAGGAAATTCATATTCAGATTCATTATCAACACTAGTAGTGTGAGTAGTGGAAACTTCTGGAGGACCTCGAGGAGAGGTTGGAATTTCACCTTCTGAATACATAGCTCGAAATAGCTGGCGAGGAGGAATCCAAGACAAATGAGGAGATTGTTAGTGTCAGTATCTGCATACTTCCGTTAGGGATTGAATTTTTTCTTCTCATTTTCATTTTAGGGGTCCCATACTGAAATTTTTGCATCATTTCATTAGGTCATGTCAAGCTGAACCACTGATGGTTGTCTTCTCCTCAAAAATTCCAATTTCTCCCTCATAAAGTACACTAGCTGACCCATCTCCAGGTTGTATTCATTCATATTTTTCGAGTCAAATGCAATCATGTTTTCATTAGGTCTTAGGACATGTTTTCACTAGGTTTTAGGGTTCATTTCCAAGGTCAAAGGGATGATTTAAAATTGTAAATAAAGGGCATCTTTGGTATGAGGATGATAAATAAATCATTAGTCATTGTACAATTATCTCTTTCACTAATGTAATTTTCAACAGAGTATTTTAGGTTAATTTATATTTTTATGTAATTTAAGTCACTTTATGTAATCAGTGATCCCGCCTACATCAATGCATCTCTCCTTACTACAAGACAATGAACCACTACAAAAATCAGTTCAAATTGAGCATCATCTACCTAAAAAGGAACAATGAATAAAAGGCATTAAAACAGAGATTTGGAAAAGGTCAAAAACATTAGAAAGTGGGTTTTTATAATGAAAAATCAAAATCTACTCCTATATAAGGTGTCACATTTCATTTTCAAGCTTATCATTCTTATTTGGCAAAGGAGGAGTCAAAAAGTGGGGAAGAGAGGAGAAGTTGAGCAAGTTTTGGGCCAAGGAGAAGTGGCGCTGCACTTAGGGACATTGGTGTTGTGAGTTTGGGGCAGTTGGAGGTGGTGTTGCGCATTCAGGTCGGAGCGCTGCGCGTAGAGGTTGAGCACTGTGAGTAGGCTGGTTTTGTCAATGGAAAATACAACTACACTGCGCATACAAAAGGGCGCTGCGCACCTGTAGGAGGTGTTGCATGTAGGGCCAACAAGGGCCAAACAACCTCCTGCCACCCAAAAAACATCAAATTTTTCCTTCCTTCCCATCAAACAAGTAAGTATTCCTCATTGACTTCATCATTGGTTTGCAATTAAAGCTTTTGAGGATAATTTACCATGGAAAATGTAAAACCCTAGACTCTCCCCTATTTATGCCCTAAAAACCCTAAACCCCTCCCCTAGATCAGTCCATAACATTCCACATCCCTTTGTCCTTCATCCCAAAATAAATAGCTCAAAAACCTAAGCCCCTCTCCCTCATTTTCATGATTCATTCCCTCCCAGTCATTTTCATGTTTAGCTAGCCCACCAAATACCTCACAAGATCACCTCCCCTTCCCTTATTCCTAATCACTCTTACTCACCCCCTCCATCCCTTTTCTATGAGTGCATAGCCTCAAAATTTGCAAACACGAACAGAGGAGACAGAGACTATGAGGAGGATGAAAACACTGGCAGTGATAGTTTAGCAAGTAGACCTAGGCATTAGAGAAAACCACAAAAGGGAGGCATAATTATCACGGAAGAGCCATCAAACCTCAAGGAGTTGTAGGCTTCTCATTTGGTTGTCACTTTTTTCAGGCATCTAGGCTGCTATGAGTTTTGTGAGTAGGTGGAGAGAGTTCAACACCATCCTGAGCTCACCAGACTCTTTGTAGCTAATCTTCGTGACAACAAGGTGACTCTTATTGGGGTGAAATTCATAGTTTCACCCTCCATCATTGCGGATGCAACCAGGATTCCAAATGTGGAAGAGAAATGGTATAAGGCACAAGACCTAGATGAACACTATTATGAACCTTACATAAAACCTAGGTATAGAAATGAACCAAAAAGGCTTTTTCCTTTTAGGTTCCTTGAAGACAAGTATGCCCCCATGGTGAAAATCATCATGAAATATTTTACTTGTGAGGGAACATTTTCTATATTATACACCTATCACATAAGGTTGCTCATGCATTTTACCAGGGTGAGGATGTTAAGCCTCCCTTATTTCTTGTTCAAGAATATTGAGAATATGACCTACTTTGTATAGAGAAATCCTTACCCTCAGCAGATGAGTAGTCTCTACCACTATTCCTTGATCATGATGATTGTGCTTCATCATCTTAACCTCTTCAACATTTCCTGGGAGACATTTATTACTCATGAAATCTTTAGGGGTCCTAAAATTCCTCCACCAGTGTCTCAAGAATCAGGAGGACCTTCAAGTAGTGCTCAGGTGAAGAAATAGGAGAAGGCCAAAGAAACTAGAACCATTGAGGTGCCTGAGACCTACAAGACATACTAGAGGGGCACAAGAAAATTGTTTGCAACTGATAGGCAAGTGTTTTCTCCACAAGCTGTGGAAGGGACCTTTCCTTCTTCATCAACATAGTAGGTACAAGTGCAACAACTGCATAAAGGGAAGGAAAAAGAACAGGTGGAATATCTTGATGATAAGGAGGAAAGACACTTTGATTTGATGGAGCATGATGAGCCAGAAAAACATTACATTCATCATGGCATAGAGACAATTGACTTAGAGGCTCAGGATGAAGCAACAATAGAAAACATCACCATACAGGAGAAAGAGGCTCAAGTCCAAGCATTGATGGACAATTTGGAGAGAGCCAAGTATTTCATCACATATCTGGAACAAGAGAATAAGCAGTGAGTGATAAGCATGTCCTCATGGAGCTGGAACTTCTCAAGATAAAAAGACAAGGTAACAAGGGTAAATCAACAATGCAAGAGGAAGAGGCACTAGTCACTTTGACTCCAATTGAGAAGGGAATTGAGGGTGATAGAGAGATTTGGCTATAAAGATTCAATTTTTGCTTATAAAAGCTTCTACAAAAGGCCAATAGGGACAACCAGATGATCAGGCACATGGCCTACCACTACAGGACCCGGAACAAAATTTGCAATATAAGGGTAAAACAGAGGAAAGCAAGGCTAAGACAGGCTCTAAAAGGAAAAAAAGAGGAGGATAGGCTTAGGTTGCTTGCTGAAGCTTCCTTGGCTCATCAGGATCCTTGATGATGGTTTTGGGCACCAATTTTGACCAAGTTTGAAGGAGTTTTTGTTTTTGGCAAATTATGGAAATTTTAAACACATAAAATCTGGCTCTACACACTTCGCTTTTCTTAGGGGCACCCAATGGACAAATGGCTTACATTTTTGGATTTAGAGTGATGATTATATTCACCCTGTGCATTTGCTAAGTTTTTGGGGCAGAACTGGTCCACCAAAAAGTCAAAAAACACCCCAAAAATGTCCTTTCTGCCACTTTCTGGACACACAGAAGCAGTCTTGGGAGAATAGACGTTTGAGCGGTCAAATTAAATTAGCTTCAAATGAAGAAATTCCAAATTGTTTGGAAAATAGACTTGAAGATATTTCCAATGTGCTATCATGAGATCAATTTGGATGCCAGGAAGGCCTCCAAAAGGGACCTAAAAGTGGCGCTACACATAGGACCAGTGGCGCTGCGCATAGGACAAATTTTGCACAGGATTGCATTTCACTGCGTTTTGACTGTGATCATGGATTTTTTTTCATGAATAATGTTTGACTAATGTAAATGATGACTTAGATTGTAAATATGATGGATAATTAGTAGTAGAGAGTATATTCATTATATTAAAAGTCATTTTTAGCACAAATGAATCAGTTTCCTCACTTTTAGAGGCAAGTTGTTAGGATGCCTAGATTCCAGTTTCTTATTCAGTGTTGGTTAGATTAGCTCCTCATCTTAGGGATTCAACCCCTAAAGATGGAAGGAGGTTGAATCAATGCATATATCTTCTTCTTCTTTCTCATTCTAAAGGGTCTAGATGCTTATGCTTTGATTTGGACATCATTTTGTATCAGTTTAGTAGGAGATTAATGAAAAATTGCAGCCATTTGTTTGGGATCCATGTGGTATGATGTTTAGTTCAGTTTTCTCTCTTGTGATCATTTGTTATAATGTATTGTTGACTCTAATTCATTATTTCATTGCTTCTAAGTGAATGTTTTCAAGTTGATAGGCATAATCCATAACATTAATGCTCTGCTTTGGGAAAATATTCACAGTGTATGTTTTCAACAATTTAGGAAGGATCCACGATGATCACATGCTCTTCCTAGCTTCTCACTAGTCTTAAATCACCTCACCTACCAAACCCTAGAGTGCTAAGCTTCATACCTACCTTGCCCCATCGAACACCCTACAGTTTTGACCTAATTTCCTTGCCCTAAATGTTTGGCTCCTCCTAATCCAGCAAAACCTTTCAAAATCAAATCAAACCTTGTGCCACTATACCTATCCTAATATCATTTTCTTGATCCTGTCATCTTGGCTAATATCCTTACAGAGAAAGCCCTCTCCTGGCCTAGTACGGGTAGCTACTTGGCTAAGCATGGTTTGTGGTTACCCTGGCCTTGCCTTCTTTCAACCTGAGATTCATTCCAGGTGATAACATAGTGGCGACCATACTAGCGAAGAGGTGACATATCTTCTGCAAGAAATATCATCAAATTTAAGATCTAATTGCTAATGGTGAACAATGTTCAGACGCATGCGAAGGCTGAAATCATTCACCTGGCGACTCCAGTGTCGAAAAATCCCAAGGTTCAAAATTTTTATGGCAACTCGAGTCTTCAAGAACTAGTAGCCTAAAGAATTTATTGGTGAATTCATTGTTATCAAAATGGATTCGTTTGATTGAAGGTATGCTCCCATGAGCCGAGATCACATTCTAGGTTTCCCAAATAAAATTCCTAAGGTAGATTGGCAAAGGAATTTGCATGTGTTTAAATATGATGATAGGAATTATGCTGCTTTACATCTAGTTAGATTTCACATGCATACTCGCAAGTTGAAGGTTAATTTTCCTAAAGACTACTTGATGAAGATATTCATGGCCACTATGGAAGGTGAAGCCCGATCTTGGTATGAAAGTTTTCCACCTGCTTGTATTTACTATTTAAAGGATTTTCATACCATGTTCTTTGAAAGGTATAAAGAATCTTGTCCATCCTTAATATTAGTTCAGAATTGTTGTAAACATGATTATAGTTTTATTGAAAATCTTGAGAAAGTTTATGAAGATGATGAATTTATGGACGATGAGATCATGGAAGCCTTGTATGAAAATCCATTTCAGCCACATAAAGAGATCTTATAGGATACTTATCAAGATGCTTAGGAAAATTTGCAGCAGGTTCAAGATCTTATTACAATTGAAAATGATGGAAGACAAGGTCTTATTTCAGATCTGCTCATAGCAGAAGACAGTATGCAGGAAAATCAAGTTGGCTATTTCAGATCTAGATTTAGATCATGATGATGAAGGGTACCTTGTTCTGAATCCCATGAAGGATCACTCTATTATTGAGATCATTTTGAATGAAGAAAACAAAGTTATTTACCCAAGTGTTCTCATTTCATTAGAACAAATCCTTCACAAGGAGGTAATCTAGTCCTTTTATGGAAAACAAGATGAGATCCTTGTTCAAGTAAGTGAAAAATATTCTTTTGATAACTCAGTGGTAAATGATAGAAGTGTTAGTTTTGAGTTTCAAGACCTATGTAAAGTTTTCCATCGTATGACTGATGAGTGCGATAAGAAACATGACAATCTAGTTGCCATGTCATATGAAGATGATCAGCAATGTATTCAAATTGCAGAAGACCAGGGAATTGAGGACTGTCATTCATATTTTTCTTCGCATATTTCATGTTTTGAATTGTTATTTCAAGAAGAAAATAATTTTTTTAGCAAGAAAAAACAAAAAGTACTATCTCCTCTGTCTGAAGATTAGATAGATCAACTCCTGAAAGGTCATGTTACAGCCCACGCTAATGCAGGTTTGCAGTGTTCACATCATCGAGAAGGTGTTAGTGAAGCTTCTTCCACTTTTGAAAATGACAACTGCCTTGACATTAGATTTATAGATCAGTGAATAGATATTGTTTTCTTTCATGAAGATGATAGGGCTGTCATGTTTGATAATCTTGAAAAAAAAATTAATAATGACTTAGACTATGAAATTAAGGAGTATGAACCTGAGAGAGATAGTATGCCAGAAAACAAGTCAAAATTTCTCATGCTCGAGGAATTTACAACCAAAACTCAGATAGAAGAATCTTATACCTCTCTATGCCTTCCTATCAATCAACAACCAACTATTCTTTCAGATCAGAATGAAGGGAGTACTTGTATTTTTGTTGTTGGATCTCAAGACAAGCTAGTGATTCAGGATTTTCAAGATCCCTTCACCATTCTTTTCCAAGAATTGGAGAAGATGAATGTTGTCTAGTTTGTTAGCATAAGCCTTGGTTTGAGTTTTTATTGTGAGTTTCCTACATGTACATTGTTCTACCTACTCAAGGAAAGCGAGAGAAGAATTTCAGTGAGTAGCCATTTGCTGGATTGGTTACATTGGAAGGTTCACTTCACATGATTGTACATATTTCTTCAGGAGGCAGCTGGTTCTCATCAATATTTGAAGCCCTCAAATCTTGATGGTCTACTGCCATTAATAAGTTTTGTAAGTACTTGTTTCAATTAAGTAAGCCTTGAGTCATTTTTTCAGTCAATTTCAATTCAGTTTCAAGTCAGTTTGTGTCATTTGAAGTTGTCAGTGTTTAGTCATGCATTTACCGTATTGGCCCACATGGTTAGGAACTTGGTCTACGGTTTTCTTGACACCTCCAAGGAGCTGCCATCCCCAATGAGGCCAATGTTAGTGTTAGTATCTACATACTTTCATCAAGGATCAAATTTGCTCTTTTCATTTTCATTTTAGGGGTCTCATACTAAAATTTTCGCATCATTTCATTAGGTCATGTCAATCTGATCCACTGATGGTTTTCTTCTCCTCAGAAAATCCAAATTCTCCCTCATAAAGTACACTTCCTAACCCATCTCTAGGTTGTATTCAGTGATAGTTTTAGAGTCAAATGCAATCATGTTTCCATTAGGTCTTAGGACATGTTTTCACTAGGTTTTAGGGTTCATTTCCAAGGTCAAAGGCATGATTTAAAAGTGTAAATAAAGGGTAGCAAAGGTATGAGGATGATAAATAGATCATTAGTCACTGTACAATTATCTCTTTCTCTAAAATACTCGTTCACAAAGTATTTTAGGTTACTTTATACTTTTACGTAATTTAAGTCACTTTACATAATAAATGATCCCGGCTACATCAATGCATCTCTCCTTGCTACCAGAAAATGAACCACTGTGAAAATCAGTTCAAATTGAGCATCATCCCCTAAAAAGGAACAATGAAGAAAAGGCATTAAAACAGAGATTTAGAAAAGGTCAAAAACATTAGAAAGTGGGTTTTTCTAATGAAAAATCAAAATCTACTCCTATATAAGGTGCCACATTTCATTTACAATCTTATCATTCTTATTTGGCAAAGAAGGAGTGGAGAAGCTGAGCAAGTTTTGGGCCAAGGACAAGTGGCGTCGCGCTTAGGGAGATTGGTGCTACGCGCTTGGGGTAGTTGGAAGTGGCGATGTGCGTTCAGGTCGGAGCGTTGTGCGTAGAGGCTTAGCGCTACACGTAGGCCATTTTTTTCAGTGGAAAAAACAACTACGCTATGCATACAAAAGGGTGCTATGTGTAGGGCCAGCAAGGGCAAAACGACCTCCTGCCACCCAAAAAACATCAAATTTTGCCTTCCTTCCCCTCAAACAAGTAAGTGTTCTTCCTTGACTTCATCATTGGTTTGAAATTAAATATTTTGAGGATAAGTTACCATGGAAAATGTAAAGCCCTAGACTCTCCCCTATTCATACCCTAAAAACCCTAAACCCCTCCCCTATATCACTCCATAACATTCCACATCCCTTTGTCCTTCATCCCAAATGCAATACCTCAAAAACACAAGCCCCTCTCCCCCATTTTCATGATTCATACCCTCCCACTCATTTTCATGTTTACCTATCCCACCAAATACCTCACAACATCACCTCCCCTTCCCTTATTCCTAATCACTCTTACTCACCCCCTCCATCCCCTTTCTAGGAGTGCACAACCTCAAAATTTGCAAACATGGACATAGGAGACAAAGACTATTAGGAGGATGAAAACATTGGCAGTGACAGTTCAATAGGTAGACCTAGGCATCAGAGAAAACCACACAAGGGAGTTAGAAATATCAGGGAAGAGCCATCAAACCTTAGTGAGTTGCAGGCTTCTCATTTGGCTATCAGGTGTTTCAGGCATCTAGAGTACTATGAGTTCTGTGAGCAAGTCGAGATAGTTCAACACCATCCTGAGCTCACCAGGCTTTTTGTAGCCAATCTTCATGACAAAAAGGTGACTCTCGTTGGGGTGAAATTCACAGTTTCACCCCCCATCATTGTGGATGCAACCAGGATTCCAAATGTGGGAGGGAAATGGTACAAGGCACAGGACCTAGATGTACACTATTATGAGCCTTACATCAAACCTAGGTACAGAAATGAAGCAAAAAGGATTTTTCCATTCAGGTTCCTTGAAGAAAAGTATGCCCTCATGACGAAAATCATCATGAAATATTTCACTTATGAGGGTATATTTTCTAGATTGTACACCTATCGCATCAGGATTCTCATGCATTTTACCAAGGTGAGGATGTTAAACCTCCCTTATTTATTGTTTAGGAATATTGAGAAGATGGCCTACTTTGTACAGAAAAAGCCATAACCTCAATAGATGAGTAGTCTCTACCACTATTCCTTGATCAAGATGATTGTGCTTCAGCATCTTAACCTCCTCAACATCTCCTAGGAGACATTTATTGCTCATGACATCTTCATGGGTCCTCAAATTCCTCCACCAGTGTCTCAAGAATCAGGAGGAACTTCAAGTAGTGTTCAGGTGAAGAAAGAGGAGAATGCCAAAGAAACTAGAACCATTGAGGTACCTGAGACCTACAAGAAATACCAAAGGGGCACAAGAAAATTTCTTGCAGCTGATAGGCAAGTGTTTGCTCCACAAGGTGTGGAAGGGACCTTGCCTTCTTCATCAACATAGCAGGTACAGGTGCAACAACTGCATAAAGGGAAGGAAAAAGTGCAAGTTGAAGATCTTGATGATGAGGAGGAAAGAGAATTTGATTTCACAGAGCATGATGGGCCAAAAAAACATTATATTCATCATGGCATAGAGACAATTGACTTAGAGGCTCAGGATGAATAAAAAATAGAAAACATCATCATACGAGAGAAAGAGGCTCAAGTCCAAGAATTGATGGACAATTTGGAGAGAGCCAAGTATTTCATCACATATCTGGAAGAAGAGAATAAGCAGCTAAGTGATAAGGAGGTCCTCATTGTTATTGGTAAAACTAGTGTCCATTCAGAGCTGCTAGTCCCACTAAGACGGGTAGTTATCTTGGAAACAAACAAACTAAAGTTACTTGTGTTTTCCTTTATGAGAGATAGATGAGAGAGAAGCAGAGAGTACCAACCTCAGTCTTTCGCTTGGATCCTTTCTTATTTCCTCCCTCCTTTGACAGAGCTTTGCCACTCCTTCCTCACTTGTCCCACTTCAAAGAACACCTATAAAGTCAAAGAAGCATAATACCATCAAAGCATAGAGATCTATAACCATAAACAATATAGGATCATATGTACATTAACCATACACATGCATAAATAAATACAAGATTCAGAGATATACAAGCATATGGAGGAAAACTCAAATGGCTTTATTGATATAAGTAGTAGAAGAGTGGATTACAACCAAGCTATCTGATCCAACACCATCCTCGCAGCATGAAGGCCCTCTTCACCTCATGAAAAGCTAGATCACCCAAAAATACAATTTTTCACAGAGAAACCAACAAAACTTCCTTACAAAATACAAAATTCCAGCCTTTGGATCTCTAGGATGAGGGATCCATATATAGATATTTACAGGTGGGTGAGTCAGCTTTTGGGATTTTGATTAGTGTCATTTCACTGATAGTTCTTGGTTTCACTTGGAGATTTCATGATGTCTTACTCATCCCTGGGTGAATTCAGAGAGGCAAGTGTCATATGAGCAGTTTCTAGAAGATTCTCTGGGTTTCCATCTAGAAAACTACCTCTCCCATTTGTCTGCTCTCTCTCATCGCACCCTACAGAAGGGATTTTCAGTATGCATCACACCCTTTGTGTGTTACAAGTGAGATGCATCGCACCATCACCATGGAGCAGTCTGTATGGTCCAGTTTTGACCCGTTCTGAGTAGTTTTTCAGGGAGAACTTCTAGGAAATTATGTAATCAGTTGACCTTGTTCCTTTAGGGTATGAAACAACACTTTTAGGGGCTTAGAAGCCCTTGGTTTATGGACATATGTGATTGGGGTTCCAGTGCCCAAATATGTCTATAACAGTTGCCCCCTAAAGCATGAGGTCGTAAATCTTCTGATGTCAGGTGAAATGCTTATTAATGAGGATCCGAGGTTTTTCAAACTGGAAGGTGACCTATAATAAGATACAATACAATACATTATCTTCATAATATTTCCATGATCTAGCTGAGGTGGGCATTCCCATGCTCAGATTTATAAATTCATTTCCATGTACATAGGACAGACAATCGTCTATGTGGCAGACTGATGATTCTGGTAGAGTCATCATCCCTTAGCTTGGATGATTATCTGTGCAGCTATGATGTACATTTGATGTTTTTATTTTCCTAAATATATTGTAAGCCCGGATGGATGAAACTAGATCTGGGGTCTTCAAACTCGTTCAATCTTCACTCAGAGTACAAGTGGATCCATGTGAAAAGATGTTCTCGTGTCGAACATGGAAAGACATCGCCTGATTACCAGCCAATGATGTAAGCTATTAACAGGCGCGAGAGGAACCAATGATAATGATAATGACCGTCAAGGTACTGCAGTACAATTCATGTGGTGTTAATACATGATTTGAAGTTGAACACCATGCAAAATATTTCAGCCGAAGGCCATTTATGTAAACCTGTCGTCGGAAGTGAGAAACTTGCCATTGAGGCATGCAAGCTTCAAAGTACTGAAAGGATTGTTCCTAAGTCAACTTCCTAGATAATGAGCTGATGTCAACAAGAAGTGACCCGTCATAGGGGGGCCTTAATGAATCCCACATCTATGACACGGAATGGAGCAAATGATTTTGTGGAGGTGAAGACGATCTGATGATACAAGGTTCAGGGTGGCAGTCATGAAAGAATGCCGCATGAAGGTATTGTAGCGGATGAGGTGTTAGCTGGGTTGGTGGATTCTCTGAGCGACTTCTCTTGAACATATCGGTGAAACTGAAATGGATTGGTAGCGTTAACCCCAAAAATGGATGGTACGGAGGACCAATGGTGATATGAGTGGTGAACGGAATAACCCAACCCGACTCAATCATGGTGACGGAGTGAAAGTGTCATGTTCAAGAGCAACCTGCAACCAATGAAGTTCTTCAAGTTTTCTTCCCAATTTTTCCCCAGTCATTTCCGACCAATACCTCTTTATTTTTGGCAAGCTTGAGGAGGATAATCTATGCTTGTTCTATAATTTTCCCTTCAGGAAAATCTATTGCTATGTTTTAGCGAGCCCAACGACAATGAAACTCACTCTTGTCTATAATAGACAAGTTTGTCGCTATTGTTTTAATGAGATTAATGAAAAAGATAACTTGGTTCTTTTTAGTTTTAGAGAGACTGAAAAGAGATAGAAAGGAAACTCCAGTAATACTTTTTCATAGTATAAATGTATAAAATAATACGAAAGGGATGACTTTTCTGATCACTTTAATGAGCCAAAAAAGACAAGCGCTTGATTTTTTGTGTAATGATCCCTTAGGTCCAAACAGATTAAAATATAGAGGAGGGATGGCACTTGCAATCACTTTAATGAGCTAGAGAGGCCAATTGCTCAGCAATCTTTTTATATTTTACGAGTCTAAAAGGAGCTTAAAAGATACTCATCTTTGAGGAACAAGTGATATTTTCGGGTAGCAGCTGGTTCCAGGTAAGGTTTGGAACTTTTCAATCATGGCAGTGTAAAGAAGGTGGCTAATAGAATCACTCGTCGTAGTTGTTCCTCAAAAGGGTAAAAAATCAAGTGGAGGCATATGATCGGCTAAAAAGTGGAGGTGATGGTAAGAACATGACCAATGCTCAAAAGATGATAGCAATGCGATCACAAAGGTTATTTACCGAAAGCAGGTTCATTTTTTAATGTGCTTGAACTCTGGGGGAACATATGCTTATAACTAGGTTTGTTTTCTTAACGAGCTTGAACTTTGCGGAAGCATTTCTCATGCTAGTCGGATAATAAGGATGTCTCTCATTAGTAGGTTCATTTTTTGGGAGCTTGCCCCATGGGCAAATTTTCTTCGGAGCCCTTTGTATGCAAGCTAAGAATGACCAACTACTATCCTAGGGGTTAAAGAACTACTGAGGTTAGGTAGGATAGCTTCTCGACAGGAAACCTTTCCTTTACTTTTTCAGTGCCATTTGGCCCTTGCAAAGGTGAATGATTGATCAGACCAATCACCTAACTTAAGCAGTTGAAGTTAGTAAGAAAACTACGAGGTTAGAGTTACACTGGTCACTTTTCACTTGCACACAAAAGGTTTGCATGACCCCAGGTATAAAGAGAAGTATAGTTTCCAGGTTACCATATGGAAGTTCTTGCATTAAAGCAAGGTTGTTCCATCCGCATTTGCAGAAAAACACTTCCTTGGCTCTGTCCATCGAAATAGATAAAGGTGAATGGTGGGAGCTTCCACTCACATAACGTTTGACAAGGGAATCATTTTCTAGTCTAATCCCATTTTCCTAAATGGACAGGTGTGTCAGACTAGTCATATATCCTATACGGAAACCTGTGTTATACCTGGGGTTTTCTTGCTGAAGTAGACCAGGGCGCATGCCCCCTAGGTTTAGTCACATTCACTGAATCACTCGCACTCATCAGGTGGATGGACTGGAGGTTGATGAGACATTCCTTATGCAAAAAAACCAGTTAGGGATGGCATTTGACTAGTAGTTGTGTTTGAACTGGGGAATGAAAGCTAGTCTATGAGTTGGACCATTCTGCCTTCATATGGGAAACACATCATCTGGAAGAGTGAGGAAAAATAGCTCCTATGTTGTAAATGTAGTCATGCCCAAGGAGTATATTGTAATATAGAGGCCCTTGGACTACCATCGCTTTCAAATAAATGGTTTTCCTTCCCAAAGTTATAGGAAAATTTGGAAGGATCCCTAACGGTTGACTGGTTCCTTTGTTGATGCTTGACAGATTTCGAATCTCAGGCAGAAGCGATGGTGAACCAAGTGCTTTCCAAGCAGTTGAGGAAAGGATACTCACAGAAGCCCCTTCATCTATGATAGTGCTAGCCATGACCATTCTGTAAGCTTGTACTATGATATGGAATGGTACATCAGATGGAAGGCGGGGTCTCGCTAATAGATTCCAATTGAAGGAAACGAATAGATTGCTTGGAGGAGGGACCGAATAAACAGCGGGATAAATCTCTTATTAACTTCCTTCTTGCGGTAAAGGAACGGGTAGATTGCCCCCATGTTCATCTGACTCTGTGTTAACAAAAATAATTTGAACGGTGTCGTTCTCATTCTCTTTGGAGATTGTATCATCCGAAGATGGACCTTCTGAAGACAATACTGGGCCGACTACCGTCTCGACCTGTTGATTTGGTCCGGTGTGGACTCAGGGGATTTATCTTCAATGATAGATGCCTCGATCGACAATAGAGGTGTGTCAGTCAGATTTTCAACTAGCGATGGACTAGGCAAGAGTTTCTTGTATCTAGGAGGAAGTCACTGTGGTGAAGCAAGACGGTTATCCAAGACTCTTCTCACTTCGTCCAAGAAGTGACAATGGTGGAGGGCATGATCGCCTTCACACAGCCTACAAGGAAATTTAGATCTTCCTTTCCATCAATTGACTTCATTTTCACTAGTTTATGGTGTACTCTCAACATGATCGTCAGAGGTTGAAGACACCGGATTGTGCAAACGGGGAGACTAGTCCCTTAGGATCCGTGGGATGCAAGGACAATCTCGATGATAGTGGTCTCCTTTGAAAATGACACATGGAGATTTAGGTTTGGATGGTGTAGTGTGTGGATTTTTGCCAGACGATGCATGGTTGCCCCCTTTTTCCATTGGCTTCTTCTTCTTCTTCTCCTTCCATTTCTTCTTCTTCTCAGGTACTTGGTTTTTAGTGTTACTAGCTTCACCAAGCGAAGAGGAAGAAGGAGAGGGAGAAACAAACGAAGTAGAAGGTGGGGGAGCGACTTCAATATCATCTGGTTTCTGATTTGATTGCTGAAGAACTATGGTGTTTTGAATGATAGAGGTCAAGAAAAGCCATACTGGTAGGCCAATTGTGAGTCCTGGAAGGGACAATGTAGCCATATGTGGAGCACCAACATCTCCCCAAGAAGAGAAAGGACTAGGATTCCCCCCAAGGGGAAATCCTTAATTGGTGGACTCCATTTTCTCAACCTAAGACCAACGAGGGCAAAATGATGTTATTCTAATTAAAATAAATTTTATGATGCTTTGTGATCAGGTGTTCATGTCCTAGTGTCGTAAAAATGCTCAAAATTCAAATTGCTCAGAACTGGTTCAAAGCTGAACGACTGCAAAGTGCTCGTCCTCTCGATTCCGGCGCCGCAAACGGTTCGGAAAATGGTCGCCGTATGAGGGAGATAAGGCCAAAAGAATATTTTGCCCAAACCATTAGAAAATTTGAATTTAAAAAAAAAAATTAAAAAAAAAATATTCCGAAGAATATTCCTTGGAATATTCGAGGGAATAATCCCTCTGCAACAGCCAATCACAAGCCGCCACGTGGCAGGCCTGGAGGGCACCACGTGGCCCCCCAAATGACGTCAGCAGCTCTTGGGCGGATGTGTTAAAATAGTTTGTGGTCGGATTGTGAATCGAACCCACAACCTTATGCATAACAATACAGCCCTTTACCGTTGGACCACGTGGTCACATGTGGTTAAAAGGGCGGCACAAACTGTATTTGAAGTTTGAAAAGCGTTTTGGGCGGGAAATGAAGGGGGCCAGCCCCTAAGCGCCAGCCCCCCACCATATGACCACAACCTGAGAACCGTGGGCTAACTCTAACCACAGCGCGCAATCCAAGGATAACTGCAACGTGGTCACATGCGGAATTTTTGGGCAGTTTAGCAGCAGTTAGACTGGCGGATTTTTTTGCGGGGCGCCAAATTTGGCGGCCGCTCCACATTTGGCGGACTTAACTGGCCTCCACTACAGTTAGCTGGAGTTCTTTTAGGCCAAACTGGCAGTCAGGAGTAAATGGCCATAACTTTGGCCCAGAAAGTCGGTTTTGGACGAATTTTTTTTTTATTTTGGATAATTTCGACCTTCTGAAGCCATTGGGGCAGGTCTTACAGCCATCAGAGGTCGTTTGCATACGTTTTGGAGCCGTGAAAGTTCTAGGAGCTACTAGGGGCCAGTATTGGGAAGACTGTACAGGGTTGTAGGTATCCATTGGAGGTGATCCAATAGTCTATCCTGAAGGATTCAAGTGTTCTGAATCCATTTCTACCATCTATTTCTCCTGTAGATGCTTCTATTCAGCTGTATTTTCAATTTGAGCATTTAATAAAAACAAGGACAAGCCCATTTGGAGGCTTTGGACCCAGCAGACGTAGCCCTGGAGGGGGTGAACTGCTTTATCAACTTCTTGTGCATATGTGGTTGGTTTATTTTGCAGAACAAATTCGTTTTTATGTGTTAAACAGTAAAAGGAAATAATTCTGCTATGCTTAAATGGGTTGTATTCAACTGAAAAGTTCATGTGTTTCATTTCTGCAAGACATGGGAAGCTTTTAAATATGTTTATTTCTGAATTGAATACCTTGCAAACGAATTTCAAGTAGTTTCATATTCAGATCAAGTTGGTATCAGAGCTCAGGGTTTTTGTGCAAAGATCTTCTAATTGTCTTGCAAAGTATTGATGCTTACCAGGTTGAAACTCAAAAGAGGGGAAGGACAGTTGACTAGAGAACGAGAGAATCCTCAGTCAAGGAAGGCCAGAGAGCCATCACCTCCACCTTCAATTTCACCCTCAATGGTCTCAGCAGAAGCTTCAAGGATGTCTGAACATGAAGGAGAAATTCCTCTAGAGACAGATCCAAGAGAAGAAGAAAGAGTCTTCAGAAAGGCTTTCTTAGATCTCACTGAAATGGTGAGGATATTGTACCAAGAAAGAAATGAGAAATTGGCTGGAGAAGGGTCCAAACATCCACATGAAGGAGAGGGCTCTTCAGGAGGTAAGAAGGATGATGATCATTCCAAGAAAGGACATGGAGGTAATGGTGATCCACCACCCCCATCTTCACCTTCTTCCTCTTCATCCTCATCTTCTTCTGTCCATAAGCATAGATCCTCTGGAAAAAGTCCTTTTTTGAAGCTTGATGTAAAATTCAAATTACCTATGTTTAATGGTGAAGTGAATGCAGAAAAGCTTGACAACTGGATTAGGCAGTTGGAAGTTTACTTGAGGATCCAAAATATGCATGATGATGCCACAAAGATTCAGTTGGCTTCTTTGAGAATGGATGGAGCAGCCTTGGTCTGGTGGGAGGCCAAGACTAAAGAGGAGATCAAGAAATTTGGTAAGGTTACCTTAACATGGCCTGAATTTCTGTTAGCCATTAAAAAACAGTTTTATGCTCTTGCTCACATGCAGAAAGCCATTATGAACTGGCAAAATTTCAGACAACTTAAGGGTCAGAGTGTCCAAGACTACACCCAAGAATTCAGGAGAAGAGCTCTCTTGTTAGGGGTAGATTTGTAGACCCAAGAAACCTTGCTGAAATACATTGGTGGCTTGCATAGCTACCTTAGACACACCATCTTGATGTTTAACCCTACTAGCCTGGACGAGGTTTGTGTCCAAGCTACCCATTTAGAGGCACGGGGAAAAAACACATTTGAAGAGGGTAGAAACAAGCCCCCCAAGGGGAAAAGCAAAGAGAAAACCTCCAAGGGAAAGGGAAAAAAGAATGCATCTATCAAACAGGAGAGTGAGAAAGTGATATGTAAACACTGTTCTAAACCAGGCCATGAGGAGAAAAACTGTTGGAAATTATATCCTGAAAAAAGACCTCAATTTAACAAATCCAAAGGGAAACAGAAAACTGTTGTTGCTACATCTACACCACAAGATTTAGGGGAAGATTCAGGTGATGAAACCAAAATTGCAGCCATGGGTTTGAAAAACTTGAAGGGAAAAGAAATTGAAACCCAAGCCAGCGCTAGTACCTCAAACTGCCATGTACAAGCTCCTAATGAGGAAGAAAGAATTGAACTATTTCATGTGAGGGTGATTTCAAAACATACTAAGATTGACACACATTTTGATAGTGGGTCACAATCAAACCTGATATCAGAGGACTTGGTCAAGCAGCTTAAACTTGAGACCGTTCCACATCCGAAGCCATATCCACTTGGATGGATTTGCAAGGATGCAAATTTACAAGTTTCAAGAAAGTGCACATTGCGCTTTGCAATTACTGCACATTTTATTGATACAGTTGAACTTGATGTGGTACCTTTTGATATAGCAGGAATTGTTTTGGGAAGTCCTTACTTGTTTGACAGGAAAGCTATCTTTCATCGCCATGAAAACAAATATCATCTGTTCAAAGATGACAAGGAGTTCATTGTTAGAGCTCATCGCAAGAAGACAAATATAGCGGTGGTGAATGCAGGACAGGTAAAAAGGCTGGTCAATTCAAGTAAGAATTTTGTTCTTCTTATGATTAAGCCCAAGGTTGATGTGAATCATGAGTCATTTGAAAATTGTGATCCAAAACTTAAATCAGATCTGTATGATGTAGTTGATGCATATCATGAGATGTTTCAGGAGCCAACAGGTTTGCCTCCTAAGAGGGAGATTCAGCATGAAATCCATTTGCATCCAGATTGTCCTCTTCCAAACATAGGCATGTACCGCATGTCTATTATGGAGAATGTTGAAATAAAGAAGCAAATCAAGGACTTGTTGGACAAGGGTTTCATAAGGCCAAGTACTTCGCCATGTGGGTCACCGATTGTATTGATTCCAAAGAAAGATGGCACTTGGCGTATGTGTGTTGATTTCAGGGCCTTGAACAAGATAACGGTAAAGAATCGTTACCCACTCCCAAGGATAGATGATTTGCTAGACCAGCTGAAAGATGCTCGATATTTCACTAAGTTAGACTTGCGTAGTGGATATCATCAAGTAAGAATTGAAGAAAATGACATATGGAAGACAGCCTTTAAAACAAAACAAGGACTCTTTGAGTGGCTTGTGATGCCGTTTGGTTTGTGCAATGCACCTGCAACTTTCATGCGGGTAATGGATGATGTCTTGCGTCCTTTTCTTGATGATTTCGTTATTGTCTACTTAGATGATATCTTAATTTTCAGCAAGTCTAGAGAAGATCATGTCATGCATGTTAGAAAAGTACTTGATGTTTTGAAGAAGAATCAGTTATTTCTTAAAATGTCAAAGTGTGAATTTGGAAAGACTTCTTTGGTTTATTTGGGACACATAGTAGGAGGAGGTGCTTTGAGAATTGATCCTACTAAGATTGAGGCTATTGTGAAGTGGCCTACTCCCAAATCCATAACAGAGGTAAGAAGTTTTTTGGGTGCAGCTCAATATTGGAGGAAGTTTATCTCTAACTTCTCTTCTATAGCAGCGCTTATGCATGCAGTGACAAGTGTGAAGCATGCTTTCCAATGGGGAGGCAAGCAACAAAAAGCTTTCGAATCTTTGAAAGAGAAGATTAGTTCAGCTCCAGTCCTCGCATTACCGGATTTGAGACAGCCATTTGAGATACAAACGGATGCTAGTGATTATTCTATGGGTGCAGTTCTTCTACAGCATGGTAAGCCTATTGCATTTCATTCTGAAACTTTTAATGGTGCTGTTGTAAATTATCCTACATATGATAAGGAGTTGTATGTGTTGGTACAAAGCGTCAAAAAGTGGAAACACTATTTGATGGGCAAAGAAACTGTTATACATACCGACCATCAGCCCTTATAGTACTTGCAATCACAAAGCAAGTTACAACAGTCACGACACTTCAGATGGATGGGCTTCTTGCAACAGTTCCATTTGGTAATAAGGTACAAGAAAGGTACTTTGAATAAGGTTGCTGATATCCTTTCAAGGCCTATTATTGGTGCTATTACTTTACTTAAGAATGATTCCATTGTACATGATAGTTACATAGAACAATATGCATCTGATGATGACTTTAAAGATGTGTATGCTAACTTGAGTAAAGGGAATCATGTAGAGGAAAATGATTATCACATGCATAACAATTTGCTGTTTCATTTGGGCAAGTTGTGTATACCACAGGGGGAGAGGATAAATGTCATAAGAGAAGCTCATTCTTCTCTTATTGCTGGCCACTTTGGTGTGAGCAAAACAATTGCACATCTACAGAGGTATTGCTATTGGCCTCGCATGGGAGATTCTGTTTCAAGGTTCATAAGAGGTTGTTCATTATGTGCTACAAGCAAGCCTAGCAATAGGAAGCTTGGTTTGTATACTCCTTTTCCGGTACCTTCTAGACCATGGGAGAGCATCTCTATGGATTTTGTAGGAGGTTTGCCAAAATCTAGAAAGCAGCATGATTACTTATGTGTAGTAGTTGATCGTTTCAGCAAAATGTGTATACTTATGCCTTGTAAGAAAACTATAACTGCTGAACAAACTGCTGAATTATTTTTTCATCATGTATGGATTCACTTTGGTTTGCCTACTTCCATTATTAGTGACAGGGATTCCAGATTTGTGGGGAATTTTTGGTCCAACCTATGGGAGATGATGGACACAAAGTTGAAGAAAAGCACTGCTTTCCATCCACAAACAGATGGACAAACCGAAGTTGTGAACAGAACCATTGTGCACCTCTTGAGAGGTTATTGCAGCAAGCATCCCAAGCTTTGGGATGAACATTTGCACTACATACAACATGCTTACAATCGTGCCAAGCACTCCTCCACCAACACCTCACCGTTTGAAGCTTGTTTTGGTTACCTGCCAAAATCACCTCTTGATTTGATTCTTGAGAAAGATGTCGCCATTGAGGGACATAGTGACATTGACAAAGCTCGTTCATTCATTGAAAGAATTCAGCAAATACATCAGCAAATTCAAGAACAACTTGAGAAAAGTCAAGGCAAGTACAAGGAAATACACGACAAGCATAAAGTCGATCACAAGTTTCGAGAAGGGGATGAGGTATGGTTGTACATTAGTAAGGAAAGGATGCAAGGAGAAGGTAAAAAGCTGAAGCATATTCGTTATGGTCCATTCAAAATCCTCAAGAAGGTTGGAAATAATGCTTTTCAATTAGATTTGCCTTCCTACATTCAACTGTATTCTGTTGTCAATGTGGAGAACTTACGTTTGTATGAACCTCCTTTGATTGCTGATCATGAAAGTGCTGTTCAGCTGCCATCTATAGAAGATTTCTTGCCAGAATTCTTAGATGAGCTGAAAGAAGATACAATCCTTGACAGAAGGACACGCATTTCAAGGAGGGGCAGTGTAGATTATGTTCGGGTTGGTTTCAAAGGCAGCAAACCGAACAAGGCAAAGTGGATGGAGGTGGACAGAGTGAGGGAGCTGTACCCTCACCTCTTTAACAGGTAGTTGAAGGCTTTTGGGGTCCAAAAGCTTCCCAATGGGGAGGCGTGATCAGGTGTTCATGTCCTAGTGTCGTAAAAATGCTCAAAATTCAAAGTGCTCAGAACTGGTTCAAAGCTGAACGACTGCAAAGTGCTCGTCCTCCCGATTCCGGCGCCGCAAACGGTTCGGAAAACGGTCGCCGTATGAGGGAGATATGGCCAAAAGAATATTTTGCCCAAAACATTAGAAAATTTGAATTTAAAAAAAAAAAAAAAAAAAAAAGAATATTCTGAAGAATATTCCTTGGAATATTCCAGGGAATATTCCCTCTGCAACAGCCAATCAAAGGCCGCCACGTGGCAGGCCTGGAGGGAGCCACGTTGCCCCCAGATGACGTCAGCAGCTCTTGGGCGGATGTGTTAAAATAGTTTGTGGTCGGATTGTGAATCGAACCCACAACCTTATGTATAACAATACAGCCCTTTACCATTGGACCACATGGTCACATGTGGTAAAAAGGGCGGCGCAAACAGTATTTGAAGTTTGAAAATCGTTTTGGGCGGGAAATGAAGGGGGCCAGACCCTAAGCGCCAGCCCCCCACCATATGACCACAACCTGAGAACCGTGGGCTAACTCTAACCACAGCGCGCAATCCAAGAATAACTGCAACGTGGTCACATGCGGAATTTGTGGGCAGTTTAGCAGCAGTTAGACTGGCGGATTTTTTGGCGGGGCGCCAAATTTGGTGGCTGCTCCACATTTGGCGGACTTAACTGGCCTCCACTATAGTTAGCTGGAGTTCTTTTAGGCCAAACTAGCAGTCAGGAGTAAATGGCCATAACTTTGGCCCAGAAAGTCGGTTTTGGACGAATTTCTTTTTGATTTTGGATAATTTCGACCTTCTGAAGCCATTGGGGCAGGTCTTACAGCCATCAGAGGTTGTTTGCATACGTTTTGGAGCCGTGAAAGTTCTAGGAGCCACTAGGGGCCAGTATTGGGAAGACTGTACAGGGTTGCAGGTATCCATTGGAGGTGATCCAATAGTCAATCCTGAAGGATTCAAGTGTTCTGAATCCATTTCTACCATCTATTTCTCCTGTAGATGCTTCTATTCAGCTGTATTTTCAATTTGAGCATTTAATAAAAACAAGGACAAGCCCATTTGGAGGCTTTGGACCCAGCAGACGTAGCCCTGGAGGGGGTGAACTGCTTTATCAACTTCTTGTGCATATGTGGTTGGTTTATTTTGCAGAACAAATTCGTTTTTATGTGTTAAACAGTAAAAGGAAATAATTCTTCTATGCTTAAATGGGTTGTATTCAACTGAAAAGTTCATGTGTTTCATTTCTGCAAGACATGGGAAGCTTTTAAATATGTTTATTTCTGAATTGAATACCTTGCAAACGAATTTCAAGTAGTTTCATATTCAGATCACTTTGACACAACTTGCTTTTTAAATTTTTAAGAGTCAAGAAAAAGCTAAAGATGACTCTAGTCACCTTCGATTTTTAATGAGCCTGAAGTGACAAGTAATCAGATGGACCTTTTATTTTAAGGAGTCTGAAAAGGAACGAAAGTGACTACTCTAGAAATCTAGAGAGAGGGATTACCAAACCAATCACAAAACTACAGAATACTTTTTATGTATGGCAGTCAATCTTCCCGAATGTTGTGTTCAGTGCATTGCGATCGATAGGGCGGCATACACGGTTTCCTAGGGATAAAGGATATAGCCTATTGTAGTCTCCAAATATATACTCGATGGTACGTGGGAGCACAAGTTCGTACTGGCACTTTTCATATCAAAGAGGAGAAATCACCCAACCTATGATGAAAATGATAGTTACCAGGCTTTACGACATCGGAATATGTCTCTAGCCTAGACTTCTAGATGTTGTGCGTTAGGCTCCAAAGTGTTTTTATGTTCATTGAGGTTTATTTTATAGTTTATCTTTCTTAAGAAGTTCTCCTTTAAGGTTCACCACGTGATGTAGATATACATTTCCTAAATATGCAATCTAAGATGATAAACAGTCGTTTACTTCCTTTTAGCAATGAAAATCCTAGCTACAAAGGAAAGAGAAGTAAAATTCTTTCAACATAGAGCAGAGAGCACACACTAAGATGCACTGTCCTAAATCAATTTCTGCGTGAAGTCTAAATGCAAATGCACATGCATGTATTTTTTTTTTAGTTTCCTTAATGTGAGAATGACAAAATGAAAACTAAGTACAGATCTGAACTATCTTTCCTCAAAATGACACTTTAGCAATTTCTTTTCAAAAATGAAAGGATGATTTAGACGACACTTTCAATTTCGACTTGAAAACTACTTTCGACACTTCAAAGAATTGATGATTCAAATCGAATACAATGGAAAAAGTGTAAGCGACTATCTAACAGAGGAAGACTTTACGACACTCTTTTCTTTGACTGAAAACAACACTTGCGAGACTTTGAAATCAAAAGACGACAGTTCAATTAAGCTACTATTTGCAAAGGATAATTGTAAATGATGAAAAATACATAAAAAAGCATTCACAATTCTTTATAAATGGAGGCTGAATAATGTAAAGGAAGAGAGTTTCAACAGTGATATACTGATCATAGACAGCAAAACTACTGAATAAAGGTTAAAATAATGAAGGAAAAACTAAAATCTGGAGGCACAAACAGTCTCATTCAATCATCGAATCCGTAACACAGGGAAATAGGGATGCATCTCACCTAAAACACACGGGAGGTGTGATGCATCCAGGTTTCCAATGAGAGACAGTGTGATGGTCCAAGGACGAGACTTAGTCTGGTTTTCAGTCACAGTTTGCAGCTAATTTCAGGGATTTAGGCTGAGCTAATGCTAGACAGTAAACACAAAGTATAGGGGCTGATCTAATGAGATTATTTGAGCTACCACCAGGGTACCTAGGATGTTTGCAAGTTATATGTTCAGTTCATAAACTAACCTAAAGATTGACTGAAGCAACGTTGATCTACTTTGCAGTTGCATAGAAAAAGTAGTTCGAAGGCTAGCTGGCTTAACTTCAGGCTCCGTCTGTAGTTTATAAAGCAAAAAGCAGTGACTAACAATCAAAATATTCACTCCCCAGCGGACTTGCCATTTTGTTATCAGGAAAACTAGTGTCCATTCAGAGCTGCTAGTCCCACTAAGATGGGTAGCTATCTTAGGAAAAAATAAACTAAAACTACTTGTGTTTTCCTTTATGAGAGATAGATGAGAGAGAATCAGAGAGTACTAACCTCAATATTTCGCTTGGCTCCTTGCTTGTTTCCTCCCTCCTTTGACAGAGCTTGCCACTCCTTCCTCACTTTTCCCGCTTCGAAGAACACCTATAGAGTCAAAGCAGCATAATACCATCAAAGCATATATATCTATAACCATAAACAATATAGGATCAGATGTACATTAACCATACACATGCATAAACAAATACAAGATTCAAAGATATACAAGCATATGGAGGAAATCTCAAATAGCTTTATTGATAGAAGTAGTAGAAAAGAGGATTACAACCAAGCTATCTGATCCAGCGCCATCCTCCTAGCATGAAATCTCTCTTCACCTCATGAAAAGCTAGACCACCCAACAATACAATGTTTCACAGAGAAACCAACAGCACTTACTAAATACAAAATTCCAGCCTCTGGATCTCTAGGATGAGGGATCCATATATAGATATTTGCAAGTGGGTGAGTCAGCTTCTAGGATTTTGATTAGTGTCATTTCACTGATAGTTCTTGGTTCCACTTGGAGATTTCATGATCTCTTACTCATCCCTGGTTGAATTCACAGAGGCAAGTGTCATATGAGCAGTTTCTAGAAGATTCTCTGGGTTTCCACCTAGGAAACTACCTCTGGCATTTGTCTGCTCTCGCTCATCACACCCTACATAAGGGATTTTTAGTATGAATCATACCCTTTGTATGTTACAGGTGATATGCATCTCACCCTCAGCATGGAGCAGTCTGTATGGTCCAGTTTTGACCAGTTCTGAGTAGTTTTTCAAGGAGAACTTCTGGGAAATGATGTAATCAGTTGACCTTGTTTCTTTAGGGTATGAAACAACACTTTTAGGGGTTTAGAAACCCTTTTTTTATGGACATATGTGATTGGGGTTGCAGTGCCCAAATATGTCTATAACACTCATGGAGCTGGAAATTTTCAAGATAAAAAGACAAGGTGACAAGGGTAAGTCAGCAATGCAAGAGGAAGAGGCACCGATCACTTTGACTCCAATTGAGAAGGAAATTGAGGGTGATAAAGAGATTTGGCTAGAAAGAGTCAATTTTCGCTTAAAAAGCTGTTGCAAAAGGCCAATAGTGACAACCAGATCATCAGGCACATGGCTTACCACTACAGGACCCGGAACAAAATTTGCGATATAAGGGTCAAACAAATGAAAGTAAGGCTAAGACGGGTTCTAAAAGTAAAAAAAGAGGAGTATAGGCTTAGGTTTCTTGTTGAAGCTTCCTTGGTTGATCAGGATGCTTGATGTTGGTGTTGCTCACCAATTTTGACCAAGTTTGGAGGAGTTTTTGTTTTTGGCAAATTTTGGAAATTTTAAACACAAACAATCTGGCTCTACGAGCAGTGCCATTGGTGCTGCGTTTTTCCTAGGGGAACCCAATCGACAAATAGCTTACATTTTTGGATTCAGAGTGATGAGTACATGCACCCTATGCATTTTCTAAGCTTTTGGGGTAGAACTAGTCTACCAAAAAGTCAAAAAACACCCCAAAAATGACCTTTTTGCCATTTTTTCGACACGCAGAAGCAATCTTCGGAGAATCGAATTTTGATGGGTCAAATGAGCTTAAAATGAATAAATTATAGATGTTTTGGAAAATATACTTGAATATATTTCCAATGAGCTATCATGAGCTCAATTGCGATTCCGGGAAGGCCTCGAAAAGGGACCTGAAAGTGGCAGTACACGTAGGACTATTGGTGCTGAGCATAGGAAAAATTTTGCACAGGATTTCCATTTCACTGTGTTTTGATTGTGATCATGGATTTTGTTTTCATGAAGGATATTTTACTAACATAAATTATGACTTGGCTTGTAAATATGATGGATAATTAGTAGTAGAGCGTAGATTCATTATATTAAAAGTCATTTTGAGCACAAATGAATCAGTTTCCTCACTTTTAGAGGAAAGTTGTTAGGTTGCCTAGATTCTAGTTTCTTGTTCAATGTTGGTTAGATTAGCTCCTCATCTTAGGAATTCGACCCCTGAGGATGGGAGGAGGTTTAATCAATGCCTATATCTTCTTCTTCTTTCTCATTTTAAAGGTTTGGACTCAGCAGGATGCTTATGCTATGATTTGAACATCATTTTGTATTAGTTTAGTAGGATATTAATGAAAAATTGTAGCTATTTCTTTGGGATCCATGTGGTATGATGTTTAGTTTAGTTTTCTCTCTTGTGATCATATGTTAGAATGTATTGTTGACTCCATTTCATTATTTCATTGCTTCTAAGTGAATGTTTTCAAGTTGATAGGCAGAATCCATAACATTAATGCTCTGCTTTGGGAAAATATTCGCAATTTATGTTTTCAACAGTTTAGGAAGGATCCACGATCATCACATGCTCTTCCTAGCTTCTCACTGGTCTTAAATCACCTCACCTACCAAAACCTAGAGTGCTAAGCTTCATACCTACCTTGCCCCATTGAACACCCTGCAATTTTGACCTAGTTTCCTTGCCCTAAATGTTTGGCTCCTCCTGATCCAGCAAAACCTTTCAAAATCAAATCAAACCTTGTGCCACTATACCTATCCTAATATCATTTGCTTGATCCAGTCATCTCGGTTGATATCCTTACAGAGAGAGCCCTCTCCTGGCCTAGTAGGGCTAGCTACTTGGCTAAGCGTGGTTTGTGGTTAGCCTGGCATTGCCTTCTTTCAACCTGAGGTTCATTCCAGGTGATAATAGAGATAACTGCAAAGGAACACCCGGTTGATTGTATGGACTATAAGGATGTTGAGAAGATACCACAAATGAATCAAATAATGGATTCAGAGGATATAAAACAAACCTATGTGGACTCTCAAGGGTTTATGGATCAAACTCCTTAGATGATGATGAATCTTGAGGTGGAGGAGGAGAATCAAGGGGTTGGATGCTTGGGACAATTCCAAGTTCAAAGGTTTCACCTTCAAGTGACTGCGAAAGTTCAGGATGAACTCCTTGTGAAGACCCTTTAGTATGAGACGATGAAGGGGAACTATGAGGTGAACCCGATGGTTCAGCCACAATGACTTTCTCTCAAGAGAAAAAGGATAAGAGATGATTCATTGAGGGCTGATTAAAATTAAAATTTACAAGGAATTACTCAATGTGAGGCCAAGAAGCAACTACATGGGTTTGACATGTTATCATTGGCAGTTAATTTTATGACATGAAACAACAAATAAATCAAAACGAGTAATGGTAGGGAAGATGGTTTATCAAGTATCCATGAATCGTTATATACACCTTAGTTGAAACCAAGAACTTGACGTACGACAACCGATCTGCCCAAATTTTGTGTTCAGTGTATCATGTTTATAAGGTGGATAACTCGATTACCTGTGGCTAAAAGATAACAACCTAGTGGGGTCTCCCAATATGTACTCGATGGTACAAGGAGCACAAGTCCATGTTAGCATTGTCTAATGCATAACCATTCGATGAGAGCATCCCTATATACTTGCCATACTGAAGTGCCTCCTATATATCTGAAAGTACTAGAGAACCTTCGATATTATTCTGTATTGGGACGCGATTTCACCCGCACGATACAATGCAGGCAGTTAACAACCGATGTTATGTTTAAATACATCAGAACACATCTCTAGCCTAGACCTCAAGATATTTGCGTTAGGTTACAATGCTCCCTAGGTTGATTGAGGTAAATTTTAAGTTTCTTCAATTAATTTTTGGTTTGGTGGCTCAACGATGTCATTTGAATTCCTATCATGCAACTAAATGATAAAAATGAAATATTTTCATTCGATGAAGGCTAAACTAGTGAAGGAAGAGAAACAACCAAATAATGTGTCAATCAAGAAAAATGCATCAAAACACAATTCTTTATCTTTCCAATGCAAAATGTAAAAATGATATCTAATATTTCACTTTCACTAACAAATGCAATGACAAGATGCAATTTTACGAGAAATAGAAATCACTTTTATTTCACTAAGATGCACTAGAATTTTGTTCTTTTTCTTTCACTTTGATTCAATAATGCAAACTAATGCAATGAGCAAAGGAAAAATGAAATCTAAAACAACTAAAATGAAAATTCCATTCACTTATGGTTTCAAATGCAAATTGTTTCAAAAATACTAAAATGAAGAAATCTTTCACTTTCCATTTTGAAACAAAGAAATCAAAACAAGCATTCACTTTCAGTCCTACCAAAGAAAATAGCTGTAATATATGTTTGAAAATGGAACAAAAGTGATTTTCAAAGCACTAATATGACTCAATACTAATGAAAATAACTTCACAATCATGAACCGAAAGCAACTTGAGAACGATGTCCTGATTGCAGCAAGACTCCTAAATGGAAGCAATCAATCTTAGAGAGACAGACCAAGCAATGAGAGAAGGGTGACCTAGAAACCCTAGAAACCCTAGAAAACAATCAAGCTTCAAACACACATCAACAAAGCCAAGAGACAAATTGCAATCACACAAGGATGACAATCAAGACAAACACACTGTAGTTACACTGGAAAATCACTCACAAAGGTCAAAAACCACTGAAAACAAGAAGAAACCCTAATTTTCTTTTCTATCCTCTAGGATCAGTGTGCCTGTTAAAGGAAAAAGAGTGATGAAAGGCAGATCAACGTGACTCTAATTTGAAAATTAGTGTTGTCAGTGCTTTTTTCAAAGCAAAAAACGTGCTGGGCGAGAAAAATAAGGAAAAAAAATTCTCTAAGATCAGAGCAAGCTAAACATTCTCACAAAATAACTAGTGATTGCAAATTGCTACAGTGATGCACCTAAACCAAGAAATCGATGGTTGGTCAAACTCATTAGAGAATTTGATCTAAATCCTCTCCAGATAGTCTCCATTTTTTTGTCTGCTTAAATCCTCTCTGCAGATAGAGATGAGCCCTTTAGCCCAATGATTGGGACTACCAACCTACGTGACAATCTACAAGAAAATTTCCTAAATCACAATCAAAATGAGAGAACATGAAGATGGCCTACCTCATTCTGATTCTATAATGCACTCCTTTGTTGAAGACCTCAAATAACTTTCTCCTTAGACTCAGCTCTACTACTCATAGCGTTTGAATACTTGTACAAGAGATCAAGGACAAAAAAAATAATGCATTTGCAATAATCATAATCGAAAGTAATATACTTAATAGATCAATGAGCATTAAGATAAAAAATGCATTAACAAAAACATTTATGGAAAGTAAACTAGCAGTTATATGTATTAATGAAATAAAGGAGGAAAAATACAACCAAGCCTTAATGTCAATAATCTCTCCTTGAGTGAATGTCCAAGTCCAAGCTCAATCTCTCCAAGCACTCCTTCTCCAAGCCAAATGAGTAGCATGTAGGCACTATCTCGGCATAAGGGTGAAAATAATCAGAGACCAAAATTTGGGAATGCGAGAGGATGAATATATAGGCAGGGAAAGGGAGTTAGGATCTATCCAAATATAGGAGAAGGCCCTCATCTCAAAGGAGGTAGATCATAGGAATAAGATCAAAGAGAAATATTGGGATAATTCGACCACATCCACACTGAACAACCTCCAGCTCGTCAACCTGCTAGCAACAGGAGGCTAATATAGTGCAACTTGTCATTAGCACTAGTTTTTAGTTTCACAGGCGCACTAGTCCGAAAATTAGGGTTTTAGAGCTTACTTATTCAGGGAAGGCTCAAGGCCTATTTCTGTCAGTGTTTTAGGGAGGATATGAACTACATATCAGGATGGGGACACTGCATGATTTCCAAGTTTTGGGGACTTTGGGGTATGACACAGGGAAGTGCATGAGGCGTGACAAAATATTGTGTAACAAATATTCAACAGAATGTGTATGTGTAGAATTTCATGTTACTTGACATTTTCTCTGGGTATATGTAATTGATAATTTCTAGTTTGTGTGTGTATTAGAATCAACGGTAGTTTAGAATGAATTCTTCTTATGGGAAATGTGAATATGCAGAATATTTGAGAGAATTAAGTGAGGGGAGAAACTTTGTTGTAGGTAGAGTAAGAATCTGAGTTCCACGATTAGAACTTGAATAGAGGGTTTTGTATGTGATGAAATCATAGAGAAGACAAGAGAGGAACTCCTCAAATGAAAGTGATGATGCATCTGAGAATATGTTCAATGCATATGAAATGTGTGTGTGGAGAATACCTGGAGTGTTTCGAAATCTTGAGTCAACTTTATTACATGTGAGCATGAATATGATCTACTTGTAAATTCATGATGGTGGATGAAGTATCAATGGATTTATCTATGTCTCCTCATGATGCCTTTTTTTTTCTATATGTGTGAAATATTGCAAAAAATTGTGGGAGCTACAATAGGTACAAGTATTAGCAGTCATGAAGCATCAAGGTCTAGTGCTTTGCTTATCCTAGAAAAAGTTAAACTAAAGTGGCCTAATCAAGAAGAAATTTTACAACCTCAACATGTTATATATCATGGCCTGATAAAACCAACTATGTTGCAATCAGAATCTCACAGTCCATACTCTTGGTGGTTGCATAGCCATGTGATCCATAAAATTTTAAAATGGCTTCAAGAAAACGTGACAGATATGGATATCAAGAGCCAAGCTATGTTGAAGCTCATTGAAGAGGATGTAGATTCATTTTCCAAGCGTTTAGATATCTTCTACAAAAAAAGCGACTAGAGCTTGTACATTTGGTTGAAGAGTTTTATAGATCATATCAAGCTTTAACAGAACGATGTGACCACATCTATGGGGAACTGAGCCAAATTCATTATACCATGACGAAGGCATTTCCAAACCAAATTAAAGGACAAAACAGATTGAGCCCTCTTGATGTTGATGAAATTATAAAAAACACTTATGACCAACAAAATAAATCACAAATCTAGATGCGTAATAGAGATGCACTATATTTTGAAGAGGAAGACGATGGATGGGAAGTTGCAAAATTGCAGGGTTCAAAGCATGTCAATGAAATAATTTTACAATACATAACCACCAAGAAAAAGGCATCAAATTTGCAAGATTTTGGGCATGGAATCTCCCCAAGGCATGTTTTGGGGCTTAAAGCCCAAGTTTTGACCAAGTCTTTTGTAAAAGCTCCACAAATTGCAGGCGCAGAGCGCGAAATTATAATAGAGTTGCAGGGTTGTCCACCCTAGTTTTGTAATGTAATGTCGGCTGGATAGACCTACCCATGTTCCGCTAACCATGGGATTGTATAAATAGAGTGAGGAACTAAGTGAATAGAAGATAGAATGGAAGAAGATGAGAATTCTACATGATTGAGCAAAAGTGTAAAGTGTTTCTGTGGGTGTGACACAGGCAAGTTCCCTCTACGAAGAAAGGCAACCCCTCTAGCCCTATAGTGGGTCTAGTCACCACAAAGACAATACCAAAGAAAATTTCCTTAGAAAGATGGCGTTATGAAGGCCTACCTTTAGATTGGTTTTTAGTGAAGTCCTCGTCGTGTCACTCCAACTCTTTTTCTTCTAATTGTTTGTGCCTGAAAACAACATGTAGAGAAATGCCACAAACGTAATAGAAAATGACCAAACAATCTACTTGAAGAGTCAAGGAACCTCAAGCTATCGACATACAATTCAACATACGATATATGAAACAAGCTATTGATTTGTATTAATGTAAAAAGTACAACTTACAACTGAGCCTTGATATCATAAGTCTCCTCGAAGGGTCTTATTGGCATGTCTTCGTAAGCATTCACTTGTGAACCATCTCCCAATGGAACAAATGACTCTCTCTTTCGCCCAAAAGGTTGATGCTAGAAAGTTCTCAAACCAACTCTACTCAAACATCTCTCAAGCCAAAATACATGTGAGGCTACTTCCACACTCTAATAAAACTCTCTACCTCTACTCCTCTCTTAGAATCCTGAAGCTACCAAATTACATGTAGCTATCATCAAGTTACATCCAAGTGACACCAAGCTAGTTGATATCATTCATGGAGGAGACATTTATAGGAGGGAGAGGTTCCATAGGAGATTGGAGGAAGAACTTATCTCTTAGGGAGGTTGCACAAAAGGTGGAACAACTATCCCAAAGGAGAGAGGCGAGCTCATCTGACCCAACAACTAGCCTTAGGACTGCCCATGAAGTAGTTTCATCTCAAAGCTTCGATGAGTTGTTTAAAAAACTTGCCAAAAGTAGCTCATTGCGGGTCCAACACACAGAAAAAGTGACGGCTTTGCTAGGGCTAGTGCAAACTTGACCATCTTCATGGGTGGGACAACTGATAACCCATGACAACCCAAAAACATAGGTAAGAAGCATTCTACTTCAAGGATAACGAACTAAGACATTCTTCCTGAGATTACAAGGAAGGTATTGACACATAATTAGCAACATGAAACAGAACAGATGTTAGTAATATGGACCAACAGTGTTTGGGATTAGGGAATGTTGGGTCAGTGATAAATTATTTTGTAATAGATGCCCCCTAAAGCATGAAGGATGAGATTATGAGAGGGGTGAAATGCTTTACGAATCCATAACTGAAACAAAACATCATCGTGGAGAACCTGTAGATGCAAGTACAACTGATATCTTTGATACATGAGTACATAGTGAAAGGAAATACATGTCTATGTGCTATTGGGAAAAGTTTCCATTCAGAATGCCCCTATCCCACTCTAAGGTGTGACAGTGCCTTAGCAACAAACAAGGAAAACTATTCTTGTATTCTTCTTTATGAAATGTAAATGAAGAGGAAGGATGTAACTAACCTGTGTCTTTCGCTAGTTTATTGATCCAATCGCTCTCTCCTTTGTTCGCTTCCCGCTGCCTGCTCCCTTACTCGTCCAGCTTCACCAAGTTCCTGCAAGATCACAAGAGAGGAAAACTACACAAAAGACATAGATTTACATTCATAACTAGTTTAGGATCAGATTTAATCTAAACATGCAAATATAACAAAGCATCATTGATATACAAGCATATAGGAGAAACTCAAATAGTTTTATTGATATGATAAGAAAGTCCAAGAGGAGATACAACCAAGTGAGTCCCGATCCAGCATCTACCTCCCAGCAAAGGAATCCTTTCCTCACCTCCAACAAAGCATAAATCACCCAATCCACTAATCTCAATCTCAAACCAACAGCAATTCTCTGCAAAGTATAAAATTCCAGCCTCCTGGATCTCTGGGTGAGGGATCCATATATAGATGTAAGCAAAGAGGATGAGTCAGCTTATGTTTTGACTTGTGGCTTCTCTCTGTCAGTTCTTGCTTCCACTTGGAGACTGAGAGCCTCTTACTCATCATTAGTCGAATTCAGTGAGGCAAGTGTCATTGGAGAAGATTCTGGAAGCTTCCAGTGTCTTTCCACCTCGTTGAATGAGCTTGCCATTTGTCATTTCCCGCTCAACGCACCCTGGTAGTGCATTCACCTGCGTTACAACGCACCTAGCCAGTGTATTTGGGTGCTTTGCAACACAGGCAGCTAGTGGAGACTTTGAATTGATCCTGATTTGACTAGTTTTGAGCAGTTTCTGGTGGAGAACTTCTGGTAGAAGCTGTCATTTGTTGAACTTGATTCTTTAGGAGCTGGAACAACACATTTAGGGACTTAGGATCCCTTGGTTTATGGACATTTCATGCTTATAGCTATAAGGCACAAAAATGTCTGTAACAGTTGCCCCCTAGAGTATGAGGCCATTTATCGGGTGAAATGCTTTATTAGGAGGATCCGAAGTTCTTTCAATGCTGGGAGGAGACCTGTAATAAGATACAATACAATACATTATTTTCATACTGTTTTCATGATCTAGCTGAGGCGGGCATTCCCATGCTCAGCTTTATAAATTCATTTTTATGTACATAGGACAGACAATCGTCTGATGGTAGACTGTTGATTCTGATGAAATCACCATCCTTTTGGTAGGATGATTATCTGTGCTGCAATGCTGTACATATCAATGTCTTTATTTTTCTTGAATATATATCGCAGCCCGGATGGATGAAACTAGATCCGGGGTCTTCAATCTTATCCGATCTTCACTCTAAGTACAAGTCGATCCATGTGAGAAATGTTCTGAAGTCGAACATGGAAAGACATCGCTTGATTACTAGTCAATGATGTAAATTGTTAACAAGCATGAGAGGAATCACCGATAATGATAATGACCCTCAAGGTACTGCAGTACAATTCACGTGGTGTGAATAAAGGACTTGGCGTCGAACACCACGCAAAATCTTTCGGTCGAAGGTCATTGATGTATACCTGTCGCCGGAAGTGAGAAACTTACCATTAAGGCATGCAAGCTTCAAAGTACTAAAGGGGGTGTTCCTAGATCAAATTCTTGGATAATGAGCTAATGTCAACAAGAAGCAATCCGTCAAAGGAGGGCCTTGATGTATCCCACATCAATCACACGGAACGGAGCAAATGATTTTGATGGAGGTGAAAACGATCTGATGATATATGGTTCAGGGTGGCGGTCATGAAAGAATGAAGTATAATGTATGGTAGTGGATGGGACACGGTTGACTTCTCTGGATGACTTCTCTTGAAAATATCGACGACACTTGTGTGATGGATTGGTAGCATTTACCCCAAAGGTGGATGGTATGGCGAGACCATGGTGATGTGATCGGTGAATGAAACAACCCAACCCGACTCAGGCACGGAGTGGAAGTCTCATGTTCAAGAGCGACTCGCTACCAATAAAGGTTCTTTGAGTTTCTTCCCAATTTTCCCCAGTCATTGCTGACCAGTACCTCTTTATTTTTGTCAAGCTTGAGGAGGATAACATATGCTTGTTCTATAATTTTCCCTTCGGGCAAACCCATCGCTATGTTTTAACGAGCCTAGCGATAGTGAAACTCGTTCTCGTCTAAAGACAAGTTTTTCGCTATTAATGTTTTTTAACGAGTTTAACGACAAAGATAACTCGGTCCTTTTCCTTTTTAGGGAGTCTGAAAAGGTACGTAAAGATAACTCCGGAAGTCCTTTTTCGTCATCTAATCCCTTAAGTCCGAAAAAGTATAAAACAATACATAAGGGATGAATTTTCGATAGTTTTCACAAGCCGAACAAAACAAGCGCTCGATATTTTTGTGCAATAATCCCTCAGGTCCAAAAAGATTAAAATCTAAAGGAGGGATAGCACTTCTGGTCGCTTTAACGAGCTGGAAGTCCAAAACTCGGCAATCTTTTCATATTTTACGAGTCATATGAAAAGAGCTTAAAGAAGACTCATCTTTTGAGGAACGAGTGATAAGACGGGTAGCAGCTGATTCCAGGTAAGGGTTGGAATTTTCCAAGCACGACAGTGTCACAAGGATGGCTAGTGAAATCACTCTTCGCAGCTGTTCCTCAAAATGGGTAAACAATCAAATGGAGGTGAATGATCGGCCAATGGAAAAGTGGAGGTGACGGTGCAAACACGACCAAGGCTTTAATGGCTAATAATGTTACATTCACGGTGGTTATTTACCGGAGGATAGTTCATTTTTTAATGAGCTTAAACGTGGGTTGAAACACTTGCTCGGTCTTATGTTTATTTTTTAACGAGCATGAACTATGTGCTAAAACTGCTCGATCTTATGTTTATTTTTTAACGAGCATGAACTATGTGCTAAAACTGCTCGATTAATCCAGTCATATGATAAGAATGTCTCATGTAAGATGCCATTTTTTATGGAGCTTGCGCCTTACAAAGCTTTGCCCCGCAATCCTTTCTTCATGCAAGTTTGGAAACGACTAATCCTACGAGTTTAAAGGGTGAGAGGTCCTAAAAATTTTAAAAATAAATAGTCGCCCCTTGCTTGCACTCCAAAAGGTTTGCATGCCCCCAGGTATAAAGTACGATTTCAAGGCTACCCCTACTTCACTTCCGCCAAAACATTTGTTTTACCGAGAGAGGCCTACCTCTTTCAGGTTACCAAATATTGTCTCATTTGCGCAGCAAACAGAACACTTCTTCGGCGATGTCTACCGAGATAGACAAAGGTGAGTGACAACGAGCACCAAACACATAACTTTGACAAAAGAATCTTATTCTAGAACAACCCCTCTTCCTATAACGGACGGGGTATGGACTAGTCATATTCTCCCGCGGAAACCTACCTTATACCCAAAATTTTCCTGCCGAAGCAGACCAGGACGCACGCCCCCTGGGTTCCAGTCATATCCCTCTGAATTACTCGCGCTCATCGGGAGGATGGACTGTGGGTTGAGACATTTCTTGCGTGAAGAGACCATTTAGGGATGGTATATGACTATTTGCGATGCGTGATCCGGGAAATGAAAGCTGGTCCACGAGCTTGACCACTCTTCCTTCGTGCGGAAAACACATTACTCTAAAGAGTGAGGAGACGATGGCTCCCATGCAATAAATATAGTCTCGTCCAAGGAGTAGGTTATAATCCAATGGTCCTTGAACGACCATCACATTCATTTGAACGATCTTCCCTTTCAATTTGATAGGCACATTGGGGAGGATCCCTAAAGGTCGACTGGTTCCTTTATCGAAGCTTATCAGATTTCTCATCTCAGGTAAAAGCGATGGCGAACCAAGTGCTTTCCAAGAAATAGAGGAAAGGATACTCACAGATGCCCCCTCATCAATGATGGTGCCAGCTATGACCATTCTGTATATTTGAACGATAATTCGGAATGGTATGCTTGCTGGCAAACAGGGTCTGCCTAGTTGGTTCCAGTCGAAGGATACAACTAGGTTGCTTGGTGGTGGGACCGAGTAGACGACCGGGTATTGCTCTGACGAACTTCCTTCCTGCGATAAAGGAATGGGTGGATTGCCCCCGTGTTCGTTGGAGTCTGTGTTGATGAAGAGAATTTGGACGGTGTCATCCTTATCCTCTTCAGTGACTGTATCATTCAAAGAAAAAACCTCTGAAGGCAAGACCAAGTCAACTACCGCCTCGACCTTTTGACTTTCGTCTGGAATGGATTCAGTTGGTTTATCCTCAATGATAGATGCTTCAGCTGACCACTTGAGCGGGCCAGCTGGATTCTCAACTAACGACGGACTCGGCAAGAGTTTTTTATATCCAGGAGGAAGTCATAACGGTGAAACCGGACGATCATCCAAAACTCTTTTAGCTTCGTCTAAGAAGGGACAACGGTGGAGGGCATGGTCGCCTTCGCACAGCCTACAGGGAAATCTAGCTTTCCCTTTTTGTCCTAGGACTTCACTTTCGCTAGTTGACGGTGTGCATTCAACATGGCCATCAGAGGTTGACGACACCGGATTGTGCAAACGGGGAGACCAGTCCCTTAGTATCCGGGGGATGCAAGGACAATCTTTGTGAAAGTGGTCTCTCTTGCAAATGACACATGGCGATTTAGGCCTGGTCAGTGCTGTGTGTGGATTTTCATTAGACGACACTTGTTTTCCCTTATTTGCCTTTGGCTCCTTCTTCTTTTCCTTTTTCTCCTTAGGAACTTGGTTTTTAGCTTTACCAGTCCCGTCACGCGAAGAGGAAGGAAGAGAGGAAGAATTAGAGGAAGTAGAAGGTTGGTGGGAAATTCTGGACTCATCTAACTGCTGATTCAACTGTTCAGGAATAGTGGTGTTCTGAACGACATTGGTTGAGAAGATCCAGACCGGCAAGCCAATTGTCAGTCCTGGAAGCGACAATGTGGCCATATGGGGCACACCAACATCTCCCCAAGAGGAGAAGGGACTAGGATTTCCACCAATGGGAATTCCTTGGTTGGTAGGCTCCATTTTCTCAACCTAAAGATCAACGCAGGAAAAAAGGGTGATTATTCCGTTTAAAATAAATTTTAACGACGCTTAGACACAACTTACTTTTTCAATTTTAAAGAGTCGAGAAAAAGCAAAAGATGACTCTAGTCTCCTTCGATTTTTAATGAGCCTAAAGTGACAAGTGCTTAGATGGACCTTTTCCGTTAAGGAGTCTGAAAAGGAACGAAAGGGACTGCTCTGGAGTTCTAGGTAGAGGGTGTGCCAAACCAATCACAAAACCGCAGAATACTTTTTAGGGTACGGGCGGTCAGTCTTCCCGAATGCTGTGTTCAGTGCATTGCGATCAGTAGGGCGACCGACACGACTTCCTATGGATAAAGGTTTTATGCCTATAGGGGTCTCCCAATATATACTCGACGGTACGTGGGAGCACAATCCGTACTAGCACTTATTGTCTCTCAGGAGGAATCACCCAACCATCAGTGAGGCAACAGTTACTAGGTTTTACGACGCCGGAACACGTCTCTAGCCTAGACCTCTATGTTGTGCGTTAAGTTACAAAGCGTTGTTAAGTTCATTCAATTTATTTTAGGTTGATCTTTCTTAGAAGTTTTCCTTTTTGGATCACCACGAGATGTAGATACAATTCCTAAATGCATTCTAAAGATGATAAGTAAGCTTTTATCTCTTTTCAACAATGAAAATCCTAGCTACAAGGGGAAAAGAAAGACACAATCTTTTCTCAAAGAGCATAGAGCACACGGTAAATGCACTTTTCCTAAATCAAATCATACAAACTGTCAAAATGCAAATGCACATATGCATGTATTTGTTTTCACTTTCTTAATATTGATGCTTAAAAAGAAAGCTGTTGTACAAATTTGAATTCGATTTCAAGTGAAAACACAAACAAGCTCCCTTTTGAAATCAAAAAGATGATTACAACACTTTATGATTTTTGAAGTAAAAACTTGTTTCGACACTAGAAATTCACAAATTCAAACCAAAAGACAAAAGTAAAAGCATAATCAACTGTCAACAGCAAACAAACTTACTCCTAAGATCAAAACGACACTTACGACGACAGGTCTAGATCTAAGGGCGACAGTATGACTAGATTACTTTTGTAATGGGAAACTGCAAATGATGTAACAAATACAGTTTCTTTTATACAACTGAGGCAGAATTGAGGCAAAGAAAAGGGGTTTTCAGATAGGTACACACACTGATAACATGTTGCAAAAATCAGAGACAAAACTGAACAAAATAAAGCAAAGAACCACAGCTACACAGGGCAAAGGCTGATCAACGCACTTGTTGCACAGAGAAACTGAATTGCAGTGCAGGTAGCTCTCTCGGGACCTGTGTTGAAATGCAGAACCTCTTCACAGAGCCTGCGCTGAAGCAGAAACGAGAATTGTCTCTGGGTTCTGGGTCACGGTTTGCAGTTTAATCTATGGTTTTTGGCCGAATAAAAGCTATCAATGAGGTACAATTAGAGGGATGATTTAAAGGAGGACTAAGAGCTATCACAAAGGGCTGTTAGAGCATTTTTGGATCAGCTGTTCAGATCATAAACAAATCCTAGTGAAAGGATTGAAGTAGCAGCTACTTTGCATTTGATAATGGCAAATTCTTTTCGATTGCTACTTTTTGTGTTTATGAAACAAACAATCAAAAGAAACACAAACAAACTAACTAGACACGATCCCCAGTGGAGTCACCAATTTGTTGTTGGGAAAAGTATCCATTCAGAATGCCCCTATCCCACTCTAAGGTGTGACAGTGCCTTAGCAACAAACAAGGAAAACTATTCTCGTATTCTTCTTTATGAAATGTAAACGAAGAGGAAGGATGTAACTAACCTGTGTCTTTCGCTAGTTTATTGATCCAATCGCTCTCTCCTTTTTTCGCTTCCCGCTGCCTGCTCCCTTATTGGTCCAGCTTCACCAAGTTCCTGCAAGATCACAAGAGAGGAAAAATACACAAAAGACATATATTTACATTCATAACTAGTTTAGGATCAGATTTAAACTAAACATCCAAATATAACAAAGCATCATTGATATACAAGCATATAGGAGAAACTCAAATAGTTTTATTGATATGATAAGAAAGTCCAAGAGGAGATACAACCAAGTGAGTCCCGATCCAGCATCTACCTCCCAGCAAAGGAATCCCTTCCTCACCTCCAACAAAGCATAAATCACCCAATGCACTAATCTCAATCTCAAACCAACAACAATTCTCTGCAAAGTACAAAATTCCAGCCTCCTAGATCTCTGGGTGAGGGATCCATATATAGATGTAAGCAGAGAGGATGAGTCAGCTTATGTTTTGACTTGTGGCTTCTCTCTGTCATTTCTTGCTTCCACTTGGAGACTGAGAGCCTCTTACTCATCATTAGTCGAATTCAGTGAGGCAAGTGTCATTAGAGAAGATCCTGGAAGCTTCCAGTGTCTTTCCACCTCGTTTAATGAGCTTGCCATTTGTCATTTCCCGCTCAACGCACCCTGGTAGTGCATTCACCTACGTTGCAACGCACCTAGCCAGTGTATTTGGGTGCTTTGCAACGCAGGCAGCTAGTGGAGCCTCTGAATTGATCCTGATTTGACTAGTTTTGAGCAGTTTCTGGTGGAGAACTTCTAGGAGAAGCTGTCATTTGTTGACCTTGATTCTTTAGGAGCTGGAACAACATCTTTAGGGACTTAGGATCCCTTGGTTTATGGACATTTCATGATTATAGCTGTAAGGCACAAAAATGTCTATAACACTATGAGGCATGGATGCAACCATCTAGAAGATAAACAGAAATGGTCTGTGGTATGGATGCATCCATCCAATCAAAAAGACCACAAAAACGACTCAGGTATGGTCGCAGCCATCCAATCAAAAGATTCATGTACGAACCAATCCAAGCAACCTACACTTGTGTAATCTAAGTCCAGGGTCTTGAATCCCAACCCAATCATGGTACAAATTCTAATATGTGAATAGATGTGCTGAAATCGAGCATAGTAGAAAATCACTTGATTACTGACTGATTATGTAAACCATTAACAAGCACAAGAGAGACCACCAGTAATGTCAATGGTTCTCAAGGTACTGCTAGTACAATCCGCAAAGTGTGAAGAATGATCTAAAGTCAAACACTCATGGAATCACTCAATCGAGGACCAATGATGTAAGCCTATCGTCGAATGCGAAGAACTTGCCATTAAGGCATGCAAGCTCCAAGGTACCAGAAAGGAGTCTCTAAATCAACTTCCCAGATAATGAGCTAAAGTCGACAGGAAGCGACTAGTCGAAGGAGGGACATAATGTTTCCCACATCATCAACGCGAGACAAAGGAAACAATGAGGTGGATGAGAAAAAGAATCAGACGCAGGTGTGTAAGGATACAAACTGCAGAAGGATTAAGCTCTTGAACATAAGGGCTACACGACTCTGAAATGGAATGAGAAAAAACGAATAACCCGAAAACAGGAAGGCCAATGATAGAATGAGGATATCCCAACCTGACATGAAGCAGAAAGAGTGTCAATGTCCAAGAGTGACAAGCTGCCGTAATAATTAACACAATCAACATAATGTTTCCAAATTTTCCCTTACCATTTCTGGTGAGTACCCCAATTATTTTTGAAACACAAGCTTGAAGGGGATAGCACATGCTTGTAATGGAAGTTCATCCTTCGGATGAATCCGACCTAGTGATTTTTAATGAGCCCTAGGAAGGATAAGCTCGGTCTTGACATGGTGACAAGTCCAATGTATTCAAGGTTTAACGAGTCCGACATAGGTAAAACTCGAAATCTTTTTCATATTTACAGAGTTTTGAAAAAAAGACATGGAAAAGAAAACTCCAAAGGTCCCTTTTCATAAATTTGTCCCTCGAATCTGAAAAGGTAGAAAAGAATATCCAAGGGAACCTATTGACCATAATCGATCAATGTATACCTTTTCACAAGTAATCTATCCCATCCCGTTAAAGGGGTAAACTTATATTGGGTAGATGATGCTTCGCAACCTTTAATGAGTTCAAAGTGACAAGAGCTTGATGTTATTTTCATGCTTCAAGAGTCAGAAAAGAGCTTAAACCAGACCCCCCACTTTATTCTTTTTAACGAGTCAAAAAGGAAAAACACTCGACAATCTTTTCATGTTTTAAGAGTTAGAAAAGATCTTAAAGATGGCTCATCCGGGAGGAACGAGTGCTATAAAGGGTAGCAACTAGTTCTAGCAATGGTGGAACTGCTCAAAACATGTAATGGTCAAGAGGTTGGCTAACAAAACCACTCATTTGATGCAGTCCCTCAGGAAAGGAAAAAACCAAGTGAAAGCATATGGTAAGCTAAAGAGATGGTGGCAATGGAATGAAACAACCAAGACTCATATAGCAGAAATCAGCTGACAAAATGGCAAACACGAGATGTAAATTAGGCATGGGTTCATTTTTACACAAGCTTGAACCATGGACAACTCTGCTTAGAGTCGGTTTCATGTTTACACAAGCTTAAAACAAAAAAATATGCTTGCTATAAGTTTTCATACCCCCAGCATAATGACTCAATCAAGGAACATGCCCCCAAGCTTCATTTCAATCAACTAGGTGGATTGAATGAAGGTTCATATACAAGATCTTAGAAAGACGCAACTGGATTTGACGAGATCTTAATCAAAGACTCTATTTGGAAAGGGAGTGGTTTCATATTTTAATGAGGTTGACACAGTAAAAGAACTATCCTCAGGATCCTTGTTTCATTTTTTAATGAGCCTGACAGAAGAAAAGAACTATGCTCACACCCTTGTTTCATTTTTTAACGAGGTTGACACACTAAAAGAACTGTCCTCATGGCGTCATGATTTCATTTTTTAACAAGGTTGACACGAGACCAGGAACTCTCCTCATATGATGTTTCATTATTTAATGAGGTTGATACAGGAATAACCTATCCTCAAAATTATTTGTTCATGGACCATACGAGGACATGGCTCGCAAGAGGTCTTCACTAGATGGAAGAACCACACTCTGAGGGGAATACATGTCATTTGGTACCAAAGACAGATTAGGTTCCATTGCCCCCAGTACATAATGTACTATCCCATCTACGTGATCATCAGCAAACGTGGAGACGAAATGGGTAGCCACGTAATTGACCTGCGACGGGGAAGGTACTGCTTGCAAACAAGAGCCGATAGGGGATTGTTATTGGGAAAAGTGTCTATCTAGATCTGCTCTATCCCACTAAGGTGCGACAGTGACCTTAGAAACAAACAGAGAAAACTACTTTTGTATTCTTCTTTATGAACTATAAACAAAGAGGAATAGGATGAACCAACCTGTGTCTTGCACTAGTCCTTTGATCCAATCTCCCTCCTCTTTGATAGCTTCCAGTTACCTGCTCTCTCACTTTCCCAGCTTCACCAAGTTCCTGTAAGATCACAGAAGAAAGAAACTATACAAAGACATGGGTTTATATTCATAAATAACTTAGGATCAGATTTAAGTTAACCATACAAATGTAACAAGCATCAATGAAACACAAGCATGGAGAAGAAACTCAAATAGTTTTATTGATATACAAGAAGATCCAGGAGGAGTTACAACCGATGATTCCTGACCCAACATCAACCTCCCAGCAAAGAAGTCCCTTCTTCAACCCCAACAAAGCATAGATCACCCAATTCTTTGATATGTATCTCAAAACCAACAACAATTCCTTACAATGTGAAATATTCCAGCCCCCTGGATCTCTGGGATGAGGGATCCATATATAGATGTATGCAAGGAGAATGAGTCAGCTCATGAATTGATTAGTGGCTTCTCTCTATCAGTTCTTGCTTCCACTTGGAGACTGAGAGCGTCTTACTCATCCTTGGTCGAATTCAGTGAGGCAAGTGTCATTGGAGAAGATCCTGGAAGCTTCCATCGTCTCTCCACCTCGTGGAATGACTCTGCCACTTGTCATTTCCCGCTCAACGCACCCTGGTAGTGCATTTCGGTGCATTGCAACGCACCTAGCTAGTGGACTTAGGTGCTATGCAACGCACTTGGCTAGTGGAGCAGCTGAAATGATCCTGATTTGACTTATTCTAAGCAGTTTCTAGTGGAGAACGTCTGGGAGAAGTTGTAATTTGTTGAACTTGTTCCTTTAGGAGTTAGAACAACACTTTTAGGGACTTAGGAGCCCTTGGTTTATGGACATTTCATGCTTAGAGTTGTAAGGCACAAAAATGTCTATAACAGTTGCCCCCTAAAGTATGAGGCTGTTTATCGGGTGAAATGCTTTATTAGGAGGATCTGAAGTTCTTTCAATGCTGGGAGGAGACCTGTAATAAGATACAATACAATACATTATCTTCATACTGTTTCCATGATCTAGCTGAGGCGGGCATTCCCATGCTCAGCTTTATAAATTCATTTTCATGTACACACGACAGACAATCATCTGATGGTAGACTGATGATTCTGATAGAGCCATCATCCTTTTGGTAGGATGATTATTTGTGCTGCAATGTTGTACATTTCAATGTCTTTATTTTCCTGAATATATATCGTAGCCCGGATGGATGAAACTAGATCCGGGGTCTTCAATCTCGTCTGATCTTCACTCGAAGTACAAGTCGATCCATGTGAGAAATGTTTTCAAGTCGAACATGGAAAGACATTGCTTGATTACCAGTCAATGATGTAAACTGTTAACAAGTACGAGAGGAATCACCGATAACGATAATGACCCTCAAGGTACTACAGTACAATTCACGTGGTGGGAATAAAGGACTTGGCATCGAACACCACGCAAAGTCTTTCGGTTGAAGGTCATTGATGTATACCTGTCGCCGGAAGTGAGAAACTTGCCATTGAGGCATGCAAGCTTCAAAGTACTGAATGGGGTGTTCCTAGATCAACTTCCTGGATAATGAGCTCATGTCAACAAGAAGTGATCCATCATAGGAGGGCCTTAATGAATCCCACATCAATGACACGAAACGGAGCAAATGATTTTGATGGAGGTGAAAACGATCTGATGATATATGGTTCAAGGTGACGGTCATGAAAGAATGGAGTATAATGTATGGTAGTGGGCGAGACACAGGTGGCCTTTCTAGATGACTTCTCTTGAACATGTCGGCGACACTTATGTGATGGATTGGTACCATTAACCCCAAATGTGGATGGTATGGTGAGACCATGGTGATGTGACCGGTGAATGAAACAACCCAACCCGACTTAGGCACGGAGTGGAAGTGTCATGTTCAAGAGCGACTTGCTACCAATAAAGATTCTTTGAGTTTTATTCCCAATTTTTCCCCAGTCATTGCTGACCAGTACCTCTTTATTTTTGTCAAGCTTGAGGAGGATAACATATGCTTGTTCTATAATTTTCCCTTCGGGCAAACCCATCGCTATGTTTTAACGAGCCTAGCGATAGTGAAACTCGTTCTCGTCTAAAGACAAGTTTGTCGCTATTAATATTTTTAACGAGTCTAATGACAAAGACAACTCGGTCCTTTTCATTTTTAGAGAGTCTGAAAAGGTACGTAAAGGTAACTCCAAAATTCCTTTTTCGTCATCTAATCCCTTAAGTCCGAAAAAGTATAAAACAATACAGAAGGGATGAATTTTCGATTAGCTTTAACGAGCCGAACAAAACAAGCGCTCGATCCTTTTGTGCAATAATCCCTCAGGTCCAAAAAGATTAAAATCTAGAGGAGGGATAGCACTTCCGGTCGCTTTAACGAGCTGGAAGGCCAAAACTCAGCAATCTTTTCATATTTTATGAGTCAGTTGAAAAGATCTTAAAGAAGACTCGTCTTTTGAGGAACGAGTGATAAAATGGGTAGCAGCTGATTCCAGGTAAGGTTTGGAATTTTCCAATCACGGCAGTGTCACAAGGCTGGCTAGTGAAATCACTCTTCGCAGCTGTTCCTCAACATGGGTAAACAATCAAATGGAGGTGAATGATCGGCCAATGGAAAAGTGGAGGTGACGGTGCAAACACGACCAAGGCTTTAATGGCTGAAATGTTACATTCACGGTGGTTATTTACCTGGTGATAATTCATTTTTTAACGAGCTTAAACGTGGGTGGAAACATTTGCTCAGGTCTTATGTTTATCTTTTAATGAGCTTGAACTATGTGCTAAAACTGCTCGATTCATCCAGTCATATGATAAGAATGTCTCATATAAAAATGACAACTTTTTAGATTTTTGCCCCACATCCTTTCTTTATGCAAGCTAGGAAACGACTAATCCAAAAAACAGATAAATAATCGCTCTTTGCTTGCATTCCAAAAGGTTTGCATGCCCCCAGGTATAAAATATGGTTTCAAGGTTACCTCTCAATTTGCAGACAAAACATTTGTTCTATCAGGAGAGGCCTACCTCTTACAGGTTACCCAAAGATTGTTCTATTTACGGCGTAAACAAAACACTTCTTCGGCGATGTCTACCGAGATAAACAAAGGTGAGCGACGATGCCCGCCAACTCACATAACTTTGACAAGAGAATCTTATTATAGAATAACCCCTCTTCCAATCACGGACGGGGTACAGACTAGTAATATTATCCCGCGGAAACCTACTCTTTACCCGAAGTTTTCCTGCCGAAGCAGACCAGGATGCATGCCCCCTGGGTTTCAGTCATATCCCTCCGAATTACTCGCGCTCATCGGGAGGAAGGACTGGGGATGGAGACATTTCTTGCGTGAAGAGACCATTTAGGGACGGTATATGACTATTTGCTATGCGTGATCTGGGAAATGAAAGCTGGTCCACGAGCTTGACCACTCTTCCTTCGTGCGGAAAACACATTACTCTAAAGAGTGAGGAGACGATGGCTCCCATGCAATAAATATAGTCTCGTCCAAGGAGTAGGTTATAATCCAAGGGTCCTTGAACTACCATTACCTTCATGCGAACGGTCTTCCCTCTCAATGTTATGGGCACATCGGGAAGGATCCCTAAAGGTCGACTCGTTCCTTTATCAAATCCCGTCAGATTTCTCATCTCAGGCAAAAGCGATGGTGAACCAAGCGCTTTCCAAGAAGTAGAGGAAAGGATACTCACAGAATCCCCCTCATCTATGATGGTACCAGCCATGACCATTCTATATATTTGAACGATAATTCGGAATGGTATGCTTGCTGGTAGGCGGGGTCTTCCTAATTGATTCCAGTCGAAGGAGACAACTAGGTTGCTTGGAGGTGGGACCGAGTAGAAGGCCGGGTATGGCTCTAACGAACTTCCTTCCTGTGGTAAAGGAATGGGTGGATTGCCCCCATGTTCATCGGAGTCTGTGTTGATGAAAAGAATTTGGACGGTGTCATCCTTGTTCTCTTCAGTGACTGTATCATCTGAAGATAAAACCTCTGAAGGCACGACCGGGTCAACTTCCGCCTCGACCTTTTGACTTTCGTCTGCTATGGATTTAGTTGGTTTATCTTCAATGATAGATGCTTCAGCCGACCACCTGAGCGGGCCAGCTGGATTCTCAACTAGTGACGGACTCGGCAAGAGTTTTTTATATCCAGGAGGAAGTCGTAACGGTGAAATCAGACGATCATCCAAAACTCTTTTAGCTTCATCTAAGAAGGGACAACGCTGGAGGGCATGATTGCCTTCGCACAGTTTACAAGGAAATCTAGCTTTCCCTTTTTGTCCTGGGGCTTCACTTTCACTAGTTGACGGTGTGCTTTCAACATGATCACTAGAGGTTGACGACACCGGGTTGTGCAAACGAGGAGACCAGTCCCTTAGTATCTGGGGGATGCAAGGAAAATCTCTGTGAAAGTGGTCTCCTTTGCAAATGACACATGGCGATTTAGGCCTGGTCGGTGCAGTGTGTGGATTTTCATTAGATGACACGCATTTTCCCCCATTCGCCTTTGGCTCCTTCTTCTTCTTCTCTTTCTTCTTCTTTTCCTTCTTCTCCTTAGGAACTTGGCTTTTAGCTTTACCAGTTCCATCAAGCGAAGAGGAAGGAGGAGAGGAAGAATTAGAGGAAGTAGAAGGCTGGTGGGCAACTCTGGAATCGTCTAATTGTTGATTCGATTGTTTAGGAATGGTGGTGTTCTGAACGACATTGGTTGAGAAGAGCCATACTCGCAAGCCAATTGTCAGTCCTGGAAGCGACAATGTGGCCATATGGGGTGCACCAACATCTCCCCAAGAGGAGAAGGGACTAGGATTTCTACCAAGGGGAATTCCTTGGTTGGTAGGCTCCATCTTCTCAACCCAAGATCAACGTAGGAAAAGGGTATGAATATTCTGTTTAAAATAAATTTTAACACGCTTTGACACAACTTGTTTTTTCAGTTTTTAAGAGTTGAGAAAAAGCAAAATATGACTCTAGTCTCCTTCGATTTTTAATGATCCTGAAGTGACAAGTGCTCAGATGGACCTTTTCCGTTAAGGAGTCTGAAAAGGAACGAAAGGGACTGCTCTGGAGGTCTAGGTAGAGGGAGTACCAAACCAATCGCAAAACTGCTGGAAATACTTTTTACGGTACGACAGTCAATCTTCCCGAATGTTGTGTTTGGTGCATTGCGATCAGTAGGGCGGCCGACACGGCTTCCTATGGATAAAGGTTTTAAGCCTATAGGGGTCTCCCAATATATACTCGACGGTACGTGGGAGCACAAGTCTGTACTGGCACTTATCGTCTCAAAGTGGAGGAATCACCCAACCATCAGTGAGGACAACAGTTACCAGGCTTTACGACGCCAAAATACGTCTCTAGCCTAGACCTCTAAATGTTGTGCGTTAAGTTCCAAAGCGTTGTTAAGTTCATTGAATTTATTTTAAGTTGATCTTTCTTAGGAAGTTTGGCTTTTGGGATCACGACGAGATGTAGATGTAATTCCTAAAATGCAATCTAAAGATGATAAACAAACTTTTATCTCTTTTCAGCAATGAAAATCCTAGCTACTAAGGGAAAAGAAAGACACAATATTTTCTCAAAGAGCAAAGAGCACACTATAAATGCACTTTTCCTAAATCAAGCCAAACAGACTTCCAATATACAAATGCACATGCATGTGTTTTGTTTTTCACTTTCTTAATATTGATGCCTAAAAAGAAAGTTGTTGTACAAATCTGAATTTGCTTTCAAGTGATAAACACAAACAAGCTTCTTTTCGAAATCAAAAGGTAGAAATGATTACGAAACTTTATGATTTTGAAATAAATACTCGTTTAGACACTAGAAAGTCACAAATTCAAGCCAAAGGTAAAAGTAAAAGCATAATCGACTATCAACAACAAATAAACTTTCTCCTATGATCAAAATCGACACTTGCGACAGATCTAAATCAAAGGACGACAGTACGACTATTATACTTTTGAAATGGAAAACTGTAAATGATGTCACAAAAACATAAAAACATCTATAGTTTCTTTTGTACAACTAAGGCGGAATATCAGTAAGGAAAAGGGGTTTGAAACAGTGAAATACTGATCACAGGCTGCAAAAAACAGAGACAAAACTGGAAAAAAGAAGCAAAGAACCTCAGCTGCACTAGGCTAGGCTGATCAGCGCACCTGTTACATAGAGAAACTGCATTGCAGCGCAGGTAGCCCTCTCGGGAAGTGCGTTGAAATGCAGAACCTCTTCACAGAGCCTGCGGTGGGGCAGAAACGAGAATTCTATCCGGGTTCTAGGTCACGGTTTGCAGTTTAATCTATGGTTTTTGGCCGAGTAAAAGCAATTAGTAATACACCATCAGAGGTAGATCTAAGGGGGTTCTAAGAGCTATCACAAGGGCAATCAGTTGGTCTATGAATCAGCTGTTCAAATCATAAATAGATCCAGTGAGTGGATTGAAGCAGAAGATGTCTATTTTGCATTCGTTAATGGAAAATGCAGTTCGATTGCTACTTCTAAGTTTATGAAATAATAACAAGAGAAACACAAACAAACTAACTAGACACGATCCCCAGGGGAGTAGCCATTTTGTTATCGGGAAAAGTGTCTATTTAGATCTGCTCTATCCCACTAAGGTGTGACAACGACCTTAGAAACAAACAGAGAAAACTACTTTTTTATTCTTCTTTATGAACTATAAACAAATAGCAATAGGATGAACCAACCTGTGCCTTGCACTAGTCCTTTGATCCAATCTCTCTCCTCTTTGACAGCTTCCAGTTACCTGCTCTCTCACTTGCCCAGCTTCACCAAGTTCCTGTAAGATCACAGAAGAAAGAAACTATACAAAGACATGGGTTTATATTCATAAATAACTTAGGATCAGATTTAAGTTAACCATACAAATGTAACAAGCATCAATGAAACACAAGCATGGAGAAGAAACTCAAATAGTTTTATTTATATACAAGAAGATCCAGGAGGAGTTACAACCGATGATTCCTGACCCAACATCAACCTCCCAGCAAAGAAGTCCCTTCTTGAACCCCAACAAAGCATAGATCACCCAATTCTCTGATATGTATCTCAAAACCAACAGCAATTCCTTACAATGTGCAATATTCCAGCCCCCTGGATCTCTGGGATGAGGGATCCATATATAGATGTATGCAAGGAGGATGAGTCAGCTCATGAATTGATTAGTGGCTTCTCTCTGTCAGTTCTTGATTCCACTTGGAGACTGAGAGCCTCTTACTCATCCTTGGTCGAATTTAGTGAGGCAAGTGTCATTGGAGAAGATCCTGGAAGCTTCCATTGTCTCTCCACCTCGTGGAATGACTCTGCCACTTGTCATTTCCCGCTCAACGCACCCTGGTAGTGCATTTAGGCGCATTGCAACGCACCTAGCTAGTGGACTTAGGTGCTATGCAACGCACTTGGCTAGTTGAGCAGCTGAAATGATCCTGATTTGACTTATTCTGAGCAGTTTCTGGTGGATAACTTCTGGGAGAAGCTATAATTTGTTGACCTTGTTCCTTTAGGAGTTAGAACAACACTTTTAGGGACTTAGGAGCCCTTGGTTTATGGACATTACATGCTTAGAGTTGTAAGGCACAAAAATGTCTATAATAGGGATGATGGTGCAAAGGAGGCACCTGATGACTAATGAATGATAGTTGATCAATAGTCACCATTCTTGCTTCATGCAAAAAATAAACCACACGGAAAAGTGAAGAAACAAGAGCTCTCATGACATAAACATAGTCACGTCCAAGGAGAAGATTGAAATCTAAGGGACATTGGACTACCATCATGTCCATATAGATGGTCTTTCCTTCGAAAGTAATAGGCAACTTCGAAAGGATCCCTAAGGGTTCAGTGGTTCGTTTGTTGGAAGCCAACAGATTCTAAGTGATAGGCACAAGTCGTGGGGAGCCCAAAGCTTGCCAAGTAGTGGAAGACATGATGCTAATAGATGCACCTTCATCTAATATAGTGCCAATTACTATCATATTATAGGCTTGTACCATAATTTGGAGAGGCACAAAAGATGGGAGGTGGAAAGCAGTCAAATGACTCCAATCAATAGAAATGACAGAACTACTTGGTGGGGGTATCATATGATTTCCCCCATGATCTACAGGAATAGAAGAATGACTTTCCTGAATAACTAGGATGGGAGGGTCATTCTTTGATTCATGAGAATCTAAGGAGACAAGAAGAACTTGAGCATTATGATCTCCATGTTTTTCTGGAACAGAGTGAAAAACTAGTGGCAGAGCCGAGTCGACACTCTTTTTTACCAATGGTTAGTCAGGAATAGACACAGGAGACTCTCACTCAGGAAGAGCAGGATGAGCAAGAGATGAATCTAAGTCAATCTCTTTATCAACTGGGAGAGGGTTAGAGGAAAGCCTCTGATAACCAATAGGGAGTTGGGGTTGAGGCGCTGCAAGGTTTTCCAAAACTTTCAAAGCTTTATCTATAAGAGGACAAAGGTGAAGAAGATGCTCTCCTTCACATAACTTATAGGGGAATCTAATATTCCCCTTCTTCTTAACATTGCTAACCAAGGGTGAAACATCCACATGGTCTCTAGAGGTCAATGGGGATGGCCGATCCAGATTCTGAGACGATACCTCTAAGACTCTGGGAATGCCAAGATAGTCTCGGAGGAGATGGTCACCCTTACACAACCTGCAAGGGAATTTGGCCTTCCGTGGAGGATTAGAAGGTTTTCCTATATGAGGTGCATTTGGAGTAACTGTCACATGGTCGGCCCCTTGCTTAGTTGACTTCTTCTTCTTCGTCTACTTATTCTTCTTCTTCTTAGCCTCTTGGTGACTAGATTTAAAACTTTCACTAGGCGAAGTAGAAGAGGAAGGTGAAGAAATAGGGGAAGACTGTGAGGGGTCAATCATAGAATCATCATGCTGTGATTCGAATGAAGGAGATGGTGGGGCAGGAGTTGAGACACTCAGGATCACTGTGGTAAAAAATAACCAGACAGGTAAACCAATGGTTAACCCAGGGAGGTACAACATTGCCATATAAGGAGCACCAACGTTTCCAAAAGAAGGAAAAGGACCAGGAATCCCATTCGAAGGAAATCCTTGACTTGTAGACCACGAAAATGTTGCCATTAGAATCAACTCTAAATAATTACTAAGGAAGACAACTTTTACCAGGAATATTTCGTGGGAAGTTAATTTTAGAACATTGAAACAAAACTTTTCCTTTTCATGTTTTAAGAGTCGAGAAAAGGATGAAAGGTGACTCTATCGCTTTCGATTGGAACGAGCTCGAAAGGACAAGTGCTCAGATGATCCTTTTACTTTTAGAAATTCGAAAAGGAATGAAGGTGACTGCTCTGGAACTCTAGGAAAAAGGTTTACCAGGCAAGCATGAATTGCGGAATACCTCTCGAAGAACCAAGAAGTACGAGCAGGCAATCTCCCCGAATGTTGTGTTCGGTGTATCATGTCTACAAGGTGGCTGACTTGGCTTCCTATGGATGATAGGATTGCAGCCTCTTGGGGTCTCCCATCATATACGTGATGGTATAGGGAGCACAAGTTTGTACTAGCACTTATCGAATCACAAAAGGAGGAATCATCCCACCTTAGTGAAAACAACAGCCACTAGGTTTAAAGATGTCCGAACACATCTCTAGTCTAGACCTCTAGATATGAGCATTAAGTTTCAATGCTTCCTTAGGTTAATTCAATAAATTTTAACAGTTAATCTTGAATTAGATCTCAATTTCAAGGCCCTATCGAATGTATCCTCAAGAACTCCTAAAATGCAACTAAATGAGAAAAGAGACCATTTATTTTCAATGAAAAACTAAATTAAAAAAAGTGAGATTTTAATTTCAAAGCAAGAAAAGCAGCAAGCAAATGCAAGAATGGTACTTTTCATCATTTCTCAAGAAAACCAATCAAGAGGAAATAGTTATGCTTCTATCTTTCACTTAACTGCAAGCAATCTTATTAAGAAAATGAAAAAATACATCCTTTGTTTTTCAACGTCTAAATGTCAAGAATTTACTAATGCAAAATATTGTTCTCATTTCCTAATGAAAAATGAATGAAATATTTGATTTTTCAAATAAATGGAAAGAAACTAAATGAAAAATGAATCAAAGTCTCAAAACCAAGAATATATTTCTTTTTGAAAAACTGACAAGCTACCTCACTGACCGGGAAGCAATGTGATCTATGCCAAGTGAAGGAAGGAAACCGAATGAACAAGAGATGAAAGATTGGTAACCAAACGTCACATACCAATAAGGAAGATGACAAATAGTGAATAGGAATACGCCTCAAATAAAATCAGAGATTATGCCAAACAAAGTCCAAAGATCCCAGTAAATGAGTGACCCGGGAAAACCAATCATTCAAGAAACCCTATGGTATTTAGGTCACACAGTTCAAGAGGAAGGATTCCAAAAGACTTAAAACCTGGAATCAAAAATCCTAACAACCAACACTTTTGATATAATAAAGAGGCAAAAAACAAGCTCAGAGGATAGAACACACTGACCAATCAACAAACAAACTTGAATATTTGAAACTTACAGGAATCGTCGTGAGTATAAAACTAACAACATGCACCGAAAATAAATTGTCACACCTCTCTAACTAAGCACTTTGCGACGACATCGTGTAAGTACACTAGTTAGCTGTGATAAGCTGATTTTAGGACTCTTCACGACTGTTAGGTAATTTAATCACGCTAGACAGTAAAAGGAACAACCCAGAAGACAGCGTAGGCATGACTACTTCGTGACTATCAAAAAATAAAAAGTGACAACCTCAGATCAAAGGCAAAAAATGAATGTTTGGCTGAGGCAAGGCTATGTCTATCACTCATGAGAGTGGGAAGACTACAGGAGTAGTCTAAAAACTTCCATAATAGAGCATGCTACCCAAACAATGAGGGAGACAATAAACAAACAAAACCAATCAATAGAAAAGACAAAAGACAAGTTCCCTAGTATGGTCACCAACTTGTGAAATAGGCAAGTTTCCTCTGTGGACAGAGGCAACCCCTCTAGCCCTAGAGTGGGTCTAGTCAAAGCAAAGACAATACCAAAGAAAATTCCTTAGAAAGATGGTGTTATGAAGGCTTACCTTCAGATAATCATTCAGTGAAGTCCTCGTCATGTCACTCCAGCTCTTGTTCTTCTAATTGCTTGTGCCTGAAAACAACATGCAGAGAAATGCCACAAACACAATAGAAAGCAACCAAACAATCTACTTGAAGAGTCAAGGAACCTCAAGCTATCGGAATACAATTCAACATATGATATAGGAAACAAGCTATTGATTTGTATTAATGTAAATCAAAGTACAACCTACAACCGAGCCTTGACGTCGTAAATCTCCTCGAAGGGTCCTGTTGACATATCTTCGTAAGCATTCACTTGTGAACCTTCTCCCAAGGGAACAAATGACTCTCTCTTTTTCCCAAAAGGTTGATGCTAGAAAGTTATCAAACCAACTCTACTCAAACATCTCTCAATCCAAAATACATGTGAGGCTACTTCCACACTCGAATAACACTCTCTACCTCTACTCCTCTCTTAGAATCCTGAAGCTACCAAATTACATCTAGCTATCATCAAGTTACATCAAATCTACACCAAGCTAGTTGATCTCATTCATGGAGGAGACATTTATAGGAGGGAGAGGTTCCATAAGGGATTGGAGGAAGAGCTTATCTCTTGGGGAGGTTGCACAAAAGGTGGAAAAGCTATCCCAAAGGAGAGAGGCGAGCTCATCTGACCCAACAACCCTCCCTAGGACCGCCCATGAAGTAGTTTCATCTCGAAGCTTCGACAAGTTGTTTAAAAAACTTACCCAAGTAGCTCGTCATTGGTCCAAAATAGGGATAGAGCAACGACTTCGCTAGGGCTAGTGCAAACTTGACCATCTTCGCGGGTGGGACAACTACTGACCTACAACGACCCAGAAACTTTGGTAAAAAGGGGTCTGCTTCAGGGATAATGAACTGAGACATTCTTCCTGAGATTACAAGGTATTGACATATAATTGGAAACATGACACCAAATAGATGTCAGTAATATGGATCGACAATGTTCAGGATCAGGGAATGCGGGGTTCAGTGACAAATTACTATGAAACAGTGGATCATAGAGTAGATGAAGTCTCTATAGTTGAGTGCGGAGAGGCCTAGTAGCCCGCAGCTGAGTGTGCGGACCCCTGCAGCTGAGTGCGCAGGGTAGGTCGAGTTTGTAACCGTTGGGAAAATCAATAAAGAGAAGTTTTACTACATTTCTCTATATCTTTTCCTGGCTTAATGCATGATTGGATATAATTTGCAAGTATACTATTTTTTTATTGCGCGGCCCTGTATGAATGTTTTGTATAACTAATTATAACCTAAGACATTCAAGTAGGCGAAGGTAATTAATTAGTAATGGAAGATAATTAAGTTCTCATGTAATAGTGTAGAGCATGGTGCAAGAGCTCCACAGCCCCTGGTTAGGGCTACGCGAAGGCAGTGTATCAGGTCGCGAGGAACAGGAAAGTGCGCGAAGCAACCTCCGCGCAAGAACAAATGGTGGACCAGTTGAAACTCTCAGACATCTCAAGGTGTGGAAACCTGGTTCTAGAACCCTCCCATACTACTTCGGCTGAGACCTCAGTCTGCACTCCACGGACTATTGCCAAAAGGGCCAGTATTATAAGGATTTGTTTGGCTAATTAACTTTGAACCTGGGTCAGGCCCCAACAAGCCAACAAATGGTTCTGTTGTTGGGACCGGGATTTGCATAAAGATGTATGATGTCATATCACTGGAATCTAACAAAGAAAGGAATTGAAGATTGGTTGGAAAGAAATATTTACGAGTTCACAACACAGGAAAACATGAATCCACGACTATCAAAGGAAGAGTAGTTAAACTACTACTTATATACGAAGATCCATGAAATTTTCTTTGCATCCTTCCCCACTAAGTTATACGAGTGGATCGCGAAGCTAGCAAATAGCTAAGGAAGGTGTAGACTCGAAAAGCCTATTATCTGGACTCCAGAATTGGTGCACAGACTGGAAGCATCGGAAGATAATATCTCGCGCATTGTTGATAACTGGCTTGATCAAATCATAGGAGGATTCATCACCGAATTCATAGTAGATACTTCAGTCAACTATAGTGAGGTAGAATGATGCTTCCTCAAGGGATTATGAGGTAAGTACGTTAAATCTTTGAACACTTGGATTAAAATGCTACTGTGTGAAAAGTGGGTTATGCGAATAAATTGATGTTTGGGGCTATGCGGAGTGGGAGAATCTACAAAACCGAAGGTAGCACAAAACTAGAAACTAACCCCTTCATTTCACCTCCATGAGGGGGTGAAGAAGAGCTCGCAAAGCTCTTGCCAAGAAGTGCGATCAATCTGATAAGGCAAGGAATTCCGCGCATACCACCCCCACCCACACCACCACCAGTTTCATTGTTTTCACCCTCGTCTTAACCCATACTACCTCTACCACCACCACGAAGCAATATGGAAAGAACGATAAAGCTACCAGTGTTCAAGGGAGTAGGTAATGGAGATCCGGATCAGTTTTGGTTCATTATAAAAGTTGTATACAAAGCACAGGGTGTTACGGATGATAATATAAAGAAGGCATTGTTGGTTAGCACTCTGCCGTTGACCTGGTACATTAAGCATTCCAATGACAATCCAAATGCGGGGATCACGGATATCGAAGCTGCGCAGTCAATCATTAGATTCAAGGAAATCACAATGCTACCAGGCGAGACCCCGTGGGAATTGGATCAAAGACTGAAGTGCACAATTCGTGAAGCGAACATGACATTAACATATGGGAAACACTAGAAATGGTTTGTAGCATCGTTAACACTACATTTACGGAATGCGTTGTCACAATAAATGCTAACCACTCAGGTTGAGGATTTGGAGGTCGTGATGAGATTGCACAAGACTTTGGTACAAGAACCTAACCTGGGAGTTTAGAAGATTCATGTGCAGTTGAAAACCTTGTGCCTGGAGATGCATATTTTGAAACAAGACAGGACAACCCACCTAGAGATGTGCAATGAGGTATGGTGCATAAAATTCAAGGGCCAGGGGCACGACTAGGACCACTTCTTGGTGTTTGCAAATTACCTTGGCGAGAGGGGGGCCAATGCCAGTAAGATCAGAGGCACAAGTAGGACCAAGTGCGGCGCCTGCATTATGGTGCACGATTTGTTAGATAGGAGGAAAGCATGCTACAGATAAATGCCATCTATTACAGAAATATACACAGAATTCACAACATTTGTTCTGTAATTTCTGTAGGCCGATAGGACATGATGAACACACCTATAGAAGTTATGAACTAATGATGGATTGAACTCCTACCTACAGAGTTCAGGCCGAAACATGGGCCCTCATTCGAAACACAAGAATTATGCACACCAGATTTCAAGGGTGTAGATGAGGCCGAGGTGGAGGGGTTCAAGAAGAGGTTGTGGACAACTGATATGTTACAATTGCAGAGGACTGGGGCATTATGCCCGTGATTGTATGAATCCAATATAGAGATCATTCTTGTATTATACATTGTTTGACCATGAGACAGAGAATTTTCCCACACTGATAGTGAGGTTGCACAATAAAGGAGCACCCCAACCTCCCCTGACTCAGAACCTACAATTGATGAGGTCTGAGCCACACGAGAAAGACCCTAATGTAAATATCGTGCTTCAGAGTGGAATTTCGATAGGAGATGACAAAGGAAAGCAACCTAAATAGAGTACCTAGGTTTGCAAGGCTCCAACGAAGGAACCAGAATTTGATTTGGAGCGCGCTAAGTAGACCTTCATGGAAGCTGAGAGGAGCTTCGATGATGCCTTCACTTCAGGAAGTAAAGATAGATTGGAGCCGGACATGGACCCATCGATTCTCACTATGTTCTTGGAGACATGCATGAAGTTGCTGCGTGATAGCAAGGCTATAAAGGTGCTACAAGAACTCATAACTAGATGCGCTCGGACCACACCAGTGGAACCGCATGTAGTCCGGAAGCTCGGGAAACACACGACACGAATAGGAAGGGAAATGAGATTAACCGTGTAGATTGGGGAATATGAGATGGACCAAGTGATTCTAGATCTATGGTTGGACACGAACATCCTCCCAAAATATACATGGGAGCACATGGGTAGGCATGTGTTGCAATGGTCTCCTATCCATCTGCGAATGGCGAACCAGCAAAATATCCTATCTATGGGGAGGTTGAAGGGAATCATGGTAAATATTGAAGGAGCAAGTGCGCTAGTAGATTTCGAAGTAATAGGGATTGTTGATGACAGCAATCCCTACCCTATGCTATTAGGAATATATTGGGCCACTAACATCAATGGAGTGATAAATCTAAATAAGCGCAAGATGATCTTTGAGAAAAAGTCTCCGCACATAGTGGTACCTTTAGACCCTACAGAAGGATCACGCTACATGGAGCCAGTGCGAAACTACGACAATGACAACAATCTGGACTACATCTAGAAGATTACCACATTGGAGAAAGACTGGCTGAATCTCATGGAAGTGCGAAATCTCCTGCACATTAGATTCTGATGAGGAGATAGAACGATGGCAGAACCAGTTACACGAGGTAATCACGCTTAATTGTAACATGATGACAAGGTCACTGCACTGCATAGCAATAGAGGTAAGGGATCTGCCTACATACAATGGGTTAAGTGACGTGGATGACTTTCTAGATAGATTTGAAAGAGAAGTCCCGGAATAGAAACGCTTCAACGCTATGAAGTGGGTACTGCGCGCTATGCCCGCGAGGTGGTGGGGTGCGCACCAAAGAAGTTTTGAGGACTGGCATGACTACCAAAGGATGATGCACATGTACTTTGGGAAGACTTAGATGTTGTTAAAAGATAAGCATGACGGATGGGATGATCCACGTGTAGACCTCACAAAATGGACAAAGGTATATGGGGAAGAGTCACAACCTGAGTGGGTTCACTTGTTATGTCACACCCTCTACATTATACCCATGAATTGGTATATAGAGACGGATGATCCGGATGGATGTTGGTGGCCACCCACCCATGCCATTTGGACCCCCACGACTATCTCTTTCAGTTTTTTAGTTTCCGTAATTGTAGCACAATTTACTATTTTTAGTGGTTTTTCGGGTCTTGAACTTCCGGAGCCGTTTTGAGGCCCCAAAATGAAATTTTTTGGGAAATATGGGAGCAACATGGGTCCATGGATTGATGTTCCTCTTCCCAATGTTATATTTCTCAGATAGATCTTTCTAACGAGCTATTGTACACGTCAAATGGAGATCGGGTTCCAAAGTTACGACCCTGGGAAATTGATGTACCAATTTACCCAAATGGGGCCCACAATTTGGCATTTCATCTTCTAGGGTTAGGTTTTGGGATGTTAAGGGTTTTCCATTGTTTCTCAACAATAAATAGGCCTTCAAACCTCATTGTAAGACAGTTCAGAGGCATGTCGCCACCACATCTCTTCTCAGAGATAAGCTATCATCACCCTAGCTAGTTTATTTCCATTTCTATTTGTAAGCATATTTCAGTATTTTTCATTAATGAAATGAAGTATTATTTCCACTGCATCTTTGTGTACATGGTTATCTCTGTATTTTGTTGTGTTCCTGTTTAAATCCGGATCATTGGTATCAAAGCGGTCTGCTTTTTCTCTGTTTTTCTTTACATGTCCCCAACGAGGTCGAAATATAAGGAGTTAGGGCTTGAATTGGTCGAACCTTTGCAAGACCAGCCTCGCAAATCTCGACATCCTCCCATGGTGGATGAAAAGAAAGATGAGGGGGCAGGAGATCCTATCAAAATCTTGCTCAAAGAAGCCTTCAAGCAACAAATGAATGCGATGATGGATAGCCTTACACAAATCCTTCAGTGGCTACCCAGAGGCGACGCATCGGCTTCCAATAGCTACTCTGGAAATGCCACACCATTTAAGGTACAAGCTAATTTTGAAATCCCCATCTTCGAGGGTCAAATAGACACAAATGCCATAGATAAATGGTTAAATCATCTATATGGGTATTTTTTTGTTCATGAATTTTCGAGTTGGGAAAAGATTGTTTTCACTCTTCTCAAAGCAGCCCCCCGCGTCAAGGACTGGTGGGAAACCTACTGCGAGCAGAAGAATGAAAGTACGGGCTCAATATTTTCAGTCGCACCCACTTGGGATTCATTTCAAGATGCCATCAAGGAGTAGTACTACCCTGTCAAAAGCTATGAGGACAAATACATCAAATGGACCACGTTGTGGCAGGCAAGGGACCAAAATGTGCGGAGTTCACAAACATTTTTCATACCCTTCGCACACAATTGGGTATCAAGGACTCTTAGTTGCATTTGGTACTCAAATACTGCGGCTACCTACACAGATACATCCAAGAAGAGATGGAGTTCCTGAACATCTCCTCACTCGGCACAACATACCGATATGCTGACAAAATTGAGCAAAAGTTCAAACAGAAGAAGCGAGACTTTGGATCTGCAAATACAAAGACCAAAGGATAAAGCCAAGGTGGGGTGACCTAAGACAACCCGTCGAAGCTGCAAGAAAATAAAAACACCACGAAGTCAAAGAAGGACACAGGAAAGTGGTGTAAGTTCCACAAGAGTCCCACTCATAACACAAGTGAGTGTCAGACCAAGTAGTCAATGGTGGCTGAGTTGAAGGCTTCAGAATTAGATGCATGTTCCGACCCTGAGTCAACACCCAACAAGGGGAATGGAAAAGGCAAGTAGATCATTGATGCAGAGCCCAACATCACTATTGCCACAATCAAGATCTAGAAGAGTGAGGCCGAAGACCCAGGGGAGGGGGAGCGTCTTTTCCACTCACAGATGTGGGTGAAGGGTTTGCCACTACAATTCATTATTGATAGTGGCTACCAAAAGAACCTCATTTCAGTAGAGGTCGTGAAGCGGTTGGGCCTACCGACTACACCACACCTGTAGCCATATAGTATCGGGTGGCTTCATGAAGGACGAGATATCAAAGTTCGCCAGTAGTGCCGCCTTCGCTACAGCATCAAGCCCTTCACAGACAAGGTATTGTGTGATGTTACACCTCTGGATGTTTGTGATGTATTTTTAGGCCGACCATACTTGTGGAGGTGACATGCTGTGTACGATTCAAGGCCTTGTGCTATCATTATTTCTTTGGATAATTCATTATATAGATACGAGAGGTAGCCCCACCTACTACCACCTCTTTTATCTTTGCTAAGAAAGGCAACAAGCTTATCTCACAGACTAAGAAATTTATTTTCTGTCTGGTTCACTCCCAAAGTAAGGGGAAGATCGTCACCACATCCATGACCCCCGTGAAGGGTTCCTCCATGCAGCAGTAGCAACAAAGGAATACAGTCATGAGAGAACACAGGAACAACTTCTCCTCACCCACAGGGGCACCACACAAGCTTCAGGTGGACAACAAAGTCTGGTTGCATCTACAGAAAGAACGTCATACAAGAGCCCATCAGAAGCTTCAGCCATGCCGACATGGTCCTTACACCATTACTAAGGCTGTGGGAAATAATTCTTTGGAGCACAAGATTCCTGCATTCCTTTGCCTGCACCAAGTGTTCAATGTGTACTGCCCTCGACCATGCTTCCCACCATTACTGGACACATCTGAGATTGCAGAACAACTCACCAAGGACCAAGTTCAGCAAATGGAGGAACTCAATGCAATGGGGACCATTGCTTCCTAAGGGGGGAGGAATGATCCAGGTGGATGTTGGTGGCCACCCATCTATCCCATTTGGATGCCCACGACTGTCTCTTTTAGTTTTTCAGTTTCCGTAATTGTAGCACAATTTACTATTTTTAGCAGTTTTTCGGGTCTTGAACTTCCAGAGTCGTTTTAAGGCCCTAAACAACGTCTTTTGGGAACTCTGGGAGCAACATGGGTCCATGGACTGATTTTTCTCTTCCCAAAGTTATAGTTCTTAGATAGATCTTTCTAACGAGCTATTGTACGTGTCAAATAAAGATCAAGTGCCAAAGCTATAACCTTGGAAAATTAATATACCAATTTACCTAAACAGGGCCCACAATTTGGCGTTTCATCTTCTAGGGTTAGGTTTTGGGATGTTAAGGGTTTTCCATTATTTCTCAACAATAAATAGGCCTTCGAGCCTCATTGTAAGACAGTTTAGAGTCATGTAGCCGCCACATCTCTACTCAGAGATAAGCTACCATTGCCCTAACTGGTTTATTTCCATTTCTGTTTGTAAGCATATTTCAGTATTTTACATTAATCAAATGAAGTATTATTTCCACTGCATCTTTGTGTACATCGTAAACTCTATATTTTGTTGTGATCCTATTTAAATATGGATCAATGGAGCTTCGCCATGGCACGAATGAATGGGATATCATGTGTGAATAATTCCTCTTAACCTTCACGTTTGAGGATCGTTGGTGGGATACTGTTGATGATGTGCTACAAGTAGTAAAAGAAGCTATCTTTAAAATACCCCAAGAACCAATGGAAGTACCTTAGTGTGAATGGGTGACCCAGCTGAGCTGCACGCTGGAGTGTTACAACGTAAATATTGAATAAGACAACGAAGATAAGTGAAAAGTTAACATTCCAGAAACTGAACGCTACTGCGAGATTCAAGGGCCATTGATTGAAGACCCTTGTAGAAATTTTGAATAATATGACACATATTCAACAGAGATTATCCTGATCATACAATTTAAGCGGAACATGTATAATACATAATCTCCTCTACGTTGATCATCAAATTACAGAAGCAGAAACATCCACAGGCGCACATAGAAGCATCAATCAAACTCATAAACACAGTATGTATCCCGGGGAAAGCATCTCGCTAAAAACCCCACACTATCTGTATATTATATTGATTGAATCATGTAACAATACAAAGAATAATACTTCTCACAAGTATCTCCACCTGTTACACACAATACAGCTCAGATTTGATCTCCAAATCTCTCCCGTTGCTTGCCTGCCTCCACTGCTCAAACCTGCTCGAGAACTGATGAGAATAGCTTCCCAAACTCGATTTTACACTGCAAAATAGTCACCCACACTATGTTGGACGTGAGCAACAGCTATAATATCATGAAGATACGTGAGCAAAATCATTGGCATACTCAATCCTTTGATTGTGCAAATCATCATGCACAGCTATAGTCACAACTGATAGCAATCTGATCCTCTAACACCTGTCCCTGCTGAACTGAACATGCACTGACATGAAACTGAGTTAACTGATGTATTCTATAGTTGCATTATGAGTTAATAACTTGTGAATTAATTAATAACTAATTCACCCAACTCATCTTTAGTCTATTGATCAATTAGACTAAATACAACCAGTTTAACAAAGCTAAACTGAACACAACTCCATCAACTGTACCTCCAGTCCACTAAACTCAACTCACTTGAGTTCTAACTGAAGTCATGCATGCAACAACTCAACTGACTCATAAGAAAAACGAATTTCCTTCTGACAGCTGCATGTGCCACTTCCGTAGCTCAAACTGAAGTGCTCCAAGAGAATAAGATTAAGTTTATAGTCCAAATATTATTGTGAGATAATAATATTTGACTTTTCTATTTTTGACTTTGATCACTCACACTGTGATCACTCACACTGTAATCACTCACACTGTGATCACTCACACTTTCATCAAAAATAGAAGTCCATCTATTTTTCCCAACTTGATCAATCATCCATAGACATGATCCATATGTCTAAAAATAGACATAGTCTAAAAATAGACTTGCGCCAAAAATAGCCTGCGAGCCCACTTAGTGAAGGCGACTCTTTTCACTAAGCTCCATCATCTTGTTGCACTCTCAACAAGCATTTCTTGTTGCACACTTTTCAACACTCCCTCTCAACAAGAAAGGCTTCCTCTCAAACCCGATCCTGTAACTCTGGAATGTTCTCCATGCAACACATTTGGCCGGTCCACTTGCTCTGTCATCAAAGTCTCTGACTGCTATTGCCTCTGTCAACTGAAACTCTGCATCTCTGTGCTCTTCAGTATCTGACTGCTCTAGCCTCTGTCACTTTGATCTCTGACTGCATCCGTGCTGCTGCTGGTTCTATCTCCCAGCATTGCATCCGCACTGCACCTCCCAACTGACCTCCTTGTTGGGATAGAAACATCCTCTGATGCTGAAGCTCTACCTGCTGCTGACAAGTGCTCCCTCTCTGACATCTGCGCTACTGCAACATCTCCATGCATCTCGCACCATTGCACACCTCTCTGTGCCACCTAGCACTGTGCAAAACACTTGTGCCTCTCGCATTGCTACAGCCTGCTAGCTATGCGCTGTCCTGGGATTCCCTGCACTGTCGCTCTCTCTGCCGCTCCATCCGCATCCGTCTCTACCCAATCAGTCAGTTCTTGCTACTACACATCGGGGCTCCCGTAGCAAGGTCTCATCCAAGAGGTTGGGTACCTCAAGGATCCTGACCCTCCTCCTTTGGACAATCAATCCACATCACCCCACCTCCTACCTGGAGGTATGGCTGCATGCGATCCCTCAGCCCACCTGGCTTGAAGTTTCCCCCTATTGGAGGTCTCTGGATGAGTAGATGTCTCTACTCGATCTCCTCTCAGCTTCCCTTGTTGTGGCTGCTCCACAACCTCCTGAAGCTGCTGCACCAATCGTGGCTCCTCCACAATCGTCTGAGACTTCTTCTGGCTCTGCATGTTGAGAGGTAATATACGCTCCCTCTCAACCACCAGGTCTCCATCAGTTGCCTTGCTGCTCAAGGCTTTGCATGCATCTTGAACCTCAAGAGCATACAGGTTCCTGACCCGTGAACCAATCTCATGACAAAGAAAGCATCTCACCTTCGACTTGTCAACCTTCTTCCCATCATTGGAAGAACAAGATTCGAAAAGAGAAACCTTCTCCTTCCCCTTCTTCGCCTTACTCGCTAAGGCACAGTTCTCCTCATCATGCATAGATGAAGAACTGTATTTGGTGCTCCGTCTAATCTCCTCCTGCACAAGATCCGACCAAAGTCTCTCCCATCCTGGCAGTTTCTCCCTTCCATTCACCGAGTCCTGGTAGCTATTCCAACTCTTAGGAAGGTCAAGGAGTGCTAGACTCACCATCCTCATCCTGACAGTCACCCCCACACTTCCCAGCTCATCCCGAAATTGGATGAACTTCGTGAGTTACCTGGGCATACTGTCTCCATTCTCACACTGAATGTTTCTGAGTTTTATCTCTTGCTTTGGAATTAAATTTGAATTCCACCAGCACAAAACTCAACCGCTTCTGATCTAGAATTCGTGAGAACAAAGTATTTCTCGTACAGAGATTGACTGTATGGGCATTCACCGGATATCTCACCTTCCAAAAGAAGGATGAATCCAGAGGCTACCTGGCCCGATTACAGACTCTGCCTGAAGAAATAGAATGTAAACACTTCTTGAATAGTAGATCTGATGATCAATCTTCACTTGATATCCTGTAAAAATCTCTTCTACAAATCAAGCTGCTCCGATACCATGTAGAAATTTTTTCTACAAATCATCTAGCTCTGATACCATGTAGAAATTTTGAATAATATGACACATATTCAACAGAGATTATCCTGATCATACAATTTAAGCGGAACATGTATAATACATAATCTCCTCTACGTTGATCATCAAATTACAGAAGCAGAAACATCCACAGGCGCACATAGAAGCATCAATCAAACTCATAAACACAGTATGTATCCCGGGGAAAGCATCTCGCTAAAAACCCCACACTATCTGTATATTATATTGATTGAATCATGTAACAATACAAAGCATAATACTTCTCACAAGTATCTCCACCTGGGACACACAATACAGCTCAGATTTGATCTCCAAATCTCTCCCGCTGCTTGCCTGCCTCCACTGCTCAAACCTGCTCGAGAACTGATGAAAATAGCTTCCCAAACTCGATTTTACACTGCAAAATAGTCACCCACACTATGTTGGACGTGAGCAACAGCTATAATATCATGAAGATACGTGAGCAAACTCATTGGCATACTCAATCCTTTGATTTTGCAAATCATCATGCACAGCTATAGTCACAACTGATAGCAATCTGATCCTCTAACACCTGTCCCTGCTGAACTGAACATGCACTGACATGCAACTGAGTTAACTGATGTATTCTATAGTTGCATTATGAGTTAATAACTTGTGAATTAATTAATAACTAATTCACCCAACTCATCTTTAGTCTATTGATCAGTTAGACTAAATACAACTAGTTTAACAAAGCTAAACTGAACACAACTCCATCAACTGTACCTCCAGTCCACTAAACTCAACTCACTTGAGTTCTAACTGAAGTCATGCATGCAACAACTCAACTGACTCATAAGAAAAACGAATTTCCTTCTGACAGCTGCATGTGCCACTTCCGTAGCTCAAACTGAAGTGCTCCAAGAGAATAAGATTAATTTTATAGTCCAAATATTATTGTGAGATAATAATATTTGACTTTTCTATTTTTGACTTTGATCACTCACACTGTGATCACTCACACTGTAATCACTCACACTGTGATCACTCACACTTTCATCAAAAATAGAAGTCCATCTATTTTTCCCAACTTGATCAATCATCCATAGACATGATCCATATGTCTAAAAATAGACATAGTCTAAAAATAGACTTGCGCCAAAAATAGCCTGCGAGCCCACTTAGTGAAGGCGACTCTTTTCACTAAGCTCCATCATCTTGTTGCACTCTCAACAAGCATTTCTTGTTGCACACTTTTCAACAACCCTGACATAACCGCGCCAGTAAAGACAAAGCAAGTAAACATTGGTACGAAGGTCAAATCGAAGTATGCCATGCTCGATGACTACTGAGATGACGTGATAGTGGATAAGGCCGCTAAGTTACTCCACGAGTTCCGACCAAGATTACAGACTTAAAAGGGATCGTTGACGATTTAGGGATATAATCCACTTTCTAACAATGGGAACTGCACCGAAGGAATACTCTGTCCAGTAGATGAAGGAACTGGTGGTGCATGCGGCTTATTTTTCTGTCATCGTGGGGCACCTATACAAAATGGGCAATGATGAGATACTTCGAAGGTATGTACTTGAATTTGAATGAAGTGAGATCCTCACAGAAGCGCATGGGGGCACTGCAGGAGGACACTATGTAGGATGAGTGACCACGCAAAATATTTTTTGCGCAAGGTTGTGGTGGCCAACCCTTCATCAGGATTCCAAAGCACATTGTAAGGCTTGTGATATATGTCAATGGACAGGTAAACCCTCGTGAAGGGACGAGATGCCTTTGAATCCATAAATGATGTTGTAGCCTTTGAAAAATGGGCAATCAACTTTGTAGGACCCATCAAACTTCAAGGAAAACTGGGCATGAGATGCATTATTACCGCGACAGAGTACCTGACTCATTAGGCAGAAGTGTAGCCAGTCAAATACTGCATAGCCTCCATGACTGCGAAGTTTTTTTTTGAACATGTGTTGACTCGATTTGGGTGCCCAAAAATATTGATGAGCAATCACGGTACACATTTCTTGAACGAGACCATCAACACGCTAACAAAAGAGTTTCAGGTGTATCATCAGAAAAGCACATTGTATCATCCACAAGCCAATGGGACATTAGAAGAATCAACAAAATACTGGAGACTACACTAGCCGAAGTCTACAACACGTAGTGGAGTGATTGGGACCTGTGCATACCCACAATACTATGGGCTTATAGGACAACGTGCAAGAAACTGACAGGACAAACACCTTTTCGGTTGGTTTACAGTGTGGAAGTTGTCATGCCAATGGAGTATATTGTACCTAGTCTATGCATAGCAGTGCTCAAAGGTATGACATACCACAACGTCCTAGAAGAAAGGCTCATGTAGTTGGAAGAACTTGAGGAGGAATGGTTCCTGGCTGGCTTTCATTAGGAGGTGCAAAAGCAGCGTGAGAAGGCCTGACACAATCACTATATTAAGTTACGCACTTTGAAGGTAAATGATTTAGTGCTTCTGTATGATATTAAGATTGATAAATTCTCGGGAAAGTTCAGAATGCATTGGTTGGGACCATACGTTGTTAAGGAGGTCACAGATGGGGGAGCGATACAACTAGTCATTCTCAATGGAGAACCTTTCCCAGGAAAAGTGAATAGCAGCCGATTGAAGCCCTACACGGGTGGCCCGACTATCTGGCTAGCTAGCAGAAGCATAGTCTTCATGCTCCAAGGATCCAGAAGAAGGCACGAGGACTATAAACACATGCAGGGGATACAAGCAAAGATGTAGAGAAGCACTTCCAACACTACAGTCTTGGAACAACATATGCAATAGATCCAGCAAGCAGTAGCTCAGTGCATAGCTGACCTTGCCGTAGTTTGAGCATAGTTGGAGGGACTCCACGGAAAGATCTCTGCACTGACAAAGTGACTCGAGGGCGAGTCATGATGTTTGTGTTGAGAGCCTGGTGGGGGTTACAGAATTAGAGCCACGAAAGTGGTTGTGCGGAGTGGAAAAGGCTAGGCTACTTAACCTGATCTGAGTGTTGCATTTCCACTTCACCCCAATAACCATTTTCATCATCAGGCAGCTACTCTGCCTGGTGCATGATGGGTGTTTGTGGCTGGAGGAGCCCATCCCCATCACAGCAGACTTGATTCACCACATTTCCCAACTTCCATGCAAAGGAGAGGACCCCACGGACATCTCGGAAGGAAAGAGTAGTGACTTGTCCATCGCAGAGGCCATGAAGAAGAAGTACAAACTAGCAAAGAAGAAAGTGGCAACCCAAATATTGGTTGGTAAGACTATGCGTAAGTGCCACGCAGAGGAGGTACCTGCACCAGTGGTCGCACTGGCTGAGTAGTGCATGGAGGGGGTCCAATTTAACTGGTCTGAGTTCCTCTGCAAGGAGTTTTTGGAGAATCGCTGCAAATCTCAAGAACAAGGAAAAGTGTTCCACTATGCATGGCTTCTGTTGTCCATAGTGCTCGTGGCAGGGGAATTACCAGAGGATATTCAATTCCCCAAAATTGACATCGATCTGTTGGAGGCTGCAAAGTATGCTTTTCTCTGGGCCATAAAGGATGCCACTAGGATTGATGACAGTAAAATATTATGGGTGTTCATGGAGATGAACCTCAGGATGGGGATCAACTGTAAGCCACAGTTGTCACCCACTGTCTACAACAACCTTCAAAGTTTTGTAGAATTTAAAGCAGACATCCATAGCATTTACATCAGAGTGTGAAAGGACCCGACCAAACATTGGAGAAGGCTACCCTTTGTAGCCATGGATGATGTCTTCTTTAATGCACTGGATCCATGGCCACCGAAGTGTCACTCTCCAGACATCGCGGAGATAGAGAAGTCAGTGGCATAGAGGAAGAAATACAAGTCCAAACTGTGCATCGCAAAGGTCGAGGAAAAGAGAAGGAAGGAGGTAGTGGCAGCTGAAGAGCGGACGATGTGGGATGCTACACAGACAAAAACTAAGCCGGAAAAGGTGGAAGCAGTAGCAACAACGCAAGAGGCAGCCGCGAGGGTCAAACGTCGCCTTCGCATGGGAAGGAAATAGAGGAAGAAGAGGGAGGCACAGACCCACAACCGCATTAACATAGTTGAAATGCCAGCACCCAACCAAGTGGACAAGGCCATGCAAGAAGGTCAAGGCATAGAAGTTCTCTATTGACCTGATCACCCTAACTGAGGGTGATCTGTATGACATCGGCGAGACAATGTGTGATGTCACCTTCGAGGCCCTCCAAAATTTCATGCAGGAGAACCAAATTGTGTTGGGGGCCCTCAGAGCATAGCTATAGGAGTTGCAAGTGCGCCCTCCTCAGGTTGGTCCCCTTTTTACCAGCCTCACAATCGGAACAACGACAGCAAAACAGATGTTGCACGCTCGAGTGACGAATACCATAGTGCTCCCAGAAGGGGAACTAGTGACAACAAATGAGGCTGATAGGCCTACGGTTAGCACATTGAAGGGTCTTGGTATCAATATGGTTGCACTCCCATGAGAGACCTTATATATTTTGCAGGATAGGATAACTGCAGAGCAGTGAGCTAAGGAGAGTCATGCACTGCAAGTCCTTAGTGAGAAAAAAATCAATATGGAACAATTGAGCTTGTAGCATGATGAAGTGGTGTCGCAGAATTGACAACTGGTACAGGTAATAGACGACATTTTCCAAAGCATCCCGGAGCTGGCCATCATAGCATACATACTAGCAGAGGTGCACATCATAGGTTAGCATCAGGGGCGCGTGAAGCGAGGGAGGAAATGACAAAGGTTCAACTAGAGTTGAACCCTCAAATCGTCGAGTTGCGGTTAAAGGTATAGCCGTCCACCCCTCCAGAAGTGAGAGAATAACGCACTAGAACTATCACAGTAGGACTATTTGAAATTACCAGTGTAGTGTGAGACTACACTAGCATGTTGGAAAAATCATTTGAGGTCCTCACAAATCTACAGGAGGATCCCAACATCTAGCACTTAGAGACAGAGGTGCGAGAGCTATAACAACATTATGACAGCATCAAAGGAACTACATAAACGGTGGTCCTCACTCAGAGTCTCAGGCGGATGCAACAAGCCAAAGCGCGGAAAGAACAGGTGGATGTGGCACAACACAAGGAAGCAGTCCTAAAGGTGTGTGTTCAGCCTTCGATCAATGAGGTGTTCACCATCACAGCAGAAATTGAAGGCAAGCTCGCACACATGCAAGGATACATACACTAATGCAGATAAGCACCCCCGACATAGCGGTCTCAGAACAACACATGCAGCGAATCAAGCAAGCAGCAACTCAATGCACTGCTGACCTTGCCGCAGCTTGATCACAGTTGGAGGGACTTTGTGCAAAGATCTCTGTGTTGAAAAAGTGACTTGAGGGTGAGTCATGATGTTTGTGTTGGGGGCCTGTTGGGCATGGAATCCTCCGAAGGCATGTTTTGAGGCTTAAGGCCCAAGTTTTGAACAAGTCTTTTGTAAAAGATCCACAAAATGCAGGCACAGAGCACGAAGTCATAATAGAGTCACAGGGTTGTCTGCCCTAGTTTTGTAATGTAATGGTGGCTGCATTGACCTACCCATGGTCCACAGACCATCGAATTGTATAAATAAAGCAAGGCTCTAAGTGTATAGAAAAAATGAATAGATGATGATGAGAAGTCTAAGTGATTGAGTCGAAGTGTAAAGTGTGTTTGTGGGTCATAGAGTAGGAGAAGACTGTGTAGTTGAGTGCGCAAAAGCCTAGTAGTCCACAGCTGAGTGCGTGGACCCATGCAACTGAGTGCGCAGGGTAGGTCAAGTCTATAACCGTTGGGAAAATCAATAAAGAGAAGTTTTACTACATTTCTGTGTATCATTTCATAGTTTAATGCATGATTGGATATAATTTGCAAGTATATTGTTTCTTTACTATGCAGACCTGTATGAATGTTTTGTATACCTAATTATAAACTAAGACATGCAAGTTGGTGAAGGTAATTATCTAGTACTAGAAGATAAGTAAGATCTCAGGTAATAACACAAAGCATGGCGCGGGATCTCCACAGCCCCTGGTTAGGGTTGCATGAAGGTAGTGTATCAGGCCACGAGGAAGAGGAAAGTGCATGAAGCAACCTATGAGTAGGAAGAAACAATGGACCAGTCGAACCTCTCAAACATCTCAAGGGTGTGGAAACCTGGTTCTAGCACCCCCCCCATATTACTACAGGTGAGACCTCAGTCCATGTTCCACAGACTGTTTCCGAAAGGGCTAGTAGTACACAGATTTGTTTGGCTAATTAAATCCGAACCTGGGTCAGGCCCCAACAAGCCAACACAAGAGGATTTGAATTTTGTGCAAAAAGAAATCCTGAAGATGAAAGAAGAGACATCACCTCAATTTGAAAAAGTCAGTGAGTTGAAGGAGAAGGTATTATCCTTGAAGAATAAAAATGAAGAGTTTATCAATAAGAACATGTACTAAGACTAAAATTACAATTTGAATTAAAGGAGCATCAAAACCTTGAAACATAAATTCAAAATTTGGAAGTAGAGTTGTAGAAGATGGAGGGGTGTTACACTAAAAAATGTCACCATGGCTATGTACAGTTAGTATGGCTCTATCAACAGTCATGCTATCCTCCTGGGCAAGTCTTAAGCCTCTGCTCTCCATTTCAAACTTCAAAAGAGAGAGAAAGTCTTTATAAATGTATTTATCTCTGGGTACGCAGGTTCTCTCAACCTTACCTGCAGGTACGCACCTAATGTTCACAATAACTGCGTCCCTAGACGCTATGTATGTAAAGGGGCAGGTGCGTCCCCCTGTAAAGGTCAAAATGCGCAAGTTTCATCTTTAAAAAGTTACTTGTGGTCATTTCTAGAGCATTCTAGAAGGTTGTTTGATGAGTATTGGGCGCCTCCAGATGGTTCATGTATTCCTACCAAAGAGGAACTTATCCCATCAAGAGAGGAGCTATCCCATCCAAAGAGGGGATTATCCCATTGATGGTGGACCTGATTAACTTTCTCTTGAGCACTATAAATACAGGCATTGGGCCAGAAGGAGGGGAGATTGAAAGCTAAACATTTCTAAGGGTAGATGCTGTAGGAATTAGGACTCCCATTTAGAAGCTTGTGAGGAGAGATTGTCATCTTTGCTTGTTCTATTTGGAAGTGGGTGAGCTTTGTCAAAGTAAAGGAGAACCCTTGATGGACCCTGGGAGGGACTTGCACAACACCAAGGCTCAGGTTGTAATTGTTCCTTTTGTTTCCTATTAATGCAAATGAGTCCATTCTTCTCAATAACTTGTTGTTTATAAGTTGTTTCATATACTCCTTGGTCTATATGTTAAATATGTTTTATCTTATGAGATTATCAAGTGCTATTTAATCGTTTGATTGTTAGTGGATGCAGGTTTCGAAGTGAAGGAGGAGCTCATCCGGATCGGCGAGGCTAGACTACTACAACAGCGCTGGACTACAGGTAGGATCTAAACACTTGATTTCTTGTATAGTAAATGCATGTTTAGAGAAGGATTGCTCTTGTTTGTCTTGTTTGTCACTAGAGAGTCTTAGGCTCCTAGGGAGGTTGATTTGTGTCCGCACTATCGACTCTTTCCGCCTAACGAAATGGCGACTGCACTAGGGAATCCATTGATGTGAAAGTCTTTTCCTTTGTATGCAACTTTGATCTGAGAAAAGTCATTTATTTTCTGGTTTTTGGCTCTGTGACTTTGTTTTTGGGTGGGTTAGCTTAGGGTTAGATTGAATTTAGTTTTTCTTGGTTTTTTCAGTAGGACGCACCCTCTGAGTCTTGCACAGTGCGTACCTGTACGCACTGTTTCTGTGTGCACAGAGCGGGCCCGCACCTGGCTTAACAGGTTGCCTGCATCCCCTGCTAAAAATTAAGAAATTTCCGTCTTTTGCATTTTTTCTCTTAGATTTTGCTTTTTCTTAGATTTTACTGCCCAGATCCATTAGTCTCTTGTCAAAAATCTTCACCTGAACTTGTTTCGATAGCATTGAGTGTTTTAGTGGATTTCATAGAAGTTTAAGCCCTAGGGTTTGATTTTTGGGTAGGTCCTGTAGTGACTTTGGCGGTAGAAGTTGTCAAGCCTTAGATCTCTCTGGTTTTTTCAGCCTTCTTAGAAGTCGAACCTGTCATAAAGTCTACCTGTGAGAGCAACTTACCTTTGAGTGGTCTCTTTGGCAAATTTCGAAGTGCTTGTTGATTGAGTATTGAATTCCATTTTACAAAAAGAACAAAAAGATTTGAGTTTTGTTTTGACTGGTCTTTTGATTCTGCATTAGCTGGTCCTTGACTTGATTGTGGTCAAGTAAAACAACCTAGAATCATCCTTGTAGGCTTTTGCCTCGTTAGGTTTGCTTTAGAGTAAATGTCTTTTTGATTTTCTTGTGAGTCAAGTTTTTCATAGATTTTATAGTTTTTGAGATTGATTTTCATTAAAATAGATTTATATGCTTTCTTAAATAACAAAAAATACAAAAACATCTCCTTTGAAAAGTTTTGTTTCAAGTAGCTTTGAGGGTTTTTGAAAGAAAAAGAGTTTTTCGTGCACGTAAGGAGTGGTCATGTTTGTATGCTTTGAAAGATAAAGAGACTTGTTTCTTTGATTGTCTTTACTAAGAAAGTTGTTTTCTATAAAATTTGCATTTTCCAACTCTCTTAGTTAGGAGTTTCATCGAAAGAGAAAAGTAACGTAAATCATATTAGGTGCATCTTTGTAGTGGTTTGAGTCGAGTCTACACACCATTGGTTTCACTTCCGCTACCTTTTGTCTTTAAGGAAAACCATAAAATTAACGCTTAAAGTAAAATCAACGTAGTAAATTTTATTTACTATGGCTCTGAAACACCAATTTAGATCAGGCTAGTGTCTTGGAGTAGGAGAGTAATAAACTCTCCAAGACAACAAAACCAAACAAGTAGCTTATCTTGTGATAGAATAAATCCAATTGTCTCATTTGTACTCTGGGAAAGCTCCTCTTAAAGGAGAAGCACGAGCTCGTGTCCGAAACAGTGAGGGGATCAATCCTCCCTCGTTGGGAACGACGCCAGACACGCACGTATTACAAACGGTAAACCTCGGATTAACCATTGTCGAGGAGCCAGGGGTCACTTGTCGGTAAACCTTGGATTATTGTCAAGGAACCGGCAAGGGGATTGAGCTTGATACTCTGCCCTTGCGTGCTGTTGGAGTGTAGACTGTTCCCCCAGGTGCATTTGTTGCGGTTGGTAACCTTAGTGACCATTATCTTTAGGATTCTACCGAGGTGACGGTGGAGGGAAGATTCCACTGTACCTGGAGCAGACATCGGCTAGACTCACTTGGATTTTCCGGGGGGTTCACTTCACTCGAGACGGTTAAAGTGGAGGAACTTGTGCCGGTCTATTCATTAAGCAGGTTGCCGGGGTAACTGTTCCACCCGCTACTTCTGTACTGAATCCAGTGATGTTGGGTTTCATCTCCAACTAGCGTTTTCGGTCTGGAAGGCTACTGTTTATGCTTGGTTTGACGCCCTAGATTCTTTAGGCATGTGATTCAGATTTGTTTGGTTCTTTAGAGACCTTAGGTGGTTTGATTTGAGATTTTACTTCGTTTTCGTGTGTAGTAGTTAAAAGTTTTTAGCTGTGGCGGAATTACCGAGACAGTCCCGTAGACTTCGGGGCCAGTCTCCTGAAGTTGTTTCTGTGGCCGAATTGTTGAGAAGATCCCGTAGACTTCGGGGTGAACCTCCTCGAGACGACCCCAGTAATCTAGAAGGTTTGAAGGTCCTTGTAACTCCTCCTAGTGGCAGTAGAGTAGGTTCACCTGAAGAAGGAGAGTCTTCGTTGGTAGTCCATCCAGATTACCAAGGTTTAGAGACAGGTTACAATCCTGAAGCTGTTGCAGTTTCTGAGCTTGTTGGTAGTTTTTCGTCTACCAGTGATATAGGCGAAGAACCTGAAATATCTGAGCCTGTTACTCCAACTTCTAGTGTTCCTGATTCACCTAGGATTGAAAGAGTCATAACCGAGAATCTTCCTTCTGGTTTGATAGCTATTGAAGAACTTACTCCAGAAGAAGAAGTAGGCCCTGTTCTTGAAGATCAACCTACTCTTGACTTAAGAGAGCGTGAATCTATCTTTTACAGTCCACCTAGGAGTACTACTTGGTATCTTTCGTTAACTAATTATCTGGACAACTCAGGGATAAGTTTTTCTCCACCTCGTACTCCTTATCAATCCGGAGGTATTTATACTCCTGTAAATATGTCTAGTTCGTCGTCCGTGTCTACTCCATCTCCTGAAACTTTCTTGTGTGGTGTTCCTTCTGTTCCTACTAGGTATCAATCACTTTCTGGTACCTTTGCGGGAGCATCTCCTCAACCCATTGATCATGGGTTATTAACTGGAAACAATGGTAATATACCATTGGGTGTAGGAGACATGTACATGATGTCAGGTTCAGTTCCCGTTTCTCAACCTCAAGGTGTTCAATTTCCGCCTGGGGGGCAGCCTCAATTAACGCTTTGGGGGCAACCTCAAGGTACACAAATTATGTCTGGGGGGCAACCTCAAGGTCAGTATGTACCTATGGTGCAATACATGCCTCAAGGCCAACCCCAGCCTCAATATGTACCCCAGCGTCAACCTCAGTATCAATATTTACCTCAAGGGTATCAACCCCAAGGGTATCAACCTCAAGGGTATCAACCTCAAGGTCAAGGTCAACCCCAGTATCAGTATTTACCTCAAGGTTATCAACCTCAAGGTCAATACTCGGGTCAAGGTTATCATCCACCTCAAGGTCAGTCATATGTTCAAGGTATGGGAACTGCACCTTTCAATTATCAATCCTATCCTCAATCCGGTTATGGATCTCAGTATCCTCAACCTGTTACGGGTCAATACCCCGGAATGATAGTGTGGAATCCTTCACAAGGTCAACAGGTGTTGCAACCAAGTATACAGTCGTTACCTCAAACTGGACAACCTGTAGTTTCTGGTCCACCCCAGCAACCGCAACCTGTCCAGTCAAGTGTTCAAACTTCTGTAACTTCGGTAGTTACTCAGCCGCCAATCGCACCTAGTACTCCATCTCAAACGGCTGCTGCAACTACCGCAACATCTACCACACTTACTTCTGGAGTATCGACAGCTCCGGTTTCTACTGTCTCTGCAACCACACCTTAGACATCTGTACCGTTGTCTGGATCCACGATTCAAACCATGGTCCAGATGCCTGTAGGGCAACCTGGTTTAAGTACTGTTGTAACAAGTCAACCACAATATACGTATCAACAGCACCAGGGACAATACCAATACGGGCCTGCTGTCCAGCAACCGGTTTACCAGTATCAACCGTATCCTGGGTATACTTATCAACAACCTCAGCAACCCCAGTACGGTCCGGTTAATCCTGGTTTTCCAGGAGGGTATAATATCCCGAATGCGATTCCTATTCCAAGTTATCCTGGATATCCTCCTCCTGGAGCTGGTCTTGTGACCCAGAGTTTTAGAGATCCTAACCGGCAATTGCCGTTTATTGCAACTTTGGATTTACCCGACTTGATGTGCCTAACGAACGATCCAATAAATTATCTTTCGTTCTGGCCGCCAATGCCCAATAAGTTGCCCAACGATATACCCAAGTTCGAAGGTAAGTCTGGAGAGGACCCATCAAATCACGTGATGACTTACCACCTCTGGTGTGCTTCAAATTCTATCTCGGATGATTCGATCCATTTACGTCTTTTCCAGCGTACATTCATTAGTCTCGCGGCCAAGTGGTACATTGAGTTACCATGGGCCTCTTTTTACAATTTCAGCGAGTTAGCTACCTCGTTCTTAACTCACTTTCAGTTGCCGGTCAGATACGATAACGGCACGGAGTTATTAACTTCACTAAAACAATCGACGTCCACGTATATTTCTGATCACATTCATGAGTGGAGACATCGAAGAAGGTTAGTGAAATTTTTTATCCCGGACCAAATCTTAGCTGAATGGTTTGTTAAATCATTGTTACCGAAGATTACTAAAGATGTAGCTAAGGCCAGAGTAGTTATTGAGGAGCAAGTCATTGCTCAAGCCTAGTATCTTGACTTAGTTTATACTCAGTCGGGTATGTTACACGAGAAGATTCCAGATCTTCCAAAATCGAATCAAATCGTTGCTGCTCCTTCGGGATCTCATGCTGCTGATGGTATGATTGGTACGGTGAACACAAAGAGCAAGAAGAAATCTTCCAAGAATTCTACTACTCCTATAATCAGCTTGCCTGATTCCCCGACAGGAGAGTCTTCTCCTGAACTTTCCGCCAATATTCATGCTGTGGAGTCATCTACAGCCAAATCAAAAAATGGTGGAAAGAAGAAAGGAAAGAAGAAGGCTAAAGCTGACAAGGCTCCAAAGGAGAAAACAAAAAAGTCGGAAACCAATGACGAAAAGCGCAAACCTCGATATCCTTGTCTTATTTGTGAAGAAGATCATTTTACAAGAGATTGCCCGCATCGGGCCGAGGTTGCGAAAATAGTTAAAGGTTCTCCCACTCCTGCTGTGTTGAAATATCCTTTTCTAAAGCAGGAGAGTAAGATGATAGGTTCTTCCTCGACTGCCAGTGAAGAATCCATATTGATGGTCTCTCATGTGAGGATTGTGACTCGGTCACAAGATTATGGTAGTAAGAATCCTGTTGATGGTAAAGAAGCAGAATCTTCTCATTCTAATCCATCAACCTCAGCTCCTGGTTCAGATCCACTATAGATCGAAAAACCTAACCCGGACTTAGTAATCAAACCGCCCGCCAAGGGTGTACTTCGGAGGTCTGCTTTCAATCCACATGCGAGAGCAGCCCAGAATTACCAAATTGTTGAGGACTTAGCTGTTTCACCCTCAGCAATGTCGGATTTAGAAGTGCTGCAATCATGCTCAGCACAACGAAAATTACTTTTGTCGGCTATAGGAGCTGTTGATATTCAGGACCCGAATCTGATAATCTTCGATCTAGAAAATAGTACACCGCGTCTCCCTCATCAGATGGCTTTCCACATTCCAGTGATAGTCAAAAATAGGCTTATTCATCGCACTGTGATTGATGAAGGAGCGTCTACGTGTATTATGTCAATTCAGTGTTGGAGATCGCTTGGTTCTCCTTCACTGAACCAATCCCCGACCATCCTTAAGGCCTTTGATGGCCGTGGGTTCCGTCCGTTTGGTATTCTACAGGAATTGCCTATAGGGGTAGAAGGTAAAACCGTTAGTCTAGATGTGGAAGTGGTTGATGCCCCTCTAGACTACAACCTTCTTTTGGGTCGAAGTTGGTCATATGCTATGACAGCGGTCGTGTCATCGGTCTTCAGAGTAATCAAGTTTCCACATAACGGCAAGATCGTGACAATTGATCAGCTGACATACTTTTCATCCGACCCAGCCTCTTCAGAGAGTATCCAGCATGTCGGTAAAATGACAATCTCTTATAGGGACGTTGGCGTAGGTTTAGTTAAAGATTCTGGTTTACTGGGAACTTTTCCTTTCCCTCCAATCAACGCAGACCCTTCATTTGCATCAATTCATATGATTACATCAGATAACGTTATTTACGACGATCCTTGGATTGTCCCATCTGAATCTGAGATAGACTCATTCGGTGATGCTATGCCTTTGAGTCCATATGAGATTGCTTATGAAGTCGTCATGTCTTTTACCGACTCACTTTCAACCCAAATCAACCAAATGAATGTGGTCAGTGAAGAGTCACTTTTCACACCAACCTCGGAACGGATAGCGTTTCCCGAAGTCGTTTCATCTGACGAGCAACTTCATGAAATCCTAAGTGTAGATGATCTACCATGGGAAGATCTTCATCATAGATCTTCGTTTTTACCTGAGGGCGATGTTTTTGAAAATGATTTTTAATTTATCTTTATCGCTGAATATGTCAAAGACGCTCAAAATCCAACGAAACATCCTGATTCAGAGTTGAATTTAGGGAATATTTCTCGTACTATTCCCGTTGACATTTCAGTGAAGCTCGGAATTGTTGAGAACATTCATATAGGTGCCTCGTGTACAGATGAGGAAATTCAAAGTTACAAGGCCCTATTCCAAGAATTCCGCAACGTGTTTGCCTGGTCCTACGAGGAAATGCCAGGAATCGATCCCACTATTGTTGTTCATGAAATCAAGACCTACCCGGACGCTAAACCCGTCCGGCAACGGTTGCATCAGATTCACCCTCGAAAAAGCAGCTGCCATTAAAACAGAAGTCGAAAAGCTGTTGAAAGCAGGTTTCATTTATCTGATCCCGCTAACGGATTGGGTATCGAATATTGTTCCGGTTAACAAGAAACAAGGAACAATAAGAATCTGTATCGACTATAGGGATATAAATCGAGCTTGTCCAAAAGACAACTATCCTACGCCCTATATCGATCAAATAATTGATGATTGTGCCGGAAGTGAAATGTTTTCCTTTATGGATGGTTTTTCGGGCTATAATCAAATCAATATTCTACCTGCCGATCAACCAAAAACGGCATTCATTTGTCCATGGGGGACATTTGCTTATTGCAAATTACCTTTTGGGCTTAAGAATGCCGGAGCCACTTTTCAACGGGAAATGTCTCATGCATTTCATGACATCAAACACATCGTCCAACCGTACCTCGATGACTTGCCTGCTCATTCTTTACATCGAGCTGATCACCTTGTCCACTTACGAGCAATCTTCATGAGGTGTAGGCATTATCGTATTCGGTTGAATCCGCACAAGTGTGTATTTTGTATAGAGGCGGGTCGATTGCTGGGATTTGTTGTTTCAAAAGCCGGCATTCGCGTTGATCCCTCGAAGGTCGAAGCTATCATTAAATTTCCTCCTCCTTCGAGCTTACGCCAACTCCAAAGTTTGCAAGGGAAAGAAAACTTTTTACGCCGATTCATTCCAAACTACGCCGAGGTCACTAAGGGTTTTACACGGTTGTTGAAACAAAATGCTCAATTCTTTTGGGATGAGATTGCCCAACAATCTTTTGATGCACTTAAGCACACGTTGACCCATGCACCGTTGCTGCATCCTCCCAACTACAACCAAGACTACTTCTTATACCTCGCGGCTTCGCATTCCACTATTGGAATGGTGTTAGTTCAAGAAGATGAATTCGGAACAGAACATGTGATATATTATCTTAGTAGGACATTAAACCCCACTGAGCTAAAATATTCGCATGTGGAGAAATTGGCTCTGGCAGCTGTTCAAGCTGTCCAGCGTTTTCGTCACTACATTCTTCTCCGTAAAACTATAGTTATTTCGGATTGCAACCCTATGATTTATATTTTGACTAAACAACTGCTAGGGGGAAAGTACTCTAAATGGATCGTTATCCTGCAAGAGTTCGATTTGGAGTTTGAAAAGTCCAAGTCTAAGAAATCCTTAGTTGTTGCGGAATTGATGTGTGATTTCCCGCATGCTGACACGGAAACTGTGGCAGAGGAGTCCATCACGGACGAATATTTGTTTCTTATCAGTACTTTAGATCCATGGTATGGGGATATCATCATCTATCTCTAGACCCAAACCTTTCGGCCTGAAGCTTCAAAGTCAGAGCGTCGAAAAATTCGTTTCCAGTCCCAACAATACAACATTATTGGAGATACACTTTATCGCCGGGGGGCAGACTTGGTTTTTCGACATTATTTAACTCATGAAGAGGCTGCGAGAGTTTTGAATGATTGTCACTCTGGAGCGTGTGGCGGTCATATGTCTGGGTATGCCACAGCTCAGAAGGTGTTGCGTGCTGGCTATTTCTGGCCGTCCATGTTTAAAGATTGTATCATTGCGGTCCGAAAATGCCACAACTGTCAAGTGTTTGATCGCAAGATGCGCGCACCACCTGCTCCTCTCCACCCTATAATTACCGTTGGTCCGTTCGCCAAATGGGGTATCGATTTTATTACTTGTAACCCTCACTCGGCCAGGGGGCATGCGTATATCATCCTCGCGGTTGATTATTTTACTAAATGGGCCGAGGCGATGCCTACATTCGATGCAAGCGGCAAAACAGCTGCAGTTTTCGTATTCAATCACATTATAACTAGGTTCGGTGTCCCGCAAGCGATTATCACTGACCATGGGAGCCATTTTCGAAACATCATGATGACTGAGCTTACAAGCCAGCTTGGTTTGCGCCACGATAGCTCTACTCCTTATTATCCACAAGCCAACGATTTGGTTGAGTCTATCAACAAGGTTCTCGTTATCATGATCCGACGAATCATTGGCATTCATTGGTCGAATTGGCACAACATGTTATTTTCAGTGCTATGGGCATATCGAACTTCAGTGAAAACTTCTACAGGGTTCACTCCTTTCCAGCTAGTTTATGGTTTGGATGTCGTGTTACCCATTGAATGCGAAATCCCATCACTTCAAATGGCTGTCGAATTACTTCCAGCTACTTCCGAAGAGGAGAAGCGTTTATTATACTTAGCTAAATTAGATGAGACTCGACGTGATGCTGCATTGGCAATCAAGACTCACGCGAAGCGAATGAAAGCTCAGTATGATAGAAATGTGACCCCTCGAAGTTTTTCGGAGGGAGACCTAGTGTTATTATATGATCAAGCTAACGATAAGCTAGGTGCTGGAAAATTCGTTCCTATGTGGCATGGACCCTACATTGTAAAGCGAAAGCTAGCAAAAGGGGCCTATGAGCTAGTAGATTTCGATGGGGACTCTTTGGGTAAACCCAGAAATGGACTTTACCTAAAGAGGTATTATGCTTAAATGGTGGGTATGGAGAATTTTTAGTTAGGTTAGGTTTTCTTTCTAGCTAGTATGTTTGTTAGTTTAGATGGTGTGCTTAGCTTAGATAGTGTGTTTTTGTCGTTATTCTGGCTTATCTTGGTTTTACTCTTGATATTGCAGATGTCGACGTCTCTCCAAACGTACATTGGATTTGTTGATGGTGCTTGTCGTAGTACACAGAATATCTCTTCCGCAGCTTGGGTTATCTATTCGCCCTCTGACGAGTTAGTTTCTATGCATGGGGTGAGCCTCGGTCAAACAACGAACAACATTGCAGAATACAGTGCAGTGGTTGAATTATTGTCTGAATCTATTTCATTCAGAATTCGACGTTTGATAGTGAGGTTAGATTCTGAACTCGTTGTATTACAGCTTAATAGAGTATATGCCATTAGAAATCCTGTGTTATTAAGGTTGTTTTTGAGAGTGCGTCTCTTGGAACGTGAATTTGATTACATTGAATATCAGCATATTCCAAGGTCTTTAAATACATTAGCAGATGCAATCTCTTCTCGAATGTTGGACAGACATTTGCAATAATCATACAAGTAAATTTAAAAACATTTGATCACATATGTTAAGCAAAATGAGCCGGTAATAATGATATATATATATATATATATATAAGTAGGAGTGTGTCAAAAAATATACATCGTCTTCGATCATAGGTTGAAAAACACCTTATGATCGGCAAAATGATAAGTACAAAAAACCAAAAATGACATATGTGTCTAAAAAGTGACTAGCCAATCACTGGTGGTGCTCTCTATACGAGACCACTGCCCGCGCTACCCTACACATGAACCCTCTGATAGGTCCTGGGACTGCAACCACATAGCGCTGAAGTCGAATAGGAATGTCATCTATGGTGGTCTCTGGTATATCCGCCGTCAGACGCTCTAGATCCCGTTCTAGCTCGACTAAGGCCTCTGCGGCCGCATCCTGTGGGGCGGGTGCTGGTACAGCTGGTACTCTTCTCTCAAAAGCCCGGAGATTGGCTGGACGCCGTGGACCTACATCTACATTTTGAAAATTTTCCACTGTCAGTTTTGAGACGATATATATAAAAAACAAAAAAAATAGATAATTTGAAAACTTGTGAAAAATAAAGTACCTCTGTCGTCCCATTGTTCTCCCTGTGGAAGAACCATGTCCAGATCATTCCGAAAATCCGCTCTGGCATAAGGAAAGTCCTGAATAGCAAAGACCTGGTCCTCTAACCAGTGAAAATAACCAGCAGGGAATCGAACAACTGCCACGCCCTCGTCAGGATGACGGGCCATCACCGTAACCCATCGTATCAGCTTTGTCTCCCGAGGACCCAAGATATCAACAGTGAGATGCTGAGGGATCAGCATCGGAACTCTCTCTAAGGCAAAGCTCACAACTAGAGGCCCATATCCAAAGGTCTTCAGTTGTCCGTTCTTTGCCCTAGTCAGTTGGGCCTTTATATTGGCCGACACAGCAGCGCACCAGTTGAAGATGGTGCCTCGAAAACAGTCAATCGCCATCCGCATTTGGGACCCAGTGGCAATATTTAAAGCGGCTGCACCGCAAATTCTGGTAACCGTGAAAGCTATAACCTTGAGTTCACGTCGAGAGATGTATTTGATTTCTACGCCTTTCGCATGGTTTTGATTGGGTATACACCAATCTGCCCGGAGACTAGCAAGGGATTGGCCACCCGGCCTAGTCCCGGCTAGATTGAGTTGCTCGCCCCTATTTGGCAAGCCAATGAGAAAGTATATGTCAGAGGGCTCTATCTCGAGCTGGTGCTCTCCGATGTAAAAGCATTGCTCATGAATGTTCCATCTCTCAACCAGCCACTCCAAGAATCTCACCTGAGCCCTCATGCCAGGTATGGCCCAGTATTTATATAATCCGCATGCTTTTAGGGCATCAATGGAGGGTTGATGATTGATTGCGGCTAAATCAACATCCTCGTGCTCTCTTTCTCTCCAATCCAACATGGTGAGTGCCCTACACACCAAGAAATGAAGATTAGAATTAATTTGGGAAAATTCAAATGGTTATTTTTGGGTTTTGGGGTTTCAAATTCTGCCCTTCGCGGGGGACGCACCCCGCGTTTAGGACACAAAGCGTCGGGACGCAGCTGGCCTGAAGGTGGGCTGCGTACCCCGACCTTTTTCTTGTGTAGGAAAAGGTCGGGGGACGCAGGTCACCCTTGGGGCACCTGCGTACCCCGCAGAGCGGTTTTTAAACCTAAAACCCCCCAAAAACCAAAACTAAAACCTAAAACAAAATTTTAATCGGATGAAATTGAAGAGGAGGATGTTGTGAAATACCTGGAAGAGACGGCGTTCGATTCTGACGGTCAGATTCTCCGCAACGACCACGGGAAGTTTCTTGCCAAAAGCCCTTTTCTCAACCTCAACAGTAAAATGGTAAAAATGACATGGTAAAAAGTCTTTTTATAGGTTTTTTGGATGAATGAATGCTATGTTTGTTTATTTTTCACCATGGAAGGATATTTTTCAATGTACTTTTGCCTATCTTAAACAGGTATGAGTAATGTGTCGTTTTTGTGTAGGACAAAGGGATTTAGAGGGAAAATTGTCATTTTTCACGAACCAAAATATCAGAGTCATCTTTTAAGCCCTTTTCTGACTCCTAAAATATGAAAAGATTGTCGAGCATTTCTTTTACACTCGTTAAAATGAAATTAAAAGACGGACCCCTTATAGCCCTTTTCTGACCGTAAAAACAGGAAAAGGTTGCCGGGTTTTTGTCGTTTCAAACTCGATACTGGAAATAAAACGACGTGTCCTTGATCGCTTTTTACTTTTCAGGTCAATGGCACTAATTATGAAATTACTCCTTGGTCGCAAGATCAAGCGGTTCCCCCAGGTATTATTTTATACTTTTTCGGGCTTGAGGGACACAAATTTATGAAAAAGTTCAACTTGGAGTCTTCTTAAGTTTTTCAGACTCTCTAAAACTGAAAAACGCCGAGTTTCTCCTATACTGGACTCGTTAAAATTTCACAGTAAAGGACCTGTTCAATTACAAACAGGAACGAACCACTCCTTCCTAGGGTTCGAATCAAAACTAGGTTGGACTCGTCCGAAGGATGAGCTTATAATCAAGCATATGTTATCCTCCTCAAGCTTGTTAAAAATAAAGAGGTACTTGCCAGAAATGGTGGGGAAAAAGAGAGAAGAATGAGCCTATTTGTTATCCTTTGTCCCAAAAGAAACTTTATTACCACTCTTGGACACGACACTTTTCATTCACCTGGGTTGGGAAATCCTTTACCTCACAGTTGATCAAACCACTTTGAAAGTCTTTAGCCGGGTTCCGGGGATTAACTTTGAGTCATTTATCACCAAGCCATCTGTGGTGTCGTTATGTGTTCAAGAGGTCTGCAAACAAAACTTTCATCTACAAAATACTTGTCATCCATTTGACCATCCCTGAGTCAGTCCTTACAACAACATTTCTTCAACTTGGACAAATGATTTCGTGTTATGGGCTTGCCTGCAACGGGTCACTTTCTATCGACATCAACACATTATCTAGAAAGATGACTTAGAAATCGTCAGTACCTTGAAGTCTGCATGCATCAATGGCAGGTTTCTCGCCTTTGACGTCAGTTTATATCATCGAATTTCGATCGAAGGATTTCGTGAGATGTTTGACATCAACTCATTCATTCACATCTCATGGATTGTACTGGGTACTTTGAGAACCATTGACATTATTGGTGGTCTCTCTCACACTTGTTAACAGTTTACATCATCGACTGGTAATCAAGTGGTTTCTACCATGTTCGAAATCAACTCATTTATTCGCATGGCTAGAATCTTACCAATTCGGGAAGCAGAAACGAAGACCCTGGATCTAGTTTCCACCATCCAGGCTACGAGGAGTTTTGTATTCATTATCTAAGTAGACTAATCATAAACAGATGGATGCGCCCATACTGTGTCTACAAAAGTCTATGATTATGATGTATTGCAAGATCATTCCTATATCAGAGTAGTTAGTTTGTTAGTTAAAGTTTTGATCTGAGTATGGGAATGCCTACCTCAGTGATGATATAATCTTATACATGTATTTTGTGTTGAAAATTGCAGGTTTTGACCAGGCTCTCCACGAGATAATCCTTGAAATGATAAAGCGCTTCACCCTTCCTAGATTCACAAAACCCTAATCTACTACAGGCTTCGCACTTTAGGGGGCAATCTGTTACACTAAAAAATGTCACCATGGCTATGTACAGTTAGTATGGCTCTATCAACAGTCATGCTATCCTCCTGGGCGAGTCTTAAGCCTCTGCTCTCCATGTCAAACTTCAAAAGAGAGAGAAAGTCTTTATAAATGTATTTATCTCTGGGTACGTAGGTTCTCTCAACCTTGCCTGCGGGTACACACCTAATGTTCACAATAACTGCATCCTTAGACGCTCTGTATGTAAAGGGGCAGGTGTGTCCCCCTGTAAAGGTCAAAATGCGCAAGTTTCATCTTTAAAAAGTTACTTGTGGTCATTTCTAGAGCATTCTAGAAGGTTGTTTAATGAGTATTGGGCGCCTCCAGATGGTTCATGTATCCCTACCAAAGAGGAACTTATCCCATCAAGAGAGGAGCTATCCCATCCAAAGAGGGGATTATCCCATTGATGGTGGACCTGATTAACTTCCTCTTGAGCACTATAAATGCAGGCATTGGGCCAGAAGGAGGGGAGGTTGAAAGCTAAACATTTCTAAGGGTAGATGCTGCAGGAATTAGGACTCCCATTTAGAAGCTTGTGAGGAGAGATTGTCATCTTTGCTTGTTCTATTTGGAAGTGGGTGAGCTTTGTCAAAGTAAAGGAGAACTCTTGATGGACCCTGGGAGGGACTTGCACAACACCAAGGCTCAGGTTGTAATTATTCCTTTTGTTTCCTATTAATGCAAATGAGTCCATTCTTCTCATTAACTTGTTGTTTATAAGTTGTTTCATATACTCCTTGGTCTATATGTTAAATATGTTTTATCTTATGAGATTATCAAGTGCTATTTAATCGTTTGATTGTTAGTGGATGCAGGTTTCGAAGTGAAGGAGGAGCTCATCCAGATCGGCGAGGCTGGACTACTACAATAGCGCTGGACTACAGGTAGGATCTAAACACTTGGTTTCTTGTATAGTAAATGCATGTTTAGAGAAGCACTGCTCTTGTTTGTCTTGTTTGTCACTAGAGAGTCTTAGGCTCCTAGGGAGGTTGATTTGTGTCCGCACTATCGACTCTTTCCGCCTGATAAGGTGAGCCTTGGAAAAGGAATCCAATATGAAGATGTGAGCCCCAAATATAAACCTAAATATGATAAAACAGTAGGTATGCAATATGGTCAGGTTAGGATGAGGACTCAGGACTTCAGAAAAAGGAGAAGAAGAAACTCAAAAATCTTTTTCAAAGTCACATGTAGAACAAAAGGCAATAATTCTTCAGTATCAAGATGTCCTCAATATTTATCATACTTATAAAAATAGGGCCAAGAGTTTACAGGTAATATTGGCTCTTGCACAAGAGTAAAATAACAATCTTAAAGATGAGTTATCATCTGGAGCTCTACATTTGAAAGTTGTAGAAGAGAAAGCACACCACTTAGAAAGGGACAAGAATGCCCTTGAGTGGGAGAGGGAAAATTTAATCAAGAAGATGATCTTACTAATGGAAGAAATAACTTCTACACATAACGAGGAACAAATTCTTAGAATGCGATTGCAAGAGGAGATAGCCTAGAACAAGAGTATTTATGTAGCTCTTAAAAGCTTCCAACAAGCCTTTAGTCAATCACAAGAACAGGAGAAAGTTATGACATTAGAGATACAAGTAGGAAATGAGAGGTTGAAGGATTTTGATAGAATGTTTGATGCAACTCTAGAAAGAATCCAATAGGCATTGAGTTAATCACAGGAACAAGATAAATTTCTGATACTTGAGTTATAAGTGGAAATTGAGAGGCTGAAGGATGCAAGAGAAGAAAACAAAAATATTAAAGATGAGTTATCAACTGGAGCTCTACACTTGAAATTTATAGAAGAGAAAGAACACGACTTAGAAAGGGACAAGAATTCCCTTGAATAGGAGATGGAGCATTTAGTCAAGGAGATGAGTCTGCTAGTGGAAGAACTAACTTCTACAAGTAACGAGGAACAAAATATTAAAATAAGACTTCAAGAAGAGATTGCCCAAAATAGGAGGATTGATGCAACTATGATAAGCTTCGAGCAGGTATTGAGTCATTCATAGGAGCAAGACAAAGATCTAACAATAGAGATACAAGTGGGAACTAAGAGGTTGAAGGATGCTGACAGAAAAATAAAGCTTCTAAAGGAAGATATTTTCCAATTCTGAAACAAAAATTATGATATTGTAGAGAAAATCTCTTATGCATCAATGTCTATTAAAACTCTAGAAAATGAAGTATCTAAATTGAAGCAAGGAGAGCTCAATTTGTTGGATGAAGTGGCACTTTGTCTCAACCAGAGAAATTCTCTACAATGAGAACTTTATTTCTCAAAAGAGGAAAGGAATGACCTAGACAAAATATTTTAGATAATCACAAGGAAAATCAAACTATTAGGACTAGACCTAGAGAATATTTAGTTGTGTTTTGTTAGTTTGCAAGATGACAATAAAAAAATTAAGGGAACTTTTCCAAAACTATGAGGAGGAAAAGTTAGTAATGTTAAATATTGTTGAAAAAGTAGAGGATGAGCTTAAAGATAGAAACACATATCTAGAAAATGTATTGTCATCTCATACAATAGAGATATAGAGGCTTGGAGATGAATTGAAAAAGAAACAATTACTTGCCCAGGATCTGTGGTCTCTTTACTTTTTCGAATGACACAATTTCCTCACAAAGGGAAAATTGTCAAAGTAGACCAGTTGTCTTATTATACTTCAGACCCTACTCTTTGGGTAGCATACATTTTGTCGAAAAAATGAATTCTCCTTATGAGGATATTGGTGTTGGTTTTCTCAAAGACTCATAAATGATGGGAACATTTTCACTTCCTCCACTGAACTTTCCTTCTAATTTTTTCGAGGATAACATAATTACGTCAAGCATTATAGAATCTTCTAATATGTGGATAGTTCCTTTAGAGTCTGAATTGGCCTCCTATGGCGATGAGATGCCCTTAAGCCCATTTGAATTGGCTTACTAGGAAATTCAATCATTTTCCGACCCGTCATCTCTTAATATTGATCGAGTGGATGCGATCAGTAACAATTAATCTCCTTTACCTTGGTTAGCACTAGTTTCACTTCCTAATACTTTCGAAAACACATTTCCAACTGAAGAAATTATTATGGAGGTCATGACTTCGGATGAAATTCCATGGAATGATTACCATCATCATTCATCTTTTCTACCTAACCCAGATAAATCGAGAATGATTTTTGAACTATGTTTTCGCTTGAGATTGTAGATAGTCTGAAATGGTCAATGTTAGTTTTTCATGTTGAATCTAAAAGGAATTTGGGAAATATATCTACAAGGATTACAGTTGACATCTTAGTCAAAATATGAATTATTGAAAATATTCACATAGGTGCTTCGTGCTCATTCAAAGAAATTCAAATGTATAAGGCCCTATTTTAAGAATTTTTTGACATCTTTGCCTGGTCCTATGAGGAATGCTAGGAATTGACCCAAGCATTGTTGTGCACAATATTAATACTTACATGGATGAAAAACCTATCAAAAAATGATTATGTTCGGTGCATCTATGAAAAGCTACTGCGATTAAAGCTGAGGTCCAGAAATTTCTCAAAGCAATTTCATCTACCTAGTTCCCTTGACTGATCAGGTGTCTAATATTGTACCTGTTAACAAGAAATGGGAATCATTAGAGTATGCACTGATTATAGGGATATCAATAAGGCTTGTTCGAAGGAAAACTATCCTACTCCCTATATCAATCAAATCATTGACGATTGTGTCAAAATGAAATGTTTTCATTTATGGACGGATTTTTGGGCTATAACCAAATCAACATACTCTGAGCTGATCAACAAAAAATTGCATTCATCTGTCCATTTGGGACTTTTTCCTATCGAAAACTCCCATTCAATCTAAAGAATGTTGGTGAAACTTTCCAATGAGATATTGTTGGGCGTATCCCAACTTGGCCTAGATTTTAGCAAAAACTCTGCGTTTTGTGAGGCGGAGCATGTAGTGGAGCGTGTAGCAGAGCGTGAAGTGGACCATGCAGTGGAGCATTTTGAATATACCACGTGGTGTCGTAAAGGCTTTGGGGTGGGTCGAAGCCCATCCTTTTCGTAAAAGTATGTGATTTTGTAACAGGTCAATCATTTTGGGACCATAGTTTCTTTTTTTAGGGAGTCCATGGTATTTGGACCATGGTATTTTGATGATGTAACCCTAAAATGTAACCAGTATATAGGGTAAAATAATAAGAAGAGAAAAAATCTTTGATCCAGATCAGTGTTATGGGTAAATTATTGTGATCTGTAATTTGGTAGAGAAGGCGAGGCTCTGCAGCTGAGTGCACAGAGGCATGAGTCTGCATCTAAATTCACAAACAACTTACAACTTAGTTTGTAGGCTAATAACTATTTGTTGTTCAAATATTTATTATATTAAGAAACAGGTCTTGTGGACGTAGCGTTACACTAGGGTGAAACATGATAAATTGGTGTTTGATGTGTATATTTTCTTATTATCTATTGTAGAGTAGGAGTTATTATAGTTTCATTTTACTTCAGCACAACTATGGTTTATGGTTTTATATCGTACCATTAAGAGATTAATCTAATATGGCGAACTGATTTATAAATGATATGAATAAGATAACATAATAATACCACATCTCCTAGTCACTCAAGGCTGCAGAAACTGTTGGGCAGAGGATCCCCCAATAGCAGGTTTCTGGGGCTTGTAGCCCAAGTTCTGGTCAATGTAATGTAAAGACCCCGCAAAATGCAGGTGCGGAGTGTGAGAGTCTAGGGTTTTCTGCCCTAAAATAATGTAATTTAATGTAGAATTTGTTGGCCTACCCATGGTCCGTGGACCATGGGATTGTATAAATAAAGTGAGGCTCTAAGTCTTAGTCTTATTTTTGGAGTTCTTAGCTTGGAGAAGTAATATGGGTTTTGGATGTTGAATTAGATCTGAGTCTATAAGTCCGAGACTTCGGTGGTAGTAGTAGGAAGAGGCTCTGCAGCTGAGTGCGTAGAGGCTTGGTAGAGTCTCCAGCTGTGTGCGCGGACCCCTACAGCTGAGTGCGCAGGGCGGATTTGGGATTCTAATCGAACAGAGGATTAATAAAGGGTAAGTTGATTCTGGAATTCTTTGTGTTTATTACTTTTGTGACATTTATGAATCCTTTTATAGTTTATGGTTGCGCGCACTGGCTATAAATGTCGAATGATTAATGGGAATTTTTGGTATATGTAATTAAGTTAAGATCTATAACAATAAAACAGTTAGGATAAAGGATCTAGACAATCCCTCTTCACCCTCTTTACAGAGCTACGTGGAAGGAGTCGCACTAGTTGCGAAGGATAGATAGTTGCGTGAAGCAGCGCTAGAGTGTAGGATCGGGTCACAAACTTCCTAGACCTCATCAAGACATCCCTCGGATGAAAAAACATGGTTCCAGCACCCTCCCATACTACCTTGGGTGAGATCTCAGTCCCTCCGCGGACTGTTGCCAAAAGGGCTAGTAGTTTCAGGATTTTTTGGCTAAATCACTTCCAAACCTGGGTCAAGCCCCAATAAGCCAACAAATGGTTCCGTTGCTGGGACCAAGATCTGCCTAAGGGATGTCTGATGTTGGAACACTGGGATCCCACGAAGGAGGAAATTGAAGAGTGGTTGGATCAGAAGATTCACGAGTTCGTGATATAGGAAAATAGAACTACGCAACTATCTGAGAAAAGGTGGTTGGATTGCTATGTGTATACAAAAATCCACGAGATCTTCTTTGCATCCTTTCCATCAGAGCTGTATGATTGGATCACGAGGTTAGTCGACAGCCAGGGAAGGTACAAACTCGATCAATCGATAGTGTGGACTTCGGAGTTAGTGCACAGACTAGAGGCATGAGAAGATAAGACCGCGTGAGCTGTGGACCATTGGTTCGACTGGATAATAGGAGGGTTTATCACTGAGTTCACTATAGACAGGACCGTGAGCTATAGAGAAGAAGAAGAACATTTTCTCAAGGGACCATGAGGTAGGTATATTGAATCCTTAAATACTTGGATTAAGATGTTGTTATGTGAGAAGCAGATTATGCGAATACATTAATGTTTGGAATGACACAGAGTGGAAAGATCTACAAAGGTACCGAGGGATTAGGAAACAATCCCTTAATTTCACCTTCGCGTGAGAGTGAGGAAGAGTTCACTTGAGTTTCTCCGAGAAGTGCGGTCAGTTTGATAAAGCATCGCATTCCGCAGTTATCCACTCCACTTACGCCATCACCCATTTCACCCACTTCACCTCCATCTTCACCGACCCCACCTCTACCAAAACCCTAGTTCAGCATTGTGAGCACAATCAAGCTACCCATATTCAGAGGAGTAGGGAATGAGGATCCAAATTAGTTCTGGTTCATGGTAAGAGAAGTTTGTGAAGTACAAGGGGTCACAGACGACAACATCAAGAAGGCTACATTGGTGAGCGCACTGCAGGATCGCGCGTTGACATGGTATATCAAACACTCTAATGATCACCCAAATGTAGGAATAGCGGAGATCCAGAATGCGCTGAATAGAGATTTTCGCTGGCTGAAATCAGAGACGCAATCAATCATTAGATTTAAAGAGATCGTGATGCTTCCAGGCGAGACCCCTTGGGATCTAGATCAGTGGCTGAAGAGTACAATCCTCAAGGCTAATATGATGCTAACGGATGCACAACACCACACATGGTTTGTGGCGTCTTTGAAACCACACTTGAGGATGGCGTTGTCACAGCAGAAGATTTCAACCCAAGCAGAAGTGTTGGAAATGTCTATGAGGTTGCATGAAACACCAATACAGGATCCAGGGTTGGGAGTCCAAAAAATCCACGCGCAACTCTAGAATCTATGCTTGGAGATGCAATGCTTGAAGCAGGATAGGGTGCCACGACTAGAGGTGCGTGAAGAAGTGCGGTGCATAAAATGCAAAGGCCATGGCCATGATAAAGACCACTATCCAGTATTCGCGAACTACTTGGCAGGAGGGTGGCCAATGCCATTGAAACCAGAGGCACAGGCAGGGCCAAGTGTGGCACTCGCGCTCTGGTGCACAATCTGTCAGATAGGAGGAAAACAAATGACATATAACTATTATTTGTTGCAGAAGTATACACAGACTCTGCAACAACTATTTTGTAATTTCTGTAGGTCGGCGGGCCATGACGAGCGTACTTGTCGCAGCTAGGAATTGATGATGGAGCGGACCCTAGCCTATAGAATGTAGACAAAAATGCAAAGCTTTGACCCAACCGCAGGGATGGCGCGCACTAGATTTCAGGGCTGAGGTCGAGGACGAGGAGGAATGGGACTAGGAAGGGGCCGCAGGCAGTTAATCTGTTACAATTGCGGAGGACCAAGGCACTATGCCCGCAACTGTACCAACCCAATGAGACTGTCTTGTTCGTACTGTGCTCAATTTGATCATGAAATGGTAGATTATCATATTTTGATCGCACAAATGCACGAGAAAGGATTACTTCAACCTACTCCGGCTCAAAGTATTCAAATGATGAGGTCTGAACCGCGTGAAGAAGACCTAAATGTGAATATGGTGCTCAGAAGTGGCATGACCACACAGGAAGATAAGGGGAACCAACCTGAGGAGGATAGATGGGTTCACAAGGCTCCTACAAAGGAACCTGAGTTTGACTTGGAACACGCAAAGGAGATGTTTATGGAAGCTAAGAAGAGATTTTCTAAGGCCTCTACTTTAGGTAGTAAGGATCAATCAGAGCTAGGAATGGATCCTTCTATGCTTACTACCTTTTTAGAGACATGCATGAAGTTGCTGCGCAACAATAAGGCAGTTAAATCACTACAAGAGCTGATCACTAGATGTGCAGGGTCGGGTGAACCGCGTGTAGTCTGGAAACTAGGAAAGCATACATTGCACACTGGGAGGGAAATGAGATTAACGACACAGATTGGTGAATACGAAATGGATCAGGTAATCCTAGACCTAGCTTTGGACACAAATGTGTTACAAAAGCAGACATGGGAATGCATGGGTAGGCCCGCATTGTAGTGGTCCCCGATTCAATTGCGAATGGCGAACCAGCAAAAGATATTGCCCATGGGGAGGTTACAAGGGGTAACAGTTGATATCGAGGGCGCGAGCACACAAACAGACTTTGAAGTGATAAAGATTGTGGATGATATCAATCCTTATCCTGCGTTGCTAGGAATAGACTGGGCCACTGATATGAATGGAGTCATCAACCTGAAAAAGCGGAAGATGATATTCGAGAAAAAGTCCCTACGTGTAGTAGTTCCACTAGATCTAGCCGAAGGAGCACGCTACACTGAACCTGTGCATGACGATGACAGCGACGATGAGCTAGATTGCATTTACCAGATCACGGTGCAAGATCAAGATTGGGTGAACCTGATTGAAGATGGGAGAATCTCATGGGAACGCGACAGTTCTTGTACTTTGGATTTAGATGAAGAAGAAGAACGCTGGTATAACCAGTTGCACGAAGTGACAATGCTGACTTGCAACATGATGATTAGATCACTACGGTGCGTGATAACAGAAGCAAGGGAACTGCCAACATATGATGGGGTAACAACGGTGGATGAATTCTTAGAAAAATTTGAAAGTGCAGTACCAGAGCAGTAGTGGTACGGTGCGCTGGAATGGGCGTTGCGCATGACACTTGCACGATGGTGGAGTACACATCAAGAGACTATTGGAAACTGGCGCAAATGTAGAATATGGATGCACTTACGATTTGGAAGTCCCTAGTGTCAAATAAGAACCGGGAAACCAGGACGAAGTAGCTTGCTCTCCCACCTATGTCGATGGGTGCAGACGAGTGTTGTGCAAGTACGTCCCAGACTAAGGATTGAAAATCAGAACCAAATGCGGAAGAAGGAAAAGTGACACCTATCCCATGTCAGGGAAGTCAAAAAGCTGTGTGGAATCATGAACAAAGTTCACCAGGTGAGACGAACTAACTAGGACCTACAGGTACCAACAGTTCAATGGGCCTATAGGGCCATGAACAAAAATCGGAGCGCGGAAGTGATCCCAACACTGATGAGAGGAGAGGAAACCATAAGAGTAGAGGAGTATCCCAATACCACCACTCCCATACTTGGGACAACATGCGAGGACCAGCGCGAATAAATTATGCAGCTACACAAAGGCGGACATATGTAGATTCAGGAAGACATTCAGCAAGGGAACTTGAAACTTCGTGAGCTTGAAGAAGCGTGGGCATGACTGAAGCAGAGAAGCATGATAATAGACGCGGAAATCAGAAATCTAGATATCAAAATCACGCAAACATGTCACGTCAACAGAAGGGAAGGACAAGATACCACCTCATTAGAAGATTGTCACCGAGAATTTCTAGCTCTACTACCATGGCTACAACCGTACCTTATCAAACAAAGTAACTAAGGGAGCACATTGTACCAGGAAGAACGTGATGTGTTGACTAACGCAAGGGTAACTAAGGGAGGCCCACGACCAGATTGAAAGGTGACTTGAAGCCTCACACCACAAGTGCAACCACCTAACCATCTGTAGGAAGCACAATCTCAGCACTCCTAGCAGTTGAGAGAGATCACGGGACTATAAACAAGTCTATAGGAGAGCTGCGTGGGAAGAACGTTACGCTTAGGGTCAGTATGTCACAAGGGTTGCGCTCATGCATAAGGGGTTGTGCTGCTACGTGGGTAGGCTGAAAGATGACCGTTAATGTCATTGTTCATGACAAGAGGTCTAATTTAAGGCAGAAAGGAGTGGGCAGTGGGCAATTAAGACAGGAATTAAGAGCTAGATTGAGGACGATCTGCCACCAAGAAGGTATTAATGACTCAAAAGTGGAGGGAATGGTCAAATTCAAATTCAAGGGCTACTATAAAATCCCTTGGGGTAGCCTCGAGGCAACACTTGGTTGTTTAAGAGTTGAGCCAGTATAGAGCATTGAGCTCCAAGCATTCTTGCCGCACTTGAGTACATGACCGAACGGATCTAGTATAGACAAAATGACGGCTACAAGAACCAGAGTGTGATTTGCGGAAGTTACCCCAAAGCCCCGTATAATCCAGGAGGAGACTAGAGAGGTGACAAGAGAACTAGAGGTTCCAAAGTCACCCCACACATTGTGACCACAGAGAGACAAGTAGACAATAGGGCCAATCCGAGTATCACCATAGAACCCACGGTTTAGTAAACTGTCAATGGAAGAAAAGGGCAAAGCCATCACCTTTGAAACAGAGGAGGCGGAGGAGGATTTGAAAGCCTTGATTACCCAAATCGAAGCATAGGATGATGAGGTGGAAAATGTCTCCCAAGTGCCCTCGGTGATAAAGTTACCCCCCTACATCCCCTTGTGGAAGGGGAAATCCAAGATACCAAAGGACCTGGAGGCCATGAAGAGTGCGCTCTAGAACTTGCTCCTACCTGATGAAATAAGGTTTGAAGGTCCGTCGTTGGGGCGGGCACCTATTATGAAGTTCGAAGACTAGGACCTTGTGAGATGATGAGAAGTTCCCACAGTTGGTCGCGGAGAAATTACTAAAGTAGAAATGGCTACAGGGTGTAGAGAAGGCAGGGCTACTCCATCTACTATGGATACCCCACTAGCACCACGTGCCCATCACTATTTTTGTCATCCGGAAACTATTGTCTCTAATACATGATGGGTCTCTCTAGTTGGAGGAGCCGATTCTCATCACGACCAATCTAATTCATTGGATTTCTTGGCTGTCGATCAAAGGAAATGACCCCACAGCCATAACAGAGAAGAGCAGCAACTTGACCCTTGCTGAAGCTATGAAGGCCAAATATAAGCTGGGGAAGAGGAAGTGAGGGTACACAACTGCAAGCGTCAAGGACCAAGGGGTGCATGTAACCACCCAGCTTCTTGCTGGCAAGCTGATGAGGAAATGTCATGCAGACGAAGTGCCAGCATCCGTCATTGCGTTGGCAGAACAATGCGTAGAGGGGGTCAAGTTCAACTGGGCGCACTTCCTCTATAATGTGTTTTTGAAGAACTATAGAGAAGCCCAAGAGCAGGGTAAGACCTTCCACTATGCATGGTTGCTCTTATCCATCCTGTTGGTTGCAAGAGAGCTACCGGAAGACATCCAGTTTCCCGCAATTGAAAGTGACCTACCCGCAGTTGCACAATACACCTCGCTCTGGGCAACAAAAGACGTGATGAGGATTCGTGAAATAAAGGTGTTTTGGGTGTTCGTATAAGCGAGCATACGAACATGGATCAACCCTAGGCCACTCTTTTCTCCTACAGTCCACAACAGCTTACAAAGCGCGGCAGAGTTCAAGGCTGATATGCACAACCTGTATATCTAAGCACGAAAGGATCCAACCCAAACATGGGTGAATCTTCAATTCATTGCAATGGATGATGCAATCTTTGATGTGATGGCGTCATGGTCTCTAGAGTGGCACACTCCAGACTTGGTGAAACTAGAGAAGATCGCAGCGCAAAAACGATAAAAGGACACCAAGCTATGTCTCGCACAACTGGTGGAGCAAAAGTGCCAGGAACAAGAAGCGGCCATGTAGCGGAAGGTGGCTGAGGCAGTAGTGGCAGCACAAATGGTAGAGACCACAACCGCGCCCACCGAAGAGAATGAGGAAGGCTAGGAAATGTCCACGGAGTAGGACATATAACGGGAGGCTAAGACAGAGAAACGTAGGGACCTTGGACCAAAATCAACCCAACTCAAGAGGCCGCGTGTCGAGAAGAAGCCAACCATGGGGAAAAAGATAAAGGCAACAAAGACCTCCGAGGGAGACCTTGTTGACATTGACAAACCAGTTCGTGATGCCACCAAGGATGCTTTTGAAGAATTGGTGACATAGCAAAAAACTGTGTTGGGGGCGCTCAAAGCACAGCTACAAGCATTACAGGTGTGACCCCCAGGAATGATGACACCACACCTTGTGGAAGGTGCATATGAAGCCGAGGAGATGTTGCGCGTCTACACGATGAATACCTTTGTGTTACCAGAAGGCGTCGTGTCAGCAGCAGCTGAGGGTGATATGAGGGGCTTGGGGTTGAATTTGGTCGCCCTCCCTGGGGAAACCCTATAATAGCTACAGGATGGGGCAACTACTGAGCTTCACACTAGGGAGGGTCGCGCCCTCCAAGTCGTGAGCGAGAAAAAGTTGAATTTAGAATCGCTCACCGTGCAGTGCGACAACCTGGTCGTACAAACACAGGGATTGGAATAGGCCATGGAAGAGGCTTGTAGCAGCATACCAGAGTTGGTCATGCCAGTGGAACTCCCAACAAAAAAAAAGATTCACCAACTAGTGGCTAGAATCCGCCAGGCCCAAGAGGAGGCTGGGAAGGTTCAGTTGGAGCTGAACCTGTAGATTGTTGAGCTGTGCCTGAAGGCGCATCCCTCTACAACCCCAGAAGTTAGAGAGCAATGCCATCGTGCCATTCAATCGAGGTTGGAAGCGATAGAGAATATTGTATAGGACTGTACGGGATTATTGGATTTGTCCCTCTTCACGCTCACCTCACTGTAGGAAGATCCAACTATACAATGTCTGGAGACAGAAGCATTGCAGTTACAATAAGCATATGACAAGATCAGGGGGTCCGCACAGATGGTCGCCCTTACTCACTGACTGGCCAAGACAAAGGAGGCCCAGGCCCTCAAGAAACAGGTGGACACCGCACGCCAGAAAGAATCAGTGCCTAAAGCACGAATCCAGCCTTGGCCAGATTAAAAAACTACTTTTTCAACTCGTATTTTCAACTTATCTCCCTACGATTTTACTCAAATTTCAAGTGGGAGCACTTGTTGGATGTAGAATTAAACTCCTCATCGAAGGAGTACCCATGCTGCATACTTTTGATGGACCCTACTACACAAAAAAATGAGAAATACATGAAAAGACGTGATTGCAATCACATTTTTCATGTACTTCTCATTTTTCATGTAGCAGGGTCCATCGAAAGTATGCAATATGGGTACTCCTTAAATGGGTAATTGAATTTTTCATCCAACAAGTGCTCTTTCTTGAAATTTGAGTAAATCCATAGGGAGATAAGTTGAAAATATGAGTTGGAAAAGTAGTTTTTTAATCTTTTTACTTTTTAACTGCAAAAATGTTGAATCATATCCCATGGTTTACATCATCATCTTGAAGCCTACTAGTTCTTATAAAGCTGATTTTGGTTGTACATTTTTTTTAAGGCCCATTTTAAACCTCAAAATTTCTCTAATGCGAGTATCATCCCAATACTAAAAAATCTTACAATCTCTGCAAAATGGTCATCTACCATAGTCGCAACAAAAAGTTGTAGATCTAGAAGATTATATTCTATATTAGCTACATCCTCTCCTATGGTCATGTGCAACAAACGTGTTAGGATCTAGCAATACTAAGAGGGCGGTTGAATGAATATTGCATGAATATTACAAGTTTTTTCAAGATGCTAACCCTCCAAAATTCAATACAGTAACAACACATGAAAAAACTCAAACAGAGACAATTCCACATAAAGACATCAATGTTTTAGTTGGAAACTCTTTGAGGTAGGTAACCATTGAACTATTCACTTGCTTCTTCTTCTCTATTAATTTAAGGATTTTCTGAATTACAATCTTCAATTAGCCTCTACTAGTAGTAAGGATCCCCTACTCCTTAGAAATGAATTTGGTTGGCCATAACCAACAAGGAGCCACTACTCATACAAAATTATGGTAAGAATTCACTTGCTTGAGGCCACAACTTCAACGCACATATAACTTAGAAGTTTAAAAGGAAATTTTGAAACAGATACAACAACTAAAAATACAAAAGAGAACTCCTATGGATAACCCTTCAGCTACCACTTGGAATAATCTCATCACTTTTCTAAAGGATAAAACAATCCTCCACAATTTTCCCTAAAGCTAAGTCTTCAATCCCTACACAATAATCTGATTTTTTTTTTATCTTTGAATAATTTCTTTTGACATTTTCACTGATATGCTCTAGCCATTGAATACAAAATCCTTCTCCACACACAAAGCATAATTGATCTTACACACATAAAGGAACCAACCTCGACACCTGAAACCAATCTCCTATAAGTGATTTAATGGAGTGATTAAAATAATAAATGCAATCAGAGCAATGGATAGCTAATCATTTGTGTTCATACATTATATATTGCATTCAATTCATAGAAATTTTCTCCTTGACTTGATCCACCATTGTCTTCATTGAATCAGAGATATTTGTTAACTTTAATCATTTTCAAAATGAAGAGAAATCTTCCTCAACTTTTTGACCAAATACCAAGTGAAAAAACCATATAAAAATCCCATGGAATTAATTGAGTGCACACACATTTTAGCAAATACACCTACAAAATTCCTTCCTTAGATGAAAATAGAGGATTATCGCTAGGATAGTATGAGCATGCCAGCGAAAATGTTGTTATTTTTTCTCTGTGGAAAACTTCTTCCTAGAGAAGATGCCATAAAGTATGTAGCCTCCTCCCACCAAATTTTCATCTCAGCTTCAAGACAATAATTTGGAACCTTGACACATTGTAACAATCATATAAGATCATACGTTAGACCAATACAAGGCACAATAACCATGATTACAAGGAAAATAGTTTCAAATACTTGTGGACATCAATGGAAACACTACAATGCCAACAAGTTCCCCCTTATACATTGACGTCAACTTGAACCTGATCTTCCCTCTTAAAACTAACCTTTGAAGTTGAGCTCAATACACTTTCCCCCTTTGACATCAATGGAAAGGGGAAATTTAGAGGAATACATAGTAGGAACATAGCAAGAGGCAATACATCTCATGGACAAGATACAATGCAAACTTTAACATACTCCCCCTAAGAAGTTGCCTCATATGATCCCCCTACATGAGTGAAAATCTATGCACCATTGGGAAGTAACAAAGAAGAAGCAAGCAAAACAATTCATATTGCAATGAAGTACATTTCGTGAAGCAACCACCATCAAATTTAGAAGCTTTTTGCATATTATTGAGCAATCTTTGAGATAGGTTCTAGTGCCATATAAAAACTTCTTAATGCCTTCGAAAAGGTACCACAATAATTTGTGTCTAAAATGTTCAAAAATCTCCCTTGGAAGTGCTTAGTGAAGGTGTGTTGCAATTTTTCATTTGTGGCCACATACTCCAACCTCGCAACTTTATTGACCACCTTATCTTGTAGAAAGTGATACTTGATTGGTATGTGCTTTGTCTTGGAGTGAAGAACTAGATTTTTGGAAATGTTGATCGCACTAATGTTGTCAACCATGATAGGAAGAATATCAATGTATTTAACTTGCATATCTTGAAGAGTCTACTGCATCCATAAAATTTGGGCACAACAAGTGGTTGTTGCTACATATTCAACTTCAGCAATAGACAATGAAACGGAAATTTTGTTTTTGTTTTCCCAAGAGACCAAGCAACTACCCAAAAAGAATGCTACTCCTTAACTGCTTTTCATGTCATTAATGCTTCTCCTAAATTTATTTTCATGTCATGAGTATAAGTAATCAAACTGAAACATTTACCTTCAGGATACCATAAACCATATTCAAGAGTTGTTTGGAGATATTTAAAAATCCTCTTGACTACATTTACATGACTTTCCTTGGGATTATCTTGAAATCTTGCAACCAACCCTACAACTTGTATTATGTCAAGCCTAAAGATTGTTAAATATAGTAGGCTACCAATCATTGATCAATAAATGAACTGATTTAACTCATGAGATTCATCATATTTTCTCAATTTGCGGCTAGTCACCATAGGTGTGCTAGCTGGTTTGCAATCCTCCATGCCAAATTGCTTCAATTTCTCTCTTAAGTACTTGGATTGATAGATTAATGTTCCTTTATTTGTTTGTGTAACTTTCAACCCAATGAAGAAGGTCAACTCACCCAACGTTGATATTTTAAACTCCTTTTGCATGTCTTTAGCAAATTTGTGGCCTAATTCCTCCAAGTCACTCCCAAAAATAATATCATCTATATACACAGTAGTAATTAGAAAATGATCATCTTCAAATTTGACTTATATGTTTTTGTCCATTACTCCTCTTTTGAAGCCTTATTGTTGTAGGTATTTCTCCAAATTTTCATGTCAAGCTCTTGGGGCTTGTTTCAACCCATAGAGAGCATTTTTAACCTACAAACTTGATTCCCATCATTAGTCAATTGAAATCCTTTTGGTTTTTCTATGTAAACTTCCTCTTCTAGTTCACCATTCAAGAAGGTTGACTTGATATCCATTTGATAGACTTTTACATTATTATAACATGAAAATGCCAAGAAAATTCTAATAACATAAAATTTAGCTATTGGTGCAAAGTTCTCATAAAAAACAATACCTTCTACCTAAGTATACCGTTTGCATATCAATCTTGCCTTATTTCTCACCACTTTACCTTCTTCAGTGTGTTCTTGTCGACCCACTTGGTTTCAGTAACGTTATTGTATTTTTTCCTTGGTACATGCTCCCATGTGTTGTTCTTCCCAATATTATCCAACTCCTCATTCATTGCCTTGATCCAATACTTATCTTCACTATCCTCACTAAATTTCATGGCCTCTACGTGGGATAATAAAAAAAAATGCATTTGGTTTGAGTTTCTTGACAATTTTCTACTGGTTTTCACTCTTAGTTCTTTATTCCTAAGGATTTGACTTTATGGGAGCTTCATTTATATGTGTCTTGGTGGGGCCTTCTATGTAGAAGGGATCTTCTCTTATTCTTCCTCTTCCTCATCCTTTTCTAACACTTCTTGGTCCTCATATTCCATGAAGTCATAATCAGCTTCAAATTCTTCGGAGTCTTCATATTTAGGCAATACCTCATCCACCACAATATCAGTGCACTCCACTACCTTTTTGGTCCTTTTCTTGTAGCATCTGTAACCTTTTCTTTTGAATGAATAGCCAATAAAGACACCTTCATCAAGTTGTGAATCAAACTTCCCAATCTTGTCATCATTCCTCTTTATGTAACACTTGCTCCTAAAAAAATTGAAGCAATCCACTCTCGTTGGTCTCTCTTTCCATAAGTCATAAGGAGTTTTGTCACTATTCAGCCTATGGAAGATCCTCACTACAACAAAAAAGTTCACTAGTGACAATCTATGGTGATGGTCGTTAAAAGAGCGTTGTTGTAAGTGCATATAGTGATGGTCCTTTAAGGCTTATCACCAAAGCCATTTTCAGTGACACTTTTGGTGAGGATTTTTAAAGTACCGTCACTAATTATCTCTTTGGTGACACTTCTAGTGATGATATTTTATTGACCCTCACCAATTCTCTTTCTGGTTACTTTTGGTGATGGTAAAAAAACGTTCATCATCATCGATCATTCCAATGATTTTTTAATGACATTATGTGCATGTTACTATATTTTTTGTCAAAATATAATGATTTAATACCATTATTGTGGAGTCTTTTTCATTATGTGCCCAATGCCATAGTGGTTAGAGTTATTAAATTTTTTAAGAAGTAATTGGTGTGTATCACTTCCCTCAAGTAATGACAATATAGTTTTCCTATGAGTCAATACATCATTCATATTTATTAGGTTTATTATCTAACAAATTCCCTTTACATAAAGTTCCACTAGTGTGTGTAGGAACTATATTATTTAATACATAATCAAGCTCTGTCAATTCTAAAGAACTAGCACTTCTCAACACTCTTGGCACACCTTAACATGCTTTGGCACACACTAACATTCCTTGGCACCTTGCATGTATTGGAACATCTTTATACCTAAAACATATTTCCATGACTAGGGCACCCAAGCACATGTTGGCAGGCCCTAACATAGCATAAAACTCTCTTAGTAGGTGTTGGAATGCCCTATAGTCCTTACCATGCCCTAGAACACTTTGGCATGCATGAACATGCATTAGCACTTCGCACATATTGGCACCTGGCATGTATTGGAACCTATTATTAGTGTGCCTAGATTGCCCCTTTTGAAAAAGATAAAGTTATGGCTTATTAACCATCTTATGTGTTCATTTCCTTGCATTTTAGCTTGTTTCTTCCTTTTGTTTCATTGAAACTCCTTGACACATATTTGCATACCCTGGCACCCTGGACATGCTAGCATGCCTTAGCATCTGGCATGTATTGGCAAGCCTTAGCACTATTTCGCACATGTTAACACACATTGGAACTCCCTAGCACACTCTTTCACTTCTTAACATGCCCTGGTATTCTCTAACATGCATTACCAATTCTTAACATAACTTGTCACTCCCTCCTTGGCATATTAGCTAGCACTCATTGACACTCCATGGCACACCCTTATATTCATTCACTTCCATGAATTTTTACCTAGTTCTCCCTTGTGTTTCCCTAGCACTCCCAATCATGCATTAGCACTCTTTGACACACCTTAAAACTCTTCAACACATCATGCCACTTCATAACATGTGTATCACTCCCTAACACACATTGACACTTGCACTTGGAAAGTCTTAGCGTGCTTAACATTCATTGAGATGCCTTGGTATGCTTTCGCATGCTTTAATATTAAATTTATTTAAGGTCAATTATTGGAAAGTAGATGAGAAGTAACAGAGGAAGATTTGGCACTTGGCAACTATTGGAACCGGCTAGTGTTGGTGTGCCTAGAATGCCCCTCTTGGAAAATTGAAATTGATGACTTATTAACATTCTTATGTGTTCATTTCCTTCTAGTTTAATTCGTTTCTCATTTTTTTTGCCTCGACAACCCCTCGCACGTATTGTCACACCCTTCCACATCTTGGAATGCCTTAGCACTTGAGACATCTTAACATATTCGACATGCCTTCGAACTATTTGGCACATGTTAGCATTCCCTAGTATTCCTTGGCACTCACGCCCTCACAACTAGACTTACATTTTTTCATGACTTTGGAACCCAATCAAGTACTTAGCTACTGCAGTTCATGTGACATTTGTATGCTTCAGTCGCAACAACTTGACCAATTGTATCTAATACAAGTGTATTGTGACTTGTTCACCTAAGAAGTTCCTATAACGCGTCTTAGGCTACTCATGTCCAAGCTCAACTTGTCCCACTTAAGAAATTATGAAGACAAGGATCACATCTAGCCATGTCCATAAAACAACTAAGCGACATAGCTTACACAAGAAATATTTCACATGTATGTCCAGTTCATATAAAAAATAGATCATTAACTACGAGTTTGCAAGAACCCCAAGATGCACAATACACATAATATATAAGTCAGCACAAGTTGAGTGCCCTGAAACTTATACATAATAATGTACAATATGCAATTTTCTAAAATAGTTTAAAACATGAGGATTTGGCCAAAGTGTTCCACATGTCATATAAAAATAATAGATAAAGGCAAAACAATGTTGTGCCGAGCACAAAGTCACCCTTTGTCTAAAAGCACCTTGTCAAGCCCCTTATCACAACCATAGTATTTCCTTCGGCAATCCTATTATGAACTTATTCTAAAACGCATCATCCTTGGAACACTTGAATTCACTAACACTCCCTTGCAAATGCTCTTATTTTTTCATTTCCATACATTTTGACCTAGCTCTCCCTTGTGATGTCTCAACTCTCCCTAACACTCCTCATCATGAATTGACATTGTTTGGCATGTGTTAGCACACCTTTTCATTCCCTGGCATGCCCTGGCCCTCCATGGATATCATGCCCTCACAACTACCCTTACTTAATTTGCAACTTAGGAACCCAACAAAGTCCTCGCTTGACTACAAGAGTTTGACCAAATTACGATTACTACAACTAGACTATGTTGTTGAATTGTGTAGCTTGGGAGGTACTCCACAAGCCTAGTGAGATGGGTTTGTGAGTTTGGTCACAAAAGGCTTTATGGGAAAATAACCCAAGTGAATGGTTTTGGACTAAAGAAAATTAAAAAGGAAAATTAATATTTCCTAAGGTCTAAGTGGATAAAATCAGTGAGTTCTAGAGGATTCCTAAGAGGCCTAGTTACAAGTCATTATAGATTTCATGCACTCTTTAGGATATCATTTGGTATCAAGCTCTTGGGTTCAATTCATCCTAAAGTCTTGTATCTGGGAGTTCCGGATGTACAGTCTTCAGTGGTCCTAGGCAATGTAGGTGGCAACTGTATTACTTAGGTATACAGTCTTTGATTGTCAAAGGCTATTGGAGGTGTGGCAACTGTATTACTTAGGTGCCTTTGCCGGTGTAGTGGTTATGATTTTTCATGTCAGGAGTTTTGTATATCCGGAGTTTTGCATGTCCTTAGTTTTGCAAAATATTGCCGATGTAAATGTGGGATGTTGGCGAGTTGATGGCTGTTGGCAGGTAAAGGATTGGAGTTGTGCTGAAGTCTACATATCTCATCTTTAAATGATAAAAGGTTCTTGGAGGGCTTTGAGAGATGTTTGGTTGGTTGGAAGCTGGGGTTATGGGGCCCCATCAAGGCTCAATGCTGGCCGAAGGTTGGCCGAAGGCTCAAGGCTGGTCGAAGGCTCATTTGAGCCTGCCTTGCTGGGTGATGGAGATTTGCGGATGAACCAAATCTCATTTGAAAGCAAGGCATTATAGATTTCATGCACTCTTTAGGATATCATTTGGTATCAAGCTCTTGGGTTCAATTCATCCTAAATTCTTGTATCCGGGAGTTTCGGGTGTATAGTCTTCAATGGTCCTAGGAAATTGTAGGTGGAAACTGTATTACTTAGGTATACAGTCTTTGATTGTCAAAGGCTATTGGAGGTGTGGCAACTGTATTACTTAGGTGCCTTTGCCGATGTAGTGGTCAAATTTTGCACATCTGGAGTTTTGTATGTCCAGAGTTTTGCATGTCAAGAGTTTTGTAAAATATTGTCGGTGTAAATGTGGGATGTTGGCGGGTTGATGGCTGTTGGTGGGTAAAGGATTGGAGTTGTGCTGAAGTCTACATCTCTCATCTTTAAATGATAAAAGGTTCTTGGAGGGCTCTGAGGGATGTTTGGTTGGTTGGAAGGTGGGGTGATGGGGCCCCATCAAGGCTCAAGGCTGGCCGAAGGCTCATTTGAGCCTGCCTTGCCTTCAAATGAGATTTGGTTCATCCGAAAATCTCCATCACCCGGCAAGGCAGGCTCAAATGATCCTTCGACCAGCCTTGAGCCTTCGGCCAACCTTCGGACAGTCTTGATCCTTGATGGGGCCCCATCACCCCACCTTCCAACTAACCAAACATCCCACAGAGCCCTCCAAGAACCTTTTATCATTTAAATATGAGAGATGTAGACTTCATCACAACTCCAATCCTTTACTCGACAACAGCCATCAACCCGCCAACATCCCACATTTACACTGGCAATGTTTTGCAAAACTCCGGACATGCAAAACTCCGGACATACAAAACCCTAGACATGCAAAATTATAACCACTACACCGGCAAAGGCACCTAAGTAATACAGTTGCCACAGCTCCAATAGCATTTGACAATCAAAGACTCTATACCTAAGTAATACAGTTGCCACCTACAATTGCCTAAGACCACTGAAGACTGTACACCCGGAACTGCTGGATACAAGACTTTAGGATGAATTGAACCCAAGAGCTTGATAGCAAATGATATCCTAAAGAGTGCATGAAATATATAATGACTTTTTCAAATGAGGTTTGGTTCATCCACAAGCCTCCATCACCCAGAAAGGCAGGGTCTTGAAATGAGCCTTTGGCCAGCCTTGTGCCTTCGGCCAGCCTTGATGGTGCCCCATCACCTTCCAACCAAACATCCCTCAGCCCTCCAACCTTCCACATCTGACAGTGCATCCTAAAGATTGAGCATCATATATATATTTGGACAAAAACTCCTAACCAAAAATGACTCCTGACCAACAAAACCATACTCCTTCAAATAGCTAAAACCGGCAGGGCGGTGGGGACACCAAAAACTTTTATACAATTATGGATACTCACCTAAGAATCCGTCTACCACCAGCTGCCAGTTTTACTGACTACAACATGGGACTTTGTACCTACCCTAACAGAGCGTAGGGTGGGTGCAACAAATGATAAACTATCATATTGACCAACGTCGGACGCCATTAGCCTTCATTCCATTCCCCACCTAGATGAGGGCTTCACAGGAATACAATGCACTGTCACTCCTCCACCTCCACCCATACATCCCTCCTCAACACTCCCACGGCAACACGCAGGGACTTCATTAGCGCTCATGCCTGGAGGGCAGGGATAATTAATGGATTCCTTTCCAAAAATCCAACTAAATCAACCTTTGAAGTGCCTTCAGACCTGACAGCCTGAAGATCATCCCTTTGCCATACCTCAGATGGAACATCACAGGAGAGACATCACACTGCCAATCCTCACCTCCATCTGACCCCTCCAACAACATGCCACTTATGATGGGAGACTCATTGCTTCTCATGAGAAGAGGGACCGACTTGTGGAAATTTCTGGGACTCAGCTCAATCTGTTGGTTATTTTTCTTCCTTACTTCCTTTTTATTCCCTAAAGGGTGCATAGTTTTTGTATTGCATTTAAAAGATGCAATACAAAAATTGTGCACCCTTTAGGGAATAAAAAGGAAGTAAGGAAGAAAAATAACCAACAGATTGAGCTGAGTCCCGGCAATTTCCACAAGCCGGTCCCTCTTATCATGAGAAGCAATGAGTCTCCCATCACAAGTGGCATGTTGTTGGAGGGGTCAGATGGAGGTGAGGATTGGCAGTACACTGTCTCTCCTGTGATGTTCCATCTAAGGTATGGCAAAGGGATGATCTTCAGGCTTTCAGGTCCGAAGGCACTTCGAAGGTTGATTTAGCTGGATTTCCGAAAAGGAATCCATTAAAAAAATGCAATACAAAAACTGTGCACCCTTTAGGGAATAAAAAGGAAGTAAGGAAGAAAAGTAACCAACTGATTGAGCTGAGTCCCAGAAATTTCCACAAGTCGGTCCCTCTTCTCATGAGAAGCAATGAGTCTCCCATCACAAATGCCATGTTGTTGGAGGGGTCAGATGGAGGTGAGGATTAGCAGTGCATTGTCTCTCCTATGATGTTCCATCTGAGGTATGGCAAAGGGATGATCCTCAGGCTGTCAGGTCTGAAGGCACTTTGAAGGTTGATTTAGCTAGATTTCTGGAAAGGAATCTGTTAATTATCCCTGCCCTCCCAGCATGAACGCTAATGAAGTCCCTGCGTGTCGTCGTGGGAGTGTTGAGGAGGGATGTATGTGTGGAGGTGGAGCAGTGACAATGCGCTGTATTCTTGTGAAGCCCTCATCTAGGTGGGGAATGGAATGAAGGCTAATGGCGTCCGACGTTGGTCAGTATGACAGTTTATCGTTTGTTGCACCCACCCTACGCTCTGTTAGGGTAGGTACAAAGTCCCATGTTGTAGTCAGTAAAACTGGTAGCTGGTGGTAGACGGATTCTTAGGTGAGTATCCATAATTGTATAAAAGTGTTTGGTGTCCCCGCCGCCCTGCTGGTTTCAGCTATTTGAAGGAGTACGGTTTTGTTGGTCAGGAGTCATTTTTTTGGTTAGGAGTTTTTGTCCAAATATATATATGATGCTCAATCTTCAAGATGCACTGTCAGATGTGGAAGGCTGGAGGGCTGAGGGATGTTTGGTTGGAAGGTGATGGGGCACCATCAAGGCTAGCCGAAGGTTGGCCGAAGGCTCAACGCTGGCCGAAGGTTGGCCGAAGGCTCATTTCAAGACCCTGCCTTGTCGGGTGATGGAGGTTTGCACTCTTTAGGATATTATTTGGTATCAAGCTCTTGGGTTCAATTCATCCTAAAGTCTTGTATCCAGCAGTTCCGGGTGTACAATCTTCAGTGGTCCTAGGCAATTGTAGGTGGCAACTATATTACTTAGGTATACAGTCTTTGATTGTCAAAGGTTATTGGAGGTGTGGCAACTGTATTACTTAGGTGCCTTTACCGATGTACAGGTTATGATTTTGCATGTTTGGAGTTTTGTATGTCCGTAGTTTTGCATGTCTGGAGTTTTGAAAAATATTGCCAGTGTAAATGTGGGATGTTGGCGGGTTGATGGCTGTTGGCGGGTAAAGGATTGGAGTTGTGCTGAAGTCTACATCTCTCATCTTTAAATGATAAAAGTTTCTTGGAGGGATCTTAGGGATGTTTGGTTGGTTAGAAGGTGGGGTGATGGGGCCCCATCAAGGCTCAAGGCTGGTCGAAGGTTGACCGAAGGCTCAAGGCTGGCCGAAGGCTCATTTGAGACTGCCTTGTAGGGTGATGGAGATTTGCAGATGAACCAAATCTCATTTGAAAGCAAGGCAGACTTAAATGAGACTTCGGCCAGCCTTGAGCCTTGATGGGGCCTGTTACACTAAAAAATGTCACCATGGCTATTTACAGTCGGTATGGCTCAATCAACAGTCATACTACCCTTTTGAGCAAGTCTTAGGCCTCTGCTATTCATGTCAAAATCCAAGAAAGAGAGAAAGTCCTTATGAAATATGTTTATCTCTGGGTACGCAGGTTCTCTCAAGCCTTGCCTGCGGGTACGCACCTTTTGTTCACAAGGTCTGCGTCCAAGGACGCTCTGTATCTAAAGGGGCAGGTGCGTCCCTCTGAAAAGGTTAAAATGCGCGAGTTTCATCTTCAAAAACTTACTTGTGGTCACTTCTAGAGCTTTCTAGAAGGTTCTTGGATGAATATTGAGCGCCTCCAGATGGTTCATGCACTCCTATCAAAGAGGAACTTATCCCATCAATAAGGGAGTGATCCCATCCAAAGAGGGGACTATCCCATTGATGGTGGACCTGATTAACTTCCTCTTGAGCACTATAAAAAGAGGCATTGAGCTAGAAGGAAGGAGGTTGAAAGCTATAGATTTCTAAGGGTAAATGCTGCAGGAATTAGGACTCCCATTTAGAAGTTTGTGAGGAGAGATTGTCACCCTTACTTGTTCTATTTGGAAGTGGGTGAGCTTTGTCAAAGTAGAGGAAGACTCTTGTGGACCCTGGAAGGATCTTGCACAACACCAAGGCTCAGGTTGTAATGGTTCCTTTTGATTACCTTTAATGCAAATTGGTCCATTCTTCTCAATAGCTTGTTGTTAATGGGTTATTTCATGTACTCCTTGGTCTATATGTTGAATATGCTTTGTTTTATGTTATAATCAGGTGCTATTTAATTGTTTGACTGTTGGTGATTGCAGGTTTTGGAGAACGGGAGGAGCTCATCCGGATCAACAAATCTTGGACTTCTACAACAACGTTTGGACAGAGGTAAGAACGAAACACCTTGATTTCTCATATCATAATGTATGTTTAGAGAAGGATAGTTCCAGTTTGTTTTGTTTGTCATTAGAATGTCTTTGACTTCTAGGAAGGTCAGCTGTGTCCGCACCCTTGACTGATTCCGTGTGACAAATTGGCGACTCCGCTGGGGATAGTTTCCATTAATGAAAAGAGTCCTTTCTTTTGTTTGAACTTTGCTTTGAGAAAATTGATTTATTTTTCTGGTTTTGGCTCTGTGATCTTGTCTCTGGGTGGGTTAGCTTAGGATTAGTTTTATTTTTGGTTTTCTTGAGTTTTTCAGTAGGACGCACCCTCTGAGTGCTGCACAGTGCGTCCCTGGACGCACTTTTGCTGTGTGCACAGAGCGGGCCCGCACCTGTGCTAACGGGTTGCCTGCGTCCCCTGCCAAAATTTAAGAAAATTCCATTTTTTGCCCTTTTTGCTCTTAGATTTTGTTTTTTCTTAGTTTTTTCTGCCCAGATTCATCAGTCCCTTGTCCAGAATCTTCACCTGAACTAGTTTCATTAGTATTAAGTGTTTTAGTGGATTTCGTCGAAGTGTAAGCCCTAGGGTTTGATTTTGAGTAGGTCTTGTAGTGACTTTAGCGGTAGGAATTGTCAAAGCCTTAGATCTCTCTGGTTTTGTCAACTTTCTAAGAAGTCAGACCTGTTCTAAAAGCCTACCTATAGAAGTAACTTACCATCAAGTTGTCTTTTGGGCCATTTTCGAAGTACTTGTTATTTAAGTCTTGAATTCCATTTTACGAAAAGAACAAAAAGATTTGAGTTTTGTTTTGGCTAGTCTTTTGATTCTGCATTAGCTAGCCCTTGATTTGTTTTTGATCAAGTAAAACATCCTAGAATTGCCTTTATGAGCTTTTGCCTTGTTAGGTTTACTTAGAGTAATCTCTCTTTTGGTTTGCTTGTGAGTCAAAATTTCATAGTTTTATAGCTTTTGGGATTGTTTTTTGTTAAGAGTAGGTTTACATGCTTTATTGAAAATAAAAAATACAAAAATATCTCCTTTGAATAGTTTTGTTTCAAGTAGCTTTAAAATATTTTGAAAGAAAAAGAGTTTTTCGTGCAAATAAAGAGTGGTTATGTTTGTACGCTCAAAAAGAAAAAGAGAATTGTTTCTTTGATTGTCTTTTCTAAAGAAGTTGTTTTCTCTAAAAATTGCATTCTCTCAACTCTTTAGTTAAAGATTTTCATTGAAAAAGCAAAAGTAGTCTAGATCATCTTAGGTGCATCTTTATAGTGGTTGGAGTCGAGTCTATACACCATCGGTTTCACTTCCATCACCTTGTGACTTTAAAGAACAACCTTAAAAGTAACGCTTAAAGTAAAATTGAACTAGTAACTTTTATTTTCTAGGGCTCTAAAGCACCAACATAGCTTAGGCTAGTGTCTTGGAATAGGTGAGTACTTAACTCTCCAAGGCAGTAAAACAAACAAGTAGTCGATCTTGTGATAGAATCAAATCCAATTGTTACATTTACACTCTGGGAAAGCTCCTCTTAAAGGAGAAGCACGAGCTCGTGTCCGAACCAGTGAGGGGATCATTCCCCCCTCGTTGGGAACGACGCCAGGCAGTACGTATTACAAACGGTAAACCTCGGATTAACCATTGTCGAGGAGCCAGGGGTCACTTATTGGTAAACCTTGGATTACTGTCAAGGAGCCGGTAAGGGGATTGAGCTTGCTACTCTGCCCTTGCGTGCTATCGGAGTTTAGACTGTTCCCCCAGGTGTACTTGTGGCCGTTGGTAACCTTAGTGACCATAATCTCTAGGATTCTACCCAAGGTGACGGTGGAGGGAAGGTCCCACTATACCTGGAGCAGACGTCGGCTATACTCACTTGGATTTTCTGGGGGGTTCACTTCACTTTGAGACGGTTAAAGTGGAGGAACTTGGTCCAGTCTATTCATTAAGCAGGTTGTCGGCGTAACTGTTCCACCCGCCATTTCTGTACTGAATCCTGCGAGGTTGGACCTAATCACCAACTAGCGCTTTTGGTCCGGAAGATACTGTTTGTGTTTGGTTTGACGCTCTAGATTCTTTAGGCGTGTGATTCAATTTGTTTGGTTCTTTAGAGGCTTTAGGTGGTTTGATTTGAAATTTTATTTTGTTTTCGTGTGTAGTAGTTAAAAGTTTTTAGCTGTGGTGGAATTACCGAGACAGTCCCGTAGAATTCGGGGCCAGTCTCCTGAAGTTGTTTCTGTGGCCGAATTGTTGAGAAGATCCCGTAGACTTAGGGGTGAACCTCCTCGAGACGACCCCAGTAATTTAGAAGGTTTAAAGGTCCTTGTAACTCCTCCTAGTGGCAGTAGAGTAGGTTCACCTGAAGAAGGAGAATCTTCCTTGGTAGTCCATCCAGATTACCAAAGTTTAGAGACAGGTTATAATCCCGAAGCTGTTACAGTTTCTGAACTTGTTGGTAGTTTTTCGTCTGCTAGCGATACAGGCGAAGAACCAGAAATATTCGAACCTGTTACTCCGACTCCTAGTGTTCCTGATTCACCGAGAATAGAAAGAATTATCACCGAAAATCTTCCTATTGGTTTGATTGCTATAGAAGAACTTGTTCCAGAGGAAGAAATAGGCGTCTCTGATCCTGAAGATCAAATTACCCTTGATCTAAGGGAGCGTGAATCCATCTTTTACAGTCCTCCTAGAAGTACCACTTGGTACCTTTCGTTAACCAATTATTTAGATAACTTTGGGCTTGGTTTTTCCACACCTCGAACTCCTTTTCCACCTGGAGGAATTCATACTCCTGTAAATATGTCTGGTCAGTCATCTGTGTTTACACAAAGTCCTAAATCTTTTTTACATGGCGGTCCTTCTGTTCCTACTGGGTATCAATCTCTTTCTAGTACCTTTGCAGGAGCATCTCCTCAACCCATTGATCATGGGTTATTAGTTGGAAACAGTGGTAATGTACCATTGAGTGTAGGAGAGATTTACATGATGTCAGGTTCAGTTCCCATTACCCAACCTCAAGGTGGCCAATTACCGCCTGGGGGGCAACCTTCGTTAATGCCTGGGGGGCAACCTCAAGGTACTTCATTTGTGTCTGGGGGACAACCTCAAGGTCAGTACACTCCTATGGGGCAATACATACCTCAAGGTCAACCCCAGCCTCAATATGTACCCCAAAGTCAACCTCAGTATCAATATCAACCTCAAGGATGGCAACCTCAAGGATGGCAACCCCAAGGGTATCAACCCCAAGGGTATCAACCTCAAGGATACCAACCTCAAGGTCAAGGTCAACCCCAGTACCCGTATTTACCTCAAGGTTATCAACCTCAGGGTCAATACTCAGGTCAAAGTTATCAACCACCTCAAGGGAAATCATATGGGACTGCACCTTACAATTATCAACCCTATCCTCAATCCGGCTATGGATCTCAGTACCCTCAACCTGTTATGGGTCAATACCCTGGAATGTTAGTGTGGGATCCGTCACAGGGTCAACAGATGTTGCAACCAAGTATACAGTCGGTACCTCAAGCAGGACAACCTGTAGTTCCTGGTCCACCCCAGCAACCGCAACCTGTCCAGTCAAGTGTTCAAACCCCTGTAACTTCGGTAGTTACTCAGCCGCCGATTGCACCTAGTACTCCATCTCAAACGGCTGCAGCAACTATCGCCACATATACCATATTTACTTCTGGAGTATCGACGGCTCCGGTTTCTACTATCCCTGTAACCACTCCTCAGACATCTGTACTGTTGTCTGGATCTACGATTCAAACTACAGTCCAGATGCTTGTAGGCCAACCTGGTATAAGTACGGTTGTTACTACTCAACCTCAATTTGTTCAACCTCCGTACCAGGGACAGTATCAACCTGGGCAAGCTGTCCAACAACCGGTTTACCAGTATCAACCGTATCCTGGGTACACTTATCAACAACCTCAACAACCCCAGTACGGTCCGGTTAATCCTGGTTTTCCAGGAGGATATAATATCCCAAATGCGACTCCTGTCCCTAGTTATCCTGGATATCCTCCTCCTGGGGCCGGTATTGTGACCCAGAGTTTTAGAGATCCTAACCGGCAGTTACCATTTATCGCAACTTTGGATTTACCAGACTTGACGCGCCTAACGAACGATCCAATTCAATATCTTCCGTTCTGGCCGTCAATGCCAAATAAGTTGCCCAACGATATACCCAAGTTCGAAGGTAAGTCTGGAGAGGATCCGTCCAATCACGTGATGACTTACCACCTCTGGTGTGCTTCAAATTCCATCTCGGATGATTCAATCCGTTTACGTCTTTTTCAGCGTACACTCATTGGTCTCGCGGCCAAGTGGTACATTGAGTTACCACGGGCCTCTTTTTACAATTTTAGCCAGTTAGCTACTTCGTTCTTAACTCATTTTCAGTTACCAGTCAGATACGATAACGGTACAGAGTTATTAACTTCACTAAAACAATCAACCTCCACGTATATTTCAGATCACATCCATGAGTGGAGACGTCGAAGAAGGCTAGTGAAAGTTTTTATCCCAGACCAAATCTTAGCTGAATGGTTTGTTAAATCATTATTACCAAGAATTACTGAAGATGTAGCTAAGGCCGGAGTAGTTACTGAGGAGCAAGTCATTGCTCAGGCACAATACCTTGACTTAGTTTACACGCAGTCGGGTACATTACACGAGAAGATTCCGGATCTTCCAAAGTCAAACCAAATCGCTGCTGCTCCTTCGGGATCTCATGCCGCTGATGGTATGATTGGTATCGTGACTACAAAGAGCAAGAAGAAGTCTTCCAAGGCTTCAACTACTCCTATTATCACTTTGCCCGATTCCCCGACAGGAGAGTCTTCTCCTGAACTTACCGCCGATATTCACGCTGTAGAGTCATCTACGGCCAAATCAAAAAACGGTGGAAAGAAGAAAGGAAAGAAGAAGGCTAAAGCAGACAAGGCTCCAAAGGAGAAAACTGAAAAGTCGGAAACCAATGATGAAAAGCGCAAACCTCGATATCCTTGTCTCATTTGTGAAGAGGATCATTTTACGAGAGATTGCCCTCATCGGGCCGAGGTAGTGAAAATAGTCAAAGGTTCTCCCACTCCTGCTGTGTTAAAAAATCCATTTCCGGAGCAGGAGAATAAGATGATAGGTTCTTCCTCGAATGCCAGTGAAAAACCCATTTTGATGATGTCTCATGTGAGGATTGCGACTCGATCGCAAGATTATGGTAGTAAGAATCCTGTTGATGGCAAGGAAGCAGAATCTTCTCACTCTAACCCATCAACCTCAGCTCCTGGTTCCGATCCACTACAGATCGAGAAACCTAACCCAGACTTAGTAATTAAACCGCCCGCCAAGGGTGTACTTCGAAGGTCTGCTTTCAATCCACATGCGAGAGCGGCCCAGAATTACAACATTGTTGAGGACTTAGTTGTTTCACCCTCAGCAATGTCGGCGTTAGAAGTGCTGCAATCATGTCCAGCACAACGAAAATTGCTTTTGTGGCTATAGGAGCTGTTGACGTTCAGGATCCGAATCTAATGATCTTCGATTAGAAAATAGTACACCACGACTCCCCCATCAAATGGCTTTCCAAATTCCAGTGATAGTCAAAAACAGGCCTATTCATCGAACTGTGATTGATGAGGGAGCTTCTACGTGTATTATGTCCATTCAATGTTGGAGATCCCTTGGTTCTCCTTCGTTGAACCAATCCCCCACCATCCTTAAGGCCTTTGATGGCCGTGGGTTCCGTCCGTTTGGTATTTTACAAGAATTGCCTATAGGGGTAGAAGGTAAAACCGTTAGTCTGGATGTGGAAGTGGTTGATGCCCCTCTAGACTACAACCTTCTTTTGGGTCGAAGTTGGTCATATGCTATGACAGCGGTCGTTTCATCGGTCTTCAGAGTAATTAAATTTCCACACAACGGTAAGATCGTGACAATTGATCAGCTGACATACTTTTCATCCGACCCAGCCTCTTCAGAGAGTATCCAGCATGTCGGTAAGACGACAATCCCTTATAGGGACGTTGGTGTAGGTTTAGTTAAGGATTCCGGTTTACTGGGAACTTTTCCTCTCCCTCCACTCAGCGTAGAACCTTCGTTTGCAACAATTCATATGATCACGTCAGAAAACATTATTTATGATGATCCTTGGTATGTTCCATCTGACTCTGAGCTAGACTCATTCGGTGATGCTATGCCCTTGAGTCCGTATGAAATTGCTTATGAAGCTCTTATGTCTTTTACCGACTTTCATTCAACCGAAGTCGACCAAATGAATGTGGTCAGTGAAGAGTCACTTTTCACCTCAACCTTAGAACGGATAGCGTTTCCCGAAGTCGTGTCATCTGACGAACAACTTCGCGAAATCCTAAGTGTAGACAATCTACCATGGGAGGATCTCCATCACAGATCTTCGTTTTTACCTAAGGATGATGCATTTGAAAATGATTTTTCATCTATCTTTACCGCTGAATATGTCAAAGACGCTCAGGATCCAACGAAACATTTTGATTCAGAGTTGAATTTAGGGAATATTTCTCGTACTATTCCCATTGATATTTCAGTGAAACCCGGAATTGAGGAGAACATTCATATAGGTGCCTCATGTACAGAAGAAGAAATCCAAACTTACAAGGCCCTATTCCAAGAATTCCGCGATGTGTTTGCATGGTCTTACGAGGAAATGCCAGGAATCGATCCTGCCATTGTTGTTCATGAAATCAAAACCTACCCGGATGCTAAACCCATTTGGCAACGGTTGCGTCAGATTCACCCTCGAAAAGCGGCTGCGATTAAAGCAGAAGTCGAAAAGCTGTTGAAAGCAGGTTTCATTTATCCGATCCCGTTAACGGATTGGGTATCGAATATTGTTCCCGTCAATAAAAAACAAGGAACAATAAGAATCTGTATCGACTATAGGGATATCAATCGAGCTTGTCCAAAAGACAACTATCCTACGCCTTATATCGATCAAATTATTGATGATTGTGCCGGAAGTGAAATGTTTTCCTTCATGGATGGTTTTTTGGGCTATAATCAAATCAATATTCTACCTGCCGACCAACCAAAAACGACATTCATTTGTCCATGGGGGACATTTGCTTATTGCAAATTACCTTTTGGGCTCAAGAATGCCGGGGCCACTTTTCAACGGGCGATGTCTTACGCATTTCATGACATCAAGCACATTGTGCAACCGTATCTCGATGATTTGCCTGCTCATTCTTTACGACGAGCTGATCACCTTGACCACCTACGAGCAATCTTTATGAGGTGTAGGCATTATCGAATTCGTTTGAATCCCCACAAGTGTGTTTTCTGTATAGAAACAGGTCGATTGCTGGGATTTGTTGTTTCAAAAGCCGGCATTCGCGTCGATCCCTCGAAAGTCGAAGCGATCATCAAATTGCCTCCTCCTTCGAGTTTGCGCCAACTCCAAAGTTTGCAAGGGAAAGCGAACTTTTTACGTCGATTCATCCCAAACTACGCCGAGGTCACTAAAGGTTTTACACGGTTGTTGAAACAGAACGTTCAATTCTTTTGGGACGAGATTTCCCAACAATCTTTTGATGCACTTAAACACGCGTTGACCCATGCACCGTTATTGCATCCTCCCAACTACAACCAGGACTACTTTTTATACCTCGCAGCTTCACATTCCACCATTGGGATGGTGTTAGTTCAAGAAGATGAATTCAGAGCTGAACATGTGATATATTATCTTAGTCAAACCTTAAATCCCACTGAGTTAAAATATTCACATGTGGAGAAATTGGCCCTGGCAGCCGTTCAAGCTGTCCAGCGTTTTCGTCACTACATTCTTCTCCGTAAAACTATAGTCATTTTGGATTGCAACCCTATGATTTACATTTTGACAAGACAATTGCTAGGGGGCAAGTACTCTAAATGGATAGTTATCCTGCAAGAGTTCGACTTGGAGTTCGAGAAGTCCAAGTCTAAGAAATCTTTAGTTTTTGCGGAATTGATGTGTGATTTCCCGCGTACTGACACAGAGACTGTGGCAGAAGAGTCCATTGCGGACGAATCTTTGTTTCTTATCAGTACTTTAGATCCGTGGTTCGGGGATATAATCATCTATCTCCAAACCCAAACCTTTCGGCCTGAAGCTTCCAAAGAGGAACGACGAAAAATTAGGTTTCAATCCCAGCAATACAAAATTATTGGAGATACACTTTATCGCCGGGGGGCAGACTTAGTTTTTCGACGTTGTCTAACTCACGAAGAGGCTGAGAGAGTTTTGAATGATTGTCACTCTGGAGCATGTGGCGGTCATATGTCTGGGTATGCCACAGCTCAGAAGGTGTTGCGCGCTGGTTACTTCTGGCCATCTATGTTTAAAGATTGTATCATTGCAGTCCGGAAGTGCCACAACTGCCAAGTGTTTGATCGAAAGATGCGCGCACCACCTGCTCCTCTCCACCCTATAATTGCCGTTGGTCCATTCGCCAAATGGGGTATCGACTTTATTACTTGTAACCCTCACTCGGCCGGGGGGCATGCGTATATCATCCTCGCGGTTGATTATTTCACTAAATGGGCCGAGGCGATGCCTACATTCGACGCAAGCGGCAAAACAACTGCAGTTTTCATATTCAATCATATAATAACTAGGTTTGGTGTCCCACAAGCAATTATTACTGACCATGGAAGCCATTTTCGAAACACCATGATGACTGAACTTACAAGCCAGCTTGGTTTGCGCCATGATAGCTCTACTCCTTATTATCCGCAAGCCAACGGCTTAGTTGAGTCTATCAACAAAGTTCTGGTTATCATGATCCGACGAACCATTGGGATTCATCGGTCAAATTGGCACAACATGTTATTTTCGGCACTATGTGCATACCGAACCTCAGTGAAAAACTCAACAGGGTTCACTCCCTTCCAGCTAGTTTATGGCTTAGAAGCAGTGTTACCCATTGAATGTGAAATCCCATCACTTCAAATGGCTGTCGAATTACTTCCAGCTACTTCCGAAGAGGAGAAACGTTTATTGTACTTAGCTAAATTAGATGAGACTCGACGTGACGCTACATTGGAAATCGAGACTCACGCGAAGCGAATGAAAGCTCAGTATGATAGAAATGTGACCCCTCGAAATTTTTCAGAGGGAGACCTAGTGCTCTTATATGATCAAGCTAACGATAAACTAGGTGCTGGAAAATTCGTTCCTATGTGGCATGGACCCTATATTGTAAAGCGAAAGCTAGCAAAAGGGGCTTATGAGCTAGTCGATTTTGATGGGAACTCTTTGGATAAACCCAGAAATGGGCTTTACCTAAAGAGGTATTATGCTTAAATGGTGGGTATGGAGATTTTTAGTTAGGTTAGGTTTTCTTTCTAGCTAGTTTGATTGTTAGTTAGTCAGTGTGCTTAGCTTAGTGAGTGTATTTTTCGTCGTTATTATGGCTTATCTTGGTTTTTCTCTTGATATTGTAGATGTCGACGCCCCTCCAAACATACATTGGATTTACTGATGGTGCTTGTCGTAGTACACGAAATATCTCTTCCACAGCTTGGGTTATCTATTCACCCTCTGACTAGTTAGTTTCTATGCATGGGGTAAGCCTCGGTCAAACAACGAATAACATTGCAGAATACAATGCAGTGGTTGAATTATTATCCGAATCTATTTCATTTGGAATTCGACGTTTGATAGTGAGGTTAGATTCTGAACTTGTTGTATTACAGCTTAATAGAATTTATGCCATTATAAATCCTGTGTTATTAAGGTTGTTTTTGAGAGTGCGTCTCTTGGAACGTGAATTTGATTACATTGAATATCAGCATATTCCAAGGTCCTTGAATACATTAGCAGATGCAATTTCTTCTCGAGTGTTGGACAGACATTTACGATAATCATGCAAGTAAATTTAAAAAAACATTTCATCATACATGTTAAACAAGATAAGCCGGTAATAATGATATATATATATAGATAGGAGTGTGTCAAAAAATATACATCGTCTTCGATCATAGGTTGAAAAACACCTTATGATCGGCAAAATGATAAGTACAAAAAGTCAAAATGTCACATGTGTCCACAAGTGACTAGCTAATCACTGGTGGTGCTCCCTGTACGACACCACTGCACGAGCTACCTTGCTAAAAAATCTCCTCAACGGTCCAGGGACCGCGACTACGTAGCGCTGCAGTCTGATAGGAATGTCATCCATAGATGTCTTTGGTATATCTGCCGTCAGACGCTGTAGATCATGCTCCAACTCAGTCAGTACCTCCGCAGCCGCCGCGTCCTGTGGGGCCGGTAGCGGTGCAACTGGATGTCGCCTCTCAAAAAGCCGGAGGTTGGCTGGACGCTGTGGACCAACATCTGCATTTTGAAAACTTTACTGTCAGTTTGAGATGATATATATAAAAAATACAAAAAAAATACATAATTTGAAAACTTGTGAAAAATAAAGTACCTCTGTCATCCCATTGTTCTCCCTGTGGAAGAACCATGTCCGGATCACCTCGAAAATCTATTCCGGCATACGGAAAATCCTGGATCGCGAACACCTGGTCCTCTAACCAGTGAAAATAACTGTAAGTGAATCGAACAACTGCCGCACCCTCGTCCGGATGCCGGGCCATCACAGCAACCCATCGTACCAGCTTTGGCTCCTGAGGACCCGAAATATCAACAGTAAGATGTTGAGGGATCAGCATTGGTACCCTATCCAAGGCAAAGCTCACGACTATAGGCCCATATCCAAAGGTCTTTAGTCTGCCGATCTTTGCCTTGCTCAGTTGGACTTTCAAGTTAGCCAACAGTGCATCACACCAGTTGAAAATGGTGCCTTGGAGACAATCAATTGCCATCCGAAATTGAGACCCAGTAGCAATATGTAAAGTGGCTGAGCCACAAATTCTGGTCACAGTGAAAGCCAAGACCATGAGTTCACGTTGAGAGACATATTTGATCTCTATGCCTTTCTTGTGCTCTCGATCAGGTAGACACCAATCTGCTCGGAGACTATCAAGGGATTGGCCACCCGGCCTAGTCCCAGCCAGATTGAGTTGCTCACCTCTGTTCGGCAAGCCAGTAAGAAAGTAAATGTCAGCAGGCTCTATCTCGAGTTTTTACCCGCCGATATAAAAGCATTGTTCTTGAACGTTCCATCTATCAACCAACCACTCCAAGAACCTTACCTGAGCTCTCATACCGGGAATGGACCAGTATTTGTATAAACCACATCCTCTTAGGGCATCAAGGGAGGGTTGATGATTGATTGCAGCTTCATCAACCTCCTCATGCTCTCTTTCTCTCCAATCCAGCATGATAAGTGCCCTATACATGATTACACATGCATTAAAATTAGTTTTGAGAAATTTCATTGGTTGGTTTGGGAGTTTGGGGTTTCAAAACCCGCGTTTTGCGGGGACGCACCCCGCGTTTGGCACACAGTGCGCCGGGACGCAGGTGGCCTGAAGGCAACCTGCGTCCCCCGACCTTTTCCCTGTGTAGGAAAAAGTCGGGGGACGCAGGTCAGCCTTTAGGAAAGCTGCGTCCCCCGCAGGGTGGTTTCCAAAACCCAAAACCCCCTAAAAATCAAAAATAAAACTTAAAACAAAATTCTAAACGGATGAAATTGACAAGGAGGATGTTGTGAAATACCTGGAAGAGACGGCGTTCGATTCTAACGGTCGGTTTTTCCGCAGCGACCACGGGAAGTTTCTTGTCAAAAGCTCCTTTTTCAACCTCAACAGTCAAACGATAAAAATGACATGGTAAAAAGTCTTTTTATAGGTTTTTTGGATGAATTTGTTCATTTTTCACCATGAAAAGATGTTTTTCGATGAATTTTTGCCTATCTTAAACATCTATGAGTAATGTGTCGCTTTTGTGCAGGACAAAGGGACTTAGAGGGAAAATTGTAATTTTTCACAAACAAAATATCAGAGTCATCTTTTAAGCCCTTTTCTGACTCCTAAAACATGAAAAGATTGTCGAGCGTTTCTTTTACACTCGTTAAAACGGAATTTAAAGACGGTCCCCTTATAGCTCTTTTCTGACCGTAAAATCAGGAAAAGATTGCCGTGTTTTTTTCATTTCAAACTCGATATGGAAATAAAACGACGTGTCCTTGATCGCTTTTTACTTTTCAGGTCAATGACACTAACTATGAAAGTACTCCTTGGTCGCAAGATTAAGCGGTTCCCCCAGGTATTATTTTATACTTTTTCGGGCTTGAGGGACACAAATTTACGAAAAAGTTCAACTTGGAGTTTCCTTAAGTTTTTCAGACTCTCTAAAATTGAAAAACGCCGAGTTTCTCCTATACTGGGCTCGTTAAACATTTCACAGTAAAGGACCTGTTCAATTACAAACAGGAATGAACCACTCCTTCCTAGGGTTCGAATCAAAACTGGGTTGGACTCATCCGAAGGATGAGCTTATAATCAAGCATATGTTATCCTCCTCAAGCTTGTTAAAAATAAAGAGGTACTTGCAAGAAATGGTGGGGGAAAAGAGAGAAGAATGAGCCTATTTGTTACCTTTTGTCTCAAAAGAAACTTTATTGCCACTCTTGGACACGACACTTTTCATTCACCTGGGTTGGGAAATCTTTTACCTCACAGTCAATCAAACCACTTTTGAAAGTCTTTAACCGGGTTTCGGGGATTAACTTTGAGTTATTTAGCACCAAACCATCTGTCGTGTCGTTATGTGTTCAAGAGGTCTGCAAACAAAACTTTCATCTGCAAAATACTTGTCATCCATTTGACCATCCCTGAGTCAGTCCTTACAGCAATATTTCTTCAACTTGAACAATGATTTCATGTTGTGGGCTTGCCTGCAACGAGTCTCTTTCTATCGACATCAGCACATTATCTAGAGAGATGACTTAGAAATCGTCAGTGCCTTGAAGTCTGCATGCATCAATGGCAGGTTTCTCGCCATTGACGTCAGTTGACATCATTGACTTTCGATCGAAGGATTCCGTGAAATGTTCGACACCAACACATTCATTCACATCTCATGGATTGTACTGGGTACTTTGAGAACCACTGACATTACTGGTGGTCTCTCTCACGCTTGTTAACATTTTACATCATCGACTGGTAATCAAGTGGTTTCTACCATGTTCGACATCGACTCATTTATTCGCATGGCTAGAATCGTACCAATTCGAGAAGTAGGAATGAAGACCCTGGATCAAATCTTTACCGTCCAGGCTGCGAGGAGTTTTGTATTCATTATCTAAGTAGACTAATCATAAACAGATGGCTACGCCCATACTGTGTCTACAAAAGTCTAAGATTATGATGTACTACAAAATCATTTCTGTATCAGAGTAGTTTAGTCTGTTAGTTAAAGTTTTTATCTGAGTATGGGAATGCCTACCTCAGTGATGATATAATCTTATCCATGTATTTTGTGTTGAAAATTGCAGGTTCCAACCAGGTTCTCCACGAGATAATCCTCGAAATGATAAAGCGCTTCACCCTTCCTAGATAATACAAAACCCTAATCTATTCCAGGCTTCGCACTTTAGGGGGCAATCTGTTACACTAAAAAATGTCACCATGGCTATTTACAGTCGGTATGGCTCAATCAACAGTCATACTACCCTTTTGAGCATGTCTTAGGCCTCTGCTATTCATGTCAAAATCCAAGAAAGAGAGAAAGTCCTTATGAAATATGTTTATCTCCGGGTACGCAGGTTCTCTCAAGCCTTGCCTGCGGGTACGCACCTTTTGTTCACAAGGTCTGCGTCCAAGGACGCTCTGTATCTAAAGGGGCAGGTGCGTCCCTCTGAAAAGGTTAAAATGCGCGAGTTTCATCTTCAAAAACTTACTTGTGGTCACTTCTAGAGCTTTCTAGAAGGTTCTTGGATGAATATTGAGCGCCTCCAGATGGTTCATGCACTCCTATCAAAGAGGAACTTATCCCATCAATAAGGGAGTGATCCCATCCAAAGAGGGGACTATCCCATTGATGGTGGACCTGATTAACTTCCTCTTGAGCACTATAAAAAGAGGCATTGAGCCATAAGGAAGGAGGTTGAAAGCTATATATTTCTAAGGGCAAATGCTGCAGGAATTAGGACTTCCATTTAGAAGTTTGTGAGGAGAGATTGTCACCCTTACTTGTTCTATTTGGAAGTGGGTGAGCTTTGTCAAAGTAGAGGAAGACTCTTGTGGACCCTGGAAGGAGCTTGCACAACACCAAGGCTCAGGTTGTAATGGTTCCTTTTGATTACCTTTAATGCAAATTGGTCCATTCTTCTCAATAGCTTGTTGTTAATGGGTTATTTCATGTACTCCTTGGTCTATATGTTGAATATGCTTTGTTTTATGTTATAATCAGGTGCTATTTAATTGTTTGACTGTTGGTGATTGCAGGTTTTGGAGAACGGGAGGAGCTCATCCGGATCAACAAAGCTTGGACTTCTACAACAGCGTTTGGACAGAGGTAAGAACGAAACACCTTGATTTCTCATATCATAATGTATGTTTAGAGAAGGATACTTCCAGTTTGTTTTGTTTGTCATTAGAATGTCTTTGACTTCTAGGAAGGTCAGCTGTGTCCGCACCCTTGACTGATTCCGTGTGACAGGGCCCCATCAACCCACCTTCCAACCAACCAAACATCACTTAGAGCCCTCCAAGAACCTTTTATCATTTAAAGATGAGAGATGTAGACTTCAGCACAACTCCAATCCTTTACCCGCCAACAACCATCAACCCGCAAACATCCCACATTTACACCGACAATATTTTGCAAAACTCCGGACATGCAAAACTCCGGACGTACAAAATTCCAAACATGCAAAATCATAACCACTACACCAACAAAGGCACCTAAGTAATACAGTTGCCACACCTCCAATATCCTTTGACAATCAAAGACTGTATACCTAAGTAATACAGTTTCCACCTACAATTGCCTAGGACCACTAAAGACTGTACAGCCGGAACTCCCGGATACAAGACTTTAGGATGAATTGAACCCAAGTGCTTGATACCAAATGATATCCTAAAGAGTGCACAAAATCTATAATGACTTTTTTATATTTAAGGAGGCCTTAGTATTCCTAAATTAGGTCGAGTTAGATGGTTGAGTAAAGTTTGATAAATGGAGGCAATGATCATCCACCAAGAGAAATATCATCATGTGAGGGTTCATAGGAATGTCACATACCTTAATGGGTTCAAACTAGGAAGTAGGATGGCATCATGTTGGTTCTCTTTTGAAAGATGAAACTCAAAAGAGGCGGCTCATGAGAATTTGGGCATGTGATTTTCGTGGTATTTTTGTGTGAAGGCCACATAAAATTATGCAACAACAAAGAGGGTTGAGGCCCTGCCTTTTGGTGGTTAGTAGGCCACAAGTTCTGTGATAAAAACCAGCACAAATGGAGGAGGGTCTTCACTCGAATTTAGGGCCAGAACAAAAGTAGCCACAAGTGTAATATTGACTAATGCAATCATAGTTTAAGGCTCGTAAATATCTAAAGTTCAGGTCAAGTTTCAATCAAATAAATACCCGTAATCTATGAATGCATATGACTTAGGTCGAGTCTCTTATGGAAGAAAGAGTTCTTTTTTTTGCTATGGGTGGATAGGGTTTGTTCTAGAGAAATTAGAACAAAATTATAATGCCCTAGTTAGGGAGGTTTCCTAGCATGTTTAGTCCATAAGGTATGACCTTAAGACTGTGACAAATCTATGTAGAAGAATATGGGTCGTGACCCTTAGAACAAGGTTTATCTCTTCAATATAGAACAAAGATTTGGAAGATGGTTTGCAGAAGTATGTGTGGAGATAACATACCCAAATAAGGGTGGAGCTTGAGTATAATATTGAGTAGAAGAAATGTTCCATATGAGGAATGGATTGACATGAAGAGGAGGTGATTTTTGTGGATTTTCCATAGAGTTCTAGACAAAGATTTGAACCAACCTATAAGCACAATGGACTATTAATGGATGATTTGTGGCCCTAGTTCATTCATTTATAGATTATTAGAAGGATGATAAGAGGAGTAGTTCATATTTTTTCATAGATTGGAAAATAAATAAATTTATACACAATAATAGTGATTTTGAGAGGACTCAAATCACTATTAGGTGGCATATTTGAAGAGCCCTAGATGAGGGCAATGTTGTGGGCCATAGATCAGTAAAATAATTAACTATGGCTGGGAAAATTGATGGAAATCCAAGTACACTTGAAGGGTCATTACATGACTTTCAAAGAAGAGCCCTAAGTCTTGTACTTGTGAAGGACAACAAGACTGGTAGAAGGGTAGGTGTATTGGGCCTAAGGACATGTAAACTTTGAAGGACTAAAGTAGCAGTCAAGTGGGCTAGAAAACTAGCCCTAGTCTAGTGTATTGTAGAGGATAGAGTGAATGAGAAGAATGAAAGCCTCCATATCCATATACTTGTCATCTTGGAGCAGTAGTATGGAAAAAGTGGGTAGATCAAAGACTTGTTCACAAACAAAGTTGTGAACAGTTGATCAAAGGCCCTAAGTGTTGCATACCTTGAAGGAAAAAGGAGGTAGCTAGAGCAAAACGTTTGTTGAGTCTAGTTCAGTAACCTAAAGGAGTTGAGTTCATTGATAGAGGCGGATTGAGGAGTTTCTGAATGGCAGGAAAGTGGATCTACTAGATGTGTTCAGGACATGTGGACTGAAAGGTTTATGTGTGGCCACCATCGGCAAGTAGGTCAAGTGTTTTATTGTTCAAGGTAGATTGGTTTTCAAAGGACTAAACCAAGTCCTAGTAGTATTCCTTGTATAAGTGTGATTGTAAAGTGCCATGATCCCTAGTACGTGAGCTCTAGCCTATTCTATTATAGTTTGTGATATAATAAAGAAGGGTTTGAAAAAGTTAAAAATTGTAATGTGCACTAGTTTATTCCCTATGTGTGTAGATTTTGTTCTGCAAAGTATATGTTTTGTGGCACTTGAGTGTATTAGCAACAAATATTCTAAGACCAAAACTCTATTCTCATGTGTCATGGAAATTCAACATATGCCTTTTTCACCTAAGAA